>OX461808.1:86305545-86959545 GCA_949802685.1 Dicyrtomina minuta | reverse complement strand
TCAAATTCAAACGACTGGGAGTCCCAGTCGTTTGGTGTCTCCTAGGTCTCGAGAATCGAGCTCGGAAACAAACGAAGATTTGGGCAACGTATCCACTGTTACGCATGCTCGTACCTTACGCCAACAATCACCATTGTCACCTATTCCTTCTGCTTCATTTAAGTCTTCTCACTCGTCAAAACTCAGTTTCTACGAAAACAATTCTGCTTTGCTGAGTCGAACTCAGCTTGATGAAGAGCGCGAGTTTGAAGAGGAAATAACCCGCCTGCTTGAATTAGAGCGCATTCGTGTCAGTATCAAAATTCATATGGCTCAGGCCCGTTTAGAAAATGGACGTCTCCGTGCTCAACGACGATTCGACAGCCTGCGGGCTAGCAGCAGTGACACACGCCTGTCATCTTTAAATTCGCTTGATCCGTCAGTCGCCTCTGGTGGTTTCGAGAGAAGAACTGCTGTTGCGGAAGCCGTTCCACGAATTATGACTGCACCGCCACGGGAACAGCCACCAGTGCGTCTGGATCCTCCAGAAATGTTGTCTACACCTGTCTCTACTACGCCGCCAGCAACTGCTCATGTGCCGGTGAAGCACGTGCGCTCTGAACTTCAACTACCTTCGTGTCCTACCTTACAACGACAATTTGTACTCCATGAGCCTGGCGCAGAACCAATGACTGAATCTAAAATTTTTCCTGCGGTGGGGGGAAACTTTTGTCATCTGAACTTACAGATTTTTTAATTTCCAAGAACAAGGAGTCAGGCAAAATTATTAAATTGAAATTTGAATATGCTGACATTAAAATAATGAAAAAGAAAGAGGCAACAGATTTTAAAATTGAAGCAGCTAAGTACAAAGAGTTAGTGGCCTCTGCAGCAACTCAGTCAAATTCAAATACCAAAGCTAATCAAATAAAAGAATTGTTTTTTGACCCAACGGCATTGCTATATGGTGGATCGAATTTTAAATCAGAACCAGGGCACGCAGTTACACACGGAGTTGCATCATTAAACTGTGCCTATGGTAAGAGATGTGAACAGCTCGAGGAATATGACTGGTTGAGAGAAATCCTTGTAGTAATTGACATTAAAGAATACAAGAATAGTTTTCCAATTGTTAACTCAACCAGACGCACATCAGAATAAAATTTGATTTTTCAACGTGCCGTCAACTTTACGACCCTGGAAGAACCAATGCATCAGCCTACTGATCCTGTCTGAAGCTACGGTTCTAACTTTGCTATATGACATTTCAATTACGTAACCAAAATAATAATAAGAAAGAGACAAGCTCTCCTTATCCGGGGTAGAATGTTACGAATTGAATCAGTTGTTACGAAGAGAAACAAGTGAAGAATTATTCAATATTTATTGATTAATTTGAATAATTTAAAATCAACAATTTATTGATTAAATTTATGATGAATGGTGAAATTTAATGTAAAATCTGATGAAATGTAATGATAAAGCATACGGAAGGAGGAAATATCACTGAACGATAGACTGAACGACAGAAAAATAA
The DNA here is from genome assembly GCA_949802685.1 of Dicyrtomina minuta. Lineage (NCBI taxonomy): Eukaryota > Metazoa > Arthropoda > Collembola > Symphypleona > Dicyrtomidae > Dicyrtomina > Dicyrtomina minuta. The sequence goes on along the minus strand of OX461808.1, from coordinate 86,958,029 downwards.
TTTAGATCTCATTGATACTTGGAAAGTGACAGACGTCATTGATTTTCCTCCGACCTGAGATTCTCATGATATTGTAAAAATACGATGAAAAGTGAAAATTATTGAATAAACAAAGAGTTTATATTTTTATTTAATATTGCAAACGTGTAATATTTATTTGGACCGAAACTTACTTCAGTGACGACAACTGTAATTTATCGTCGTTAACATATGCAGTAATTCATGTACGATGTACCTTTACACTTGTAATTCCTGGGAACCGGCAATAAATCTGATTTTTCATTAAAAGTATGGAACTAAATTTAGGCTCGATTTTTTGAAAATTGAATAGTACGCGGGTCTCTATTAATGCGCGGGTCTCTATTAGTACGCGGGGGGTCGGAGCTCGAGTTTTAATAGTACGCGGGGCGTACTATTAGAGAAAATACGGTACATTACATGTTTTGCTAAACTTTTTTTCACGAAAATGTATGAAAATTTCTAAAATGTTTTTCAAAGTTATCTTGGTGCCTAAATGTGCTCGTACAGGTTGGCTCTGGACAATGAATAGGCCCTTCGCTGTTAGCATGAACATACTTGAGATGTTTAGTAAGATCCACATTAAGCTTAAATGCTTTCCTGCAATCGGGTTCTGGACATTGAAATGGTCGTTTGGATGTATGACTCGCTTGGTGTCGTGTAAAGTCATATTTTGCAAAGAAAGATGCGCTACATTGGTCACATTTAAAGCGCTTCCTCTGTGCATTTGTCACATTGTGAGACTCCATGTGCCTTCTGAGCAATGTCTTCCGACTGTACGGTTTGGGACAGACGTCGCATTTAAACTTCAGTAGATTCAACTGCTCCCCATCCGCTCCGTGGTGTCGTATTTGGTGCATGTTTTGAGCCCACTTTGAAGTAAAAAATTTACTACAGGGAACGCAGTAGCGACGCCAACGACTGTTATCAAGGATACAGACCCTGCAATGTATTTGGAGATGTGCTTCTGAATTGAATTTCTTGAGGCATAATCTACACTGTGATTTGGGAGTGAGTTCGGTTTGGACGGCGGTAACTTGATTATGAACAAGGCGAGTGTAGTTTTGAATTTCTTTTGAGCTTAATTTCTTGAGTAGGACGTATGGATTTTTCGGAAACTGATCCAAGTCAACTGAAGCTGTCGTCCTGTTTTCCTCACTATCATCGTTTTTAAACTCTATGAATTCTATTTTTGGTTCTGAAATTCAAAAATCTTTTATTATTTATTGGTATCTATAAAAATGATGCTTTTTAAAGTTTTGGATAAAATTAAAACTGTTGCTTTAAATAAGTTTCTTACTGATTAATTCAAAGCAGACATTGGCAGTAGAGACCCCAGACGATTCAACTGTTTCTTGTTGGTAGTCATGATTTTCTTGCAAAACGTAGTCGGAAGCTTCACCGTCATCTTGGTGACTTGCACTGCTTTCGTTGTGTGTATCGTTATTTCGAGATTTTTTGAAATCACTAGTGGTTGAAATAGGAAGTGGGCCAAATGATTCAGCTAGGTCATGTGGAATGTGCCGAGTAGTATGGCTGAGGTCCGGCGGGTCAACGACCGTCAAGCTGTTTTCAATTTTAAAAACTACTGGCACGTTAGGATTTTCCTTCCACGGCACTGCACTGTCTTTGTCTTCAACCGTTGTTAACGTACTATAAGAAATAAGCAAGAAAACGAGATTATCATGAAGTTACAATAATCAATCAGTATAAACGTAAGGTTAAATTGTAGTTCACTGAATATGGTGATGGTCAAACTTGGAAACATCCATCAATTAATATTTTATTATACCTTTTGCTCAAAGCTTTAGGCAATTAACATTACGGATCGTGAATAAACGATGTCACTGGTAGGGTGGGTGGGTATATTCGGATATTAATGACATACTATATCGTCTGTGAAGAACTAAAATGGCCCATATCCAATTTAAGCTACAATCAAATCGAGTTATGTCATAATAACAAAATTAGAAACTATGCATAAAATGCTAATTACGAGTTTTTGAAAACCGTAAAATGTTCTATTTACATGTTTTGGAAAAATGCAAAATATTCTATCTTCATATTTTTGAAAATGCCAAAATTTTTTATTAATACGTTTTTTAAAATGTGAAAATATTCTATATTCATGCGTTTTGAAAAGTGCACAAGGTTCTATTTACATGCTTTCATGAACATGCTATATTTGTTATGTGGAAATAAATGATATTTTGTTTTAAACTAAAAACGGATATGGGTCATTTTGGTTTTTCACAGGCGATATTATATAATATTCATTATTTAGCACGTAGCAAAGTCTAATAATCTGTTGCAGTAAAAAAAATTGTAATAAAAAGATGTATAATTTCATATTGCATAGCTGATATCATACACTTTATTACATCGAGTTTTAACAATTATTGCTATTCAATCATTAACAAATATTAAATATTTTCAGAATCTCTTATAAAGTTCCTTACCCACACTTCTTGTCGTCATCGTCTTCGTCATTACAATTGTTGAGAATGAGAACGTCTTCAAATACGATGCAGTCTGAAATTTGAAATTCCACGGAATGTTCCTCTTTTTTATGTTCAATGAAGTCATCGACTATTTGGAAGGAGGATTTGCAGAGTCGACAAACAAATAATACACTAGTCTCATAAGAGTACATTTTAATCATTAACTTTCTGTCTTCTTTAAACTTTGAACAGTTTCAAGTTTCAAAGTTCCGACTGAACTTATCCAACTTGTTATAGTTTTGTTGTAACTTCTAAGTGAGTCAGTTATGAATTCAGACAAAACTTGAGCACAAGCCCATGCAAATGAAAACTAACAAAAACTATTCTTACTTCCGACAGATATTTTACATACGTGAATCTGGATGACTTTCTAACAAACTGGTGACTGGCAACTGGTGAAAAATAAATCAGAGAAAGAAATGCAGTAAAAATCAAAAATCAGTTAATTGAGTGAAAGCAAATGATTTTGAATGTTCGCGGGAATCGTGTACATCTCGGTAGTTTCCTTGTTGCGTACTGAAAAATATGCAGCAGTGCCGACTGCCACAGTGGTACGTAGTACTACTTTTACTAGTTTATGTGTATCATTGAAAGTAAAACTATTAGAATTAGTTAATTATTTATGAAAAAAATGCACCGACAGAACTTCTTTTTTCCAAGCATTTTCGTTATTGTAATATCAATACTTCGTATTAGTATTGCTACGTTTAGATGCTATTTCCCAATAGTATAAGATGTACACATGCTGTGGTTAGGTGGGTGCGTCTATCGAGAAAATGGGACGTCACGAATGAAATAAATTATGCACGATACCTATTGTACTTTAGGAGTTATTAAATGTATATTTTTTTTTATATTTTCTTAGAATTGATTATTCTATCATTCTATGTATACCGAGAGGCCAGCGCTCAGCGTATCAATTATTCTGCGATTGTAATTGAATATTGAATCGATACAATCATATAGTGTAAGCAGTAGTTATCACAAAGTAATTCTACGCCACATAAAATATTTTTGGTAACCATAGCGGTAGTACAATTTTCGTAAATATCGTCTGTGAAGAATCAAAATGACCCATATCCAATTTAAGCTACAATCAAAAAGAGCTATGTCATAAAAACAAATCAGAAACATGCGTAAAATGTTGATTAGAACTTTTTGAAAAGTGCAAAATGTTGTGTTTCTATGAAAAGGTGCAAAATGTTGTAATTCCATGTTTTTGAAAAGGTTCAAAATGTTTTAATTTCATAAAAGGGACAAAATGTTCTAATTCTATATTTTTGAAAAGGTGCAAAATGTTCTAATTCCATGAAAAGGGACAAAATGTTCTAATTTTATTATGTGTTTTTAAAAAGGTGCAAAATTTTTTATTTGTATGTTTTTGAAAAGGTGCAATAATTTCTAATTCCATGTTTTCAAAAAGTTGCAAAATTGTCACATTCCATGCATTTGAAAAGTGCAAAATGTTCTATTTACATTTTCTCAAGACGTATTTGAATATTGTTGTAGATAGTTGATATTGTTTTTAGCTAAAAATGGATATGGGTCATTTTGGTTCTTCACAGATGATATATGTTGTTTTTATTCTAGCTTAAATTAGAAATGGACAATTTTGATACTCCACTCAATTGATTATGTACATACATATTATGCGCAAAATTGGCATTTTCTATTAGAACATAAACAAATTACAGTTAGTAGACATAATGGATTATTACATTGCGAAACGACAATTCTCGGCATAAATACGTTTCCGTTCCTCACTTACTTTCATAATAATTTGTCCGTCTCGACTTACAATACTCGATGATAAAGGAGCAAGATACGCGTTATGTGTACATACTTAGCTAGCTGGAAGATTTATTACGAGGATCGTTCATAAATGACGTCAGAACCTAAGCGGGTGGATGTATGTTAAAAAGTTGTTTGGGTAAGACAAAAATGAAGTTAGAGTTGTAACTAATTCTGTGGATAATATGAGTCGTTGTATCGTTAACAAGGCACGTCTTGGATGACACCAGTTATGCACGATCCCTTGAATGTTTAAGTTTAATAATTTTTAATCACTTTGTAATTGAATATTGTGCGGCGACAGCAACAGCAGAACTTGTACTTGAACTGGAACTGGAACTGGAGTTGGAGCTATATAGACAGTCAGACAATCTTTACCATGCCATTATAGCTTTCTTAAAGAAGCAGAGTTGGTTATTTCACTTCACGTGCTTCTTGACGGTTACTTTTTTGGTATACTTTCTGTTACTATACACGTTTACTTACAAACTCACTCGTTCCAAGGACCAAGTGTTAAAAGCAAATCTCTATGCACATTAGTACACACTTTACATCCTATGTGGAACAGTCTTTATTTATCCTTTATAAACAAGCTTTAGAATTAGAAAATATTTCGAATAACCATCACATTGAGCCACATTCAAGTTAGTTATACATCAAAATGAATTTGTTCTCTGGAAAATTTCACGCTTATCATACACATTGTTGGAGGAAATTAGGATTGATTTTAACGTAAGTCGAGTTAAGCTGACGAGAATTGTGTATATAACCCGCCAAACCATATAAGCGAGATTTTTCATAAGATACTTTTGTTTTTACATTTTTACAAGTACATACATGTAAATAGAACATTTTGCAGTTTTTAACAATATTATTATGTAAAAAAATATTTCAAATATATTCAAAAACATAGAAATAAAATATTTTCCACTTTTCTCAAAACATGTAAATAGGACATTGAGCACTTTTCTGAATCAAGTAAAAAGAAAATTTTTTGCATTTTTCCAAAAGCTACAAATACAACATTTTGCTTTGCCAAAGAAACTCATAATTAAGAACCAAAATTGTGGTTTTTGTGTGAAAACCAATTTCTGCCTGAAAGGAAAGTAATTTATTTGTCCGGCCCTGTACAAATTAGACAGGTATAATTAATTGTAGCATAGTCATAAATCTTGCAGTGTACTTAAAAGTAATTTTTTTACTCTAAATTTTTCCAGCTTTCAAGCACTACTCTCTTTATGTTCATGGACAGCATTGGCCACTAAGGATGTAAATACTATAAAACATTATTTAATTTTTTAAAATTCTTACCTTTCAATGTAAAGTAAAATGTACGAAGCCGCCTATTTTATTCGCAACCTTATACATATTTGTGTAGGTTATTCTCACTCCCAGTGCAATTTCAATTTTTGACGTTTCCACACCAAACCGAAGCATAAATAGGGCGCCCATTAATTCAGTTCTGGACCAAGTGGGAAACAGACCGATTCGAGTAATTTCCATAAATGGACCATCACGCTCTGGGAAGTCATTTCTTCTTAGTTACTTTATTCGACACTTGGAGTCGCAGGGTAGGAATGTGGAGGGGGGAATAAATAATGGCTTTGAGTGGCGTGGGGGGCAGGAGGGTGTCACGGCAGGAATCAACTTGTGGTCGAAGCCTTACTTTGTCAAAGCAGAGGATGGTACTGAAATTGCTCTACTTCTTCTAGACACCCAGGGACTCTTTGACAAGAAAACGACGTATCGCCAGAATGCAATCATATTTACAATTAGCTCCCTCCTCTCTTCTGTCTTTATGTACAACCAGAAGGATGTGGTCCTGGAGAACACACTTCAACACATCAACTGTTTCTCTAATCTAGCTGACAATATTGCCAAGAAAGTAAATTCTGGCAAATCTGAAGGATCATTAAGTAAAAACGGCAATTTAAAAAATATTAACAATAATTTTTATTAGCTTAGGCAATACAAGCAAGGTGTGCAATAAGCTGGAGTCGAAGATAGTAAATGAAGTACCAAAATGACTAAATGACCTATTTTCAATTTATGCTAGAATTAAAATGAGCTACTTAATTAAAAAAACACTAAATGTTAATTGTTGTGTTAAATGCATGTGTAAATTGTTAATTGTGAATTTTTAAAAAGTGCAATATGTTGCATTTACACGTTTTTGATAATTTTAAAATGTTCTAATTACACGTTTTTGGAAAGTGCCAAATGTTCTATTAACATGTTTTTTCACAGTGAAAAATGTTCTATTTGCATGTTTTGAAAATCGTAAAATGTTCTATTTACATGTTTTGAAAATCGTAAAATGTTCTATTAACATGTTTTTTCCCAGTGCAAAATGTTCTATTTGCATGTTTTGAAAATTGTAAAATGTTCTATTAACATGTTTTTTCACAGTGCAAAGTGTTTTATTTCCATGTTTTAAAAATCGTAAATGTTCTATTTGCCTGTTTTTAAAAGTGAAAAGTGCTCTAATTAAATAATTTCAAGACACATTCCAATATTCGTGTCGATAGTGAATATTGTTTTTACCTAAAAATGGAAATGGGTCATTTTGATCCTTCACAGACGATATATTACACGTTTAAAAAAATTGTTAAATGTTCTAAGTATTTACATGCCTTAAGGATTACATGATATTTATGTATTGTTTGTAGATAGTATTAAGTATTTAGTTAAAAATAGAAATAGGCCATTTTGATTGGTCACAAACCTTATGATTACTATGCTAATTTTTTATTTATTTATTCCTTTTTACAGGATTGCCTCATAATTTAATGTTCCTGCTCCGGGATTTAGACATGACAGAGTACGACCATGGGCTCCACACCAGCCAAGCTAAACCAAGAGGCAGCCCCAATAACTATGTACTTGACCTCTTACTTTTGAAATCTGTGGTTCCTTTTACTCCAGTTCAACAACCTCCAGTAAATCCAGGTGAAAACCGCCGTGCTCGGGAAAAGCTTCAAAAATTCTATTCTGCTATTTCTGCCTTTGTAATGCCTCATCCTGGAAGCACATTTCTGAAAGACACTGATAATAGAAACCCTTCCAAAGAATTTCAAGAACAAGCATCGAATTTAGTTACCAGCGTAATTTCAATGGAAACTACAACTACGTCCAAAAATGAGTTCAACAAAGTCCTCGACAATATCGAAACTGTGTGTAAGAATTCAGGTACCTTCTTTCTAAAAACCCAAACCATGGAGGAGATGCAGAGTATAAACGAGCATGGGAATACTTTAAACAGAGCCAGACTCTTGTACGAGGCGCACTTGAATTCTTTTCTGAGCCGGTATCCAGAGGGCGCACCTCACACTCAGTTGTTGATGGCAAGTCAAGTTGGTTTAGAAATCGCTCGAAGAGAATTCGGGCCCTTGGAAGAGTACATCCCAGAACTCAAGGATCAATTTTTAGAGGAGAGACGTTCCACGTTTGAGAATGTCTTTAAAAATTTCATTGTTCTAAATGAACGAAATAGAGAGGCTGCAGAAGCTAAAGCAAAAGAAATACAACGGCGAAAAAGGGTTACAGAAGCTATAGCGGAAGACAATAAACGGCAAAAAGATCTTAAGAATGCTAAGTTGGAAACATTGGGCAAATTTTTGTCATATGGTGGAGGTGCAGTTGCTGCAGTTGGGGCTTTGATTCCAGGACCTGGAACTGTTGCGGCACTGTTTGGTGGAATGACTGCTCTACTTGGAGCACTCATCCAGGATCTGCGTGAAGAATAAGTTGGGAAAATTTGCATTAAAGAAATTATATTTCGATTTTGTTGGTTAAATTGTAAGAGAAATATTAAGTCATACATATATGAGTCATTCTTACACCTGCATTACTCATTAATGTATGTCTCAAACGTCAACTACTACGTACACCCATAGCTTTAAGTTTTGTATAATTTTAGTTTAAATTATAGTTTACTATTTCATAAGCTTAAAATCAAATGCCAGTATGAGCATGAGGAATGATGATGCATGTACATTTCTTGATATATGAATTTATCCTTCAATGCATGCCTATGTATATATATTATGTTTGATGCATGAGTTTTAGTTCTCTTATTGTTTGTAAACAACAAACTGCATGACGAGCATAAAAGCCTCATTACAACTAGTCATTCTTTATACATACATATTTCCACTGTTATTTAATTCTAGAATATTTATATACCTATATTTGTATTCTGTAATAATTCTTGATTATTTTCACATTACGTAATTTATCCGCTATGCAGAGATTCATTCACGTTTTAAATTAGACCAACTATTTGATGTCGGACCAACTATGTGGTCATTGCGAAAGTAACCTAAATTCTTCAATTATTTATTAAATTATGATTTGGCAATCTGATGTGAATTCAGGGATTGAATTGGATGATAGAGGAGGATTGAATAAAAAGTACTGCTTATGAAAGGTCGTGTTTTTCCGCCTCTCTCAAAAAGCCTAAAATATTACTTGAGACGTCTTGAATATTATTAGAGCTTCCATACGGTTGTTGCATTTTTACTTTACCCCAAAGTCATTATTTTCCACCCGTATCACTTTTCATGTTCATTTCTACTTGTGTTTACTTCGATTCTCGATATTACACTGTTGTATTAACCCATCTGTTACATAACCACTGAGTTAATGAGTCTTGGTCTTTTGACCCGTATCAGCACATATACAGATTTCCACTAGGGTGAGTCTGTCTAAATTTTCACCCTTTAACACGTTATAGCCCGTCTCTTAACAGAGGGTTACCGTTCAAATTTCAAAATTAAATCGAAAGTTAAAAATCTGACATTTTTTCTGCGAATTTTGTGTTTTCATCATCTTCAAATTTAAAAATCAAACGTTGAAGCCCATCTTTTCATTGAGGGTTCCAATCAATTCTTCGAATCTAAAAGTAAAATCATACACAAAATTAATCTTCGAAATCCCACAAAATTTAACTTCAAAATTGAAATTTTTCTACGTACAAACATACAACAGCTGTTACAAAAAATCAAATCTTCGAAATTTTAAATTTAATATCGTGAAAAGGTTCAGAAAGTAAATTACCATCAAAACTACTTAGCAACTTCGTCAAAAGTGCAGGTAGTTAACAAGTAAATTTTAGAAGTGAAAAAAGAAGCAGTTTTCAATCCACAGACTCCGTGACTGAGATAGCTTCCAGCGCGTAGAGCCCACTAAAGTGAGTAGAACATTACCCTTAGTGAAGAATACAGTGACCCACGCAGTTGAAGAGACTAACCAGCGCGTAGTGGTGTATTATATAATTCCACAAACCAAGTGTAGACTTTTCCCATATGGTATTGTGAAGAACAGTTCTCAGTTTCCCCCACATCACTGCAGTAGTTCCAGGGTGTGGCTAGTGAAATTGAAAGTGGTAGTGACAAAGTGTAGAAACAATAATCCCATGTCACCAGTGAAACCAGTAATCAAGACCGAGGGTATTCCAGAATCGAAGGTAGAGCCCCCACAGCCGCCCAAGAGTTCCAGAATTCCGGAATCATCCCCAGTCCCACAAATCTTTACAGGCAAAATAGTCGTAAAGTCAGGCCCCCAAACCCGAAGATCAACGGAGCCTGTCCTCACTGCAGAGCAGACGGTAGTAGAAGCTAATAAACACTACGAACTCGAGGTACGTAAAGTTAAGTCTTATTATCACAAAAAGATAGAGGAACTGCAAGCTAAGTTAGGAGCATCTGAACACCTGACGGCGGACCAGAAAGCTAGCGTACCACTGCAGTTAGAGAACGCGGCATTAAAATCTAGACTCGCCATACTTAGAGCCGCGGCCCAGAAACATACTCAGGACAATATGTTGGGTAACAGAACCTTCAATCGCCCATTAGTCGACTTCGAAAAGCTGAAAGGACCATCAGATTACACCAGGTGGTTCGTCGATATGAAAATGGCGTTAGGCACCGTTCACTTAGGAGTCATAGTGGACGGATCATATCCAAAACCAGTTTTCGCATTGCCCCCAACACTTCAAGAGGCTACAGACATAGCGAACTGGGAGGCAGCCAACAACACAGCCGTTTTGTCTATACATTCAGGCCTTCATAGGGATGTACTTCTCAAAGTGCACCACATCACATTGGCAAAAGACCTCATGGAAGAACTCTCAAGAATGTTCGAGCCCCGAAAAGAGGATGAACGAGTCCAACTTGCAGAAAAGTTCTTCGGCCTCCGTATGGCTACGGGAGGCGGCTACAGCTATCTAAACCAGCTGTTAGCCATCAACAACGATCTGGATAGAGCCGGGAGAAGAATGGACAACGAAACCGTCTTATGCCTCACCGTAAGCAAACTCTCGGATCAAGAGGAATACGTAGGATTCCTTCAAACCTGGCGTGTCTCCACAGTGAAGACACCCGAAATCCTACTAGAGCTACTCAAAGCCACCGACGACAACCGCGAACGAGCGCTAGGTAACGCCGTGTACAACCCACCCCAGGCATTCAGAGCCCACCAGGAGGACGAAAGATCTGGAGGAAGAGGAGGAACCGAACGCGGACGGTCCCGTTTCCGCCGATCCCAAAGAGGAGGGCGTAGAGACAATCGTGAAGACGATTACACCCGGAGGAGCGAAAACTCCCCACCACCAAGTTCATGGAACCAACCTGGTGGAAAAGCCAAGAGCAAAACCATATGTTCATACTGTGGAAAACCCAACCATAAGAAGGATGATTGCAGGTATTGGTTGGACGGCGTGTCTCCGCCACGGAGCCGAAGAGACACATCATCATCCACCGCCAGAAGCTCCCAGGACGGAAGTCGTAGAAATTCCAAATCAGGGCGCGGCGGATCACGTCAGCGAGGAAGGAGTTCGTCATCATCAAAAGTAGGTCGAGCCAACACCCAAAACGATCACTCATCTCGCAACAACAACAATAATGCAAGAGAACGAACCCCCGAGCGACAAAACAATCAGGTACATACAAGAAGTACCTCAAGACAGGAGGGAGGCAACAGACCCCCACCACCTGCCCATCTAGCTCAAGAAGATGTCAGCTTCATAGAAGCTGTTGCACGTCGAGCCACCCACTCTACTCCGTGGAAAGGAAGCTTACATATGGACTCCTCATCACGTAGCAGCAGCAGTGGAAGGAGTGAAGACACCCCCAGGCCAAGGCTGGCGGATCTTTTCTCAGACGCAGACACGTCAAGAATACAAGACCATGCTAATCAAATGGCACTCCCTAAATCCCCTACATATCCCCTGTATCAAGACTCGTCAACGGAAGACTCGAAGCATGAATACGCACATAGGAGGATGAACTCACATGTAGGAGGATTTCAACACGACGGTGTTGGCCCCAACTGCGATCAACACCCAGCACACCTACTCCGACCTGGACGAAGAGTAGAGAAACATCCAGCGGATAAACACCGGGAAGATAGCCCCACCACTGGAGAAGACTCGGATACCGAAGCAATGCTATCTCAATTCAAGCAGAATAATGCTTACCTACTCCGCCCAAGACAAGGAGTAGAGACTACACCAAATGAATGGACGGATAGCTCCAGCAATGACAATGACTCGGACCTGGAACCTGTACAGCTGCCTCCACTTCAAAATGGATTAATTAGGACTAGGGTAACTAGGCAGGAATGGGAAACAGTATTGGCACTTAGACGAGCGAGAGCTCAGCATATTCAGTCGACCATCAACCCGTTTACGCCCCTAGCTCCGACATCCACCACCACCACACCACTCCCTCAGAATAACAACGCTACGAATTCTGAAGAGGAAGAAGTACAGGAAGACTACAACAGCAATGTAGCGATGGAGGATGAAGACCAACAAACCATCCCTACCGAGAGGACCCCGACTTCTCATAATATTGAAGAGACAGAGAGGGCCTCCACCGGAGCACCACTTGAACCAGAACAGCTAAGAGGAAATTCTTCCTCAAGGAGGATCTGCCATTCAAAACCAGCTAGACTGAGGATTAATCCAGATATGGAGGAAACAATCCGACCTAGGACTGGAGCCTCAGCTTCCACATCGCCAAATAAACACCACGACAGACATTCTACACTAGACTGGGAAAAGACAGATCAGGGAGCTCCATGGCCACAGGAACCGATCCATGAGCATCCTACACCGAATCGAGAAATTCAACAGAATCGTTCCAAAAGCAATTCACCTCAGACAAGATGCGAGGTGATTGAGTATCTATGCAATTATATCTCCGATAAGAAGAAGGATCATTACGACCCGGAGGCTACAGAGAATGCTATCCGAAACTTATTCCCGGTAGCTGAAGACAACAACATAAAGAACATAGATGGAACAATTGAAATGTTTGGTCATCTTCCGGATGCCATTCATACGATTCAAGAAAAATTCGAGATTCTGGATGCCTATTGGAAACGAAAAACCAGGTTACAAGTGGTCCAAGAAGAAAATTACCCGGGAACATTCCAATATAATATCAGAAGGGCAAGGAAGTCCCCCATTCACATTCCCAGCGGAGAGGATCCGATACCTTCATTGGAAAAGATGATCAGAAGAGACTCAGCAACCTGGAGAAGAGAACAAGCGGACCTACTCTCACACTTACACAGAAGTACTCTACAAGCATTGGTCCTGGCCGCGGAACTCGAGAAATACAAACAAGAACTTGAGGAGAATATACATGCTATACTAACAACTAGAGCACAAGAATTCTTGTTTAGGGAAATGCGACCAGTCGACAGAAAACAATACACGAAAATTTTACAGGATAACATCCACAAGTATGGAGTGGTTACGGGCACACAACGAACCTGGGCGATTATCCCACAGCCCCTTAGGAGACCCGTTAGTGACTGGCCGTATACGAGAACAAATGACTCAGAACTGGAAACTCCATTCCAATCGGAAGACGATGATCGAAACAAGGACACCCTGGATCAAATTCTCTACAAAAACCAGGTGAAAAGAGTACTCAAAATCATAACGGAAAGAACAAAGGACCGACATGAGAAGATCAATTTTGAAGATATCTTCTATCGAAACATTCAGAAATACGGTCTAGAAGAAGGAGCCTATAGGACCTGGTTAGAATTGCCTCTACATTTGCGAGAAGATGTCATACTGCAGAATATGGGAGGTCACTGGGAACAACTCCTACCATGCATACCCAAGAAATACAACCAAGGACCCACAATGGTGCAGAAGGTGTACAGACATACGGAAGATTCTGCAACAGATGAGAATACAGGCATCCTTTCGGATCAAGAAAGTGAAGAAACACCAACAACCAACAAAGCCCTAATGATGAGACCAGTTGGAAACCAGGCGGAGAATGAGAAGGAAGACTGCGTTCCCGAAAAGAAAGAACCATCGAGATCGAAAGAAGAAACCTATGAGTTTATCCTCTCCAGCCTAGGAACAGAATTGGCAAGACAACTGGGGAAGCTAGCATTAGATAGATATTTCGAAAGATATGGTGAACAGATAGCGGTCCTTCTAACATGGCTACAAATACATAAAGACCTACCAAATGTCTTAAAAGAAGGGAAGATTGACGGAAGCAAGATTCCCTTTTACACTCCGAGTGATTTGGAAACCTTTGAAGTAAGTAGCCTGGAAAGCAAAACCAATGAAGCCCATCAATTATGGAAGACACATTATCATGAGCAACAACAAATAGAACATGAGAATGCGATCAAATTTTTAATGTCCCAAATGTCCACCCCATTAGCAAAAATACTATGTAAACTTCTGATAGAGAGATACTTCGGTTATTATGATGTGGAAGTGGCGGCAAAACTAATTTTAGATCAAATCCCGGAACTCCTACCCAAATGCGAACGAGACGGATTTGTCACACTATCCGACTTACCCCTATCGAAAGAGGAAGGAAGAACTCTTTCTAGGCACAAGCAACAGCCTAGTACTTCAAGCTCACCAGGTACAAGCTTGATGCTATCACGAAAACGGAACAGTGAACAGCTAAATCAGGAGGAACATCTGGCCCTTAGAAGAAGACACGACGCCTGGGTAGAAGAGGAGGAGAAACGCTTCAAACCTATATCACCAGAAGACCGAAAACAACAGAAAGGAGAGAAAGCACATCTAACAATGCAAGAACTCCATAAATCAATTCAGTCCCAACAAGAAAATAGAGTGTTAAACATTTTATTGGGAAAGAATTTGAGTGACTGTAGGACTAAGTTTGGCGGACAAGACTTTCCAACAGCACTAGAACGTACCTCGAATCAGCTCAAGAGCCTAAGGACTCTAAAATCAAAAGATGCGTTTCAGGAAATCTGCTTATTACAAGATTCTGCGTTTGAAAAAGGGGTCTATCAATCTGGACCAATTGGAGGAATGAATGCGAAAACCATAATTGACAAGCTTCATACACAGGAAGAAAAACACATGTTTCAAGAAAACTTGCGAGAAAATCTCAAAAACAACCCATTCCAGGAGGCAGTGGACCTAGCCTGGAAAGAGATAATTCGACATCGACAACTGGAACATGATCAGCAATTAGAAATTCTACTTCAAAAACTTATTGGCAAAACTCTAGAAACAACATCAAAACCGGTAAAATCGGATAATCTACAGGAGTCAGACGACGAACAGTCTGAGGATCAATCCGAAAAGGAGTCAAAGGACGACCACCGAGCCTTCATGGTTAGAGTAGTAGAAAGAAAAAGTAGCAGAAACAGCTTCTTCTACACTGATAGGGAAGAGGAGAGGGAAGCCATTAGGATTATCAACCGACAATTTTCCTCTGCTTTTCCATCCCTATCAGAATGTGCACAATCCTTTTGTCAAAAATCGGATGAACAGCACAGGTCACGTAAATCTGACTGCTCCATTTGTAAAGCAAGGAGGGCAGAGAATGCGGCCAAATTTCTACCACGCACACCATCTCCTCCACCGGAGCCAAAAAGACGTCCCCAAAGAACAGTCTGGCTGGACGCAAATCAAAAGAAAATCGTTTTCGAAAAGACCCCGTCTTCAATCCCCACCACCAGTACTAAACGGGTACGAAGTGAAAAAGGAAATGACAAGTCGGAGCACATCGAAAACTCACAAAAATCGAAAAAGCCTTCTACCTTCACCGGGACTTCCACCGGAAGAGGAGGAGCACTAAAACAAGACTCGAGACTTCATGGTAGAAGCGGTAAGGAGGGAGTTAATTTTTCCACCAGCAAGGAGGGCGTAGACTTCTCTTCCACCAGGGAGGAAGCACACTCCACCACCGGGAACTGGAATTTTAACATTTCCACCGGCCAGGAGGGAGCTCACCCCACCACAATCCAGGAGGGAGCACACTCCACCACCGGACATGGACTTTACCACCATTCCACCGGCCAGGAGGGAGTAACCGCCAACAGCACCAAAAGCAATGCGGTACATAACACCTCCACCACCACCAAACGGAATTTTAACTCTCACACCAGCAACTTGGGAGTACATACCACCACCAACAAGGATGTACATAACACCTACAAGACGGGAGCACACTCTTCCACAACCAACCCGGAGGTTCTCTCAATCTTTACCACCGGACAGGAGGGAGTACAAGCTACAAATATAGCTGTACATAACACCACCACCAGAGGAGCACTCCCCACCATGGGGCCACCACATTCGAGCACAAAAATATCGAAAAATAAAGGAAGTCAAAAATCAAAACCTTCCACCAACTCCGAAACTCAACATAGCAAGGAGGGAGGAAGAAGAAAAAAGACACCGGCCACCGACTCAAATCCTGCGAGCGGACAGGAGGGAAGGAGGGCGAGTGTAACAAAAAAGAGGAGTACTGTAGGACTACGAGGAGCTTCACTTCACGCATATCAAAACGAGGAGTCCGGCCACCGAGGAAATTCTACATCGTCACTACCTACCTACCACCATCACAATAGTAAGGAGGGAAGGAGGGCGAGTACTTCTCAATCCAAAAATAAATCAACAGCAATAGAAGACATGCATTTTCCTGTTCCAGACAAGATCAGACAGGATCAGTCGAGTCGAAATTTTGGAAGGGCAACAACACATGAATTAAGGAGGGAAGCGGAGCAGCCACCACCACCGAAGAGATCGCGCACTCCCTATCACTCTACACTTTCACTATTTTTTCTCGGATGTATGTACTTCTTGATGTTGATCCTTGGCGGAGGAGCAGAAACGGTAGATGAAGGAGGACCAGTTATTTGGCGGAGATCGGAGAATCCACCTCTTTACGGGTATAATTCCTACAACATCAAAATACGCTTATTATCACCATGCGATTTGTTGAAATACCCGGATATCAATATGAAAAATGTGGGACACGAACTCAAACAACAATGCCAAAGAGAATATAAGAGGACTTTCCTTTTGCCACTCAAGGCGATCTGCCCCCCCATCAAGACGGAAATCAGGAGACGAAGATCCGTTTTCACCAATGTAATAATGACGGCTCTCGCTGTTTTCACCAGTGCGGGACTTGGAATGTCATACCAGGCCGAACACCGAGCTGAAATGAATAGCGAACACACATTAGAACTGGCCGAACATTTCAATAAATTGGAACTGAAAATCAAGGAAGACACACAGAATTTTAGAGCCTTCTACAAACAAATGGCGAAAATTACTGATGCTGTTAACCAAATAATCAGTGAACGGAAGGACTCACCTGAAGAGATCGAGCGACTGGAGTTTGATATTGCCTACCTGGTATCAAGACTCACCCAAAGCGGAGCGATGATTCAACACACCAAGAGGATCTGGAGCCGTGGTCATATGGATGACGAATTTTTCGACTTCCTGAACTTCACTTTACCGTGCGGGGATTTATGTCCACTGGAGCTAGCTGAATTTCGACAATGTAGAAGTGACCCACAAATGGACAATTTACATCTAAGTTTCATTGTGCCACTCGTCAATCCCAACCTGACACTTGTCGTAGCTGACCCATTTACCTTACTATGGAGGAAAGAAAATCGGACGTGTGATTTGAAATATCAAGGACCACCAAATGCTTTGCTTTCAAGGGACCAAGACTGTGTATTCGATACAGGGCTCGACTGGAGTTTCATGGACAGAGTGGTAGCAACAACACACCAAAAATGTAAGCCACGAAATTCGTATGAAGACAAACTCAAGTATGTACTTCAAAACTGTCGAAATAGCACAGCACAAGACGCGGAGGGAAGTGTACAAGTCAAAGTGTATAATGCGTTCTTTCACATATACTGCCCAGGCTTGAACATACGTGTAGGAACCACCAGACACACCCCCTGCCCCAACGAAATCTTCCTACTACCCATCACGACTACATTCACCATAGCGAACAACACGTATAGAGGAGATGTGCTTAACATTATCTTTAACGAGCACGAAGACCCCCTATTAGTGAACTCACTCGACTACCACATGGGAATGAAAATAGACATGAACAACTTGAACATCACATTTGACGAGAGCGACAACAGCATAGACACGTCATCATGGGAAAGAGATAGTAGCATACCATGGTACATGTGGATGATTCTAATTATTTTTGTTTTTCTGTGTATGGCTATTACAGCTATATACTTTAAGTGGAAATTGAGTGCTGCGTTTTTGAAGCGTGGGTGGAGAGGGAGTTACTGGGAGACTATGAAAGAGAAGGGAGAGAAAGAGCAGCAAGCTGAGCTGCAGTTACTTGGAACGGAGGGACCAACTGAAACACCTGTAGCCCCACCGAGACGAGGGAGACCCAACAGTAGTTACTTGGACCAACACCACCACCGGAGCCAAGGGACGATTCTTGTTCACAGACGAAGTGGAGTGGATGAGAATGAGGAGATACGTAGAAGCACGCTTGTCACACCAAACGGCCTACCACCAACACTACACCTAGCTGAGGAGGGAAATGTAACTGTACACATACAATCACAGGCACCACCAGCAGTAGAAGAGGAACTACCCAAATCAACCATCGAGCCGAGCCATCTGAGATTCTTGGAGGTGGAGTTTACTGATGAAGAGGAATAACATCACCAATATTTAAGGGTTTTTTCACTTGCCGTATACCGCCTTTTAGACGACGACAATTAAAAAAAAGGAGGGTATTAAGTCATACATATATGAGTCATTCTTACACCTGCATTACTCATTAATGTATGTCTCAAACGTCAACTACTACGTACACCCATAGCTTTAAGTTTTGTATAATTTTAGTTTAAATTATAGTTTACTATTTCATAAGCTTAAAATCAAATGCCAGTATGAGCATGAGGAATGATGATGCATGTACATTTCTTGATATATGAATTTATCCTTCAATGCATGCCTATGTATATATATTATGTTTGATGCATGAGTTTTAGTTCTCTTATTGTTTGTAAACAACAAACTGCATGACGAGCATAAAAGCCTCATTACAACTAGTCATTCTTTATACATACATATTTCCACTGTTATTTAATTCTAGAATATTTATATACCTATATTTGTATTCTGTAATAATTCTTGATTATTTTCACATTACGTAATTTATCCGCTATGCAGAGATTCATTCACGTTTTAAATTAGACCAACTATTTGATGTCGGACCAACTATGTGGTCATTGCGAAAGTAACCTAAATTCTTCAATTATTTATTAAATTATGATTTGGCAATCTGATGTGAATTCAGGGATTGAATTGGATGATAGAGGAGGATTGAATAAAAAGTACTGCTTATGAAAGGTCGTGTTTTTCCGCCTCTCTCAAAAAGCCTAAAATATTACTTGAGACGTCTTGAATATTATTAGAGCTTCCATACGGTTGTTGCATTTTTACTTTACCCCAAAGTCATTATTTTCCACCCGTATCACTTTTCATGTTCATTTCTACTTGTGTTTACTTCGATTCTCGATATTACACTGTTGTATTAACCCATCTGTTACATAACCACTGAGTTAATGAGTCTTGGTCTTTTGACCCGTATCAGCACATATACAGATTTCCACTAGGGTGAGTCTGTCTAAATTTTCACCCTTTAACAAGAAAAGTTTTGTGTGCTGCTGCAATGGCAAATATACAAAAACGTAAAATAAAAGTTAACCAAATTTTCTAATGCAGCTTGAAGAATTGTCATTAAAATGTGATCTACTCAATAAATACGTTATTAAAACTTTAAAAAACAGAATGTGAAACATGCGTAAACTGTTAATTAGGAGCTTTTGAAAAATGTTGAAGGTTCTATTTACATGTTTTTGAAAAGGTGCAAAATGTTATAATGCGACGTTTTCGAATAGGTTCAAAATATTTTAATTCCATGTTTTTAAAAAGGTGCAAAATGCTGTATTTACATATTTTTGAAAAGGTGCAAAATGCTGGATTTACATATTTTTGAAAAGTGCAAAATGTTCTATTAACAGAATTTTTTAATTGACGATATTGTAACGACAGTTCTGAAGAAATCAGTACAGATTTGCCAGCATCATTTATTTTCTACAATTCCCAATGCATAATTGGCTACACTACATATATATTTTATTCATTACTCTATTTTCTATCTGTTCTTGGATAACAAATTGTTGTAACGTATACTGAGTCTATTAGGCTACCCTCATTGGAGGACAGTGTTAAGTTTGTTCTTTTGAATAAAATTATCTTTATATAAATGCTCTCAAGACATATTTGAATATTTTTGTAGCTAGTTGATATTGTTGCTAGCTACAAATGGATATGGGTCATTTTTGTTCTTTATAGACGAAAGTTAAATCTTTAGGGAAATGAAAAAAACATATTTAATTAGGCACTTTTAATTTAATTTTAAGGGGTAAATCAGCTATAGCTGGTAAAAACCGTTTTGTTCTAAAAATAAAAATTTTGGCGGCCGGTTTTAACTGTGACCAAGAGAGTACGACTCAAACCGCTCTTCGATTTTCTCAGGGAAAATTCTTATGATTATTATTATTATTAGTACACAATTGAACACATTTAAAATATTATTAGTTTTTTTCAAAGGTATTTCTTCAGGAAATGTATGAAAAGTTCTGAAATGTCTTTCAAAACTATTTTTGTACTTGAATGTAATAGTACAGTTTGGCTAAGAGCATTTAAATGACTCTACGATGTTGGCATGA
Organism: Dicyrtomina minuta; assembly: GCA_949802685.1. Taxonomy (NCBI): domain Eukaryota; kingdom Metazoa; phylum Arthropoda; class Collembola; order Symphypleona; family Dicyrtomidae; genus Dicyrtomina; species Dicyrtomina minuta. The sequence goes on along the minus strand of OX461808.1, from coordinate 86,937,663 downwards.
ATATTCTTGAGATGTCTAGTCAGATGCGCTTTAAGCTTAAATGCACTCCCACAATCAGATTTTGGGCATTGGAATAAGCGCGTATGAGTATGGCGAGTTTTGTGTCGTGTGAGATAATATTTTAAAAAGAACGACGCGCTACACTGGTTGCACTTAAAGGGCTTGTTCTGTGCATTTTTCTCATTGTGAGACTTCATATGTCTTCGGAGCGAAGTCTTACTACTGTATGGTTTCCCACAAATGTGACATTTAGGCTTGTGTAGATTCGACTGCTCCCCTTCAGCTCCATGGTCCTTGATTTGGTGTATGTCTCGAGCGGATTTAGAAATAAAAAATTTCTAACAAGGAACGCAGTACCGATCCTCACTACTGTATTTAAGAATGCATACACTGAAATGTATTTTGACAGTCGCTTCTGAATTAAATTTTTTAAGGCATAATCTACAAAAAAATTTGGAAGTCAGTTCGGCTTCGGCATGGGCAGTTTCTTGATTTTGATGGCGAGAGTAGTTTTGAATTTCCTTTAAGCTTAATTTCTTGAGCAGGACGTATGGATTTTGCGGAAACTGATTTAAGTCTATTGAAGCTGTCCTGTATTTCTCACCATCATCCTTGTCATAGTCCATAAGTTCCGGGTTTGTTACTGAAATACAAAAATCTGTATCATTATTTATCTGTAGCTCTGAAAATAATCAGGGCCGGACGCAGGAATTCATATTCAGCAGCAGTTTGTTCCCATACAAAAAATACCATTTTGATTTTATTTTTAGTAAAGCAAAATGTGGTATTTAAATGTTTTGGAAAAGTGAAAAATGTTCGATTTACATGATTAGGAAAAGTGCAACATGTTCTATTTACATGTTTTGAGAAAAGTGGAAAATGTTATACTTCAGTGTTTTTGAAATGCGCAAAAAAATGTATTTGCATGTTTTTGAACTGTCAAAATGCCCTAATTACAGGTTTTTGAACAGTGCGAATTGTTCTATTTACATGCTTTTACAAAATTCAGACAGCAGGGGCTCCCTTTGCTGGTCATATTATCCGGCCCTGAAAGTAATTCTTTTTAAAGTTTTTGATTAAACTACATATAATTAAGAAGCTTTGGTTTTAACTGATCCTAATGAGTTTATCACTTAATAATTCAAAACAGACATTGCCAGTAGAGGTCCCAGACAATTCAACTGTTTCTTGTTGGTAGTCATGATTTTCTTGCACAAAAATGTCGGGGGCTTCATCATCATCCTGGTAAATTGTAGTGCTATCGTTAGTAGCGTTATTTCCTTCTTTTTCGAAATCACTCTTGGTTACAGGAATCGGTTTGCATGAGTCTGCAGATGGATCATCATGCTGTGGATTCTGCTGAGTCATGTGGTTGATGCCAAGGTCAATTAAGGTCATCGTCTATTAAGTAGTTTTCCATTCCAGGCACTCGTGCGCTAGGATTTTCCTTCCACGGCGGGACTGTATTGTCTTTTTCTCGCACTGTTGACAAGGGGCTGTAGGATTCAACCAAGAATTAAATTATCCTGAAAGCTTTATTACAAAAATCAATCGGTGTAATTGTGAGATTACGCTTGACGTATTTATGTTTGACGGACTTTATTGCAATTCAAATATTTCATGAAATACTTAAAAATCGCTTTAGCTCCTTACCCAGTCTTGTCCTCGTCATTACATGTGTTGAGAATGAAAATATCCTCGAATACGATGCAGTTTGAAGTTTAAAATTCCTCGGAATGTTCCTCCTTTTTGTGTTCAATGAAGTCGTCGACTATTTGGAAGGAGGCCTTGCAGAGTCGACACACAAATAATACACTTGTGCCGTACAAGTACATTTCGAATGATTTAATCTCGGTCTGTTGAATTTTGAACTTTGAATTATTGTCAATTGTAGCTTCAGTCCACTCTCTACATAGCGTACTTCAGCGGACCAGCAATATTAGTACGTTATGAGGAGAGTTCGCTATGTAGAAAGTACAGATTTTAAAAAAAATCAGTATTATTGATGAAAACAATGAAAATTCTACTGTTTAAAGTAATTATTGGTTCTACACAAATCAATCAAAGAATATGCTTAGAAATTTTAATTGAATAAGTTTGCAAAATCAGCTAGATCAAGAAAAAAAATAGTAACTTTTTTAACTGAGCGCTAAAATTTTTTACATGTCTGAAAGTACGCTATGTAGCGACGAAATTTACACATGATGAGTGTTTTGGGCCAGCAAAATTAGTACGCTATGTGGAGGTATACGCTATGTGGAGGTACACTATATAGAGGTATTATTACATTAAAATCATAGGGATTTAGCCAGGGATGCGTGAAAAGTACGCTATGTGGAGGTATACGCTATGAGGAGGTACGCTATGTAGAGAGTGGACTGTAGCTTCCACTTTATTGTCTTTGTCAGTCAGTTATACATTTAGACGAAACTTGAGCACAAGTTCTTGGAACTGAAATCTAACAAAAATACATTATTGTTACTTCCTACAGATATTCTACATTACGTATTACGTGAAACTGGCTGACTTTCTAGCTGACAACTGGTTGAGCCAGTGACAAAAATAAAAATGAAAAGAAAGAAATAATTGAAGTAGTAAAATTATCTAATGAGTGAAAGCAAATGATTTTGAATGTTCGCGGGAATCGTGTATATCTCGATAGTTTCCTAGTTGCTTATATTTACTGGAACATGCTGCTTTTCACTTTGCCATTCAGTATTTTCTTTTACTCTCACTAGTTCTTACTTCATGAGGGTCATCCGTAAATGATGTCATCATTAGGGTCATTGGACCTAATCAGGTACTGATGACATGCCATGCTAAAGATAGCCACTTACGCAATGTTAAAGGATGACATATTATGGGTGTTTCAAATAGCGCGTACACACCGGTTAAGTATGTGTTATGAAATAAAAATGCAATAATTTTATTTCGTAATGATGATAAACACAGTTAATTACAAGCTCCACAATAAACAGGTGTATCCTTTATTTAAATACAAGTTATTCAGAAAATTTACTAATTTATAGAAAATGAAAATTCACAATCTATAAAAATATATTTAAGTTACCATCCAACGACATTAAGAAGTAGAATATTTTTTAAGTATGTTAAGTAACTATTAAGGGATCGTCCACAAATGACGTCGTGGAAAAATAAATATTTTTAGGATCCTATCATCCCCCCGCCCCCTGTCATCAGCGTAAGTAACCATTACAAACCTATATATCTCTAGTTGTTTTTTCAAGGCATTTTTTCATGAAATGTATGAAAAGTTCTGAAATGTTTTTCGAAGCTACTTTTATGCTTGAATACAGTCGTACAGTTTGGCTCAGGACACTTAAATGACTCTTTATTGTTGGGATGATTATTATACTTGAGATGTCTAGACAGATGTATTTTAAGCTTAAATGATTTCTTGCAGTCTGGTTCTTGACATTTAAATGGTCGTGTGGAAGCATGGCTAGCTTGGTGTCGCCTAAAGTCATATTTTCCAAAGAAAGAAGCGCTACATGTGTCGCATTTAAAAGGCTTCTTTTGTTCATTTGTCTCCTTGTGAGATTCCATGTGATTTCTGAGCACATCCCTACGACTGTACGGCTTTTGACAGACGCTGCATTTAAACAAGAGTAAATTCAACTGCTCCCCATCTGCTCCGTGGTGTCTGATTTGGTGCATGTTTTGAGCCCGTTGGGAATTGAAAAACTTCTTACAGGGAACGCAGTACCAAACTCGACTACTGCTGTCAAGAATACAGACGCTGCAATGTATATCGAGATCTGCTTCTGAATTGAATTTCTTAAGGCATAGTCTACACTGAGGTTTCGAAGTCACTTCTGCTCGGTGAGTTTCTTGATTTTGAAGGCGAGATGAGTAGTTTTGAATTTCCTTTGAGCTTAATTTCTTGAGCAGAACGTATGGATTTTGCCAAAACTGAATCAATTCAACTGAATCCGTCTTGCTTATCTCATCACGATTGGTTTCGAACTCAGTCAGTTCCATTTTTGGTTCTAAAATTTCAAAACCTTTCATTATTTGATCGTAATCCTTTTAACAGTTTCTCATTAAATTATTTAAGTTTTTTCTCGCGTTGCAAATATATATACAAATATATAAAATACAAATATAGCAAATACATATATATACCTACTATATATTATATAGTAGGTAGGTATAGTTTTATGTTTTTTTCTAACCTATAAAATTTAAAATTGGATCGGCAGGCGCCTGAGACAAATCAGTTGATTCACGGTCATCAACATTTTCTTGCAAAAAGTTGCCGGGAGCTTTATTGTCATCCTGGTAACTAGTGTTGTTGTGATGGCCATCGCCATTTTCGTTATCACCAGTGGTGAAAATAGGGAATTGGTCAAATGAGTCAGCAACGTCATGTGGAATGTGCTGAGTCCTATGGCTGAGGTCAGGCTTGTCAACGTCCGTTAAGCTGTTTTCAATGCCAAAGCTTGCTGTCACGTTAGGATTTTTCTTACACGGCACTGTACTGGTACTGCCTCTTTCTTTCACTGCTGATGAAGCGCTATAAAAGTTGTGTTTTAATGAAAAAAATTAATTTTAGATTACATAACTAGCTAATATCATAATCTATTACATACACATTTCTTGCTTTTAAAATCTATTTACACATATTTTCAAAATTGCTTATAGTTCCTCACCCACAATTATTGTCTTCGTCATTGTCATTACTGGTGTTGAGAATGAGAACGTCCTCGAATACGATGCAGTTTGAAGTTGGAAATTCCACGCCATGTTCCTCCTTTTTGTGTTCAATGAAGTCGTCGACTGTTTGGAAGGAGGCTTTGCAGAGTCGACACGCAAACACTACCTTCGTGTCATGCAAGTACATTTTGGATGTTTTTGTGGTTTCCGCTTGGTCTGTTAAACTTTGAACTCGTTAATTGTCCTAGCTTCTTCTACGTCAGTCAGTTATGAATTTTCAGCAAACTCTTCAAAGCACGAGTTCATGCAAATGAAAACTAACACAAACAAGTTTTTATTTCTTACAGTTATTTTAAATTACGTCAAGCTTTCTACTTAACTGGCAACTGACTGGTGACAAAAATAAAGAAAAATAAACAAGAAATAAACAAGAAATAAAGTGATTGAATGTCAAATGTGCTCAGAGTCGAGTCGAGAGTGAATCAGTGAAATCATCAGTAATTAAGTAAAAGTAAATGATTTTGAATGTTCGCGCAAAACATATACAACTCGATGGTTCGGTAGTACAGCATAAACTGCTGTATATTATAAATAATACACTCGTGCCGTACCGCCGTACGAGTGCATTTTAATTGTTTTTCTTTGTCTTCTAGACAATGAGCTCGTAATTTTTTTATTGTTGTAGCTTCTTCGTCAGTCAGTTTTGAACTTGAGCACAAAAGTCAATGCAAATGAATACTAACACAAATAAATCCATATTACCTAATTAAATTTTACATACTTAAGGAGACGTTGGACTGACCTTCTAGAACTGGTACGGTACACTGGTGGCAAAAAGGAATGAAAAGAAAAAGAAATCCAGTAATAAAATCACTTTTTTTAATCAGTTAAATCAATCAAATCAGTGAATATTAGGTAAAAGCAAATGATTTTGAATATTCGCGGGAAGCATGTATATCTCGAGTTTCCTAGTTGCTTATGTACTGGAGAGTTCGGCAGTTCGAGTGCAGTGCTTTACACTTTACACTTGAGACTTTTCTTTGACTCTACTTTTACTACATAGTTCTTACTTCTTGAGGGTCACCCGTACATGATGTAATCATTAGGTCTAATCAGGTATTAATGACATGCCGTGCTAAATAGTTTGTATGTAAAATTTCCACACATTTTCTTTATTGTAGTTTGTAACATCATAACCTCTTAATATGTTTGATACTTTTATAGATATTTAGGCATTTAAACATGAGCATATGAAATTTCACTATAACATTCAATAATACTTTTCCTGCGTCTGTCCCTGGGGGCGTCCTTCAATGACGTCTAGATTTAAAGGAGGGAGAGGGAAATGACATATGGAAGTAACGTATGACACCAATGACACGCTATATATTCTGAAAATGATAAACTAGAAGAAGGAAGTGGGGTAAGATGGTAAAAAATGTAAACTTCTCCTAAACATCATTAACGGACGACCCCTAAGTGTGTGATGGCTGCTCAAAACTTGCATGTTAAAGTTGTTAAAACTCATTTTTGCTGCATTTGCTCCAATCCAGCAAGCTATGCCAAAAATAAAGTGAATAAAATAAAATAAATTAAAATGCTTAAAATGGTGATTACAAGTTTTTTTTTCATAAATATTCAGAATATTTATGCTTTTGTGAAGTTCTGTATTGCTGTATTTGCATGCTATTAAAACGTGCAAAATATATTATTTTTAAGTTTGTAAAAAATGTAAAATATTTTATCTTTGCATACTTTTTACCATTGCACAATATTTTATTTGCATATTCTACAAAGTGCAAAATATTTTTATATACGGCTTGAATGCCGCCCAGCAAAAATGCCGGGCAACAAAAATGCCGTATGGAAAAAATACTATACGGCAAAAATGCCGTACAGCAAAAATTCCTTACAGCAAAAATGCCGTATGCAAAAATGTTTTTTAATTTGAAAAAACTTTGCAAATTTGTTATCAGAGTTATATGAATACAACCGAAATAATAAGATCCCACTAGTCACAGTGGCAGTTTGTATGTATATATTCTTAGATAATGTACAATCTAAAAAAATATGTCGGTTAACATCCAAGGACATTATATGAATCTTTACAATTATTATTTAAGTAGGTCAAGACAGCAACTACTAAGGGATCGTTCACAAGTGACGTCATGGAAAAATCCACTTGTTTAGCATTATATGTCACCAGCTACACCACTGCAAACATGTGTATCTAGAATATGGGATATCATCAGTGGCCAAATAGACCCATTAACCTAACTAATGACGTTATTCGTCGACGATTTCTAACACAACAAATTAGTACACAATAAAAACAAATATAATATTTTAATTGTTTTCCAAAGGGATTTTCCCATGAAAATGACAAGTTTTGATATGTCTATCGACGTTTCTTTTATACTTGAATGCACTCTTGCAGTTTGGCTCTGGACAATTAATCAACTCTACGATGTTAGCATGAATAAACTTGAGATGGTTGGTAAGAACTTCCTGCCTAAATGATTTCCCACAATCAGGTTCTGGACATGGAAATTGTCGAATGAGAGCATGAACAGCTTGATGTCGTATAAGTTTATATTTTGAAAAAAAAGAGGCGCTACATGTGTCGCATTTAAACGTCTTCTTTTGTGTACTTATTTCCTTGTCAGACTCCTTATGGTAAGTGAGCGAATTCTTCGTCATGTACACTTTGAGACAGACCTTGCATTTGAATTTGCATAGTTTCCGCTTCTCCTCTTTAGTCCCGTGGACTCTAATTTTGTGTATGTTTTGCAACGATTTTGAACGGGAACGGAAAAGTTTTTTACAAGGAAAATAGTATCGATCTTGTTTGTTATTATGAAGAATGCAGACCCTACCATGTATTTCCAGTTCTGCTTCCGAATTGAATTTCTTAAGGCACAATTCACATCGAGATTTAGAAATCACTTCGGCGGCGGTGGCGGCTTGGGCGCTATCTTGATTTTGAAGGTGAGAATATTTTTTAATTTTCTTTGAACTTAATTTATTGAGTAGAACGTATGGATTTTTCGGACCTTGAGTCAATAAGGCATCTGAAGCTGTCCTGTTTATTTTCTGATCGTTTTCAAACTCTGTCAAATCCGTTTTTGGCTCTAAAATACACGAACCTCTCATTATTATATGTGTATTGCCATTGCCAAAAAAAATGCTTTTAGCTGTTTTTTTAAGGAACAATTAAGGTTTTGCGTTTAATGTTGAAAATAATTTTCTCACCTAGGTATATAATTATAACTGAGATCGTCAGAGGCCTGTGGGAAATCAAATGATTTATAGTCCTTATTTGGTTGGAAAGAGTTGCTTGAAGTTGTATTGTTATCGTGGTAACTAAAGTTCTCGGGGTTATCGTCATTTCGGTGGTCAGACTTGAACATATGAAATTAGTCAAATGCGTCAGATGGGTGATGTGAAATGTGCTGAAGACTGTGGCTGAGGTCAACTTCTGTTAAACTATTTTCAATTCCAAGTTATGGTACGTTAAGAACAGTCACAGGATTCCATTTTTCTTTGACCGTTGACAACATGCTACAAAATTTAAACAAGAATGTTTATGTACATACTGAAAAAAAATATACAAGTAACATAGTTGAAAATCAAAACTGAGATACGCTGTTTCAAAAATAAATTAGAATCAATCAGTTAATTCACAATTACGGCGTATAATATTTTAGATTATATTTGCGTGGAATTTATTTTACCTTTTGAAGTATATAAAGTTAGAATTTTGTGACAATTTTAAAAATTCAAATTTTTTTTACAAATAATGTCAAAATCTCGTTAGCTACTTTTACACACATTTCTTTTCTTCGTCATTACTGGTGTTAAGAATGAGTACAGAGTACGTCCTCGAATACGATGCAGTTTGAAATTCGAAATTCCACGGAATGTTCCTTCTTTTTGTGTTCAATGAAGTCATCGACTATTTGGAAGGAGGCTTTGCACTGTCGACACACAAATAATACACTTGTGCCGTAAGAGTGCATTTGGATTGATTTCTTTGTTTAGTAGACTTTGAGCTCGAAATTGTTGTGGCTTCTTCTTCTTCAGTCAGTTTTGAACTTGAGCACACAAGTCCATGCAAATGAAAACTAACAACTAACTAAAAGACAAATAAATCCCTAATACCTGAATTTTACATAAGGAGAAATTGGACTGACTTTCTAAAACTGGTAAGGTACGGTACTGGTAAAAAGGAATGAAAAGAAAAACATAATTATCCAGTAGCTAAATAAATCAGTAAAATCAGTATCAGTAATCAGTAATAAGTAATAAAGCAAAATGATTTTGAAAGTTCGCGGGAAGCGTGTACATCTCTACAGTTTCCTAGTTGGTTATTTACTGGAGAATGCAGCAGTGCTTATAGTCACTGTGGCAGCTCCTATGAATATTCTGTGTGTACATGTTTTGAGTGAAGAGGCAAAAGGACCTAGGCACCTAATTTATACTACCTACTTAAAGTTATAATTAAATCGAGCTATATGGCAAAAAATAAATTTTAATTAATTCTAATGCTTAAAAAATGTTGATTACGAGTTTTTAAGTACTCCAAATATTTTTGTGTTTGTAAAGTTGAAATTCCTGTATTTGCATGTTTTTAAAAAGTACAGATATTTTATTTTTAAGGTTTTTTAAAAATTGTAGAATGCTTTATATTTGTATCTTTTTAGACATTGCAAATTATCATATTTGCATATTCTGAAAAATGTAAAATAATGTATTTGCATGTTTTTAAAAATAAAGTAAAAAATTCAACTTGCAATGTAGCCATTCAATATGCAGAAGTTAAAGGGATGAAATGAAGATGAGTAGTTCCAAATAGATAGAAACGTTGAGTGACATCATTTATTGACGAACCCTAGTACCAATGTACGTTTCGCAAGGGGCCTTTAACAATGTGTTATTCAGCGCTATAACTTCAGCACTGGATAGGTTTGGTATTTGCTCTTTGGTGAAGAGGTGGATCGACTTTAGTCTCAGACACAGACGGGTGGTGTCTGAGATTAGTGGTTGCTCTAGGGAACGGAAGGTGGAGAGAGGGTGTCCGCAAGGTGGGGTAATCTCACCCCTCCTGTGGAACTTGGTAATGGATGGTCTGTTAACTAGGCTTAGGATAAGGGCGTCGTCTACTCTATCACAAGGGTATGCTGATGACACTGGGGTGCTTCAAAGCGGCAAGGTGCTTCGCACACTCACTCAGCGGGTCACTGATGGTCTAGATATCATCAATGACTGGTGCGTGGAGGTGGGCTTGAACCTTAATGCTGGGAAGACTGAGTTGATTCTGTTCACCAGGAACACCAGGCACTTTCCTGCCTCTGTTAGGTACAGGGGTGTGAGCCTGGAAATCCGGCGAACAGTTAGTTACTTGGGCGTTGTACTGGACAAGCACTTAACCTGGATGCCACACTGCAAGTCAGTGGAGAGCAGGTCGCAGGTGACCTTGGCTAGATGCAAACATATGGTTGGATGGAAATGGGGTCTATCTCCCACTGTGGCTAGATGGACTTATACTGCCCTTGTACGTCCAGTAATGGAATATGGGGTTGTGGCCTGGGCTCCTGCATTGGAGAAAAACTCTTATGTGAGTTTGTTGGGTAGGGTACAGCATCAAGCGTGCCTTATGATTACGGGTGGGCTACGATCGACGCCTAGGGCGGCGATGGAGTGTCTTATTGGCCTCACGCCTCTGGACATTTGTCTAAAGGCGGTGGCTGTCAGGTCTATGCATAGGCTGAAAACGAGGGATTTGTGGACAAAAAATCCTTGGTTTGGGGGCTCAACCAGCCATACTGTGATTTGTGAGAGATGGGGCTCCCTTGTTCCCGTTCTTCAGATGCCAGTTGACTGGATGTATAAGAGCCTGGAGAGTCGGAGGTTCACTGTTGAACTTGGGTCGCGGGTGGATTGGGTTTCTGATCTATCTCTTATGGGGGGTGGGGTGGTTTGTTTCACTGACGGCTCACGTGATGGTGATAATGCTGGCTGTGGAGTAGTTATTGAGGATAGAAACCAGGGAGTAACTCTTATGGCTTCGTCTGTGTATCTTGGTGCTGACGCCTCTGTATTCCAGTGTGAGATCCTTGGTATCTCCTTGGCGGCCCACTGGCTGCTGGAGAATGACACTGAGGATCTCCCGGTTAGAGTATTCAGTGATAGTCAGAGTTCCTTGCTAGCACTGTCCAGGCCTTACACTGTCTCGAGTGTCGTGTGGGACTGTTACACTAACCTCAACAGACTCGCTGAGAGGGGTTGTGAGGTTGTGTTAGTATGGATTCCTGCGCACTCGGGTTTCAGGGGTAATGAAGAGGCGGACAGGCTGGCAAAGGCTTCGCATGATGGGAGTTGCGTTAGGCAGTTTGGTCCGAGACCAATCGTTCCAGTCCCACTCTCCGCTGTCCACTGCGCAATTGCGCATTGGGCTAGACGTGAGCATGAAAGACAATGGACTGGACTACGCAATTGTAGACAGGCCAAACTCTGGATATCGGCACCGCTTTACGGCAATGCGTCGTTGGTGCGTTATCCTAGGGATCAATTAAGATGGTTGATTGGGCTAGTGACGGAGCATGGGGCTTGGGGAGCTCATGGTTGGAGGATTGGAGTGTTGGACTCCCCTACGTGCGTGCACTGCGGGGAGGAGGATGATACACCAATTCACTATTTGACTGTGTGCCCAGCCTTTGTACTTGTGAGAAACCTCTATCTTGGGGGGTGTCTTATATCATTGGATATGTTGGGTCAGGCGTCGGTGGCTCAGTTAGTGGCGTTTTCGCGCTCTACTGGCAGGCTTGCGATCTGATCTTGTTTCTTCTGCTATTCTTCGAGGGGGAGTCTGCAATAGGCCATAATTATAAAGGCCTCGGCGGCGTTGGTCTCTTTGGGACCGAACCCCTGTCATTTAATAATAATAAATAATACGTTTCGCAAAATACTCTTACAAGTAGAAGTAATAATTTTTTATTATTAAAGTTTTTTATTTCCTTGCCATTTTGTATCCGTAGTATAATATTTTCAAAAATGAATGTTATTAACAGTAATTTTCGAATTTCGGAATGATACTTTTAATAAAACTTTTGTAAGCTCCTGGAATAGTGTAGACACCAGGATATTTTGTATTTGGACACGGATCTTGTACATTCCCATCCGCATCAATGATTGTTCCATTTGCGATGACATTAAACGAGACGAGACCCACCTGTAGGAAAAATGACACCGTTCATAAAATGTTTGTAAATATACAAATTTTTATTTTGTGTTCCTGAGACACTAAATTACAAAATATTAGTATACTAAAAAAAATTATAAGATTATTTAAAATTTAAAAAAAAATCTTTACCTGTACATAACTTCCACTTTTTCTTTCATAAAATAATGGACCACCACTATCACTATCACCAACACCTTGCTCCGCGTAAAAAGGGTTTGTCCTCCGTCTAAGTCTCGCACATAATTGATTTGAGTTAGTTAAAAAATTATTTGGGTCAATTTTATTACAATTTGTGGAGTTGCTTGTTACCCCCTGAAACAAAAATGTATGTTAATACCGAATACGAAATTATTTTGTGGAAATAAGTTTATTGCAATAAAATTATTGGGTTATTAAATATTTTAGAAAAGCAAAATTAGAAAATGATATTTTTGTGGTAATTTTAAAAGTAATCAAGCATTTTAAGAGTACACACACATCTGCATATCTTAGAGTTGTAGAGACTCTGCCCCTGCACTCCGTATTTCCAAACCCAATAAGTCTGACTGCAATATTATCAAGTTTTTTATTTTCTTGAATGCAAAGGCTACTAAGTGGGTCCATGACAAGTAATGTTGACAGTGTGTAGATTCCAATGTCATTGTCGAAGTCATTTGGGTTGTTGTAAGCCCTAAAAAACAATAGTATTGTCTGTGAAGAACGAAATGGCCCATATCCATTTTTTAGCTAAAAATAATATCAACTATCTACAATATTTCAAAAATGTCTTGAGAAAATTTAAATAGAGCATTATGCACTTTTCGAACTAAATAGAATTAAACATTTTTTGCACCATTTCAAAAACATGGAATTAGAAAATTTTGGACCTTTTCAACAACATGGAATAAGAAAATTTTGCAATTTTTCAAAAACATTAAATTAGAAAAATTTGCACCTTTTCAAAAACATGCAATTATAAATTTTTTGCACCATTTTAAAAACATGGAATTAGAACACTTTACACCTTTTGAAAAACATGAAATCAGAAAATTTTGCACTTTTTCAAAAACAAAGAAATAGAACATTTTGTACCTTTTCAAAAACATGTAACATGTACATTTTACATTGTTGAAAAACATAAAAATAGAACATTTTACGTTTTTAAAAAACTCCTAATTTACTTTACGCATGTTTCTGATGTTGTGTTTATGACATAGCTCATTTTTATTTTAGGTTAAATTGGATGTGGGTCAATTTGTTTCTTTACAGACGGTATACGTTATAGCATGTTAAAATATAGGGATTATTGATGACGTCATTTGTGAACGATCCCTTATTAAAATACCAGCTATCGTTTTATTTCTTACTTGGAGGTATTTCCAAATGCAACACGTGCTCTTTGCAACGGGAAAACTGTAGTTGTTAAAGGTGCTAGCCATGCTTCGAAATTATAATCCGGGTCAAGATTAACTGTGCAGTGACCTGAACTGAGGACATGACGGTTAGAAATAAGTGAACCTCCACACTGAAGGTCATAATCTGTCGCCCGGGGTCTGCTTTTGCTCTGTGGAAAGTACAAAAATATTCAATATGGGATGGACCATAATAGATGTTACCTAAATTATGACTTTTTAGAACCCCCTCAATTAGACTATGACTCACCTTGCTGATTTTCATTATAGCCACATAAAAAGGATAACTTTCACCTAACGCGCCACCGTTAAGGATTTTGGTTTCCTCTGTCATCCAAGATGAGCCCAAATTTCCTTTATGTAGAGTGTCAGCTAAAATGGCGGCTACTGAGAAACTTGCCACTAGCAACGACGCAAATGGGAAGGTAATTTTTGTACATGACTTGACTTTTGTCATCTTGAAATCTGAAAAAATAAAATCAGGTAGAACATTTTGCGATAAAATGTTTTGAATTTAAAAGATTACTACAAAAGCCTATATAATATTTGTATACTGATTTTCGTAAGAAAAGAAATGTATAAAAAAAAATATTACAACTTACCTTTTCTCCAGGTAGCTATAGAATAACTATAAGAAATGAGCTTTTTTGTGACCCTTTATATACTCGCTGCTTTTAAATAAAAAATCATAAGGCTACCTCTACCACCTGAAAATGACTCAATACAGTGTGGTAAGGCACAGCTGTTTGAAATAATTAAATGATTGCTGCACGTGTAAATTACCTTCATAAATTATCAGTTCGGATAATTTCAATTTTTTAAAATGAATGCACACAAGCAGCATACCGTACAACAACATATTTTTTTAAAGTATAACAAAAACGGGTTTGAATTGTGTTTTTAATGGTCCACATTTGGGGTCATCAAAAAATTGTTCAATTTTAAAGCGCAATAAATTGATCGTTAGAGGCTATCTTTAACATGGGATATCATCAGCGACCAAGTCAACCTTTTGTCGTTACCGGTGACGTCAGTTGTTAGCGATCCATTACCATTGTTTAAACCAAACAGTTAAACAAGGATTAATAAATCAACATGGATATTGAAGAATTTTATAAGTGTTACAGATGATAATAACTAAAAAAAACAATAGTGTAGCAGTCAATCAACATTCCACCTGCATCTGCTAAGTATGGCGTCACTTACCACAATACCTGACCTAATTCTTTATTAATAATAATTAATTGCAACCGTATTGTTTAAAAACAAAGAAAATATGGCCTTATATTTTCAAGTAATTTGATCGTGAGATAATAAACTACAGCTATTTTATAGTTTTAAAGGCAGTTACAATAATAAGGAACTATGTATCTAGCAGTTTTGAAAACTAATTAACATCATTTCACAGAAACTTGTTCCATTACATATTAAAATGCCATGTCGGCTGTGAAGAACCAAAATCACCAATTTCTATATTAGACTAGAATACAAAATCTCAACAAAAAAAAACAAAATGAAAAACATACGAAAATTTTTTGAATATTGTAAAATTTCACATTTTAATGTTTTCGAAAAGGTGCAAAATGTTCTATAATTTCATGTTTTTGAGAAGGTGCAAAATGTATTAATTCCATGTTTTTGAAAAAGTGCAAAATGTTAAAATTCCATATGTTTAAAAAGTGTAACAGTTTGTGTTTACATATTTTCGAAAAGTGCAAAATGTTCTATTTAAATTCTTTCACGAGATATTTGAATATTTTGGTAGATAGTTGATAATGTGTTTAGCTAAAAATGGATATGAGTCATTTTGGTTCTTCACAGAAAATGTCAATATGAAAGCAAACTTACGCGGCCAAGTTTTACTAAGATTTGTACACTGTACAATAAATCCTGGAATAAGAGTACCCTTACAAATTAGTAAAACACAATAAAGGGAAAATATTGCATATAACCATAAAACATAGGTAGAGTAATTATGTTTTTGCAAAGCCACTCGAATTTTTGTCCAACTGCGTCTGCGCAGATTTGTAGAGTATAAACAAGTAGTAAACTATTTCATTGAAAATGTGAATGTGCCAGCCCATTTTTCCTGTCTTGCTGCATTTGTCTACTAAAAACTTAAAAAAACATTTCATGTTTATTCAAATTCCACAAATATTTAATAACATTTACTGTGTCAAAACGGAATGAATTAGGTAAGTGTTCCCCACCATTTCTTACAAGTACAGTCTGCGCGATGGGGCGCCCAATTTCAATACCTATTTTAATATTATTATAAAATAATATAATATAATATAATATAATATAATATAATATAATATAATATAATATAATATAATATAATATAATATAATATAATATAATATGTCGTACTAAAAAAAATAAATTCATATGCAAGTTTTCCAGTGTCTGTCCATCCGTTTCCAAACTGATAAAACAAGAACATTATTGAGGGTAATGCAACTAATATTATACAAGGTATTTGTGCAAACCTTAACTCGCGTATTAGTTGTTTCCTCAAGGGATTTCTCCATGCAATTTATGCAAAGTTCTAATATGTCTATCGTAGTTTCTTTTATATTTAAAAACACTCGTACAGTTTGACTCTGGACATTTAAATACCTCTTGGATGTTCGCATGAATACACTTGAGGTGTCTAGTTAGATTCTTATTAAGCTTAAATAATTTCCCACAATCAGGTTTTGGACATTAAAACGGCTGTGTTAGTGAATGAATGCAATAATGCTTCAAATGTTGATTGAGGTTTTTGATTGTGCAAAATACTGTTAAATGTTTTTATAAAGTTTAAATTGCTGTATATTTTCATGATCTTGAAAAGTGGAAAATATTTTATTTAAATGTTTTTGAGAAGCTCAAAATATTTTATTCTAGTGATTTTGAAAAGTACAAAATGGTTTATAGTACACTTGCTTACTTTCACGCACTTCGTAGGAGTTACATAGTTATATGAAACAAATACAACATAGTTTTAAGTTTGAAACATTTTAAACATCTCAAAATAACAACATTACATCACACGTTATAGAATTATCACATGGGCATATGCAGAACTGAACAGCGCAAAATCCATCAACATTCAATATACCTACAAAACTAACAACAATTTTTTATGAATACTCTTTAAGTAGATAAATAAAGTAAATACAAAAGGGTCATCCAAAAATGACGTCATGGAAAAATCGATATGTTTAGGACTCTATGACACCATTAACACTCCTGTCACGAGCCTAACCGTTTGCAAACATAATATTTATCTTTAACATGGTCACAATAATGGTCAAATAGACCCATTGAACCCACTGATGACGTCAATTGTGAACGCTTCCCAGCAAAATACATGATTCCATAACTATAAACAACTAGAATATTAGTTGTTCTCCTATGGCATTTTTCCATGAAATGTATGACAAGCTTTGATATGTTTATCCAAGTTTCTCTTATACTTGAATACACTCGGACAGTTTGGCTCTGGTACCGGTACGGATCCCGTTTGTTGTAGTCAACAAGAAAACAAACGCTAGAATGTAATTCCAGTTCTGCCTCTGAACTAGATTTTTGAGGACACACTTTACACTAAAATTTGAAAGTCACTTTTTCAGCTTTAATTGTTTCTGCTGGAGTGTGAAGGGGGATTGTTGAGGAATGGGTTTCCATTTCCTTTGAACCTGATTTCTTGAGTAGGACGTATGGATTTTTCGGAAACTGATTTAAGTCAATTGAAGCTGCTCCGTTTTTCTCACCATCATCGTTTTGCAACTCTGTAAATTCTGATTTTAAGCAGGCGTGCTTGGGTGAGCGGTTAGGACTGCAGACTGTAACGAAATTTACAGTCTCAGACCCGGCTTCAATCCTCGGCCACTGCTAATCGTTTACGGCTCGGTGTTGTACGGTAAACGTCACTGGATGGTTGATTGAAATCCAATCTCCTTCGGTGCTCCTTAGTGACCACTACTTACTGTAGGGGCCTAGGGAATGGGACTCCTTTACTGTGGAGGAGGGGACGGGGATAGGTGAAAGGGTACAAAGACCGAGACGATCTAACGCGGTAGCCTCCTATTTCCTCACCCACAGTGACTGGTTGAGTCTGGTTCATCTGGTTGTATGAACTTCGGTTAAATCGACCTAATGAATAAATTATTATTATTATTAAATTCTGATTTTGTTACTGACATACAAAAATCTTCCATTATTTATTCTTAGCTATATAAGCATAATGCTTTTTAGATGCTGAGCTTTAGCTGCATCTTATAAAATGGTTATGTCCGTCCGTCTGTGTGTCTGTCAGTCTGTCCCCTTTTTATTGTTGTACGCTACAGGTCGTATTTTTAAACTATTTATATTCAAAAACATTCTACAATTACGCAAATGCGATGTAGATGTGCTGCATAGTTTTTGGGTATGATCTGTACAGTAACTTTTTAGCAATTACTAGTTAAATGGACCAACTCTCAAAATTTTCACACTTCATTTTATTCACGGGGAAAAACCTAGTCTCAGCTCTCGTAAGGTTACATTGACGTGCATATCTACAAACTACGAAATTCTACATGGACTGTCGTGTGTTCAAACACACCGCGTACAATCTATGGCTAGAACAACTACAGACTACAACAAACCACAGTATTATAACATATGACATTCACGACGGAATGAATAGTGGTGGCGGGGTTTACGAATTCTTGTCATTCAGTTGTCATTTGACGTCGTCGTGAAGTCCGCTGTCGTGCATTTCATTATTATCCCGTAAAGTAGTTGTCATAACCGTCCGTCAGTTCATCATTTTATTGTAATTTATCGGTCATTGTCGTCGTGTGGTCCATCTTATGGACGTCATGCTGTTCATTTTTATAGTTTGCAGTTTAGTATTAAATAGTAAAGTGCAGTTTATTATTTTGTTTGTTGTAAATTATTGGTCATTTGTAGATGCTGAACTTTAGCTTTAGCTGCATCTAATGAAATGGTCATGTCCGAATGTCCGTCCATCTGTCTGTCTGTCTGTTGGTCCGTTGCTACAGTCCTTCAAATATCGTAGTTTTAGGTACCACTCTTTACAACTTTACATTTTTTTAACTCTCAATTTCGGTCACTTATAAAATCTGACAAAATGTCTGTTTCTCTTCCCGCAAGTTAGTCGTACGTTGTACGTTGCATTTCTTTACCGATTAAACTAAACTTTTAAACACTTGCAAATGCGAGGGACGTGTGTTGTATTTTTTTAAATTGAGATCGCACTAATCATTTTTCCACAATTAGTAGTTCAATGGAACGAATCCGAAATTTTTCATTATACATTGTGACTCACAATGTATTGTGAGGGATCATCCGTCAATGACGTCTTTCAAAAATATCATAATTTTAGGTACCCCCCCCCCCTTTAATTATTTAACCATTTTTAGATGCCGAGCACATAATGACGTCCTTCATTGTTATAGATATTCAGGGAGCATCCATAATGACGTCCTTCAAATATCATAGTTTTTAAACCCCCAGTCCCAACATTAAATTTTTTTCCATTGTATCTTGACTTGTCACGGACTTAAATATATGTGCTACAGATATTCTGGGATCGTCCATAATGACGTCCCTCAAATAGTATTGCTTTTAGTACCCCCAGTCTCACCATTATTTATTTTTCCAACTTATCTTAACTACATGTCACGGACTTTCCTATAATTGTTATATATATTCAGGGATCGTCCATAATGACGTTCTTCAAATATCATAGTTTTCATAACCCCAGCCCCAACATTTAATTTTTTTCACCTATAATAACTATATATCACGGACTTACCTATGTACAAACGTTATATATGTATATTCAGGGATCCTTCATAATGACGTTCTTCAAATATAGTTTTTAGTACCCCCAGTCCCAACATTATTTATTTTCCCAACTTATTTTAACTACATGTCACGGACTTATCTATATATTTTATATATATTTACGGATCTTCCAGAATGACGTCCTTTAAACATCATAGTTTTTAGTTACCCCAGTTCCATTATTACATTTTTGTTAATCCTATTTTAACTACATGTCACGTATTTACCTACGTGTTATAGATATTCAGGGATTGTCCATAATGACGTCATTTAAATATCACAGTTTTTGGCACCCCCAATTTTAACTTCTAAATTTTTTTCAACCTTTTCTTTAACTGAATTTGTCAAATTTTTCCCACAACTATAAAAACGCAGTTAATCAACATTTTATTGACTTCATAAATTGCTTTAATTATGTCATGCAACATGCAGGTCAAAAAACTAAAAATATTTTAAAATTCGCAAAAATACGAAATTTTAGTTTGTGCGCATTAACTGCTTGCCACGTACATTTGTATATGTTTTATTGATAGTAAAGAAGGCTCCACAAATGAAGTCATTTGTAAATCATGCAATTCTCAAAAATATTTCAGCTTTTTTTAACAACATGCCACGTACTTCCATGTATGGCCTAATGATGGTAGGGAAGCCTCCACAAACGACGTCATTTGTGAATGGTGCAATTTATAAAAAATTTTCAGCTATATTAAACTACATCAACTACATGCTACGCGCATTGGTATATGTCCTATTGATTGTAGGGGAGCTTCCATAAATCTTATATCATCTTTTAGCGTAACATAAATTGTCTTGCGCCTTTGTTGAAGCTCAGCATCTACTTCGGGCCCGCCAACGGTCAACAAATCCGGCGCGAATCGCCGGATTTTTTTTCAGGGAAAGTTTGAAGTTCTGAATTGTGACTTTGTTGTTAGCATTTCGTAGCAGTCAACATCAACTGATATGATTGTGCTTCTTTTTAAATGTTGAGCTTAAGCACCTATTGAAATGGTCATGTTAGTCAGTCTGTCTCTCGGTCCGTCTGTTAAGCATGCTGCATAGATCGCAGTTTTTAGATGCTGAGCTTTAGCAGCATCTAATAAAATAGTTTTGTCAGTCCGTCTGTCTGTCTGTATGTCCCTCTGTTCAAATAGCGTGCTTACGTATACAAACACACATATATAGATACTAAAAAACATACATACAAACATACAACCGTAAATACATACATGCAAACGTACATACCTACATACATACATACATACGTGCGTACATACATATATTCTTACGTAAATGCATAAATACGTACATACATGTTCACATACATACATACATGCGTAAATACATACATATGGGCATAAATACATAGATACATACATACACACACGTACAATCATACATACATAAAAAAAATACAAATATATATATGTATATGTATATACATGCCAGTATACATACATACATACATCCAAACACACATACATACATCCATACATACATATATGCATATGTACCTACGTACATATATACATCCATACATTTATACATACAATGTTGTACTCGCAGCGTTCGTACGAGCACAAATCTTTCCCAGCCAACGGGTTTTGAGCCTAATTGTACCCTCGCAACTCATGTACAGACCACAGTAATAGCAACATTTCTACAGTCTTTTGTTGGTCCCGCTAAGATATGAAATTATGTGTGCGACTATAGTTTTAAATAAAATAAGAAATTTGTGAAGAAGAGGAAGAAAAAATTAAGGTGCTGTCGTATTTTGATCGTTGGTACAATAGAGTTCATTTTTATTAATGCCAATATTCGCTGTAAGCTCAGCATCTACTTCAGGCTCCCGTCAAACAAATCCGGCGCGAAGCGCCGGATTTGTAAACTTTTTGATTACATAATTTAAGTAGCTTTGTTTTTAACTGTTGCTAATGATTTTCTTACTTATTAATTCAAAACAGACATTGGCAGAGGACCCAGACGATTCAGCTGTTTTTTGTTGGATGTCAGGATTTTCGTGCAAAAATATTTTGGAAGCTTCATTTCCATCCTGGTGACTTGTGGCGCTTTCGTGGGTATCGTTATTTTCGTCTTTTTTGAACTCGCTCCTGGTTATAACGAAGGGTTTGCATGAGTCAGCTATTGGATCATAATGGTGTGAATTTTGCTGAGTCATAATGTGGCTCATCATGTCAAGGTCAATGTCAGTCAAGTCGTTTTATATTCCAGTGACTGCCACGCTAGGATTTTCCTTCCACGACTTGACTGTATTGTCTTTTTCTCTCACTGTTGACAACGTGAACGTGCTGTAGGATTCAAACAAGAATGAAATTATCTTATAAGCTTATGCATCACAATACTCAATCGGTATAAATGTGAGATTATACTTGACGTATTTGTATTACTGACGGAAATCATTGAAATTTGAATATTTAATAAAATATATCCAAAATCTCTGTATAGCTCCTTGCCCAGTTTTGTCCTCGTCATTGTTATTTGTGTTGAGAATGAGAATGTCCTCGAATACGATGCAGTTTGAAGTTCGAAATTCCACGGAATGTTCCTCCTTTTTGTGTTCAATGAAGTCATCTACTATTTTGAAGGAGGCTTTGCAGAGTCGACACACAAATAATACACGAGTGCCGTTAGCCGTACGAATGCATTTTCCTGATTATTTTTCTGTTGCTCTTCTGTATAGCTTCTTTGCCAGTCAGTTTTGAGCTTGAGAACACGAGTCCTTGTAAATGAAAACTAACACAATTAAATCCTTAATGTCTACATTTTACATTAGGAAAAGTTGGCTTAGATAATTTCTATGGCAACTGGCAACTGGTGACGAAACTGAATGAAAAGAAAAAGAACTACAATCAAAATTAGTGAGGTGAGTAATATGAGTGAAAGCAAATGATTTTGAATGTCCGCGGGAGGCATGTATATCTCGATAGTTTCCTAGATGCTTATTTACTGTAGAATTAGAATGCGGCAGTGTGCTTACTGTGCTTCCTTTGTGCTTTACACTTCAGACTTTCCTTTTACTTTACTTTTGGAGGGTCATCCATTAATGATTTTTTAATGAAGGTTATTACATAGGTATAATGAGGTGTTGATGACATGCCGTACTAAACAGAATTTTTTTAAAAATTTCCACGCATTTTCTTTATTTTAATTAATATCATAACATTCTATTATGGTTGATAATGTTGATACTTTTATAGATATTTAGGTATTTAAATATGAACATATTTTTTATCATAATATTCAATATGCAATACTTTTCCTTCGTCTGTCCCTGGGGGCGTCCATAAATGACGTTTAGATTTAGAGAAGGGAGAGCGAAATTACCTATGTAAATATCGTACGACACGCTACATTCTGAAAATGATAATTATACTAGAAGGAGGGGAAGGTGGGGTAAGTTGGTAAAAAATGTAAATTTCTCCTAAACGTCATTACCGGACGACCCCGTGTCCAGGTGTGTGGTGGCTGCTCAAAATTTGCATACATGTTAAATTCCTGTTTGCTGCATTTGCTCAAGCATTCGCTTATGACGGGCATCTCTCTCCTTTACCTTCATTATATTGTCGAATGCAATGTCTTTAAACTTTTTCAGGATTTCAGGAGGTATGTCGTCGAATTTAAGTGAGAGTTTTGCAGATCTGAAAATTTAAAAGAAACAGGATAAAAAGTTTACATATTACCGAATATACCAACTTGCTATATAAATAATTATTAACAATTACGCAATCCGTACAATTTTCTTGTGAATGCAAAACCGCATAAGTTGTGACATCAATTTGAAGGTCTTAATGAAAAAGTTTTGTAAAAACTTGTTTCGTACAAAATTTGAAATTTTCTATATTATTTATGAGAGCTTCAGGGGGACTTCGTTAAAAAAAATTTTTTTTGAAAATTGTCAAACAATTGCAAATCCTTGAGTATGTAGGTACCACATGTATTCAGATAGCACTTAATAAAATGAGACACAGGGGCATTGTGCATAATATGTATCGCTGGCAAAGAGGTAACATGGCAAAAGTCCCACATATTCCCACAGAACATGTGCCACGTTACCTCTTCACCAGCGATATATCGTGGGTGAAGAGTCATTCTGTCGTAAGTCCAGTGCACGGCTAAAATCATTCTGTCGCAAGTCCATACGATTCTTAAAGTCATTCTGTCGCAAGTCCATTCAATTGGTAGCTACTGTCAAGGGTCGCTTCAGTGTTGTCCTATGCATTAGGGGGGGGGGTGCGGTATATTACTGACTGTGATGTACTCATGATGTACACTTAGGGGTCGTCCACAAAAGGCGTAATGTTACTGACTGTGATGTACTCATGATGTACACTTAGGGGTCATCCACAAAAGACGTAATGGTACTGACTGTGATGTACTCATGACGTACACTTAAGGGTCGTCCACAAAAGACGTAATGTTACTGACTGTAGTGTATGTACTCATGACGCACACTTAGGGGTCGTCCATAAAAGACGTAATAAAAATTCAATTTCCAGAAACTTTTGCACTTTTGAGAAACATGTAAATAGAACATTTTGCACTTTCAAAAAACATGTAAATACAACATTTTGCACTTTTGAGAAACATCTAGATAGATCATTTTACACTTTTGAGAAATATGTAGATAGAACATTTTACACTTTTGAGAAACATGTAGATAGTACATTTTACACTTTTGAGAAACATGTAGATAGAACATTTTATACTTTTGAGAAACATGAAGATAGAACATTTTACACTGTTGAGAAACATGTAGATAGAACATTTTACACTTTTGAGAAACCTCAAGATAGAACATTTTACACTTTTGGGAAACATGTAGGTAGAACATTTTACACTTTTGAAAAACATGTAAATAGAACATTTTGCAGTTTTTGGGAATGGAATTTTTATTACGTCTTTTGTGGACGACCCCTAAGTGTACGTCATGAGTACAACACAATCAGTAATATACCCCCCCCCCACCCCCTCCCCCTAATGGATAGGACAACACGGAAGCGACCTCGACAGTAGCTGCTACCAATTGAATGGACTTGCGACACAATGACTTTAAGAATCGTATGGACTTGCGACAGAATGATTTTAGCCGTGCACTGGACTTACGACAGAATGACTCTTCACCCACGATATGTATGCTTTCGAAAAGTTTAAATTGCTGTACTTGCACGTTTCAAAAAGTGCAAAATATTCTATTTTCTTGTTTTTGAAAGCTGCAAAAAGCTGTGTTCTCATGTTTTAGAAAAATACAAATTAATGTATTTGTATGATTTAAACATTGCAAAATATTTTAGTGTGATGTTTTCACAAAGTTCAAATTACTTTAGTTTGCATGTTTTTGAAATTCAAAATATTTCTTGATTTGGTTATTTAAAATTTAGGCATTTTAATTTTTTTGTGAATATAGTGAATTTTTGTTATAGATAAAAAATTGTTATTAGTTGTTTTAAGTCCTAACTGGAGTTCTATACTTACACATAGAGAGATAACCGGCTTGGGTTAATATTTGAAATTTTATACTTGGCGGGAAATTTAAAACAAAAATGCTTTAGTTAAAAAAAAGTACCAAAACCCAAAGAAAGCCAAGATTGAATAATTATCATGTATCTACATAATATATTATGAGGTTAACAGAATACCCACGTATGGAATGTAGACGGGGGTATGACATAAATTGAGTCCATGTAGTGCTCATCCTTTCCACTGCTCCTCCACTGAAACAGTCGAACGACCCATCGACCGATTTTGGACAGAAGAAATGATTCAGTCGTGATGATTGTCGAGAGTCGATTTGACATTTCGTAGGCTTCTGCTTCTTTTTTTAATTCCTGCATTCACATCAATCACCAACACATCAAAAATTGAGACATATTTTAATCAAAATTCAAAATACGAATAAATAAATACGAATTTATGAACTTAAAATATACATGTATGTACATAGTTAAAAAAGAGAAACATTTAGTACCCTAATATCAGTCACAGCGTAGCCAATGAGAAGATTGAAATAGAGCGTCACAATCGTAATGATGAAGAGCATGAGGCAGAAGACGCTAATCAAGTCGTGGAACTCCACGGATCTCTTCAAACTTTCTTCGAGATGGTCCTTCGCATTGATCTCACCCGTCCCCATTGCTGCCACTATCGCCAGCAGCACAATCACGGACGACTCGTTGCTCTGCGCCACATGAAAGTAATTACACATACACACAGTTGAGATATACAACTAAAATTCCATGTTCACCGTTTAGGTATGTAGGTACATGAATTTTCATTCATAAAGCGTTACAACCAAATGGAAGCTGTTTGAATTTAGACTTAGACAAAGCACAACATTTGTTTTTGTAAATTGGAGATTAAAAAATAGCATACCTTATAAAACAAAGCCCAGAAAATGAGGCAGAAGCCAAGGAACCAGACGAAAAACAGAGGCATGTGTGGGATGAAGGACGAAACCACCTGGATTACAATTCCAATATAATTTCAATACAAATTAATATAAAATATTATATTAGGGGTCGTCCGTAAATGATGTCATCCAAATATACTCATTTCTGGGACCCTATATATGACCCCCTGTCATCTCAGCTTAACAATTTCATAAAACTGGTTATTTTTGACGTGGCATGTCAATCCCACCCACCCTACCGAAACCGAAACAGATGACATCATTTATGAACGATCCCTGTGTGTTTCTAATCAGCTTCTTACTTTCTCCATCGCAGCCACTTGTTGACCAAAGTAGGTGAGTTTCCCCAGCTGGAAAATCATGAGCGTGGTGCTGAAAGCAATGCCTACTACGGAGATGGTCGCGGCTCGCTCCATGTAGCCAAGCATGAGGAGGCCGAATTGAATGAAGAAAAGGAGGATAAAGGAAACACGGGCGAGTTTCTCAAAGGTTAAGTAGTGCTTTTGAAGAACGTAGCCAATGTACAGCTCCTTCACTGCCCCAAGGAGTGCGATAACGAACAGAACTGACCATAGAGCAAATTTAAACGGTAGCTCCTCCTGACCCTGACCAGACAATGGCTTTTCCGGGTCACTGTGATCTTTATTGCTTATCTCAGTACCGTTCTGGTCCTGCTGGGTATCGTTATCGTTTCCACTCATAGATTCCGTGTAGACATGGAGCTGGACGAAGGCAGCTGAGTAGAGAAAAAGCCATAGGATCTAAACATGTAGACGATATATAGAAATATATAATTAAATTTAATAAACTTTTCTGTTTTCAGCTATAATGTATGAAAGCAAACACTTTTTTGAATTTAAAATATTGCCACATCATCTCAGTGAAGAACCAAAATGACCCCCATATGCATTTTGAGTTTCAAACAAAATGCAGTATCTACAGAAACAATTAAAATAACATGTTTATCAAAGTATGTAAATAGAACCTTGTGCATTTTTCAAAAAAAGTGTACATAGAAAATTTTGCAATTTTCAAAAACATGTAGGTACATAGAATATTTTGTACTTTTCAAAATACATGCACACAGAATATTCTGCGCTTCTCAAAAAGACGTAAATGGAATATTTTGCATTTTTCAAAAACATGTAAATAGAATATTTTGCTTTTTTCAAAAACATGTATATAGGACAATTTGACCTTCTTAAAAACAACAATACAACAATTTGCTCATTTCATAAACTAGGGATTAACATTGTAAGCATGAATCTTATTTACTGTATTTTGTTTTGACACAGCTCATTTTAATTCTAGCATAAATTGGAAATGCGTCATTTTGGTTATCCATGAACGCCATAGTACATTTTAATAATGCTGCTAATTGTTTGCTAAGCATTTAAATGTGTGCACATAGGTATATCTTCCTTCGACCAACTCACCTGAAGACAAAATGGGATCCAGAAAAACAGACGAACTTTGTCCCACTTCCTCCGTAGGAATAACTTGACAAGGGGGTGAAGAAGAAGTTCCGCCCCCCAATTGTCCGCCTCCAGTATGTAGCTCAAATTCTCCGTTTCCCTCCAAAACTCAGTGTCACTCCCATCTTCGTCCACAGGGATCTTGTGGTAGGTGTCCTTATCACTTTCTCGCTCCATGTTTATTCCTGGACTCTGTTCTCGGTCTGTCTGCTGTGCGGAAGATGGTTTTTGATTTCGGACACCAATGAGGACGCTAAAAGAATTTTATTATTGTTATTATGACGTTGGTAAATATCTAATCAGTTCTGTTTTTGTCTTAGAGGTTATCCATAAATGATGTCTGCAACAATAGGTATTGTTATATGCCCTATACTAATTATATAAAAAACTCACGCCAGGTCAAGTTCTATTTTTTTATGGTCATCTGACAGCTGAATTGCATTGTCGTAGACTTCAATGAGAGCATCCGGAACTTTTTGGCAAATTAACGTCAGAGCTTCATTCTCTTTGGACGACGACAATATTTTCTCTGATCCCATTGATCTGTTAAGAAAAATACAAAATACAACATTTAAACACCTCATTACACTTTATAAAGATAATAATTAATTACTTCACCTGTAAATGTTTTAGCTGGGATTATCCACTTACTGTAGTCTATATTTAAAAAAAACATGTAAATAGAACATTTTGCAGTTTTAAAAAGTATGTAAAAAAAGAGTGTTTTGACTTTCAAAAACATGAAAATGAAATTCTTTTGTGCATTTCAATAACATGCAAAATTTTCCACTTTTCTCAATACATGTAAATAGTATATTTTGCACTTTTCAAAAACATGGAAATAAAACATTTTCCACTTTTCTCAAACATGTAAATACAATATTTTTGTACTTTCAAGAAACAAGAAGTAAAAAGAACATTTTTGGATTTTCTAAAACATGTAAATACAACACTGCACTTTTTAAAAGCATGGAAATTAAACATTTTGCACTTTTCTAAAACATGTTAATACAACATTTTGCTTTACTAAAGAAAACCATGGATAAAATTCAAATGGTGGTTTTCGTATTGAATTTTGAATTGCTGACCAAAAGCAATTTCTTCGTCAAACCCTAAAAAAGAATGCTTATAGTTTTGTCTATTACCGTGTGCAACAGTGTACAACGCATAAAATTAAATAGTAGGTACATACATTTGAAGTAAATAATCCCAGTTTTGAAAAAAAAACATTTTACCCCGATTTTGCTCTAAGAAAACAGTATAAATTCTTTTTTTTTAATATGATATACTGTATACATACTTGGCAGCCACATTTACATTGTTATCGAGGAGATAGGCAATCACTTCCGTGGCTTTATTCTCGATAGCAAAATGAATCGCCGTCTGTTTCCAGGCTCCGTCCAGTTTGTATTCCAGCAACTCCTTCAATTTGTCCGTATCGTCATCCTCACTTTCTGGGCTGAGCACTTGGATAGACTCACAGAGGAGTTGGACGCACTTGAGGGCCCTTTCATGCTTACCTGTAATTATATTTACCAATTTAATTATTAACCCACCACAATTATACTATACAGAAAATTACATATATATAGAAAAAAGGATTAATTAATAATAGAAATTCATACGCCTGCCCGTGGCCTGTGGCTGCTAAGTACAGTAAAATTATAAAAAATTTGTGTGCGTGTGTGTGTGTGTGTGTGTGTGTAAAATAATTACTCATTTTAAAAACATAGCGAAAACTTTCAGAAAAATAATTTGCAAAACTCGACTCACAGATCTTACGATTAGTATTAGAATTTAAAACTAGAATATTTACACCCAAGAGAAAGCAAAATTAACATACTATTTGGAATTAACATGGGGTTACGTTAAGACTTCCATTCTTTAAAAAGTGAACTTTTTATACTTAAATATTTATTTATATTTTTAAAGAATATCGTAAGTGAAAAGTCAAAATGGCCCAATAAAATTTTTTCTGTGAATGAGAACTAAATGAACTAATTACATAATTAAATCTCTGGAAAACAAATTTAAACGTGTCAACATCCTAGAAATTGGAAGATAGAAACATTGTGAACTTTTCAAAAACAGGCAAGTAAAACATTTTGCACTTTTCCAAAGTAGTAGGTGAATAGAAAACGTTGCACTTTTCACAAGTAACTATTGTGAATACAATTTTTTTTCATTTTTTATAAAGATTTAAATAGTTCAATTTGCAGTTTCAAAACGTGAAAATGGGACATTTTTTACTTTTCAAAAACATATTTGAATAATTCTTTTTCTCAACATTTTTCAAAAACATGCGACTGAAATATTTTGTACTTTTAAAAAGCATGACATTAAATGTTTTTTTACACTTTAATAAAACATACAGATAAAACATGCTGTAATTTCAAAAACTTCTAACTAAAGCTTCACGCATTTATCAAATGTGGCCATTTATAAAGTTTTCATTTGAATTCTACTTTAAATTAGATGTGATTATTACGTGATCCATATTTTAATTCTTTACTAACACTGTATGTACCCACACCCACTATTTACTACAAATTTAGTACACAAAATAAAAACAGACACTGACCAACATAACAAGCTAATTGCAACGCAGTTCTCCCTTCTCCATCCGAACGAAGTAAATCACTGAATTTATATTCGTAGTCCTCCGGATACTCTGGCAGCAAACTTGGATCGTAATCCTTTGATTTGAGATTTAGTAATTCTCCAAGTTTCTCAAAATCTCCATTTCTAGCTGCTACTAATATCGGGTGAAGTGAACTTTTTGCTGATTTTGATCCTGTAGTACCGTTTCTGCTCATTTTTGATTACATTTATAGTAATATTTAATAATTAATTAATTAATATTTAATATTTTGAATTACAAAAGGCTTTGCTAATTTTCAAAATCGAAAATCAAATAGAAACGAGTAACGGAAATACTGAAAATAAGTTACTTTCTTTTTTTGAATTTCTGCAGTGGTTCAGATGGGCGAGACGTGTCCTTCAAAAGTTTATGATTCAATTCTTTGGTGGTTCCAAATATTTTCGCAGAGATGTACGTGGGGTTGGAGTATATAGTTAACAGTGCAACAGGTATACCACTATTATGTTTATATAGGGATTTTGGCTGCATGAGGAGTTTTTCAGCAAAGCGGGGCGATTCCACTAAATAATTTTTGCAAAATGGTATAAGTCCTACCTGAAACCTGGATTTCTGATTTAAATTTTGGTTTCCAGTGCAGTGTTTTCGTAGTTTGCAAAAGTCAATTTTAGAAAATATGTAAATTAAACATTTTGAACTTTTCAAAAACCTGCAAAATTAAACATTTTGAACTTTTCAAAAACCTGCAAAATTAAACATTTCGCACTTTTCAAAAACCTGCAAAATTAAACATTATGCACTTTTCAAAAACATGAATATTGAACATTTTGCACTTTTCAGAAAACTGCAAATTGAACATTTTTTGTGAGTTCAAATACCTGTAGAAATAAACTGAGTTTGTAAAAACATTCCTGTCGCCTTTTATTCATTATTCGCTGTTTCTGTGAAATTTGCTTTGATGGTCTTAACCAGTCTTGGCAAAAAACTCTTCATATGGTTCTTATGCGTACAGTGACAAACGTACTCATTGTTGTTCCTGCCTTTTGGGCGTAGCATTCCTGGATATAGGCCTACAGACTTCTTTTTAACCAATCTTGTAGTTACTATAGCTGGCAAAATAGTGTATAGTTAGAGGCATAGCCTCGTAGAATCCCCCATGTAATAAAAGACAATTTCTAGATATAAACCAGGTGTATTAAAAAGCAAAGCATTCAGCCAGAATTTATATTGATGCACACGATGCATGAGACAGAAGTTGTTGAAGTTCAATGAAGCCTTATAAGTAGAATGAGATACATAAGTATAAGTAGTGAAAATTTTACGACTATATTGCTATTACGCCGAGCTTGTTGAGATGACACGAGAAAACAGAATCTTTCTACAACAATCACGAGCTATGACGCTATATAACGCTACAAGGCACACAACTCGTTAGTAAAGGATCAATTCCGCATGCGCCCAATTTTAGCTAAAAGCAAAACCGCACACGTTCCTAGCATTGCCATATGGGAAGAAGACAGTTTTGCTTTTAGAGAAAGTAGGATGGATAGACGGATTTGCTTTTAGCGGAAAATACGCAAGTATATACGGATTTGGTTCTTCCCGGGATGATTATGAGCAACATGCAATATGTAATGCTTGTTTTTTGCTGGCGGGCTGCTGTCTCTCTTTCACGATTAACGATTCTGACGACGCAAACCAAATTGCATTCTCAAGCAACTTTTACACAACAACTGAGCGGCTTTTAAATTTTATTTCTTGGGTCCAGCAAAGAGCATCGCATTAAAATAATCAACATCAATGCATTTTGTAATTTCTGTAGAATCGCTTTTATATACTCACAAGGTACCCAAGCTACATGTAGCATACTTAAATTTTAGAGAGATATATTCTGTATGTAGTCAGGGAGCTTTTAACTAGTTCAGTAGTAAAGTAATTTGGGTTTGGGTTTAGTATAGGGCTGTGTAGTTAAAATGGCTTTCACTAAAGTTTAAAACACAAATTAAAATTTTGATGGGAAGCTCCTACAGTTCCAATTAATCTAATTATTCTATAATTTTAATTTTTTAAATACTTGCACTGTTTTCTAAAAAACAGTTTCAGGATTTGTTGAAACTAGGAACTGTGCATTACAAAATCGAAAAAAAATCCATTTTTGAGGCTAAAATTGTTGTATCTATGTGTTTAAAATAATTTTTGTTTTGAATTAAAACATTTTTTATAAACGCATTTAGGAAATTTTACGAACAGATCGGGATCTGACAAAAGAGAAATAAAATATTTTTAAAATTGGTTTGACAGGAATTTTATAATATTACGACACACACATTATAATTATCGTAACGAATTTTAATGTAAGAATTTCTGAATTTTGCATTATGTATTTAGGAGCACAAATACGTGGGTTACGAAATTACAGGTATAAAGTTTTAGAGTATGGATTATTGGAGTACAAATATTCAGAGTACGAAATTTAGGTTTATACTTTTCAGGGTACGAATATTTAGGGTACGAATATTAAAGGTACAAATATTAAGGCTACGATGTTTAGGGTACAAACTTTTAGGGTACGATGTTTAAGGTTTAGAATTTTTAGGGTGAGTAAATTTAGGGTATGAGTCTTAAGGGTACAAATATTAAGGGTATAAATATTTAGGGAACGAACTTTTAGGGTACACTATTTTAGAGTATAAAGTTGTAGGGTAATAATTTCTATGCTACGAATTTCAAGATCCTGCTTTTTAGGGTACATATTTTAGGGTATGAATGTTTAGAGTACGAACTTTTAGGGTACGATTATACACTTAAAAAATCCAAATGCGTTTCCTTAAAGTTCTCTACAAGGTAAATTGTCATCACGCATTTTTATTAATCTCATACTTGGAGTACACGTAGTACGTACCTAAATATTTCGCAATTTCGCTGTAATATTTAATTTCCTTTTATATATCTACTACTCACGCACCATGACTAACCACCATGCAATAAGCCGTAGAACGTACTCACAAGCAAGAAAGTAAGTGGACATAGCAGCGTGCATTTAAGCTGCGACTTTTACCAGACATGAAGAAGCCAATTAAAAGAACTTATCGCTTAAATTCCTTTCAATTCCTCCTACACAACAATAATACTCCACACAACACAACACAACAATAATAGTAAAAATCTCTCCATTCTCTCGAAGCCCAAAACGTGTCTCTTTCTCCCTGCATCTTCCATCCCACATTTTATAAGTTCACTTGTTAGGGATCGTTCACAAATAACCTCATCATATAACTGGAATCGTTTTTTGACCTACCTAAATACCTCTCGTCGTCATCGTCACCCACGTTAAACTACAATGAGCTAATCACCACTTTTCTTTCTCACCACCTACCTATCCAATTTTTGACGTCATTTGTGGATGCTCCTTTAATTAGCGTACTTCCTTTTCCGTATGTAAGAATAAGGATGATTTCCTTTTATACTTTAAGCCCTACATGGGATCCTCGCGAATTCAGAACTGTACAAAAAGGCGATCATGTATTTTCCATCGAGTGAATTTTTCAAGTCTTTAACTTATTTGCTGTTGCTGGACATGAAGTGGTTGGTACGTCATCCTACATTTAAGAGGTATACGATATTCAGATCCCAAAAGAAAGGAAAAACAGTTGTTATTAAGGAAATTGGTTCTACCTACATGTATTAACTTTAATCACAATGAGCAGTTGGAAAATGTGAACCGCTAAGGAGCTTTTACAGACCAAATTTGCTAATTGCCTCAATGTCCATATTATTACATACTAAAGTCAATTATTTACAAGTAAACTGTTAATTATTCATGTCATAATTTCGGGTAAGGGCAAGAGGTTCACATATTTTACTCTTCATAAGGGATGGCCCATAAATGGTTTCATGACATCTCATGTTAATAGTATAGCCACTTAATATGTAGTGGTTAAAGGGATGAAATGTGGATGGGTAGTTCTGAAAAGATAGAAAAATAGAGTGACTTCATTTATGAACGAACCCTAATACTATTGTAGTTATTAAAAGTAGTAATATAAAATTATTCTTGATCCGTATGATCAGATTTTCTATCTTGTCTTGAACCGCAAAGAAATGTGAAGGAATTTCCCGTACACATGCGGTTGTGGTTACATACTTTCAAAAGTTCCAATTTGTATTAGATTTACATAGTGCTTAACGTCTTTGCAAGCTTGTACATTCTTTGTGGGGTGGGTGGTATTTTACTGGTACATGCAGCTTCAGTAAATTTTGAGCATTATTGACGATCAATTTCACTGTAAAAAAACAGCCATACAATTTAAAAATACGTGCACAGAAACTTCACTAGTTGCTGTGACACGTTTTGTGGTTGCAATTTTAGTGGGATTCATAATTCGACTAACTATTATTATGGTCACTGCGGTAGGATCCTGTTGGTCAGCTTTGGTAAAATAAAATACTTATGAAAATCAAATTGCAACAGACAACAACAAACTACGTTCCACAAAAAGCGCTTACTTGTATTAAGGTTAAAATTTATTTCTTTGAAATTTTGTATCTTTTCTACAACATTTTCAAAATTCAATTTAATTAACAGTAATTTTTAAACTTGGGAATAATACTTTTAATAAAACTTTTATAAGCCCCTGGAATAGTATAGACACCCGGATATTTGGGATTAGGACACGGATCCGCTTTATTCCCGTCGCCATGTCCGCATCAATGACTAAATTTCTAACAATAATAAACGAGACAAGACCAACCTGCAGGGAAAACGACACAAATAACAAAATGGTTTGGATTTAAACACGTGTTATAATTTAAGTTTAAAAAAACTTATAAAATTTTTAAAAAATTTCAAAATAACCAAACTCTTTAGCATTTCCAACGATGTTAAACAATACAAGACTAAGATGAAGGGAAAACGACACAATTAACAAAATGGTTGGTATTTAAATATAAAGAGAGAAAAAACTTTATTAAGTCACTGTTGCACAATTGCAATAGCCTTGCAGCTCAGTATACAAAACAATACTTTCTTATCATAATTTTAACATTTTCGAAAAACAAACAAAAACATATCCTTCACTCATAAATTTTAAGTATATAAATGATGATTATAAATCCTTATTGATCCTTTCAGAGCGATCATTAAAATATCATCCAATACTTTTGACGGTACGCAAAATGATTTAGCCCACGCTTTAAAAAAATTTGTGATGGTCCCACGTGCTCCAATATAAAGTCCTATTACTTGTATGCTACGCAGATCCCATTTTTCCAAGAAGTATTTAGCACAGGGTTCATAAATTCCTTTTTTCTCCTGGTCTACTTTTATCGCCTGTTCCTCACTGTCACCAAATTCAAATCAAACTGTGGGATCCAAAATGTATCCAACTTTGGTTGAAGGATTATATGCCAAAATATCTATTCTCCTTGTAGATCCATTTTCAGCAACACAGTGCACTTCCTGTTCAACCATAAAACCTCTGTCACCAGGAACTTTAGCAACGATTTCCCTAATAGCGTGATGACGACTGTTACGTAAGAGTTCTCCCCGATTACAGGACCCTAAGACATGACCAAGGCTTTCTTTCTCAGCACCGCAATGTCGGCACTGGATTCCATCTAGGCTCCTTCCAGGAATTACTCTGACACTAGTCACATTCGCATTCATTTTTAAAGTAGTCACCCATTCCGATGTTGTCATCCCCTTTTTGTTCATCAGCAGTTTATTCCCCCCTGGATTGTCTTTGAACTGAGATACCCCTGCACCACGTAACTTCATAACAGACCAGGATGTAAATTCTTTTTCACGAAGTTTCTTACGCATTCGTTTAGTAATCTTACTTTCCAGTTCAGGGTTGTTCAACTCCAATAAATCCTCTACCGTAAAATTTAAAGCCTTTTCACATTCATTCAACTCTTCTGAAATATTCTTTGTATATGGAACATAAACATCATTTGAACTTAATAAAACTAAACATATGTTATAATGCTGCAAGAACGCCTCCCATTCAGCTTTTGTTATAGAAAGCCCTAATAATAATAATAATATAATAATAATAATAATATAATTTAAGTTTAAAAAAACTTATAAAATTTTAAAATTATTTCAAAATAACCAAAATCTTACCTGTACATAACATCCACTTTTTCTTCGATAAAATAATGGACTGCTACTATCACCACCACCTTTCTCCACGTAAAAAGGTTCTGTCCTCCGCTTAAGCCTCGCGCATATCTCAATTGTGTTGGTTGAAAAATTATTTGGTTCAATCTTGTTACAATTTGTGGAGTTCCTTGTTACCCCTGAAACCAAAAGTTTAAATATAGTATTTGGAAATTATTATTTACCAAACAAAATTTAAAAGTTGGTATTTTAGTAT
Organism: Dicyrtomina minuta; assembly: GCA_949802685.1. Classification (NCBI taxonomy): domain Eukaryota; kingdom Metazoa; phylum Arthropoda; class Collembola; order Symphypleona; family Dicyrtomidae; genus Dicyrtomina; species Dicyrtomina minuta. The sequence continues at coordinate 86,901,633 of OX461808.1, read as the reverse complement.
TTTTGAAAGTAGCCAAGCGTTTTAAGAGTACAAAAAATACAAAAAAACCCACATCTGCATATCATAGAGTTGTAGAGATAATTACTGTTTTTGCACCACGTATTTTTAAACCCAACAATTCCCACTGAAATATTATCAAGTTTTTTGTTTTCCTGAATGCAACGGCTGCGACTTGGGTCCATGACAAGTAATTTTGACAGTATGTGGATACCAATGTCAATATGCAGATTGCAGTCCATTTGAGTTTATGTACGCCCTACAAAACAAACGTATTGTTAGGTTAGGTAGTTGTGTTAGGCAACTACTTACTACACTCTATCATTTACTCACTCACTCATTCATACAGTCATTCAGAACTACATTATACAAGTACCTACTCACTAGCCAAGCACCTGTGTATTAAGTATATTAGGATACGCAGGGCCTTAACAGTATAGGTTATACATAGCATGTCAAAATATAGGGATGAATAATGACATCATTTGTGAATGATCCCGTATTAAAATACGACATATCGTTTTATTTCTTATTTTGAGGTATTTGCAAATGCTACGCGTGCTCTTTGCGCTGGGAAAATTTTTGTAATTAGAGGAGCTAGCCATGCTTCGAAATTATAATCTGCGTCAAGATTAACTGTTGACTGTGCAGTGCCCTGCACTGAGGACGTGGCGGTTAGAAATGAGTGAGCCTCCACACTCAAGATCAAAGTCTGTGGCCTGGGCGTTCATTTTACTGCGTGGAATGTAACAAATATTCATTATGGGATTGTTCACAAATAATGATGTTACCCAAGCTATAGTTTTTTAGAATTGGATATGTATAACTCACCTTTCTGACGTTCATTATAGCCACATAAAATGGATAACTTTGACTAAAGGTGTCTTTGTTAAAAATTTTGCTTTCCTCCATCATCGAATATGTGCCCAAACTTTCTCCATGTCGAGTGTCAGCGGAGATGATGGCAAATGCGAAACTTGCCACTGGGAAGAAACCAAATAGGATGGCCTTTTTTGTACAAAGGATTGACTGTTGTCATTTTAAAAAGTCTGTAAATATAAAAATCAGGTAAAACATTTAGGAAATGAATTAAAAAAAATTTAAATGGGTACAAAGTAAATAATATTTTTATACGTAATATTTAGTACTAAGTTTTGTAAGAAATCTAAAACAAAACATATTGCGACTTACGTTTTCGCCAGGTAGCTAAAATGAGCATGGGAAATGAGCTTTTTTTCACACTTTATATATCTGTACTCGCTGCTTTTGAATAAAAAATAATACAGCTACCACCTCTATCTCCTAAGAATGTGCTAAAGTACATGTGCTTACTGAATGATTGTTGCACGTGCACGTTTAAACATTATACAGTTTCTACAGATGATAATTACAAAAACCATAAGTGTTAGCAGTCAATTAACGTTCAAACTGCATCTGCTAAGTATGACGTCACTCACTACAATACCAGATTTAACTCTTTATCCATCACAACCTAGTTATTAAAAATTGCTAGTGAAAGAACCAGAAGATAGTAAATTACATAAATTTAACACAAAAACGTAGTAACAATATGTCATACCACTAATAGGTGATCTTTCATCACACAAAATATATACACAATAGTGCGGTACAAATTAATTTAGTTATTATCCTTTAACACTAACAAGGGAACGACGCGACATGCAACACCCAGATTTCCCAGAGACACATTTTACAAAATCTGGCTACTTTTCAATAGCACAGATCTAAAGTAATTCGTGTGAATTTTGCGTTGTTTGGCCACAGTGGCCCACCAAAGTTTTAAAAAATTCAAATTATAAACTTTTGGCAACCTATAATTTTTTCAGTTTTCAATCGAATTCGAAAATTATCAATTTTTTTAAACAACTGGTCTTATAATTTGCACCTCAAAAACACAGGTTTACTACATTTCATCACACGTAATATATTAACAATAGTACAATACACAGTATTTTAATATGCTTTCTTTTGCTTTGCAGAAAATTTGATAGTATTAAGACCCTCTAAGGGGCTACCATAAGTGTACTTACGAGTGACTCAATGACCGACTGAAACATTGTCGCAATCATTTGATGGTCAACGTAGTAGCTTCCATTTAGCATTGTAAATTTAAGTGGATGCACCGTTGCCAGCAATCTCTTAAGATAATATTGCTCTGCGTATGATTTCGAAATGAGCTCTCTCTCCCACTCAACTAGAAGGGCGCTCGTGCCATGAAATAAAACTGCCATAGGGAAAAATAAAATTAAAAGTAGACAGCAACTTAGCGCAGCCAACATTCCTCCGGCAATTGCCAAAGTCCCAGTGTAAGAAATCATCCCATAAGCACCAATAACCAGGTTCGATGTACCAATAAATTTAGAGTATGCAACACCAAACCCAGCAATGTCTTGTGCCTTGTTGACCAGTATTGTCATTTGGTAATAGCAACTTATTTTATTGCAGAATGTGTTTTGCCCCTCCTCTGAAATGTTTCGTTTTTTAGGGCTGTAAAATAAATTTTATTGTATTAGCAAAAAACTATTAGAACATTTTTGAGTATTTACTGTATGACATACCGTCGGTGAAGAGTCATTCTGTCGTAAGTCCATACGATTCTTAAAGTCATTGTGTCGCAAGTCCATTCAATTAGTAGCTACTATGTCAAGGTCGCTTCCGCGTTGTCCTATGCATTAGGCGAGGGTGGTATGTTACTGACTGTGTTGTACTCATGACCTACACTTAGGGGTCGTCCACAAACGACGTAGTAAAAATTCCATTTCCAGAACATTTTGCGCTTTTGAAAAACGTGTTAATATAACCTTTTGCTTTTTCAAAAAACATGTAAATAGAACATTTTGCACTTCTGAGAAACATGTAAATAGAACAGTTTGCACTTCTGAGAAACATGTAAATAGACCATTTTACACTTTTAAAAAACATGTAGATAGAATATTTTGCACTTTGGAGAAACATGTGGATAGAACATTTTACACTTATAAAAATATGTAGATAGAGTAATTTAGACTTTTTAGAAACATGTACATAGGACGTTTTGCCTTTTTTTTAAAATGAAATTTTTATTACGTCGTTTGTGGACGACCTCGAAGTATACGTCATGAGCACAACACATTCAATAACATTACGTCTTTTTTGGACGACCCCTAAGTGTAGTTCATGAGTACAACACAGTCAGTAACATAACGTCTTTTGTGGACGACCGTTAAGTGTAGGTCATAAATACAACACAGTCAGTAACATACCACCCCCACCTAATGCATAGGACAACGCGGAAGCGACCTCGACAGTAGCTACCAATTGAATGGACTTGCGACAGAATGATTTTAGCTGTGCACTGGACTTACGACAGAATGACTCTTCACCGACGATACGCAGTTACTTAATACAACTATTATATTTGACGGTGTACTTACCGAAGCTGATTGCAGGCTTCATGGACGGCAAGTGCAAATGCAAAAAATGTACTTAAAAAGAGCAAATCTGTTGCGAGAAGCTGCAAAAATATGTATAATTGGAATAATATAGAAACACTGGCAAAGGCTGCTTCCCCCCAATTTTTGTTGTACACCATCCAAAGTAAATTTCCAGAATTTCGTGTCAAAAACATAGACAGAATTAGATCAGGGGACCTTGGATTTGCAACAAGGTAGGCAATCGCAGAAAATATAGCTTCCCATACACAAAGGAAAAATCCAATAAGAATTTTATTTCTAATATTTACAGTCCTATGCGACGTTGTAACCTCAGTTAGTAGAAATTCACCTAGTGACATAACATTTTGTTTAAAATTTAGGGGCCATGTTTTCTCATACACAAACGCCATATAGCAATAAAGAGATGTCTAAAAATTTTAAAAACTTACGCTCCCACGTTTTACCAAGAGTTTGACACTGTGTAACAAATCCTGGAAAAAGATCACCTTTACGAACTAGTAAAATACTGTTAAGTGGTAATATAGCATAGCCCCAAAACATAAGTACAGAGTACGTCTTTGCAAAGCTATCAGCATTCTTATTCAACTGCTTTTGGGCAGATCGGCAGAGTACGAACACGTAGTAGACCATTCCAATCAGAATGTGAATGTGCCAGACCAGTTTCCTTGTTCTACTACAATTTTCTGCTGGCATAGGTTTTTTTAACTCGTTATTCCACTCTAGGGGATGTAGTGCAAACAATTGTCCTATCCTAAAGCCTATCTTCAAAAAGTCAACATCTCTTGTAGTTTTATTATTTTTTTCCTTTACAGGCTTCATACCACACAATATTTGTATCACTTGTTGTATGCTGTTCCTAATTAAGTAGTGAGTAGTAACGTTAGACAGTCTATGAGTGGCGGATTTAGCACTCATTTTAGCTAGAGTAACACTGTTTTAAAGCGTTAAATAAAACATAAGCTTACAATTAAATATCAGCAAACCTTGTGAACGAACTTACGCAGTCTTCTGTTTTTTGTGCAGTTCCTACAATGCAATTGTTTTTGAACATTCGATACATTTTTGTATAAACTTGCCACGTATAGGACAAATCTAATGATGTTATATTAAGTCAAAGTTGAACACAACCGTTTTTGTTAATTTAAAAAAACAAGTTTCAACGTAAGACGGCATTACCTCCTGTCCCATAAGGATAATAGGGCCATTTTAATAAATTTTCTCTTAAATTGTGAATTACTATAAAATTGTAGTAAATTTATTTTGATTAATTTTAAAGACGTTTAAAACGCTACAATTTAATCTTCTTTTGGGCTTAGGTAAACAATGTAAGTTGCTGCAACCAGAATATCTTCTTTGGATTAGTTCAGTGCAGGCCTTAAATGGATGCTGAGCTTATTATTATGGTCTCTTTACTACAAAAACGTTGTTTTATAGTGATTAATGTCAATTTGCTGTGAGCTCAGCATTTTCCCCGGCACACTGTAGGGAAATTCAGCCCAAAACGCTGGGTGTTTTACTACTAACTAAGCAATGCCGGACACATGATTTAAGAAATACTAGTCAAATGTAAAACTTTTGTTATGTGATACAGTTTAGGATATAAATTACAACTAATTTAAAAAATATAAACTCTCTTAAAGCTTGCAGTAATTTTCTTGTCTTGTTTGCGGTATGTATTTTATTTAATTAATTTAAATTCTTTGCCAAATCATGGGACATTATCCCTTATTATTTTCAATATTGGACGCCCATAATATTTTACAAAAACAGTTATATATGTGTTGTATTTTAGTACCAAAGGCTACCCAATTTATAGTAATAGCTTGTAATGTTGTAATGACTATGGACTATTGAAAAATGCTTATCTTTATCATGTAGGCTTGCAATCTTTGTGAAGACACAAATCTTGCTAAAAAACAATCTATTTTGTAAATTATTTTGAAATTGTGCCTTGTTTTGTGTAATTTCTATTATTTTATTATTGCGAAATCCAGTTAGAGACATTCGCTCAGTTAGGGGTAAAAAAATCGTTTGTGCTACTTGTCCTTCGTTATTTTTAAAATGTTATTTTTCGATTTCTTCGATATGCCTCGTCGACATTGAGTAGCTACATAGCTCGAGCAGCTTCAATTATTTGAAACTGCAAAGCTTGCCTACCCAAGGTTGGTCCTTAAATGATATCATCGGTAGGGGTCAGGGTCAGTGGCTGTAGTTGGGTATTGATGACAAACCATATTTAAGATATACATTTATGCAATTGCTAAACTGATGACGACAAAGGGTCATAGTTTCCCAATAATTAGGATTTTCTCATAACATTTGTTGTGGACGACCCCTTTCTGCAGTTTTCTACTTCCCAGATTGACGAAATATTAATTATTTGTTTAGTTTCCATTGTAGTATAACATATTAGTAGCAACTTTGAAGATCAAAATCTAGAATTAAACTTGAACTAATTTGTTTCAAAAAAATTAAACAGAACAAAGTTTATATTTTTAAAATATTAATTTAAATACAATATTTTACATTTTTTAAAAATATGTGAATAGGAAATTTTACACAGTTCAAAAACATGTGAATGGGACTATTGACACTTTTTGAAAGTATGTACAGTCCACTCGCTACATAGCGTACTTCAGCGGAACAGCCAAATGAGTACGCTATGAGGAGAGTACACTATGTAGAAAGTACAGATTTAAAACAAAATCGGTATTTTACATAAAAATTATAAAAATGCTACTGTTTCAAGTAAATATTAGTTCTAAACAAATCAATCAAATAATATGCTTAGTATAAGTTTGCAAAATCAGTTGGATGAAGTAAAGTAATGGTAACTTTTTGAAATAACCGCTGAAAATTTTTAAATTTTTAAAAGTACGCTATGAAGCGACGAAATTTACACCTAAATGTTACTTTGGGCCTCTAAAATTAGTACGCTATGAGGAGGTTTCCACTATGTAGAGGTACGTTATGTAGAAGTATTATAACATAGAAAGCATAGGAGTTTAGCCAGGGAAACAGGCGCAGTACGCTATGTAGAGGTATCCACTATGAGGAGGTACGCTATGTAGAGAGTGGACTGTATATGTAATATTTTTCACCTCTCAAGTAAAATTTTTGCACTTTTTAGAGAACAAGTAAATAAAACATTTTGCAATTTTCAAAAACATGCAAATGAAACAAATTACAATTTTTAAAACAAAAAATGCAAACGAAACATTTTGCTTATAAAAAATATGCAAATAAACCATTTTTTGGAAATTTGAAAAACATATGAAAGTAAAACTCAAAGCATAAATCTCATTTACAGTATTTTTTGACATATTTGATTTCAAGTTTAGCCTAAATTGGATATACCTATAGGTCATTTTAATTCTTCACTGACGATATGTGAAAATCAAAGCTACGTCTGCTAATTACAGTTTTAAAGACTGTCTGCATGATTGAAATAAAATTCTTTTCTACATTCGCTCTAAACAAAGACAATGAATGTTATACAATAGATATCTTTAACGACTGATTTTATTTAGCAAGAAAACATTCGAAACATACGTATAATGAAATTACATTTTTATAATTTGTTACAAACTAAAACATAAACTTAACAAAACACAACTTTTATTTAACAATTTTTAAGGTAACTTTTAAGCTACAAAAATAAAAATGCAATAACATTTTTAAACTATTTTGATTTTACCGCCTTAGCCCGGGAATCGTCTGAATCAGCATCATTTTCACTTTCTTCCTGCCTTTCTGTTGTCTCTTCTTTTTCTTCTGTCTCTGCCCCATCCCCATCTGTAGTTTCCTCACCAGGCTCAGCAGTGACTGCCCCTTCGACTTCGCTCTCAGTTTCTTCGGTGGGGAGTGGGGGGCCTTCTCCTGGCTCCGGGGATTCCCCTTCTTCTGGACCAGCGCCAGCGCCAGTGTCAGTAGCTCCACCCTTATTGGTTTCTGAAATGACTGCGACTGGTCTTGCCTTGACAGGTTTCAGCTTAATTCTAATAGGGTCCTTCTCATTCGATGGTCTTAGTACAAAACCCAAAGGAAGCACTGGCTTCTTTGTAGTGCGCCGTCTCAGAATGTGGTATGTTGCTAGTTTAGATGGTTTCTTCGTAGAAGTTGTGGCCTCCATAACTTTCTGCATTGTAATGTTCATTTTGTCGTTTTGACCCGCTGCGGTTATTAAATCTTGTGAAAATGCATTAGAAGTTGTTGGTGGGGCAACTGTTGTTGGTGGTGCAGTTTCTTGAGCAAGCGCAACTGGTGCCACATTAAGTAATGGCGCTGCAGGCTCAGGGCTTACAACCGGTACCGGTGGTAGTACTGTAGAAGTTTCAATCGGCGTCGCTGCTGCTAAATTTTGCACTGGCGCCACCGCGGATGCTCCATTTTGACCTGGCGCTGGTTGTGCTAGAATTTGAATCGGCGCGGCGTGTGATAGAGTTTGAATTAGCGCTTGTGCTAATTTATTAACTGGCACTGGGGGTGCTTCATTTTGAATTGGCGCGGCGTGTGATAGAGTTTGAATTAGCGCTTGTGCTAAACTTTTAACTGGTGCTGCGGGTGCTTCATTTTGAATTGGCTCTGGAATTGCTGCAGCTGGTTGTGCTACATCCTGAGGTGGCGCCGCAGGTGCGGCATTTTGATTTGGCTCTACTAGCTCAAGATTTTGAACTGGCGCTGTTGCTGTTGCTAGATTTTGTACTGTCATGCCTGGTGTGATAGTTTGCACTTGTTCAACTGGTGGCGCGCTCAGATTTTGAAGTGGGGCCGCAGCTGAGTCGTTACTTCGTAATTGCGTACTTAGTTCAAGATTTTGCATGGGATTTGGAACCGCAACTGGCGCTAGATTTTGAATTTCGCCAACTGGTGGCGCCATAGTTTGTGCTGGCACCACTGCTGTTACGTTTTGAATGGGCTCCGCAGGTACCTCACTTTCTGATGGTGGAACTGCTGGTACATTTTGGACTGGTTCAAGATTTGTTACAGACGCCCACAGTGCTGCGTTTTGTACTGGCGCCACCTGTGCAGGATTTTTGATTGACGGTCCCTGAACTTGGGCAGGAGCAGCTGGAACTCCAGGTAAATAGTTGGGGTAGCCAAAGTTTGGGTAGAACTGTGGTGGGAGTGCACCGGGTGGAACTGGCTGCTGTTGGCCTGGTATTAGCTGATATTGCGGCTGTTGCTGTCCAGGTATTTGTTGATACTGAGGTTGCTGCTGACCAGGTATTATCTGATATTGTGGCTGCTGGTATTGAGGAAATTGTGGATTATACCCTGGTGGAAATTGTTGGTACTGAGGATAATAAACTTGATTTCCAGGAAACTGAGGCAGTCCTGGCTGGAACTGCTGTTGATATTGCGGAGCAGCAGCTGCTGTTTGATTTACCTTAATTTCAGGTAAAGGTTTGGGACGTTTCCCAGTTAATTCCAAAGCATCCAAATTTTGGAAATCTGCCACCACTGTCGACGGAGTTGTTTTTCTGGGCTTGACTTTGTAATGAAATTTACCAGGAGTTGTTTCTTGAGCTTTTGTTGTAGGGGCTGGCGTTGTTGTGGGTGGTTTCGCTTTTCGAGTTGGTTTTGGTGTGGGCTGAGTTGGAGCGGGAGTTGTTGCCACTACGTACCACGGTGTTGTATCATCATCTGGAGGAAGTGTAATGCCCTCGATGGTGTTGGCCAGATTTATATTGTTAATAGCTCCGAGAAGACCCACGACAAAATGACCAACTCCGTCAATTAAATTCTGAGCCACGGGTTTAAGACGAGTTCCAACTTGTGCTAAACTCGGGGCAGCTCCAGCTTCTCCTTCCCGTGGGAAAATCCCTTCTGCTGGGACATCTTTCTGGTCTGGGCTGACGCTTGAAATTTCAGCAGCCTTTGCCTTAATAAAATAAACCACGTAATATTTAAACACACTTCATGAAAGAAACTGTGGAAAATGAATTAAAATAGTTAGTAAATTATTTGGTTGATCGTCATTTTTTATGGACGGCCATTTGAATTGGCGATGGATTATCTATGTTGGGAAATATAGGAAATTGTCTAAAACCATAGTGATAAATATAAACAATTAATTGTAATCTTACAGAAATAATGGCAGCAGCAAGTACAGTAAAGGTAATAAAACTGATACCCCCTGTTGACTTCATGTTTGTTGTCTGTTGTCGGAACCACTTTGAAAAATAATTGGAAGGTCGCTGCGGTAAGTCCTTCATTTAAATGAAAATGTCAAACATGCAACAAAAACAACAATCCAAAAGAAAAACTGTTTGATTTTCAGCAGGTGCAACACATTAGAAATTAAGTTTAATCCATTAATTAATTGCCATCCTTAATATTAATGCAATTATGAATTAACCTACAATCTGGATAATACCTGGCATACTATGAGGCACGACGGGGCGTCTATAAACGACGTCATGTATTATGACGTCGGGCCTACTAAGATATTCATAGTCATAGGATAGACGAAATTGGGTGAATATTTGGATGACATCATTTATAGATTACCCCTACAATTTATTTGACATTGCATTTCTATTTAAGGTTCACTGAAGTTTGCCGCAGATGCAAAATAAACGACTGTTTACGATTTTATGGTCGTTTTTATTTGAAGTGAATGACACTTTAGTATGGCACTGATGGGAAGGTAAAAATATAAAAAAACAGAGCATTATTCTCTGCCCTAGTTTCCCTGTCCCACTGCTCAACATAAATTTTATTAAGGGGTCGTACATAAATAGCGTCAAGCTTGGTGTCATTATGTCTAGTTACATATTGATGACATCCCATATGGTATGTACAGATAGTCGCATTTAAGCAATGATTATAAGCTGCTGACAAAAACGTCGTATGGACTTAAATTGGGGATGTTTCTATGACGCCTTTTATGGATGAGCCCTGGTCAATGCATATGATTTTAATAATTTTTTTTGTGGTGAGTAATACAAATTTGTAAACATTTATTCTAATCCTACTTATGTTATGTTGCGTTTCCCGTATTATGACAAATCAAAAATATGTACGTAGTACATAACACACATAACTAATAACAATAACTACAAAATTATTCATTCATATTTTCATAAAGCAGAGTCTCACATTGTTCCTACTTTGACTTGTGGGCTTTGCATCTGGTGCGGTGGATATTATGCTACTTATTATAGATATGATTATACATAGGTACCTAATCATATTACACCCATTTTATGTATCAGCTGTTATTGAAGAACCATACAGACTACATATAAAGCTAAAATTATGGGTTTCGAATGGCATTTTAAGATTAATTTTTATCCGTATGAATTTATTTAGATTTCTATGTAGCTTTCTAACCATTACCTGTAGAACAGTGCTTAAAAGTAGAAATAAATTACACGGATAAAAAAATTAACATTGCGTATCTAATTAAACATAAATTATTACATTAAATTATTTTCACAAAACTCTCTCAATTAAATTAAATCAAATATTGAGTCAGGTTCAAAATTAATTTCTGTACTAAATTATTTGTTTTGGTATGTAATTCTGATCTCACCAGTCACTGGGTGCTGTGCTTCCTTCTTCAGCGACGTCCTTAGGTCCTATTGGGGTTGTAGGTAATAATAAAAACGATGTAGATGATACATTTTGATGTATATTTTTATTTGTAGTAGTGGTAATAGACGGTTCTGGTTCCAGTTCCGGTTGCTTCTCGTAATCTCTTCTGTAGGAAATCCCATGATTGTGCCTTAAACGGTAAATTAAATATTCAAAAGTTTTCATTTGCTTTGGTGTGACGTAGTGGAAGGAAATTGCGCTCTCGGAGCAGCAGTCAGTCCCAAGACCCGGTGGGTAATGCATGTATTCCCAGAACCACATGGTTCCATTCACAGCCTCAAACAAGTGATACTCAGGGTCAAATGGAAGAAATCGATGTCGTCCCAAATTGTCTCGACTATCACCACTTACTACCCCCACCCTCGAGAGGCATGTCCCCATCTCCACATCCTCAGCTCCGTCGTGCTCCGGCCTACACTTGCTTGGGTCTGGGAGTGCAATTTCGATGAATCGACTGAGAGCTTCTTTACTCAGAACGTAACCTGTAACAGTCAAACGTCATCCATAAAAGTCGTCCTCAAAAAATGCTCATTTGCAGGACCCTCTGAACCCGCCCCTCTCCTTCACACCCTCCTGAAATCAGCTGAACTATTGAGTAAATGCATACCTTTATCTGAATATTTTATCAGTAGCCAAGTACCGATCGACCCATTAACCCTACTGATGGTGTCATTTGTAAACCATTCCTAACAAATAGGTCTGTAAAGTGTCAAAATAGCCTAAATTCAATTTAAATTTTAATTAAAATTTGTTTTTTATATGGAAAACACCCCCCCCCCCTCAATCATATCAAATCCTTTAATCTTAATTATCTCTAATATCCACCATTGATGCTTATTTCTATTCGAATGTAAAATCTATAAGTTGTGTAGACCTTCGGGCCATATCGACTTTGAATAAATTTATTATTATTATATGAAAAACAAGAGTAATAAATTTAGCAACTGACATAAGAGTCGAACTTGTTTTTTAAAACTTCCAAATGATGTACATACTTTTAATAATTATGTGTAAGATGTTCTATTTACATGTTTTTAAAAAGTGTAAAATGTTGTTTATGGATTATTTTAAGAAACGCTAAACAAACTATTCACAAGTTTTTGAAAAGTGTAAAATGTTCTATTCACATGTTTTTGAAAAGTATCCAATGTTCTATTTACATGTTTTTAAAAAGTGTTAAATGTTCTATTTACATGTTTTTGAAAAGTGTAAAATGTTCTATTCACATGTTTTTGAAAAGTATCCAATGTTCTATTTACAGGTTTTTGAAAAGTGTAAAATGTTCTATTCACATGTTTTTGAAAAGTGTAAAATGTTCTATTTACATGTTTTTAAAAAGTGTAAAATGTTCTATTCACATGTTTTTAGAAAGTGTAAAATTTTGTTTTTGGATTCTTTTAAAAAACGCTAAACAAACTATTCACATGTTTTTAAAAAGTGTAAAATGTTCTATGTTCATGTTCAAAAAAGGTGTAAAATGTTCTATTTACATGTTTTTGAAAGTTCAGAATCATCTTTTCACGAGTAATATCAATAGTCTGCGAGCGAACTAATTAGCCAAAATAACCCGTACTGAGTACAAATAATTATATTTTTAATATAGTGTGAAAATAAAAAAACAAAACAAACACAAGTTCAAATGATTTACCTGGACCGCCTGCCATATAGTCCAGCTCCTTCGATGGTTTGTAGCGACATCCAAAATATATAGGATCCACAGGGTCGTGTTGGCTGAGAAAAAAGCGTAGATTTTCTACAATGACATATGCGTCATCATCCACTTTCATAAACCAATCCGCGTCATCCCTATAATTTTCCCAAACGTACTTGAAGCTCTCCTTTGTCTTGGCCCAGAGCCAATCTCGACCTTCCTCTACATTTCCTAAGCTCACTGTTCCAAGTTCTGTGTCTGTAAAAATTTTTAAATAGGATGTCGAATTGTAAATTGCAAATGTCACTCATTTTACAGTATTAATAATTTTATCTTGTACGGTGTCATTTAAAACACAAAATACCACATTCTTAATGGTAAGATGAATGTCAGGCCAGGTCAGTAACAAAGGAGTATTTAAAGTAGGTAATTTAATATGCTACCATTTTGCGTAGACATGAATAAAAGTTTGTCACAGCGCTTGCCCCAAGTTTCCTTGACTGACAAAGCTCTTGTTTGATGATTCTCGGGTGACGTCATGACCCAGCAAAGGAGGCGCACGCGCTTCTTGGTCTCAACTAAATTATTATTTATAACTCTGTCAATAAAAAAATTCTTGTAATTGGGAGTTACGGGATGCTTCGTAGGAACATTGATAACCGAATGCAACATAAGAGCAAAACCAAACCCAACAGCTATCCCGGCTGCAAGAGCTAAAATAATATCTTTGCCCACTGCCATTTTCCACGTAATGTAATTGATAATTAATTTATTTAATTAACTATAATTTAATTTTTATTAAAATCGAAAAAAAATCCACAAAAATTTAATAATTAGTAATCCTTTAAATGCTACTCTAGTACTAATACTAGTTTCGGGAAACTCACTCTAATAAATAGTGCTTTACGGTCACGGTCACAATTAAGCAGGAAAAGTTGACAGAAATTATTGGATGCCTGACTTTGACTTGTGGAGTAAATGTGTTTTTTTTATTATTTCTAGTATTCTAGTAATTCAAGGAAGCAACAATCAGCATAATCAGCACAATCAAAATAACCTATTTCCAATTTTCCTACTATGTATGTATGTATGTATGAGTTTAGAGATTTTCAACCTGAGGTTATATCCCACTCAACTTTACTGTGTGATTTGAAGTTCCCGCGAAGTAGTATTATACTAAATCGCATTGGGCTTCGCATCGTATTTTACTTTACTTTAATTACCTACACTTGTAGTATTTGGATAAGTCGCTACTTGCTGCGGACCACTTGGCGATAATTTATTTAGTATCCTTATTCAGGAGCTATTTCAACTTTCCGCCCAAGATTGCTCTTGGGCGAGGAGGAGCGGTTGGGTATCGATCAAGTAGGCAGAGTTCATCACGCTCTGACTAAATGAAATACTTACGCCCGCTTGCACACCCCGCCAGTTAGCCCTCCAATCCTCCACGAGGGAAAGTAACAGCAGCTACTTATAGAATGGATTGGAAAGATATGTTGAGTTGTCATATTATGTTCATGCTCACGCTCGGCATTGAGCTGACTCATGTCGTCTATTACTGCTATCGCCTCTGTCTCCATCAGTATTAAACTGATACAGATAAACGAAAGCAAACTCATATACCTTGAACATTCAAACAACTCTCAAACCCCCCTCCCCAAGCCAAGTATTACCACTGTACCATTCTCATGCGAGAGGGTCTAAACTGACTACCGGCTGCGGTTCCCCCGGCGCATTCAAAAAAGAATTAGCCGAGGATTATTTAGGACAGAGCAAGCTCCCCTAAGCCACGAAGCCGGGTTCAATTTTCCTACTACATGTAGTTCAAAGTATTGGATACGGTAAAATGGTAATGTCAATTTTTTGAAAGCTCAATTAACTCATTCAGAAGTTCAATAAGTAGTTTTCAACTAAAAAAGGAGGCTTCTGTGTTGCATTTCAAAAATACAACTAAAGGTTTAATTCAATACTATTATGTGTAAGCACAACTTTTAGCAAAGTTACATAGTAATTATGCTTACAAATTAAATGATTCAAGGTTCAAGGTTTAGCTCTGTGATTTAATCAATCACCACATGATAATCACATGTTTAACCACATTTTATTATTTGCACAAGTGTTCTCCGTGAGTAAGAGAGCATTCAAATTTTTTTTTAATACATTATATTGGTTGAATAAAAACATCATATAATTATATGGTTCAGCGTCAGCTTCGACTTCGAAGAGAGACGAGCAGCCACGTCTCATCTCGAAGTTCACCAAAATCAGACTCGGAAAAACAACGAAATTAATATTTCATTAATTTATCGTAATATTGTACACGTGTGTTTATTGAACTTTGCTATTGAAATTAAAATTACTAAACTAAATAAATTACGACTATTGTTTGAGTTTGAATTTATCTCTTGAAAACCTTTCATTAGTATAATTTATCATCTACCTATCCACTACCTATGTGAAAAAGCATATTAATTATACGAGATCTATTTTAATGCATACAATGTTAACTATGAGTTTCTGAAAAGTGCACAAAGTATTAATTTGCATATATTTTAAAATTATAAATTGAATCTTTTCCATATTTTTGAAGTATTTGAAATAAATTACAAACGAAAATGACCACAATTAAAAATGTTAAAGAACAGTAGTATATATGATTTACGATATGTTCTAGGATATACTATGTAAGTACTTTGCATATATTCGATAGAACAACTTTGTATAGTAGTTACCTTCTACTATAGTAACTGTAATTATTCAAATATTTTTCATCGATTTATAGGATTGCGTGCTTTGATGGGATATCAGCAATACGTAATATGGTTATTCGAATCCACGTTCCATTTCAATTTAATAAAATAATTTTTTCTTTCAATATTTTAGGATAAAATAAATAAGGGTGGTACTTTAGTGCTTCAGTGAGATACTTGAAAATGGAATGGAAACGCCTAATTTGACTTTACTTGTATATCCAGTCATAATTAAATTTACATCCAGTGGTATTTACTTCACGTACATACTTTTTCCTACAGTCATATATTTAGACACAATTTAGCAACCTATACTTGTATTATCTGACAAACCAAAAAATTAAAATAATGTAAGTATTGAGAGTTCAGGGACGGAGTTGGTTAAAGAAAACTATTTATATGTTTGAATGACGTCAGGAGCTGATAAGGTAAGCTCTATCTTCCTCTGTCTTCGTTACTTCATTTCCATCTCAGTTCTTCCCTTAGTTGAGTTGTGGCATTAAGGTGTTGTTGGTTTCAAGTGTGTTAGCTAAACTAATTAAAAAGATGAGTAGCGGTGTGGTGTGTATGAAAAAACGGGCTTTGCCAGATACTGAAGAGGAAGAAGTTGACCTGCCCCCATCCAAAGTACAAAAAACAACTGGAGGTTATCGACCACCGCTGGAATGGGTAAAGAAAAATACGTATAATAATTTTAAAGTTGCCTTGGAAGCCCTTGGAGGTGGCTGGAAACTGGAATATTCGAACGGAACAACTCAGTCAGAAAAAAAAACGTACTACTGTGTCAGCCACGGCAGAAACTGCCCGGTTAAGAAACAATTACGAATATTCAACAACAAACATGACGTCGACTACTTTGAAACGAAAATTGAAATCCACCTCATTCCAGAAGCAACAAAAGTGTTGTCATTTGAGGTTAAGATGAGGATTCGTGAAATAATTCAAAATGGTACAACCGGAGCACTGAAAATATTACGACTGTTGGAAGATATGAACAACGCTCCTACAGTTAAGCAAGTTAGTAATTTTGTTGCAAGAGAAAAGACAAAAACTAAAGACAGTGTGATGAGTAAAGGAGATTTAAAGGAATGGCTTGAGCTGCATTCTATTGTGCCGGAGTGTGAAAACAAAGCATATGTTGTAAATAGTGAGCTACCTTTAGGTAAAGATGATACAAAACTTCGTATTTTTTGACGACTAAATTATTATTGAAAGTTGCTATGTCATCAAAGTGTGTCTTGTGCGATGCAACGTATAAATTAAACTACCAAGGGTATCCAATGATTGTTGTGGGAGTGAGTGACTACAATCGCGTCTTCCACCCATGTGGGCTTGGGATCTGCAGTGGCGAAGCTGAAGATGATTTTAAGTTTTGCTTTGAAGCCATGGAATCCGGGCTTCGCAACCTTGGACAAGAGTACACACCTAATGTATTAGTTGCCGACACAGCACACGCAATAACACATGGGTTTGAAAAGGTGTTTGGGACTGATTTTTCTCGCGTTGTATGTTGGTACCATATGAAAGAAGCATACTCGAAAAAACTGAAGGAGGTCAAAAATTTGGAATTACAAGAAGAACTTCAAGGTAAAGTTTAAATAATGCAAGAACGAATAATTAAATTCAACATTTACATTAAAGCAAAATACATTTTTTTTAATGGTTTTCTTTTGTGTTTTTCAGACGAAATTCAACTACTACATAATTGCCCTACCATCGAATCCTGGAAACTTGGTTGTAAGCTGTGGAAGCTTAAATGGAAGGCTCACCGGGATGCAACAGTTAAAACATTTCTTGAGTATTTCATTTCGCAATGGATAGAAGATAATACGGGGTGGTTTCAGGGAATAGCTCCGGGCTTTCCTACTACTAATAATGGAATGGAATCTTTTAATGCTCTAATCAAAAAATACCATACCATGCGTCTACGACTACACTTCAAGATCTTTTTGGAAAGGATGGCAGATTTGCTTCACATTCATTCATGTGATAGGAGTGGAAATAGTCCACGAAAACATTTCGCAATGCAACCAACATATCCCCTTCCTATCCAGAAGACGGCTTACCACTGGCTTAATGAGACTGATACATGTTACCACAAGACACTGGAAAACGGAATTACAGTTTTTTATGTGGCGTCTTCTGGAAGCTCACCTGTTTCTTCCGCTGCTATTATTACAACTGAAACTAAAATGTACCGATCCTTCAAAACCTTCAAGGAGAATTTCTTTTCATTCCACAAAATATTCCTCCATTTTGACGACTGGCTGATGTCTTCCTGTTCTTGCGTTTGCTACCAAGAAAAACTAACTTGCAAGCATATCTTCGGATCGGCTGTTCACAATAACCTACACTCCTTTCCTAACAAGGCGATAGATGCTCCTTTAGCTGGTAAACCAAAGCGTGGAAGACCTGCAAGAGTTAGTGCCGCACGATCAAAGGCACTGTCTCAGGCGAGCAGTTCTCAAGCTACTGAACCATGATTGTTGGATATGCATTCCAAATTGTAAAAATATGAAGATTTATTTCCTAATACGCTATACGCCTCAGCAGTAATTGTACAAAGTTATTTTCACTGGAACATCCAGTATTATATTTTAAAATTGAATTCATTGATAATTAAAATAATCACATACGAAGTAACATGACTGGAAAATAAAAGTATTTGTATATAAGTCACTGAAGACCTTCACTGGAGAATAAAGTAATTGCTAATACGAGTACTTATAGAACAAGAAATTGCACTGAATGTTTAAAATAATTTCACTGGAGTTAAAAGGAAAATCATAAAGCGAAAAAGATTATCCCAATAAATAAAATAATCGAATCCCTTATTAAATTTAATAAGGGTCTAATCATAATCAACAAAACTATTTAATTTAAAGGTTTATAATATTATTTCAAAAATTTAATTTGATTTCCTTACGTAATTTATTTTAAGTTTTTGTAATTATTATTATATGAAAAACTCCATTATATAAAATAATAGAAAGTCTCAATAAATATTATTCTAGGAAATTGAAATACCTAAAATTATAAATATAAAAGAACTGTGTAGTAATTTAGATGTTTAATTAAGGATTGATTATGTAGGAAAATTGGAGGTACTTGTGAGGAAGCCTCTTAAAGTAAAGTAAGTAGATAGGTTCTTTTCGCCTTCATTAGTGTAACTAAATACTTATAATAGTTTTTTTAGGTTACGAGATTAGGTGCTTCAATGGAGTAAGCAGTTATTATTACTATTTTAATTAATACCTTACTTTATTTTATATTACAGATATACTGTTATTATTTAAAAATATTGAATAAAATAATCAAACTGCTCATCAAAGCAAATCACTTAATTTTTAATCTATAAAAGTATTTATTTGTTATGGTCCTTAATATCTTTGTTAATTATATTTTAAATTCTTGAGCTAATATTTACGCCTTTTTCGTGATTAAATAATTAAAGAGCGTTTATTTGAAATACAAATAATTTTTAATAACTAGTTTATTACAGAGTTAAATAACCTAAATTTATTGAGTGGGAATAAACTCATCAAAATCAAACATCAAAACTAGGTTAGGTAAGTTAAATATGCCGCACAATTGTTTAGCTTTCATTTGGTCGGGAATTTGAGGCAAGTCAAGTTGCACATTAAATTACAGAAAACAAAATTTCGACACAAAGTCACTATCGTTACTACAACTACACATACTAAAGACACATCATCAAATTCGATTTCAAATTGCCCTTTGCCTTGTACAAAAATTTCAAGTCTCGGTAGTCTACATCGTTAAACGCAAAATGTTTCGATATTCACTAACTATTAATTTTCTTATGTTACATTTTGTTACTGCTTTATGTCTCATACCTTTTGATTCTGATTATCTAAAAAAACGTTAACAACACAAAAATCTAAGATTAAAATATTTTTTGAATCTTAGAATTAGTTGGATTAGACGCCGCAGTGTGTTACGTTGTTTTGTTATGTACGAAAAAGCATTTCAAATTCCTTTTAAAACGGAAATGTTGAAGGCTGAGTTGGTAGTTCTTTTATTCCCAAACAAGCAAGTTCGTTCAAATATAGTCATTAGTGCACGTGGCTATATATCAGAGCGCCAATTTAGAAATATGGTGACGCTTGATATTTTAAAAACATTTAAATCAATACCAATAATTGGTATTACAGTTGGAGGCTTCCAGCAAATGGAAAGGGAGTCGACGCCAATATTATTTATTTTGTTGTTAACAATATTGTGTCATTACTATTGACATTTAGATAATATTTAAAAACACAACGCATACATGATCAGTTGCTATATTAGTTAGCCAACGACACACATTATGTTATATTTTAATTCCTTGTAGAATATGTATTGTGGTAGAAGTGCCCCAGACGGAAATATCTGTAAAAATATAGTATGTGTTTTTTTTGTGCCGTAAGGTGTAAGAGATTATAGGCAAAACTGTGGTTTGAATTTAATATCATTTAAGTAATTATAGAAAAATGAATATATATTTTTGTCACGTGTACGAAGTACTACGAAAATTGTATTGTAATCTGTGATGAATCAAAATAACCCATTTCTAATTTAACTGACAAATAAAATTAAAAATCCTGCTCTTTGGTACAGAATCTTACTACATTATATTTAGAATGCTAACTACACGAGAGTTTCTAAAAACTGAAGAAAGTTTTTTTCAAAGATTTTCAAGTTTTTTTGTGGTTATTTGAATGCTTTTAAAAAGTAAAGAATGACCTATTAACATTATTTTTAAGAGAGCAACGTTTTCATTTAACATTTAAATTGGATCGTAACATCAATGGTGAAGAAGCAAATCTACGTATGAATTTTTTAAATTTCCAAAAATGATTTTTCAACTTTCACGGGTTACTGTGGACGCGGCCGGTGTGCTGCTTGATCCTTGTTTAATAAGATTCCAAGTTTGTTCGGCTCTTAATTCCATGTTATTGTTTTTCGCACAATTACCATTTATTGGGTCAGGTTCTTGTCCTGGAGGGTAGGCAGGCTCTGCAGCTTCACACCCATAGTCACCTTTAAGCACGTCTGGATTTTCGCTCTGAATATGAATGTTTACCGCCACTGATTCTCTAGGTCCAGACCTACAACAAAGCAAAATGGTTTTAAACTCGCAAGCAAATTAAATCGCACGAAAACCAGATTTTTGTACTAATTATGTGTCCAGTATTTTATTCAACTTACGCGTTTGGATCAATCTCCCCAAAGGCCGTGGCCACAATGGAGTTGCAATTTCCCAGGACTGTTCGATTCACAAGGCGCATTGCATCAGTGTAGAGAGACAAAGCCATTTGATGGACACAGTGAGTTTTCAATTCTGTCATGAACAAAATTAATCACATTTGTTAATTAACTTTGACGAGTTATTTTGTAATATCATAGTAGTAACGATTGTTATTAACGTTATTTTATTTCCTGACGTTATTCAGGGGTAAAAGCTATGTAAAATGTAGATGATTTACCTGAGCAGTGTGTGTATATATTGTGAGATTCATGACTCGGACAACCACCCACATGAGCCTCATTATTGCCGATGAAAATTACCCCTCTGTGATGCTGAGGTCCTAGTAACGGGATTTTGTCTGCTAGCGGACACATTGTATCACTGTACGCGCGACCAGTGGTGTAGTAGCCATCCACAAACTTGGCACAGTCTTGAGTTATTAGCAGTATTGGGTAATCGGGACCCCTCTTAAACAAACTCTGGCACTGGAAATTATCTCTCTCCAACTGACAGTACTGAATTGGGTTAATAACTACAAAGTATTTATAAACCATTAATGTAAAGATCATTCAGGGCCGGGCAAAGGAATTGCTTCTAGGCAGCAATTTGTTTCCATACAAAAACCACCATTTTGATTTTATTGATGGTTTTTTTGGGTAAAGCAAAATGTTGCATTTGCATGTTTTAGAAAAGTGCAAAATGTTATTTTTACTTGATTCAGAAAAGTCCAAAACGTTCTATTTACATGTTTTGAGAAAAGTGGAAAATTTTTTATTTCCATGTTTTTGAAATGTACAAAAAAACTTTATTTGAATGTTTTTGAAATGTCAAAATATTTTTTTGTATACATATTTGTGAAAAGTGCAAAATTTTCCATTTACATGTTTTTTGAAAATTCAAGCAACGGGGGCTGCCTGCGCTGGCCGCATTATCCAGCCCTGGGATCATTATTTAAGAAAAACAATAATCTCAAGTGTATATGATCTCATGAATGCATAGAGTTGATTACCTGTGACGCGGCTCATGACAAAATCCGAGATTTTATATCTATCTTCATAATTCCACTTAACTTTCTGCAAGGCCGTGCGGTTTGCTAGCCATCCCGCATGCGCCGCAATGACCCCGCCATGACCAAACCCGATGATGTGACTGTTCTCTCTTACCGACGGTACTGCTTTGGAATGGTAGAGGGCATGATGGATTGTGTAGATAGCAAAGAGCACTGCGACACTCACCCACTCCAGCTGATCTCGGTAGAGAGGGTATTCCATCTGAGAAGCATCTTTCTTCCGTATCCTGTGCCAGTCAATCACTATCACGTTGTCATCGGGATGATTTTCCTTGAATACTGTACACAGAGAAGATGTCTTTTTGGTAGGATAATTAATCTAAAACTGAAAACAATTGATAACCGAATAATAAATTGATTTAGACTAAATAAATAAATTCTCGTCGTACCTTGAGCTACTTCTTTCATCTGGTAGCGTGTTGCCATGCAGTCATGGATAAGCCATCGATATTTGGCCCCCTTATTGAGCCCAAATGACTTTAAATTGCGTTCGCTGTCCATGAAATCAAATTCGTTATCATGAAGTGACTCATCGTCGTTTGGGTCATAAACAAAAAATCGAACTCTTTTATAAATTATTTGCCCACCCGGCATGTACCCTGCCCAAGTCACGTCTAAAAGAAGTACAGTGAGACAAATTATACGAAACATTTTTCAATATTGCTATTGGACAGTTATTAGGCATGTAATACCATGTGTAGTTTCCAAGTACTGGAGATGCTAGTATGATTTTACAAGTTTCTAAATTAATGTTTATTCCTAAGATAGTCAAAATAATTCAATTAAAGGGGAAAATATTAGCGTCTGTGAAGAACCAAATTGACCCATATGCAATTTAAGCTATAATCAAAATAGGCTATGTCATAAAAGCAAAATGAGAAATATGTTTCTGAAAATGTGCAAAAAGTTCTAATTCCATTTTTTTAAAAAGGTGCAAAATGTTCTAATTCTACTTTTTTGAAAAGGTGCAAAATGTTTTAAATCCATGCAGTTGAAAATTGTAGAATGTTGTATTAGCATATTTTATAAAAGTTGCAAAATGTTCTAATTCCATGTTTTTAAAGAGGTGCAAAATGTTCTAACTCCATGTTTTTGAAAAGGTGCAAAATGTTATAAACCCATGTGTTGAAAAAGTGTAAAATGTACTAGTTATATATATTTTAATGTATTTACATATTTTTTTCAACACATGTTTCAATATTTTTGTAGATAGTGGATATTGGTTTGAGCTACAAATGGATATAGGTCATTTTGGTTCTTCACATACGATATGTTTGAGTCAATAGTTTTTAAATCAGGAAGCAACAATGCTTCATAAAATAAAGACTTATTAGAATGATGTAATAAGTAGTATTTCAAAGAAGTAATTTTTGCTATTGTTAAGCACGGTTAACACATGGTGAGTGGTGAGTAGAAAACCTTTCGTTATTACGTACTTATTTTTGGATTACAAACAATGTCATGTTTAATAGCAAGCTTTATACATCCTTTGTTTTTATAGTCTCAGGCATATCACTCATAAACATAACTCACAATCAGCAATAAAAAATACTATTAATTTTTTTAATAACTGTTGAGTATTACGTGTGTCCCATGTTACTATAATGATTTGCAGGGAACGAAACAATGACGTCATCGGCAGTCGGTAGGGTCATTGAGTCTCTTTGGCAACTGATGACTTTCTATGTTAAACAGTAATTTACTCAATATGATTAGGCTATGGAGCATGGAGCCATAGGGAACACAGGGTCTTTAAAATAAATATTTTTTGATAGCGTCATTTGTGGACGATCCCTAAGCAAACAAATTTTTAGAAGTAGTAGATTTGTACCCAGATTTAATACTTTAGAAAGTGAAATTGTTTGAACAACATTTTTACTGTTTCCAAAAATTGGGAGTGCTTGTAAAAATGCGAGTACGCAGCTTGACGCCAATAGTTCTCAATTACATAGAACTGATAGTCTTCCTTGGCTAGATCAGTAAATGACTTTTGAGAAGTTTCAGCTTTAGGAACGGTAGTGTAGCTTTGGAGGAGACAGACGTAGTGATTTGCACCCAAGAATGTGAGCAGAATCTATACTAAATAAGTATATTTCCTGCGTGAACAGGTTTTGTCCCCATTGACCTGACCAATGAAAGGACCAAGCGCCGCTCCAATCGTATTTAGCAAATCAACTTGCTCATCTTTGAATTTTAAATATAGTACAAAGTACAAATGACCCAACCGCCAATACGGTAATGACTCAAACCTGTGTTGAAAATGGGATGTACAAATCGTTAAAGACGGATTTGCTTTCGTACAACTTTTTAAAATAGAGTATCTGCATTGCCTGGGAGTGAATCATAACAGTGTTGATGTCTGTTATTGGTCTGCCACTCCATAGGGCTGTCGTTCTGGCAATGCTTCCAATTGGATGGTCAGCTGTCTCGCTCTTTGACCAAGTTGAATGAGTAAATTTGAGTTTCTGAGCCATTTCTAAGATGAGTTTTGAGTCAATGAGACAATAGTTCATGGCGGTCATGAGCTGAGCGTGAGACAGCTTTTGAACGTTTTTCTCATTTGAATACCAACAAGGTACCATTCCATGCGTGTCAACTTTGGCTGCTTCAAGGTTTGTTTGCGTAGATTCAAGATACTTGTGTATGTCTTTGAATTCCTTCCTTTTGTAGTCATCCTTTGGTCCAGGTACAATATTTCGTTTTGCAATTCTGAGTTGGATGCTATTGTCCGCGCTCCGTGTTAGTCTAAGCAAAAGAAATTTAAATTTAATTACCCATCTGTTAGATATGACGGCGTCACTTCCGGACGTGTGGCTTCAAACGAGACCATAAGGAGGCATTTGGAGTGGGTTTCCAGGAAACAATATTTCTTGGCTTGATTAAAAAATCTGAAGTAGTACATTTGGAATGACCAGTACTATGATATCTCGCTCTTTTCAAAACGTGTCAACTTTAATTGAGTCACCTTTCCAATTTGTCATTTCTGAGATTTTGATTTTGGTGAACTGGATTTGGAGATCTTGACGCGGTGTAAGAAATTGCAAGATCACTTGACACATTTTCCAGGAATATTTAGATTTGGTTGGATAAGCTCTACTGCTGCTGCTGTTTGAGGCTTTTGATTGGCTATAAACAGTAAACACTGTTTTTTGTAGCCCCAATAATTTAAGTACGGATTCTTGAAGTTCAGGCTGAGTTTCGTCACCATGGTTATTATTTGCTATTACCACGAAATTAAATTTTTGTAACGAAAATGTAGTGCACAATTAGTGTAGGTTCAGTACCATTCAAGTTAAGAATTGGTTTTAACATGGGAGCTGGTTGGGAGTGGGAAAAATATAGTGTTAAAATAGGGCTTTAGCCCTTGTTTTTTGGTAGCCTTAACAGTAATATGGGGTATTACTCTTTAATGCTAAAATCGGTATTAAAAAATTGCTATTTAAAAGTTAATTATAATTAAAAAAATGAAATGTAATAAATTGCAATTTAAATAAAATTTTTGTTTTTAAGAGCTTCAAAATCATATATTGCATGTCAAATGTCATTGAGAAATGCAAAAGTGAGTTTAATTATGTAGACATGTAGAAATAAGGGGATATTGAAAATTTGAATTTCCCGCCAAACCTAAAATGTCAAATTTCGACCGGTTACTCTCTTCCAATATAAAAAAATGATGTATCAAAATGACGAAAATGAGGAGAAGAACAATATGTATTGCGATTGGCGCGCGAATTATGAAAGCTTAAATTTAAAATTGGACATTTAAAGTTAATTATGATTAAAAGAAATAGTAAATTAAATAATTTTCGATTTTATAAGAATCTTGTATTTTTTATTTTAAAAGAGCTTCAAAATGACATATTGCATGTCTAATTCGGTTAAGAATTGCCAAAGGTTGCTCAATTATGTAGATAGGTAGGAATAACATTTAAAGAGTTAGTAGTTATTGTAAGTCGTGTACAAGCCTTTAAATTTCAGCAGTCTACCCCAAATACATAACCTTGAGCCTATGCAGTCTGGGTAATTTAAGAATGACGTTTCATGGCTAATACCACGTAGAGGGTGTGTCGTGCCTTGTGTTACATCAATAACATTTAAAGAGTTAGTTATTCTGAGTCATGTACGAGCCTTTAAATTACAGCAGTCCACCGTAAATACATAACTTTAAGCCCATGCAGTCAGGGTTATTTAAGAATGACTTTTTATGGCTTGTACTACGTACAAGGTGTCTCGTGCTTTGTAGTACATCAATAACATTCCAAGTGTTGATAGAAGTCAGTAATAGTAATGTACGAGTCTTTAAATTTCAGCAGTCTACTATAAATACATAACTTTGAGCCTATGCAAACAGGGTTCTTTAAGAATGACATTTTATGGCTTGTACCACGTAGATAGTGTGTCGTGCTTTGTGGTACATCAATAAAAATCAAAGAGTTAGTTATTGTGAGTCGTTTACAAGCCTTTGAATTTCAGCAGTCTACCCCAAATACATAACCTTGAGCCTATGCAGTCTGGGTTATTTAAGAATGACGTTTCATGGCTTGTACCACGTAGTGGGTGTGTCGTGCTTTGTGGTACATGAATAACATTTAGAGAGTTAATAAAACTTAGAAATGTACGAGCCTTTAAATTTCAGCAGTCTACTGTAAATACATTACTTGGAGTCTATGCAGTCGGGGTTCTTTAAGAATGATTTTTTATGGCTTGTACTACGTACAGGGTGTGTCGTGCTTGGTGGAACATCAATAACATTTAAAGAGTTAGTAATTGTAAGTCGTTTACAAGCCTTTAAATTTCAACAGTCTACCCTAAATACATAACCTTGAGCCTATGCAGTCTGGGTTATTTAAGAATGACGTTTCATGGCTTGTACCACGTAGAGGGTGTGTCGTGCTTTGTAGTACATGAATAACATTTAAAGAGTTAGTTATTGTAAGTCATGTACGAGCCTTTAAATTTCAGCAGTCCACTCTAAATACATAACTTTGAGCCTATGCAGTCAAAGTTATTTAAGAATGACTTTTTATGTCTTGTACTACGTAGAGGGTGTGTCGTGCTTTGTGGTACATCAATAACATTCCAATCCAAGAGTTGATAAAAGTTAGTCATGCGTAAAGTTAGCAGTCATGACTGCTAGAAGCATACACTTAGCAGTATTTGCCAATATCATAATTAAACAAATGTATATTATAATCTAGTTCACTACAATACGGATAACATCGCATTTCTAGTACCACACAAATTCCGTCATTTCTACAGTATCATACCAGCGGAAAATTTAACTATTGTCGTTATTATTGACTTATAAAATTCAAAGGCCGGTACGTAACTTAGATTGCATGAAACTTCACCTTTATTTGTTGTACCACAAGGCACGACACACCATCGACGTGGTACAAGCCATAAAAAGTCATTCTGAAATAACCCCGACTGCATAGGCTCAAAGTAATCGTACGTAATTTCACCCTCGCTTTTTCAATTACAAATTTGTATTATAACTGTTTTGGAAACCATTCAATAGAATATGCACAGCAAGGCATAGCTTTTAACTACATAGATGTTTCTAATAATATGACCTAAACAAACGTTTCGTTCATTTACTTTTTATTAAATTCTAATTCATGAAGCCCTTTACTTCGGATTAATCGATCATCGAAAGTATAAATTTCTAGTTTAGTAAGTGTTGGCCTTTTATTATATTTGTTTAATATTCTTTGCCACAAAATTAACCAAAATAAAATTAACGTATCGCCATAAAATGTTGGAACAGAAACTTATTTTCCAGTTACATATTGTAATCTACAGAAGCAAAATACAATCAACCTCAGTTTCCTTTAAGACTTTAATGTTTTAGTTTTCATGTGAATACGAAGAAACTATTTCATGTGATTAGTTTTTTCTCTGGTAAGTGTTTATAGATACTCATAGTTGACGTCATCGTGAAAAGAAAAGGGGTTGACGCTTAGCAGTTTAAATTAGCGACGTTTCACAAAACTATTTTTGGCCGGAAAGGAAGTCTTTTCGATAAACTCATCACCAGAACTGTATAGAACGAGCGATATAGACCGAAACTTCACGCCGCGTAAATGAAGTACGTGGGCTTAATATAATAACAATGATTGTGTAGTTATGTAGATTAAATGATTCTTGCATGATTTGTTTTGCTAATCTTGTAGGGACCTGAGTGAGCTTCAAACTTCACAGTACAAATTGGTCAGTTTTGCAGACACTGACTAGAAGTTGCTGAATTCACCTTGACCTGGAAGAGTATAGTTTGGAAAATGGCAAACATTTGACGGAACCAATTCCGTCCAGCTGACAAAAATAAGATTAATTTTTAAAGAAAAGACAATGTCATTAAAATCAAAACAACCTGACCCTAAAATCTTGATTGCTTTTACATAGCCAAATTAATAAATGGAGAATCAGTAAAGGGATGAATTGATGAAGACATTAATTTTAACCCAAGTACAAAACCAGACAATAATTAAATTGCTCAACATTGTTTCTTGTTTTAAGTATTAAGTTAAATTTGAATTTTAGGAAATTAATGATTAGAACTTTTAACATTAGCAATATCCCGGATACCGGGCACTGGAGACTGGACACCGTTGTTTGAATTTTATTAGTATGTCGATTGTCAAGTTTTTGAGAGGGATTTTTGAGTGAATTGTGTATAAAATGAAACGCATTGAAAAATTCAACAGTTTCATGATTCTGTGAGTAGTAGTAACTGGCTTAATGGTGGCCGAGTTCATTTCTGATCAACTTTAAAAACCTGTAATTTCTTTCGTGCTTGCACCCGACCCGAGCCGAGTGACGTTTTACGAATCGGAATACTAAAAAATAGGATACGTATGTTTCCGATGTATAAGTGGTCATTTGTTTTCTATATGTGATCGGGTCAAACAGCATTAACAGTTTTTAATTTAATTGAAGTCTGATAATTTATTAATAATAATTGACTTCCAGAGGTTTCTAAAGGCTTTATTAACGAACATTATTTACGCGCAATGCCCACAAATTTTATTGTAGTTACTTGGCTATAACCAGTACATCAAATTCAGTGGAAGTTCATATTTATGACCTTTGTAACCTATGGAGGGGACATATGTTTAGACATCTTGAATGAGTAAGGTAAATATTGTTCAGGCTTGTTACTGCTACCCACTTTAAATCAAGCTATGCTGATTTAGTGTTATTTACGAATTTAATTGGTGAATATAGGAATTCCAACATATAGTTTACGGTCTCACAAAATCTGTACAAAATTTCAGTATCAGTTCTTAAGAATTAGTGTTTTTAGATGCTGAGCTTAAGCATCTATTGTAATGGTCATGTCCGTCTGTCCGTCCGTCCGTCCGTCCGTTGGCCGTACACTACAGGTCACAGGTTACAACCGATTTTCTTTAAAAAAATAGTGTACGACCAGAAATGCGACTGGGCAGGTCTGTATTGTTTTTTAGTTGTAATTAGTCTAACCAGTTATCCACAATAAATTGATTACTGGACCTATGTCAGAAATTTGTAAAGTGAAGAGGCTAAAAACGGGTGAACCAAATAGCTGAGGCAACTGAAAGAGGCGGCTGGCAAAGATAAAGCTGCAATTAATTGCGTGCCAAATTTATCTTTGCCAGCCTTCTCTTTCGGTTGTCGCTACTATACATACCTACCACTAAACAAACGTACCTAGGTACGATCGGCGTACGCTTCTCACTCTTAGCATTCCCTTCTGTGCGTATAAATACCATACGAAATTGAATGTTAAGGTGCGTTCACAAATAATGCCATCTCAATTGATCAATTTTCTGACCCACCCAATCATTTCCACTGATGTTAAACATAATGCAAACGGGAAATTAGGGATTTCTAGAATCATGTGACTAACACCATTTACGAACGCTGCCATATCAAAATGAACTATACAGTCAGTTATGCGCATGCACTTGGAAATGCATTGCAGGGGTGACGCGCGAATGACGTCACGTAAAAATTTCTTTTAGACACCCCCACCCAGCTGCTGTCGCATTCACATTAGGTAAGCAGGTAAGGGGTGACGCGCAAATGACGTCAGGCGAAAATTTTTTTTGATCACCCCACCCAGCAGCTGTCGCATTCACATTAGGTAAGCAGGTTAGGGGTGACGCGCAAATGACGTAAGGCGAAAATTTCATCTAGACACCCCCACCCAGCTGCTATCGCATTAACATTAGGTACGCAGGTTAGGGGTGACGCGCAAATGACGTAAGGCGAAAATTTCTTTTAGACACCCCCACCTAGCTGCTATCGCATTCACATTAAGTAAGCAGGTTAGGGGTGACGCGCAAATGACGTCACGTGAAAATTTCTTTTACACACCCCCACCCAGCTGCTCTCGCATTAACATTTGGTAAGCAGGCTAGGGGTGACGCGCAAATGACGTCACGTGAAAATTTCTGTTAGACAGCCCCACCCAGCTGCTATCGCATTCACATTAGGTAAGCAGGCTAGGGGTTACAAGCAAATTACGTCACGTGAAAATTTCTTTTTGACAGCCCCACTTAGCTGCTATCGCATTCACATAAGGTAAGCAGGTTAGGGGTGACGCGCAACTGACGTCAGGCGAAAATTCCTTTTAGACACCCCCATTCAGATGTAATCGTATTCTTATTAGGTAAGCAGGTTAAGGGTGACGCGCAAATGATGTCACGTAATAATTGCTTCTACATGTCATGGACTGACCTAATTGTGTTATAGATGTTCAGAGATCGTTCATAATAACGTCCTTCAAATACCATAGTTTTTAGTATCCCAAGTCCTAACTTTAAATTTGTTTCCATCCTATTTTAACTACATCGCATGTACTTACCTATATGCGTTACAAATATTCAGGGATTGTCCATAATGACGTTATTTGTGAATGGTGCAATTTATAAAAAAAATTCAGCTATATTAAAGTACATGCTACAAACATTGGTTTATGTCTTATTGATTGTAGGGGAGCTTCCATAAATCTTATGTTATCTTTTAGCGTAACATCAATTTTCTTGCGCCTTTGTTGAAGCTCAGCATCTACTTCGGGCCAACCCACGGTCGACAAATCCGGCGCGAAGCGCCGGATTTTTAATCAAGCATGTAGTATGGTGCTCTTCGTATTAACTTGCAGTTTGAAATTATAGTAGAGATTTATAGAGAATTTATGCACTGCCATAGTTGTACTCCGTTTCCCTGTAACGAATGCAAGTTATTCAGTGCTGAATGCAATTACCTACAGAGCAAACTGGAGCCAGCACTTCTAACCAATACAATGCATGAACTACAGATCTCCTCAGAGAAGCTTCTCCTGTGACAGTAATAATTAATATGTTGAGTGTACATGCAGAAACTTTTCTCAACTATACAACAACAACGGGGGGCAACGGCTACTTGAAGTCGAGGAGCTAAAATATGTAGATTAATAAATTATGTAGATAGGTAGGAATAAATAAGAAATGTAATAAAACCAAAAATACAATTTTTAAATGTTTGAATTTCCCGCTAAAAGATTAAATATTGTGTAAACTCAAGATTTCCTATTGAGGTTATATCAATTTAGTATGTCGTTTATTAAATTTCGATGCTGACCTATACATTTAAATAAATAATGAACATGATTTAGTCGAAAATGCCTTTAGGTGATTTTAGGTTTTGTAAAAGTTTTTGAATTTGCCGCCAAATCTTAAAATCCAAATTTGAACCTGTTACTAAATGGAATCACACATAAACGATATACCCATCAAACCGAAATAAATGAGCAAATCGAATTAACGTAGTGTGGCAGCTCAGATCATGATTAATTTTTAATTGTAATTAAAAAACTTAACTAATTTTTTGTAAAAGTTGGCCGATGTTAATGCATGATACATCATTTTAAAGCCCTTGAAAAATAAGGAAAACGGGTATTTTGTTTTTGGCCTCCGACGCATACAAACAATTTCAGGCGGAATTTTCAAAAAAAGTAGCGGTTTTTAAAAAAAAAATGGCAAACATAGGTCGATAAACTCTTCCCTTTTGCGTTATTTGTAATCTATAGGTCATTAGCTTTCGAATGGTATATCACACGTTGAAATTGGGTAAGTATCTCAAAAGTGTGAAAAATCCGGTAAATTATGTAGATAGGTAGGAATAATTCATAAATAATTGCATTTTTTCTGGTGTGCAAATAATTGCTTTTTAGTAAAAGATAATTTCAAAAGTAGTATAATTAGGCTTTGTTCGCATCTGCAATTTGTTGTTAGTTTCTTCAAATTGCAAAAAGATTTGGCTACGTTGTGGCTTTGGTGTAGTTTGAAATTACATTCCTGTTTAAATACAACTTTGTTTTTCAAAACTCGGTCATGTTGAAAAGATTGCGTGCCAAGTTAGGCATTTAAATTAATATTATTTTTCATCCTGGAATATTTGTTGTTTCTAATATTCTAGTTTTTAGACACTGACCTTTAGCCTATTCCGCATGATAATATAATGAATTGGTTTTGTCCGTCCGTCTGTGTTGCTGTTTGTCTGTTCACCTTTTGCATCTTGTACACAACAGGCGTCATTGTTAAACTAAATTAGCATTTGAGTTACTACATCAGCGTCTCCTTTGGGTCCGCTGTCCACAAATCCGGCGGATAGCACAAAATGTTTCTTTGGAAGCTAGTTTAAATTATTTTAAAAAGTTTGCGAGCAACACGTCAATTTACGTTGGTTGTATATGGATAGTGTCGTCAAAAGAAGAAGTCGCTTTTCTGTTTTAATGTATTACAGATTCTTATAAAAAAATATGCTACTAAATTGTAGCTCTAGGAGCTCCGCAGCGAGCATTACGTAGTACTACATTTTTATTCAAGGTGATGCTTACCTATTTGACGTGCAACTTGATAATTAGATTCTACTAATGAAGAACTCCATTAAATTCTCGCTGCTTCCAAATAATATTCACTAAGTGATGAATAATAAAAACAAAACCTATTTACATGCAAAGTTGCATTTCAAGCCATAACATTTTTCTAAAAGCTTAAGGCTATAAGCATAACTGTGTTAATTTATTAAAGGTTTGCGAGCAATACGTCTGTTAACATTGTATTGTAGATGTCTTTAAAATAAGTAAGTTAACTAGTTTATGTTGTATTAAAGGTTCTTCTTTAAAAAACAAGCTAATGAATTACACAGTGTTGCTTAGAAGCTCCGCAAGCAGTATAAGGTTTACCTATAAATTTTTATTCACGCTAAACCCTGCCGATGTGACATGCGACTACATAATTAGATTAACATTTTATCCATCAAGCAGTCAATTAAAATATCGCTTCTAAATATTAGAAACGGAGTGATTTGCAATAAAAACAAAATCAGTCCCACCGAGTTTCTTATGCATGAATTATACTGTAATTTTATTTTTGTATGTTTAAAAATGCATACGTGAGTAAAATAATTTGCACTCTCAAAAAAGTCTAAATGCCAATTTTGGCAATTTAAAAAAACACGTAAATACAAAATATTGCACTTAAAATTAAAGAAAAAAGAAATAAGTAACCGAGGGCACTAAGTAAATGTTAAGCTTACATCAAATTCTGTGATATGTAGCGATTACATGAGATTAATAAAATAGTGAATTTACAAGTAGCTATGAGCAGTAATTACATTTTAAAAATGTTAAAAATGTTATTAATTTTTGTTTGCACTTCCTACCAGACTTCGTCAATTAGTTGTGTCTTGTGTCATCAAAAAAATTAGATTTCTAGGAACCTGTAATAGGAATACTCATGTAATTGTTTTTGTCAGATCATGAAATGTATACAAATACATTACTAATTTTACTCATTATTAACACTTTACCAGAGCACAAGATTTTTTGTACACATTGTTTTTGTTGTTTTTTAATAAGCGTGGTCCTACTTACTAGTAAAATGTTTACAAAACAAGAATTACTCTTATTTTGAAATTCAAAATGAAATGGCTGATAATTCTTAAAAAAGATAGAAAAATCATTTTTTAAAAATATTTTGTTTACTTTTGAACAGGTCAAGATTGACTCGTTTCGTCAAATTTTAAATGTTCGTATGGTTTGCAAAAGATTTTCTTTAAACTATCACCTAAATAAAGAAACTTTTCTTCTTCAAAATTCCGAAAAATTATATTGTTTCATCGTTTCAGAATAACTAATGTGTTAATCATCAATTTTTTAAGTACTACTATTTCAATTTCTCTGAAACTTGCAAAATGTAATATGTATAATTATACCTGTCTTAACCGTTGCTTCTTAAACTTGTTACCAAGGCTTTATATACACATATTTAATGAAAATAATAAATGACGAACGTGCCAGTAGGAATTTAAGTTATTTAAGTTGAATAGAACTGGGTGATGCTAAAATTAAAATAACGGACAGATCAATTCCTGGGAAGCCATTTTTATTATTTCTTTCAGCTCTAGCACCAGCTTTAGGCAAATCAAAATCCTGTTATTTAATTTTGAATACAATCTAATAATATTCTTCTTCTAGAACCAGAGCCAAATTGCGTATCTTTTTAACCTTCATATCAAGATATTGCAAAAATAATTATTGACATTTTGTACTACTACTTGTTGTAAGCCTCTTGAATAATCCATTTCTGTTGTACTTCAAATATTGACATCGTTATTTTCAAGAGTGTACAAAACCACTTACCTCATTTTGACAGTAGAGCAATAGGGATCGTGCATTAATAGTGTCATCTAAATATCTTAATATTTATCGCCCTGTGATCCGCTGTCATCAGTTAAACTATTGCGTAAATGGCTAACTTTAACATGAGATTTCATAGAAAGTCAAGCAGACCTATTCGCCGCACGGATGACATCATTTATGGAAGATCCTTTACTTGATATTTTGACTACGGGAGTTGCATTTGTCAAGTACGAGGAATATCTATACAAAGTCCATTTATTTAAAAGCTGGTAGCGTAACTTGTTGAGGGGGAAAAAGTTTTTCTAATACTTTATTGTTATTATGTCCATCATGTTATATTAGCAAATGTAAAAATTAAGGCCAAGTAGCGCTAGCACAAACAACTTTGCGTTGTCATTTTCAGGGGTGGACTCGCAATAGGGGAAAATTGGCCAAGCCCTGAAAGGCCCGTGCTAGCTGGACCTAAGGAAAGATCTGTTTAATTGGCATGTCCAAGTAGGTGTAATGCTCAAGAATGTTTTTTCAAGACGGCGACTCTGCAGTTTTATATCACATTAACGTTTTCGTGAGACCCTATTTTGCCCCTAGTCCGCCCCTGTTCATTTTGCACACTTTTTTTTCGAGTTCCATATAGGTACCTTCTATAATAAACTTTTTTGTGCATAATTATAGCATTAAAATCTTACAAAATGTCTTTCAAAAACCGTAGTTTTTAACAGTAGGCCTCCAGTTCTAAACGTCAACTTTTTAATCCCCTAATACGACTTTCTCCTAATGGTTTTGTTTTGATAAATATCAGCACTAGCAGCACAAACATCCACAGAAACTGTAAAATGTAATTATCAAAGTTAATAAAAAAGCTTGCTGAAATAGTCAACACGAAATTACTGTAGTTTTCATACAAGTTGTTAAAAACGCACCTCAAAGTCAAATATGGAAGAATCAGCAGAAGAAAATAATGGGATACTTTTGAGCGTTGTTAACCAACTAGGTGATCAAATTACAAGTCAAAGCCAAGTAAAAAACGTGAATGACAGGGATACCAATGAGACAATAATGATTGAGCAATCCATGTTACCAGTATTGCCTCCTATAACCAGTGGCAGTGTAGCTAACAATGTCAGAGCGCCTCACATTAATGAACAAGTACCACACGAGGACGAGGATGGGTTTATTACTGTACGTTTAAATCTGAAACGAACACTACAAAGCTTCGAATGTGAGATTTGTTTTTCACTGTTTGGTCACGAGATAATAATATGTGAGAGGGGACATTCAGTATGTAAGAACTGTAGTTTAGAATTAGCTAGTGATGAGCATGGAAGACAATACTGTCATACATGTCGTGGAGTAATGAAAACAAAAAAGAGCAACACAAACGGTGAATCCTGCAAGAAACGACACATTCCTATGAAATCAAAACCCACTGCTACGAGAAACTATGGATTAGAGCACGCAATGAAATCATGGCAAGTACAATGCTGCTTTCACCATTCTGGATGTCCAACTTTGTTAAGCATTTACAACTACGAAAACGAAACCCATCAATTATTTTGTACGTATCAACAGATGAATTGTCCAATGCATGGTAAGCATTAGTTTTTAGCTTGGTACAACAATCAACCAGTGACTTGAAATATACTATTGAAAATTTTTAAATGTTTTAGGGAACGAAGGATGCTTGTATGCAGGAATAATGGTATCTATGAAAGATCATATAGAGAGGTATCATCAAAGTGTCTTCATTGTTGATACGTTAAATTTTACAGTAAAGCACGAGTACAACTCAGTCCAAGCGACACATACTAATTCTTGTGTATACATAGATGAACCATCGAATGGGAACAAGTTCCTGTATAAAATAAGCAAGAAGGAATTCTATGGAGAAACATGGTATTCATTCATCGTTCAACGAGCCAACATTGTGTCCGAAATTACGCCTCAGTACACATTTACACTCAAGTCAACCCGAGGAAATGTCAAATGGCGCTCATCTGGGAAAGTTCCACCATTCACTACTGACGATGTCATAAGATGTGACACACCGCTTGCTGCAATGAATGGGGCTCATATGCACAGTCTTATGTCGAAAAATGTTCTTGATATTACTGTCAAAATTGAAAAATGTTAATTCTTTAAAGTTGGAAATTCTTTTAAAAAACAAAATAATATGTCACGGTTTTATTTTTTCTTAAGTAATTATTATTATTATTACACCTACAAATAAATATTATATAACAAACGTATCATGTAATATCATTAGTCAACAATTTAACTTTTTAACAGCAGATTTGGATATTGCAGCTTCTGCTATACGGGAACTACACTTTTAGCTTTAACGTACATACATTATTTTTTAAAAAACCATATATAAATTCCATTACATGTCTTATAACATTATTTAACTAGTAATAATCATTATTATCAGAGATAAACTTGTAAAGCTTTAACAACATTCAACGTAATATGATTTAAAAATATTTTCTTGACAAAGGTTTTGACAGTTTAGCAATAATAAAAATACCTACGAAAAAATCAAAAAGTTGATTTTTGAATAATTAATCAAGACTAAAATAAAAATAAAAACTACCATCACCTTCTTCACTTTCCGAAAATATGTATGTACTTACTTTGTACTAGCTACGCATTTTAAAATTAATTAACAATTTACCATGAACAATGTACAAGACACAAACATTAAAATTAAAGTAACAGCTATACGTATATAAATATATATGTGACGTATACATAACTATACGTAGGTATATAGGTAATATAAGTAAAAAATTCGATATGCCTAAGACTTTTATACAGCATTTCATCGCATTTGTAGTATTATTCTTCGTTTACAATATATTTTTTAAAAAGTAGCCTATAAAGAAAAACAATAACAAAATTTGCATACTACACAGCAGTATAACAATACAACAAAAATATTTTCAAAAAATGTTTGGAACTTTTTTTAAATTTTACATTCTTGTTTGAAACCTAAATAAAAAAAAATTAATCAACTCTCGATAAAATAGATCCCAGTCGTCGGGTAATGAATTGACTAGCAGATCCCTATTTCACACAATTTAATAAATAATAAAAATAAAGACGTATTACAAATAGTTCAAAATTAATTATGGGGAATTCACAAATAAAGGTTTAACAGATTAATAGTAATTACAGTGGAAATTCAAAGAATTTGTTGCGGGAATTAATAATGTAATTACGTTACTAATAAATAATTTAACGTATAATGGGGTCGTCCACAAATAACGTCATGGAGAAATCCCTATTTTTTAAATCCTATGACCACTCGGTCACCGCATCCTAACCATTCCTAAATGGCTATCTTTACCATGGAATATCATCAGTAACCATACAGGCACGTTGACCCTACGGATGACAACGTCATTTGTAGACGATCCCATAAGGTATTTGCTATTTTACTTGCTATTTGCTATTGCACTGAGCACGGTTCACAAACGCCGTTCGTTTTTCGGTTGAAGGTGTAAAAATAATTAAGTCTTTGGGTTTATAGTCACGATATTGTTTACAGCAACTTGACCATAAATTTACATAGTAATTAAATTAAGTGCTTAAAAATATAAATAATTTAATTTTTTATCATTAGTATTTGGTACGTTGAAGTATAACATATTTTATAAAATTATTAATTAACTTAATAAATTAAATTGCATTTCTTTAGCCAGCGACTGAGTACTGTGATTCATTCGGTTTTTGCGTCGTGTAGCTGGCAGAAAATTCTCCAAGAATTCGGAGAAATTGAAAGCTCTGTGAGAGGTATTTGTTAAAGTTGTATTTACTTTCTGCACTTGCGCAGTCCACGTACAGATTCCAGTTGCATCTTAATACCTATGTAGGAAATTTAAAAAAAAATATTTTCATATTTAAAAATTTATATTTATTTTTATTAGGGAATAATTTTCTGTGATTTTTAAATAAGATATTTAAACAGATTTTTGGCAAAGTTTTACCTCTTGGTCAAATACAGTTTCTTGAGGGCAGCGGAATGTTTTGCGGACGTAGTTCCCGGTGTCACTCTTTGCACACATGTGGAACACCTGCAAATATTTAAAAACATGTTTAGTTTATTGCAAATAAATATTGGAGCTAGAAAGCTTGACGTCTATGGAGTCATCAATAAATTATTATATCAAATGATCCTAATTTCCAGAAACCAATGACGGAACGGATGGCGTCATATATGAACGATCCTATTAACGGCCTCACTTAAAAAAATTGTAAACAAAATATTTTGCACTTTCGAAAAACGTAAAAATACATTATTTTGCAGCTTGAAAAAAGCCAATAATGATTTATGTTTTGCATTTTAGAAAAAAGTCTACATAACAATTTTATCGTTTTTAAAAAAAGTGCAAATACTATTTTATGCAACTTCAAAAATGATATAAGCACCATAATTTGAATCTTTAAAAACTTGCTGGTAAGTATAACACTCTGCACTTTCAAAAAAGTCCTGAATACCATTTTTAGATATTTTGCAAAAAGCATAAATACTAAATACAAACTATCGCATTATCGAAAAACATGTATAAATTTTAATCATTGCATAATTATTATTGTGAAAATAATAATAAAAATGATAATTGTTCCACACAAAAAAGAAACAAAATGAAGCGTGGAAATTAGGTATGCTGTGTGAACGTGTTGTGTATAAAAAATACAGTAGTAATTAGCACTATGACGCTACAGTCGTGAAGGTAAAAATTAATTAATATAATTACAAAGTAAAATGTAGGAATAGCTTCTAGCTACAGAAGCGTGAGTTTGTAATGCGGCACCAGAAATGTTTGTCCATTCAGTGCAATAACATCTCACACAAAATGCAAAAAAATAACATGCGTAATATAATTGTAATGGACAAGTGAATCACTGTTGCTGTCTGGTTCTGGTGGCTGTCACTTTTATAATGTCACTCACTGCTACTGGTCACCGTCGTTCACGGTTATGTCTTAAATATTCAATAGTATTTTGTATTTCTTCAGCTTGTGTAGTAATTACTATTTGTTTTACGTCTTAATTTACGTGTGGCTATGGGCACTACATTTTGATGAAGTTATTTATTTTATTTTTCTTGCATTCCTCATAAAGCGTCGTCCATAAATAATGTCATTCAAAAATTTAGATTTCTATAGGAGACTGTGACCCCCCCGTATTTCTAGAATCCCTGCTATCAGCTTAACATAAGCTGTAATGAGTATTTAAGTTGACTTAGTGCTACTACACGTAACATTATTCATGGACGATCCCCTTGAAAAGAAATAGCCGGTAATGGAATATTTTTATACAATTTGTTTTCGAATATTGAAATGACTTGTTATGTACCTTGCAGGAAAGCGCAGGGTCCGCATAAAGTCCCGGGAAGAAAGATTGTTCCTCACACCTGAAGTTTGTGACAAGATTCTCATTTGTGTCAAATTTAAGAGTTGTGTTACCCGGGTAGAAGGATTTTGGCGCGTCTTTTATGTCCAGGACACGAGCACTACTGGGTCGGGGAACCCATCGAGAAGCTTGAGATTCCTGAAATACATTCATTCAAAATTAAATTTTCGTAAACACAATGCAAAAACTAAGGTATAAATCACCGACCATTTTTCATATAGCATTACTCTGTGCGTTTATGTTTATGCTGAGATAATTGTCACATTACTGTGTAGTAGTTTTCGATGCGTAGAAAAATTACGTGTTAATGTGAGTAAGTTGAAAATATGTACCCGTAGTTTGCTAACCCAGGCGTTTTGAAAACAACTATAAAATCGAGTACTTTCGCGGTTTCAAAATCCTAAAAATTACGAATTTCATCATTTCAAAAAATGACAGTAATTTCCCAAATTCATCACTTTCTGAAAACTGTAAAATTCAGAAATTGCACGATTATAAAATAATAAAAATGACTGACATTTCAAAACGCTCGCAATTTCCTACTTATCGCTTTTTTGAAACTGTGAAATGTATTCAGATTTATACTTTTTAAACGTGAAAAAAGACTAATTGCACCATTTGACCATTTTAAAGTGTTCTTAATTTGCTTGTAAATGGTATTTAAAAACTTTAAAATCCCAACATTATGAATATTCAAAATATAAAAAATACATAATATAGTCAAGTATACTGTTCATGCAATTCATACTGCAAAGTTTGTAACTACTTGCCTTTGATTTTCATAGCGTACAAACTATACTATTTTGCTTTTTCTGAAACATTCTAAAACTTTTGTTTTTGTTTTCTAAAATTTGCAAAATTTACTACTTAATTTTATTAGCATACTGTACAGGTCTACAATTTTAAAACGTTTTATATTGTAAAACATTAAAAAACATAAAGAACCTATGTACCTGTGGGAAATTAAGTTGAATAGGACTGGGCGATGCTAAAATAGCAGACAGATCAATGGCAG
The DNA here is from genome assembly GCA_949802685.1 of Dicyrtomina minuta. Taxonomy (NCBI): domain Eukaryota; kingdom Metazoa; phylum Arthropoda; class Collembola; order Symphypleona; family Dicyrtomidae; genus Dicyrtomina; species Dicyrtomina minuta. The sequence goes on along the minus strand of OX461808.1, from coordinate 86,860,761 downwards.
GGAAGCCATTCCCTCCAGCTCCAGACGATTCCATATCCCGTGGCTTAATTTGTTGAGGATAGGAAACTTGTGGGGTGGGCTGTACATTTTGGGCTTTATGAAGTGCGAGCGCTTTGAGTGCTAAAAGTGTCGGCATACTCGCCCCGCCAAGCGCATTTTGTAGAGAACTACTCACAGTGGGTTGGACTGGCATTGGCATTGGTGTTTGGATTTCATCGATCTTATGTTGGAACAGCTGGGAATTAAGCTGATGATTCTGCTGCTGTTGTTGCTGTGCAGCAGGTTTCCACGAATCAGAATTCAAATTTAAGTTCAAATTTCCCGCCATTTGGTTATTCCCATTTTTTTGTTGTTGTTGATTGTTTAAATGGTTCTGCATATTTTTTAATTTGAGAGTTTCTTCGATTTTGTTCAAAGCCAGAAGCTTCTTCATCGTGTCAACTTGGGCCGCACTATAGGTATGATTATTACTGAGCGGGCCTTGATTTTTGAGGCGGTGCGCAAGCGCCGAAAGCGTCCTTAGTAGCTGTTGGTTTTGACTTTGACTTTGTTCTTGACTGGCAGAAACCGCTGCTGCATTTTCCTGTTGTTGTTGCTTCTCCATCTGCTTTTGTAACAGTTCCTCATGTTTCTTACGGAGGACTTGGTTAATCTGCGCTTCAAAACTTGGACCTGGATAGGGGGCGGCAGCATTCGATTTGAAAAAGTTGGGGTTTGAATTTGAATTTTGCCCGCCATTATTTTTTTGCGGTTGTTGTTGTTTGGCCTTTGATGAAAATAAATTAGACAGCGCATCCGTTGAAATGGAGCCTATGCCCTCTCCAGAATTTTGGAAACTCAAATCTACAATATGGCTGCTCACAGATGGCGTGTTGCTGCTCTTCACTAAACTTGCGAATGGATTTACTGTAGGATTACTTCCAGCTTGAGGTTGTAGTTTAGCTGCGAATTTTTGGAGATATTTTGGAATGGGGGTTGTTGTAGTTTGCAGGGGTTGACGCGGGGTGGTTGCCAAGGAAAGGAAATTACTGGCGACCGTGGGCGGTCGTTGGGCAAGTGTGGATGATTTTTTGGGGACACCTAATTTTTCCCGTACGATATTTTTAATGACGTCACTCTTTACCTTGCTTAAGGTTTCTAAGGCTTTGAGCACAGACTCCTTCTCACTTAGAGGTTTTCGCGTCGTTGTGGTTGTGGTGGTTGTTGTGGTGGTTCTTGGAGTTGTTGTTGTTGTTCGAGGTGTGGTAGTAGTTGTTGTTGTAGGGGGAGTTGTTGATGACACTGGAGGTGGACTGTAGTTTTGGTTGTGTGGGTTTTGGGGTTGAGGTGGCCCATTATGAAATGGTGGACGTTGATATCCTTGCTGTTGTTGAGGGTGACTGGGACCTTGATATCCTTGGTTCATATGCCCAGGGCCATTATTGTTATTATAGGAAGGTGGGTTAACGACATCATTGCGCTGGAAATTTGAAGGTTGGTACATATATTGACCTTGCTGACCATGACCTTGACCTTGACCTGGTGGACCTTGGGGACCTTGACCCTGAGGTCCTGGACCCACTATATTTCGCTGATTATGAGACTGTGGGAAAGGTAATGGGGCTGGTCTCCTACTGAAAACTCCTTGCATATTAGGCAACATCTGTCGAAGCGGGTTCAAAATTGAAGACACTGCCGTTGGTCCCCCTGCTCCTCCCCCTTGTTGCGGCGGCCTTTGATTTGGCGGGAATAATTTTGGCGGTTGGGGTTGTTGAAGTGGGGGCGGTGGATATGATTTTGGGTTGTTGCCATTTTGGAACGAGCCATAGAGTTGATACTGAGGGGGTGGAGGTGGGAAGAAGCCTTGCTGCGGGAGAGGCGGAGGGGTGGAGGCGTCTCGGACTTGACTCATAAGGGCTTCGTTATCATACGGTAAGAGGGGTGGGCCCATCATTTGCTTCGGAAGCTCTACTACTCGCGCTTGCGTGGAAGATTCTTCGTAGTTGTTAAAGTCACCTGCTGATTGTTCTGAAGGTGCGGGGTTTCTTGAATGTGAATTTGAATGGTGTTCATAGTACGAGTAGGAAGATGGGGCTGGTGGCATTAGCATATCTGATGGATTTTGTCTATTATTGTCGCTATTTTCGTTGGTGTAGTAACTCCCCTCCCCCTGCTGAGTCATGGGCGGAGCGAGCATGGTTTGAGGCGGGAGTTGTTGAAAATTGTCGTCCTCAACGTTTTCATTGTTCTGGTTCTGAGAGAGGATGGGTGGGATGACAAGGTAGCCAGGATCATGGTCCGGGTCTTTGCCCACTGCCCGGTTTCGGTCTTGGTACTCCCGATACTTGTGGTGACTGGATGGGCGGTATGTGGAAGGGCGATAGTCTTCGTTATCACCCGTATTTTGGCCGGGGGCGGGGCGATCAAAGCCTCGCTGAGGTTCCTGTGACGGAGAGGGGTGGACCCCTTCGTCAATGTTTTCTTCGTTTTCCATGTCAGTTTCCTGGTGAGTTTCTCTATTGTTCGTTTCTTCGTCGTCCAAATCGGCCTCTGTAACAGTTTCCTCCTCAGGATCTTGCTCGTGTTCGCTTTGTTTTCCTGTAAAATAAATTGTACCGTTAAATTATTATCACTGAATTATTCAATAAAATTAATTAATTATTAATTTCAACTTGCAATATTTTAGTTTACAATTTAAAATAGTATTAGACACAACGGTCGTTGACACGCGCTTGTAAATGGCTCGTATATTGCTGTACTGAACAAGCAAAACAGTCTATTCCCAATTTTTAGTACTGCTGAATCTTAGAGATAGCCAATTTTGCTACTTTAGTAACGATAAGTACATAAGTGTTTATGATCAATTTTTCGAGTTACATTCTTTGAAGTAATTAATTTTAAGCTTTAAACGGCATCAGATGAGTTTCGCCTTGAGTCAAAATTCGAAATAAAATCCCTGCAAAAAAGATGCCATGATAGAGACGACGGCTCAGAAAGCTAAACCTAACACACATAACGATTTCATAAGGGTCGTCTATAAATAATGTCATAGGTAGATTAAGTGGGTCTAGTCAGGTATTGATGACATGCCAACATTCACTCGATTTTTAAGTAGTGACATGAGGACGGCTCGGGTGACTCCTATTTGAGCAATCATTTTGCTCACATCATCTATAGACCATCCCTTACATTCTATACATTTTTTTGTGAAGGAAATTGCATGCACTTACATAGGCCAAACCGAGCAAGTTATTGTTTTTAAGTTTTAAGGATATATTAAAGGCTATGCTGCTAGGCATGAAGAAGCCATCTAAAGTAGGTATATTTATTAGCAAATGTTAAGTCAATTGCTTTCTATGTTCTAATAAAGTTGTCGACGTTGTTGTTGGCTGAGAATTCCGAATTGCTACTGCTTTGTTGTTCTTTAAATGTAATTATGCCCTCGGCTGTTAAGTATGATCTCTGTTTTCTAATATTACATTAAACAAAAGATGAAAAAAGCAAATTAACAGAAGCGCGTATGTATTTATATCGTTTTTAATTCCAAACCTTTTATTTTGAAGGTTTGGCAACTTGGCCAATTTAAAAATACAATATTTTTTAAAAACGCGCTTTTAAGAAAATCATTAAAATTAAATAGGCCTAAAAGCTTATTAAATAATTGACAGTACCACAATGTAAATATACTATTTCGAAATTGACAAAAATCTTGTAAAAAATACATTTAGCGAGTTTTAAAAACATTCAAATAGACCATTTTTGTGATTTTTTAAAATAGGTAGGATGACCAGTTTGCACTTTTCAATAACTTGTAAATACAATGTTTTGCACTTTTCAAATACATTTAAATAAGTTAATTTGTAACCTTTAACAACATGTACCTAGGTAAGTATAAAGAACCTTTTTGTTTCAAAAACTAATGTTAAATATTTTTTGATTCTATCCCACTTAACTTATGTTTACTCTTTGTCAGCACATGTTAATTCTACCATAGATAAATTAGTAATTTTGACTGAACTGTTTTGATTCTTCATTGACAACACAAATATACCATTTTGATTTCACAAGTTCCTATATATAAACCATGCAAAACCAAATATCAACATGATAAGAAAATTAGACTAATTCTAAGTTATAGCATTTTACACTACATTCTTTGAAAAATCTCAAGTCTGAATCTAAACCTTGAAGATGCTAAAATAGAAAGTCAAGGTTTGCTTCTTATAGCGTGTAAATTCCCAAATTCCAAAGGGCTCTAATTCTCACTTAATTTAAGCTGTTAAATATCCATTAAGACATTAAAACAAAAGCCGGGTGTTAATTTGTAAACATTTTTTTATTTAATTTTCCCACAAAAATTCCCCTTTGTAAACTAAATTGCATTTATAAATGCATTGTAGGCTAATATCCATGTCCAATGTAATTATGTACTGTATTAATGCTAAAATAACAAAAAATGCAATGGGATATATACCTAAGGAGCGTGCATAAATTACGCGGTACGTATTGGGGAATGGGGATTAAATTAAATCTGCCTATGACTTGACATAGACGTACATACCAAAAAACCTTTTTTGGTGCAAATTGTTTTAAATAAATATTTTTCAAAAGTGCAAAATTTTCCATTTAAATTTTTTTGAAATTTACAAAATATTTTATTTTCATGTTTTTCAAAAGTGCAAAATGTTCCATTTACATGTTTTTTTTTAAATCACAAAATATTCCTATTTTAAGTTTTTAAAAATTAAAAATGTATTATTTTGCATTTTCCTAAAAATTACAAAATGTAAAGGTTCGAAATGTCTGATTTTTGTACCACGTAATTTATGGTCGCTACCCAGTAGTAGGTACGTATCCATAGTAGGAATTGTAGGAAAGGATATACGCTTAAATGCATTGTACATGTGGGATAATTAATTACGGCCGATGTCACGCATCGACGCATCCTTTTTATATTCTTTTCTTTAGCATACGAAGCAGTGTGTGGCTACCCTCATTTTTGTTTACACATTAAACAAAAGGGAGTGAGTCAGACGCCAGACGCAAAATACTTGAAACTTAAAGGAAATTGGAGGCAGGCAGACTGCAGGCTGCAAGCCTGGCTGCTAGCTTCAGTAGGGATCGTCCATATATGATGACATGTGTAGGATCAGTGGGTGGCTAGTCTGGTATTGATGACATCCCATGCTTAAGATTGCAATTTACGTAATTTTAGATTAATAACATGAGGGTGGGTGGGTTCTTAAAAAAGTGGCAGATTTTGATGACATCATTTATGGACTATCCCCTACATTTACCATAATTGTAACTGTATAAATATTCAAAGCGTTATTTACATTGCAATGCATTGCTGGGCCGTCATATATGAGAGAATTTTAAATTTTTTTGTTGTGTATTGTGTGTTAATCATAATATTTTTTGCTTGAATCTTGCAAATCCTTGAACCAAGTCAATGCCGTAAGTATGCAGTTGCCGCAAAAGAAGAAGAAGCATTAACACAGGTGAAGTCTATGAGCGATCTAAATTAATATTAATGCAAGTTTAGCACTTGGCTCCTGCATTTTATTCTGCGTTTATATACTTTGCAACTTTTCCCAAAAAACACCAATGCAAATGACGAACATACTGTGCAATTTTTAGTGTGTTGGCATTCAATATATTATGTGACAAAGATGCGCTTGTTTCTAGTGACTAGTGTCAAAGATGTTTTTGTTTGCACCTTGTTTGTATTTTGTCAGTTATATGGTATTTTATATAGCGTGAGAGAAGAATCAAAATGGGATATATGCAGTTTAGGCTGGAATTGAAATGAGCTATTTGCCACAGAAATAATGAATTATAATTATTGATATCTACAGTATGTTTTGCAATTACATTTTATAACGAATTTTTTTATAAAGCGCAAAAAATTTTGTATTTGGATGCTTTTAAATTCCAATAAATGTTATTATTACAAATTTTTCAAAAATATAAAATACTTCATTCACATGATTTTTAAAATTGCAAAATATTTCAATTTCTGGATTTTAAAAAGCGCAAAATGATTTATTTGTATGTTTCTGAAACATGCAAAATGTTCTTTTTTCATTTTTTCAAAAGAACAATATATTCTATTTTGGTATTTGCTTTTCTAAAATTGAAAACTTTTTATTTGTATGTTTCTGAACCGTGAAAAAAAATTTTTTTAAATCGTTTTTAAAAAGCGTAAAACATTTCATTGACATAATTTTTAAAATCGCAGAATGTTTCAATTTTAAGATTTCAAAAATTGCAGAATATTCAATTGACATTTTTATGGAAATTGCAAAATATCCTATTACACTATATTATTTAGATTTTTCTACGTTAAACTATTGTTTTCTAATTACATAGTGCATTTTATTTTAAGCCAAGCGACTGACTTGGTTCATTTTGATTCTTCACTCATCACAAGCTATGTAACTGCGGCGGCAGCGTTTTTAGTGAAATGTTTCAGTTTGTTTTAACATTTTTTTATGAATGCTCAAATATCATGTTCACATATAAGACAATAAGACCAAAAAACAGAGGAGCTAAACGCAAACAGAGGAGACAGACGACAAAGTTTTTTTTTGTAAACTTTTTTTATCATGTGTGGCAACTCCACCGTCTCCGTCTCCTTTTCTCCGTCACGACGATGATCACGACGGAATCACGATCACGACTAAATTACCACAGCACCTCAGTTGCAGTCACCAGTACCAGAACCAGAACCCAGAACCAGTGTAAACACATGCTGATTAAACTAAATAGCTTAGCCACCATATAAAGTTTGTGCTATGCATGGCTATGGCTTTGCATATACTCACTCACGTGAGCTGCAATCTGCAATACAGTTTCTTTTTGAAATTGTGAACACTTCAATGATAAGCAGCTGTGAATCTTTAAATGGCAAAGAATAGCAAGTGAAAATCTGAAATTCTCACACATACACCACTCTAATTCTTTTAGGGATTAAAACATTAAACTCATCTTCTTTGGACTTTTTAAATTAATTAAACAAAACACTTTTGTGCATTATTTACTAAAGCAAAATCGTGGTTTTATTGGTGAAATGGATACATTGTGGAATTTACACACATGTTAATATAGAGGCGAAAATGGTTCCAAGACTAATTCATGAAGCTGACTTTTTTGTTGAAAAATATAGCTATGTTTGCAAAATGTTCTATTTACTTGTTTTGGAAATTGAAAAATATTCTATTACCATGTTTTTAAAAGGTTCAAATTGTTCTATTTATATGCTTTTGAAATAGTGTAAAATGCTTCATTTACGTGTTTTTGAAATAGTGTAAAATTCTCTATTTACGTGTTTTCAAAATAGTGTATGTAAAATGTTCTATTTACATGATGTTGAAAAGTGTAAAATGTTCTATTTACTTGTTTTGGAAATTGAAAAATATTCTATTACCATGTTTTTAAAAGGTTAAATGGTTCTATTTGGTTCCTTTGAAATATTGTAAAATGCTTCATTTACGTGTTTTTGAAATAGTGTATGTAACATTTTTTATTCACATGATGTTGAAAAGTGTAAAATGTTCTATTTCCAGTTTTTTTTAAAGACCATAACATTTCATTTACGCATTTTTAAAAAGACCACCGTATTCATTTTACATATTTTTTAAAAGCGCAGATTGTTCTATTTGCATGTTTTTCAAATAGCTCAAAATGTATCATTTACTTGATCTAAAAAAGTGCATAATTTTCTATGAGTAGTTTTTTGGAAAATTCTATAATATTTGATTTGCATAATTTTTGAAACAATCAATTTGTTTTATTTACATGATTTTTAAAAAGGTGCAAAATTTCTTATCTAGGTGATATTAAAAAGTGCAAAACGTTCTAATTCAGTGTGTTTTAAAAGTTCAGAATGTTTTATTCACATGTTTTTGAAAAGTGCAAAAACTTGCAATTCTAACTATATACTTTTGATTTTCTTAACGGTGACAATTGTGAAATTATTGGTGATTAGAGGTTGTCCTTAAGTGATGTCACGGGTAGTGTCAAATAGGTCTAATGTGGATATTTTAATATGACATCATTCATGGACAACCCTTTAATAATCGCAAATAGAAACAATAGAGTATTTTGGTGTCTTTGAATTTTTGATTACAACAAAATGTTAACCTTACAACTTACACTACTGACACACTGCGCTATTATGGTGTTGGTGTTGGTGCTGTGGTCTGATATAATTAATTATTATAGCGCATGGGTGTAATTGATACCGTGTGGTATGTATATTGCATGTAAACCATGTGAATGTCGATCTCGATAATTCCATGCTACTGGGCCGCTCATAAAATATCTCTAAAAAAACATGAGAATTGTTACTTAAACGAAAATAATGCATCGAGAATCGAGTGGATGCTTTTTTTAGGTGCTGAGCTTTAGTACACAATAATTTTTGATTTATGTATCTGTGTTTAAACAATTTGGTTGGGCTTGGCCACTTTGACTTTGACGTTGGCTAGTGCTTAGCTTTTGCATACTAAGAATTGGAATTGGGAATTTCGGCGTGGTCCAATTCTCATTGCTAATCTATAAGTTCACATTCACATTGCTCAGCGTTATATTCTTTATTTTCATGAGTTTTTATTATGACTACTACAACATTGAAGTAATTACAGTTAGAACCAGAACCAGATTCAAAATACTAAAACGCAAATAAAAAAAAATAAGGAACACCAACAACACAGAAAAAAAACAAGTACATTGCCCTATGCGCCCTCAAGACGCAGGCAAAACATTTCTAAGATCACTTCCTTAACACTGAACCAGCAGTTGAAGAAGAAGAAGAAAATTGTTGTAGAAAAAGGGAGTGAAATATAAAATTAGGATCGTTAAAATTTATTGTATGCCTCCTGTTCCTATTCCTTATTATAGTCAGGCTTTTTCACAACTTTATTTTTATTTCCCACAGGAAAATTTGAAGCGTACTTATTACATGCGGCTTAAGGTGGGCATGGGATCGTCAATAATGGACGTCACGGGTATGGCCAGAGTCAGTTAATGGATTCTGATGACGCCCCATGTTAAATATACCTATTTGAAGATAATTTTAAGGTTATGGCAATGACAGACGGAGTCCTAGGGTTATAGCAATGGAGATATTTTACCTTCAAAATTATTTATGAATGAGCCCTAAGGCACATTTATAAGGTAGCTTCGTAGAAGGCAAGTTGAATATGAGCTTTAAAGAATGATAATGTTTTATAAAAATAAAAACTTTAATTTCTATCTATTTTCTCCCAATTTCAGTTTCAAGTTCGCAGTGCCTGTCACTGTCACTGAAGAAAAAAGACAAACATTTTTTTTATAAATTAGCCTCCAATTTTTGTGTCTCTTTAAAATTCAAAATTTCACTTTTATTTCATCTCTAATAATGGAAATGGAAGCGACAGGTTCAATTTTCAATGTCACTCACTATCACAGTCAACTACACTAAAGGAAAGGCATATTTATCTTTTTTTTGAACAGCAGTATTGAAAGTGGAAACGAATCTGTAGGGCGCACAGCACCATCACCATCCCATGTAAATAAAAATATGACTAAACTAAATGCATTAGTTCCAGTAGCTGCACAAAAACAAACGAAATGAATATGGGACTAATTGGAATACAATAACATAATTATGTACATGCCATGTATTACTATACACACTATATCAACTGTACGTAAGGTACATACCTATTTCAGTTACGTTTCTACGTGCCTATTTTACTCTACTGAACACTGACAATTATCTGACGGCGAAGGAAAGTTAAATTTACTTCAGCAAGCTTCTCTGTACATAGAAGCAGTATTTAACCTCAAAAGATCATATTATTATGAACCATATTATTATTTACTAATTACTATTTACGTTCCTTAGTCTGTACCTTCCTTGTTCCCTTTCCTTATTGTCTTTGCTTGTATTTCAGTAGTGGGCTACGGTTACACGCGCTCTCCAAGCTACATTCTATTTCTATTACACTATAAGATGCTTCGTGCTATATGCCACAATTTACAAGCTATATAAAATATACATATGGTATGAGTTAGCTTATAGGCAGAAATTGGAATAATTAGGTTAAAACATTTCAAGTTGAAACTTTCATTAAATTTTTTAAATCAAAGTCATGGGCACAGAACCAGAAAGGTATAACTCAATAATAACAAGCGTATGAAGGGCTGACGGCTGACAGGTATATAACACGTGTGGGTGGATAGTAATATTTCTAATACTATTTTTATTTTTTTTTCCTTAGAGCCAATTAAATATGGATTTTTTTAAGAGATCGCTCGTAGCATAGGAGTTTGTGTGTACTTGGTTGAGTGTGATACTGTGATGATAACAGGTGAAAGGATTTGATAGAAAGACCTACATTTCTCTATTTACAGATATTTCTATTTTTACTTGTGAGCACGGAAAAAAAATCCACTGTCTAATAATTTTCCTTTTTAAAATATCTATATGTACCTACTACAATGCGTTAGGAATTAGAAGCTGCGCTAATGTAAAAACATAAACACAAAATTCCATAAATCCAAATGCATATCCTTATTGAGACATTATAAATCCAGTACTCTGTTGCTCTTGCACTATTTTGAGTGGCCTATAATCTATTTATTTTGTTTTATTAAATGAAATTATTTAATGCAGAAGCTGGTAGCAGCCTGAAAGCTTTCTACATTTCTCTGGTAGCTTCCTTAATGACGCATATCTTACAAAAATAGTACCTTAAATTTTAGCTTAAAAAAAATCAAATAATAAGCAAAACTTTCCTAAACCACAGAAAACAAAAAACTTTTGGCTAATTTTTTTAAGAAACAAAAACAGAGGATTTTGCAGATACGAAGACAAAGACGAAGTCACCTCCAATTTATTTTGAAAAAAATTAAGTAAAAGAAAACAGAAGTATTTTTGTTACTGTTGACAGGTACGATTTAAATTGGCTGATTAAGTTAAAAATAGGCAGGCCATGACAGGCTTGAAATTCTGCAAATTTTGAAAATGAAATTGAGCGCGGACTGTCACTGTGCAGACTTAAGAAATTGAATGTGGTAAATTCTATTGCACTCAATATAGGAATGGACTGGTACCGGTGCTAGTATTGGTACCTGGGCCGGCTGCAGTATAAATTCGAATACACCATCTGAATTTCTTAGGAAAAGGAAATGCAATTTAAATTGGTCAAGTTGAAAAAGTTGAAGTTTTATTATACAGTGTAATACCATTCCTTGTAATGTTGTATTCTTCTTTGTTGTGTTTGTATTGTTTGCGCAGATTTTTCTTACAACGTCTGCTTAGGGAGCTTGCATAAATTACCCAGTATATTCTGCGGGTGGGAATAGGGGTTTAAGATGCCTATCCTTTAATACCTTTCATACCAAACATAGGTATTACCTAATTTATATTTTTTGTTTTTTGCAGCAAATAATTTATGCACGTTCCCGTAGTAATAAATGAGCAGAAAATACGATAGAAGCTACTAAAGCGAAACTACTGTAAAGAATGCAAAAAAAAGGAACCTTTGAATGTTAATGTTTGATTGTTTGATTTTTTTTCATATTTGATAACAAATAAACTTTTATTTTATTTGTATATTTTTTTTATAGTATGTATTGTGTGTGGATGGATAATCGTAAGTAGAGCAAACTTTACATTAATCTCAATTTTCCCTTTTCTTCTTTTTGATTTCTTTTGCAATTGTCAATTTTTAATTCGAGATTTTCTCAATACATTTTTATTACTGAGCGAATTCTTTTGTTGAGAGACTGACTGTGAAAGTCTGTCCATTGAAATTAAATCGGACAAATCTACATTTGAATTATCACTAACGCATAACGCAGTGCTAACACGCTTATATGGTTTTAGTAATGCTTAACTATGTAAATAAATTCTTCGTATTACTACTGTCCACTTTAGGCTATATTTTGCAGACAAATTTTAAAATTGCAATCTATAAAGACAGCTGTAACCACAGTTACCACATGTAATATCTGCATTTGGAAAGTATAGCGCAGCACAAATTTTATTGTTTGCCAAAATTTTATTTTTTTAAATTATGTCAGGTATAAAGCAACCCGCATTGTTTTCAATTTCAATACATTATTATTTTATAGTAAAGTATTTGACGAAATATATGTTTTAAAAATCGTCTAGAATAACTGACTATTAGTATTGGTATTACTGCCTGGACAAAAGCTAAACATGCATTATTAAAAGGAATTTAAATGTGATAGTAGACAGGCATGAACGGTCGGAATTTAATACATAGGCGGGGTTTAACAGAAAACACAGTACAGTGTAATAGCTAACTTTAAGATATACGTTTAAAAAATTTTTAAATTGAAATATATTGAATTTGAATGTATTTTTTGGAATGTGTAAATTTTATTTTTTGCATTTTTTTGAAATGTGTGAAGTGTTCTATTTGCATGTTTTTGAAATGCGCAAAAAGTTTTATTTGCATATTTTTCAAATGTGCAAATTAAATTGGTTAAGTGTTTTTGAAAAGTATGAAATTGTTCTATTTGCATATTTTAAAAATCATGGTTCATGACAATCTACTGCTTTAGTAGATAGTGAATTTTGTTTTTAGCTTAAAACATGGATGTAGACCATTTTGACACTTCAATTAGCATTTTTTACTTCATAAGATTTAAACTTTAAAACACCCACATTGTAAATTAATAAAACAAGGTTTTTTGCTTGCAACTTAATTACGCGCCAGACCATTTAAAATGTAATTTAATTTTAATTGCTAGTAAAATAAAATTCCTGTTTACCTTTATTAAGTGGCACAAAAACTAATTTCTCCTCTTCACTCTCTTCCTTCGGTTCGTGGTCGTTAAACGGACTGGGTTCCCGGTTGCGGTTAAAATTGGATTCACGGTCTTCGTTTTCGTTATACTCTGCTCCCTGATTTCGACGCTGTTCTTCCCTTGACAAGGACAACATAGCGCCATGGTTACGCTCCCGGTCCCGGTTTGTGGATCCGTCCTCCCCATAAGTCATGTCCTCAAATACAGATTTCTTAGCGGTCTCAGCTAAGATATTGACCTGGGACATGAGCTTGTTCATTCCTGCAGAGGGTGGACCGGCAAATCCGGATTCGCTATCCGGTCCTGGTCCGGTTCTAAATGGAGCTTCAAATTCCTCGTGCCTAGCCCCAGTTTCACCGTTTTCCTCAGATTCGCCGTTATTTTCGTCGTCCAGTGGTGACACTGGATTTCTAGTAGAGGAAGGAAACTGTTCCGGTCTGCCGTAGTATGGAACAGGCGGCCGAATTGATGATCTTTCGGGCTCGTCCGGTACCGGCTCCGGTTCCTGGTAATCTTCATTTTCCTGATCTGGTTTCATTTCAACATGCGTAGGAAATTCACTTGTACTACTAATGCCATGGCCATTGTTAAAATGTTGCGAAAAGTCACCACGTTCACTATCACGGTCACGGTCACGGTCACGATTATTTTCATTTTGCCCCTGCTGCTGTTCTTGTTGGTCATTTTCAGTCTCGTATTCGTGGTCAAAATGTTGAATTGGAAGTTTGGCAGGAGAATTTGAATTTTTCTGCGCATTATTATTATTATTAATGGCACTGTCACTATCGTCCGTGTTATAGTCCTCAACGTACCGGACCGAATTTTCACTCGTCGAACTGATCCGATTTCCATTACCGATCCGGTCACCGTGAACACTACCAGTTCCGTCACTGTAACCCTCGTTGTTTTTATTCTGATTATTTTCCTCATAGCTAAAACTATGGCTCATAGAAGTCACAACTCGCATAGGCGCTAACGTTGTAGTTGTAGACATTTCTGGAGCAACTGTCGTCCGAACCCGGTACCGTTTGCGGTGGGCTTTCCCCTTAGAATTTGACGAGCTAGAAATGTAATCCAAATCCGTATTAACAAACATTTTTTCTGTGACCGGTTTTTCATGGTTTTTAGACGGGAGGAACGTTGTACGGAAAATTCGTAATTTTTCTGTAGTGGATTTTAGTGGGGCCTCCGTTGGTGGAGGTGGTTGTCTAGTTCTTGGCCTAGCAGTGGTTGTAGTTGCTGTTGTTGTTGTAGGTGCTTCAGTTGTTGTTTTTGTTTTAACCACAGAACTTGGTTTTGGCGACCTACTTTTGTCTGTAGTAGTTTTAAACGAGACTGTTTTAACAACAGAAGACACAGATTTTGAAGTGGTGGCCACGTTAGAGTAAGGAACTGACTGGAAATGTGGAAAATTGTTATATTTTGGTGACGTCATAATTTCTTCACCGTAGTTAAGCGAATTTGGAGTTTTGAAATAATTTTTAGTAACGTAGTCAAAACTATTGTTATTATTTGGCTCATTTTCACGTACTGGATTTTCATTGCCACTTTCCTTATCACTATCCACATGTTTCCACGAATTTGAATTTGAATTTTGCAAAGTTTGAGAACCATGTTGTAAATTCCATTTGTTGGCATGAGCGTCCGTATTAATGTCACTGCCAGTGCTACCCGAAAAATGGTTCCTATTATGGTTTTTATTTGGCAAATAGGCGGGTGCTGGGGCGGGTTTGACATTATTTTGCGGTGAATAAAAATTATTCGATTGAGTTTCTGTGCCACTGTCACTATCGTCCAAGTTAGTGTAAATTCCTACAAAGCCCTGTGGTGAGATTGCATTTGTTTTTGTTAGCCCGCTAGGAGAATTTAAATTTGGCGCGTGTCCATTTTTCGTAATTACCATTGTACTAGACACAGTGGTGGTGAAGGAGTCTGGGATTTCGGCTTTGTTCCAATTGTGGGTATTTTTATTAAAATGGTTGTAATTTGGCGATGTGTTGCTCAGTACAGAAATTTTTGTTGGACGATTTTCTGTCGTATCTGCGTGATACCGGTAAATGTCCTGAGCTTGTGGCTTGACGGGGATACGCTGTTCCTGATCCGGTTCCGGCCCAGTTTCCGGTTCGGTTTCCTCTCCCGGCCTGCTACTATTGTTACCCGGTGTAAATTGGGAATAGAAGTGGTCGTTGTAGGACTTGGTCTTGTTGATGGCCACTGCAGACTCGGTACTGTCTAGCCGCACAAAAGACTGGTGATCCCGTCCGAATTTCGGATTGTTAAAAAGCACTTGCTTATGGCTCGTGTCCTTGCTGAAATGTGTCTTTGGGTTGAAGAAGGAATTTGCCTGGTAGAATGGTTGAGGGGTGGTGGTGGTAGTTGTTGTAGTGGTGGTCAGGAGTCGAAGTCTTTCCAAGTTTAGGGGGTGGTCTGGGGGGAAACGAGGGTCGTAGCCTGCTTTATTTATGAGGGGAGCAATGTACTTGTTAATTGTGGGGGGTGGAGTGGTAGTTGTTGTTGTTGTGATGCCGAGACTTTCCAGAATTCTTAAGTTTCTTTCTCGCTCTGTTTCGGAAAAGGGGAAGGCGGGGAGAGGCAGTTGGTCTAGATAAGATGTTGGAGGCGGAGCTTGGGCTTGACCTTGACTTTGACCTTGACCTCCGGAACCTTGACCTTGGTAGTAACCCTGACCTTCGTAATAATTGTAAGATGGCTGCGGTTGCTGCTTGTAGTAGTGACTCTCCGGATTTCTAAAAGTCGAACTAAAAGTAGGGGTTGAGGAAGGTTGCATGGGAATGCTAGGTCTAAACACCGGGGTTGAAATTGACGTTGTTATGGGGGTCAATTTTGGGGTCGTTGAGGTCAATTTTGTGGTAGATTCTGCAGTCGTAGTTTTTTCTGTAGTTTTCTTGGTACTTGTACTGGTAGATGTAGAAGTGGAGGTGGAAGTGGATGTTGAAGGTGAAGTTAACCTGACGGTAGAGGTCTCTGCGGACATTTCCTCCTCAGACGGTGGCTCAGCTGCTTCTGCTTCGGGTTCTGGCTCCGCCTCCTTGTTATGATGCGCATGCGCCTTGCTTGGCTTCTTATTCCGATGCTTAATCACTTTAACTTTCTTCAGTTTTAGTTTTTGCTTGGGTTTCTTACTCTTAGGCTTGATTGTTTGCCCATTTTGATCGTAGTAGCTCCCATAGCCACCAGGGGCAGTTCCAAGCATTTTCTTTTTTAGAAGGTTCAGTGCGAGTTCGTCCAGTTCCATGGCAATGTCCTTTTTAATGGAGTCTTCGCTGTCCACAAGATCCTTTCCTTTCGGTGTACCGCTCGTAGTGAAGTAAATATCAGGGAAAATATTTGTGTCGTAGCCGGCGGTCGCAGCAGCCGACTCGGCGTCCTGCGGGCTTAGCGGCGGCGGGCGCTGGGCTTGATCCTGTAGATGATCCAACCCAGATCCTGGCACAGACATGATATTGAATTTTTTCCCGTAGTTTTCAGAGCCCTCCAGTAGCTTTAACCCATAAGGTCGGCCATCCAGCTGTGAATTAGTATTCGACTGAGCTGCCATGGCTGTCATTGGGTCGATGTCAATCTCGCGGTAGTTTTGCTGTTGATTCATTGAGGCGGCAGGATTATTTAAATTTGGGATGGGATTGAAGTTCGGCATAAATTGCCGGAATGGTATGCCCAGCCTTTGAGGTTGTTGTTGTTGTTGTTGGTGTTGTTGAACATGTGCGTTACTTTGCGGGACTGTATTATAGCCTGGCGGGTATTGGTTTAGATTAGGGTTTGGATTTGGTCTGCGCATGTGCTGTTGCCTGTTGCCAGGGGCGGAGCCAAATGGACCTCTCCTTAAAACACCCCGATTTTTTGTTGGTGGACCAAAGTTGGGTGCCATGCCATATACTGGGCCTTGGCTTATAGCTGGCATTGAGATGTGCTGCGACTGCGCAGGAGGACCATATGACGCGAACTGGTTGATTGGCGCTTGCGGTTGCGCAGGTTGAGGTCCTTTA
Source organism: Dicyrtomina minuta (assembly GCA_949802685.1). Classification (NCBI taxonomy): domain Eukaryota; kingdom Metazoa; phylum Arthropoda; class Collembola; order Symphypleona; family Dicyrtomidae; genus Dicyrtomina; species Dicyrtomina minuta. Next base: position 86,843,947 of record OX461808.1, on the reverse strand, counting down.
CCACCACCACCACTACGTCCTGGAAGTAGTGATAAGGGCCACCTCCATAAACTAGAGCGTTTTTGCAGTCCAGTGCGACTTAAAGTTGTGGTGGGCGGGGCGTTTGGATCGGAGGTGGCGGCGGCAGCCGCCGCTGGTGCGGGTGCGGGTTGCGGCGATTGCGCAAAGAGTTGTAACTGCTGAAGTAATTCCTCTTGCTGTTGCGCAGTAAGCTGGTTTAAGTCAGAACTTGAACTGCCCGGCGGTAAAATCGCACTGCTCATTGTCTCAGAGCCACCCGGGTAGAGATGAACAGTTTGGGGCTGATGGTGTTGAAACTGTTGTTGTTGGATTTTGTGTTGTTGTTGCTGTTGTTGTTGCTGCTGTTGTTGTTGCTGCTGCTGCTGCAGTTGTTGTTGTTGTTGCATATGCCTATGCATCAAAAGTTTCTGCTGTTGTTGTTGATGCTGCTGTGGCAAAAACGAAAACAAGCCTCGTTGTTTCTGCTGCTGCTGTTGTTGATGCTGTTGTTGTTGTTGTATCTGCATCTGTCGATGTTGTTGCAATTTCAACTGATGCTGCTTTTTCTGCTCCTCATTGGTCAACGAATCCTTCAGGCCATCCTCATCCCCAATAGTGAACCCGGCTCCGGCCCATCCTTTAAGTCCTCCTAAGCTCCTAATTCTGAATAACCCAGATTGGCGAAAACCGCAAGCGAGCCGAAAACCCCCGCCGCCCTGCCACACACAAACTCCCTGAACATGACTTAGCTGACTACTTAATAAAACTACTAATGCTATAGACACTATTAAAAAGTACGTGGCTGGATTTGAATGTAGTAGGCTTTGCCGCCTTAATTTGTAATTTAAAAGTTTTTGTTTCATTGATTTTCCATTGTCGTTATCAGTCACATGGTTTATATTTTGATTTTGAGGAGAATTCGTCCACCAGTTTGAAGAATTTTTGTCAGAGTTTGGGGACGAAGACGAAATCCTACTTCGCTTCGCTGTCATGGTGTACTATGTTTTCCAATATTTCATGGAAACTGTATTACTATTATAGGTCAAATTAAATGTTTAATAAATTGTGATTTATTCTTTTTAAATACATGTTACTGTTTAGTGTCACTCTTTATGAATATAGATATCCTGTTTTGGTTCTTATTGCTAGAATGTTTTTTTTATGTGGGAATTTTCACTTTTCACATTGTGGTTAGATTATTGACACTTTTTATTCGACTTTTTGAAATGTAAATAAAGTCACTTTTAAATTTAAAGTTAAAGGCCTTTGGGTATTTTAAAGTATTGACTTAAGGTAATTTCACTTTTTGTTTGCTTCACTGAACAATTTACTGACTTGTCAAATTCTTGAAAAAAAAACTTTATTTTTATGGGCGCACTTTCTACTTTTTTCAAGTCAATGTAAATAGTCGTGTGTTGTTAGGGAAAATTTAAAGTCTGAAAATAAATTAAATATTGACTTTATTTTCACTATTTTAAAATGTTTTAAAATTCATTAATTTAATTCCGTAAAATCCAAACAGCTGCTTTAGTTGGGCTGCCTGCAGTAAAAACAGTAAAAATATGGGCTTACGGGGAAAAATGTAAAGGACTGTGAAAGAGATGAGGTTTGTGTGGTAACTCAGTTTACTTCTGTTTTTTTGGCAACACGTATTTGACTGCGTATTACAAGATTGAACTAGTCTCTCAGTGTCTCACAATCACCTTAATAAAAAAGGTGTACATACGCTCGAGTCCTAGAAACTTGGAATTAAAATGTGGAAAAACTTCTTTTGGAAATGAAATTAGGAATTGTTACGTCCTTGTTTTCTTTCTTTCTTTCTGTTACGGCGACTCAGTATTCAGTAGTACGGCAGTTGAAGGAGCAAAGGCAAAAGTTAAATAATGTCGAATTTAAATCTTTAAGTATGTACGTATAGTTTGTATGACTGTCGACTGTCCTAGTAAAACAATACAACCATCCCACACGTAATTACTGAATTACTGATCTCTCTCGCTCAACATGTATTGGAAATACCGGTATTGGTTTGCCTATGTACAACTTCTCGGACTACGCTTGCTTTCCATGTCGTATTCCCTGCACGACTTTGCATCATTGAGGGCATCGATGCTTAAACACGGTCGTACATGTTTTACTTAACACGGCCAAGAAATCCACATCTATCTCTGTAGGTCTGTACATGCCCAACCCGTGTGTCACTACTTAGAGACCAGAGTCCATTAGTCCATCAGTCCATTGGGGATTTTATACTTGCAAATAATTTATTAAAATATATTGCGATCACTGACACTGACAATCACTGTCCGTCCGTCCGTCACTACCGTCTTTAATATTTTGAGATTTTAATTACTGCCTCTGTTGGGCAATGGGCACAAATTTTTAATGTTGATAATTGCCCTTTTAATTAACATGGGATCAACATGCCCCAAAAATCCAGCAGTCGATATCCTTGGCAAATTATGAATTTTAATTGCTGTAGTTTTAAATGGGATTTTAGCACAGTATTTTGTCACATTAAATTACACCACCTGTTGTAACACTGACATGACATTTTATAACAGGAAATTCGATAATACGAATCTGCTTGTCTACATAATGTCCCAATAAAAAAGGTGCACAGATTTAGATATTTTGTAACAGTTTAAAAACAGGCCTGACAAGGCCAAGAAAAAAATGGTAGAAATGTCACTTGTCAATATTACAAAATGTCACAAGTGAAGATGTGCCAGTTGGCAAGAAATAGACAGATAAGAAATTGCTTCACATAATATTGATTTTCCTAATCGTAATTCGTAATACAGTAGAACGGCAACGAGGTAAGAACGAAGATGAAATTAGGATTATCTGTAAGAAGGCAGAACCTGAACTAAATGTTGGTGATCTTGAGCTGCAAAAACGTCTTGTAGTTGTGTAAGCTTGACCACTTACTTGTACTTTGTACAGTGGAGTGTTGTGAGTGTTTAATAATTTTTAATGATTTTTCGAGAAGTTCTTTCTCTCTCGGATTCTGGTATTTCCTGTTTGAGACTCAGAAACCTACTGACCGTTATTTGGGACTTGCTGGCTCACTCAGAGAAGAGGCAGAGTTACTACAGTTCTCTCTTGTAAGTTGGGTGTTTGGAAGATTCAAGTTGAGTGTGGGCAGAAGGTGCTTGAGAATCAGAATGAAATAAAGGAGATCTTCTCCCTGTGTATCTCTGTGTATCTGTGTGTGTGTGTGAGTGTGTATTGTGTTTCATTGTGGGTAATGTGGACGGAGATTTGGATTTGGCTGTACTTCTTCCTATGGCAGGTATTTGGTTTTGGTTTTGGTGTTTTGATGCGATGATCTCTGGTTGTGGTGGTTGGCCTTTTTCTAATACGATAAGAACAGAGCCAGAGCCACGCATACCATTAACATGATGAACATGACCACGAACATATGAGAGTATATAGTAGGTATATAGGCACCATATAGTATACAGTAGAGATATATAGGGAGATACAGGAGATTGAAACCGGTAGGCAATACTTTGTACTTTTATCATATAGCCATCCATTTTTGAAGCAAGGCACCTACCTACCTAAACAGAAAGCAGACGGACATACCTCAGCATTGTTGCGTGCAAAGTGCGATATCTTGATTTTGACAGCTGATTTTTAATGAAAATGTATGGGGGCTGCAGAATGAGACATATGTATTTCAAGTAAATTGTGTTCACTATTTATAAAAAATGCATCGAGCTTTCACTAATCGTAATGCGTTTTCAATTATTTTAAAAAAGTGTCTAAAATTGTAACTTGGACGCTTTTCAAATGTTGCAAATTGTTGTTTAAACCGTTTTTAAAATTGTTGTAAATTCGTAACTAGGATGTTTTTAAGTTCTTGTAAATTCTTGTGTGAGACGTTTTTCTAAGATGTTGTAAATTCACATTTATGGACTTTTCAAAATATTTTTAATTCTCGTTCATGACAATTTCGAGATCTTATAAACACTTTAGTTTATAACGGTTTCAAAACGTCCTTAATAATGATTCCAGTACTTTTAAAACCCATTTTAACTTCCAATTTTTGAATCGTAAAAATTTAAATTTAAAATTTCAGCATTGCGAATATATTTTTGTTGTATTTTGTTGACGTATAATACCACCAAAACAAATTTAGTGTTTGAATGATGTTACAAAAAAAATGTTAATGATTTTTAAAAACCTCAAAATTAAATTATTTACTCTTTTTTAAAATCTCAAACTAGAAATTTTACATTGTAATAAAATATAAATAATTGTTTGCAATATTATGAATCGTAATAAAATTTTTAACTCTTTAAATTTACAAGAGTGACGTTTGCATATAGGACATTTTACTTCCTAATCGAAATCAAAGCCTTTACACCACCAAGTAGATAGCTCATTCTGCAGTTCTGCAGGTTACTCAGAAAATGTAGAGTGCTGTTGTAAAATAAAATATAAATAATAATGAGGCAAGTCAATGCATGACGAAGACGTATCATAAACGGAGCTACGTACGTGTGCATAATACGATCCAAAATCCAAGAGCTGTGATGATACACTCTGTAATGGATAATATTTCTTGGACTTGACTTAAGCCACTCACTAAACTTACAGGTAAACGAAAGCTATACGTATATCAGTATATGGGCCTATATAGGCTACATTCATAGGATTTCGTGTGCTGATCTGCTGATGCGGTTCGAGAGATCTCTTTCACCCAACATCCAAAGCCAACACAAGACACACACTCACCGCATTAACATTCACCTGTTCCTGTTTGCCTTTGCCCTTCCTACAACAACAGCAACAGCGTAAAAATTTCAATCTGAAAGTCAGAAAGTCTGAAAGTGCATTAGGGATCGTCCATAAACGATGTCACTACACTTAGTGGGTGAGTTGTAAAAAACTCTCCATTTAAGACTGTGTTAAAAAAGTTATTGAGATTGAATTGACTGTTTTATAGAGTAGGTGGGTTAAGCTCAGGAAATTGAGATGTTAGCCATGACGTTATTTATGGACGAACCCTTATTGTGTATGTACACAGTCCATCCTTTAACTTTATTAGTGACTTCCACAGCAGGTTGCATTTGATTGTATTCTGCGTACATATCTGCAGGACATATCCACGTCCACGCACTACTCACCTGTCTCGCTAAACTAATTCCACGTACTGCGTACCGAGGTTAACAATAGGCTTATAAATTGCCCCGTGTTTTCTGTTTGTATGACTATGACTACAAGTGGCAAAGAAACTTCATTGACAATTGACATCCCATGTTCGTTTTCGTCTTCGTTGTTTCGTTGTTTCGTTGTTGAACACTTAGTGTTCAGGCAGATCTTCATTATTAAAAGAATCAAGGCAACAGGTAGGCGGCCGGAGCCAGAGAAAGATGTGTAGTGTGTGGAAAAAACTTTGTTTCTATTGGTACACTTTCCAACTCGAATGATGAGCCTTAACAGGCGCCAGGGCTGGACAAAGGAATTGGTTTCATTTTGCTTTCATACAAAAACTGAAAAACCTTTATTTTGATTTTAATAATGGTTTTCTTTAGTAATGCAAAATGTTGTATTCGCATGTTTTTAGAAGAGTTTAAAATTTTCTTTTTACTTGATTGACAAAAATGCAAAATTTTCTATTTACATGTTTTGAGAAAAGTGCAAAAACTTTTATTAGCGTGTTTTTGAAATGTGCAAAAAATTTAAATTGCATTTATTAGAAAATTGCAAAATGTTCTTTTTACTTGATTTAAAAAAGTGCAAAATACTTTATTTACTTGTTTCGAGAAAAGTGCAAAAACTTTTATATGCATGTTTTTGAAATGTGCAAAAACTTTAAATTGAATGTTTTTGAAAAGTCTCAATATTCTTTTAACATATTTTTGAAAAATGTAAAATGCTTCATTTCCATGTTTTTTGAAAATTTACGCCACGAGGGCTGCCTATGCACTGGCCGCATTATCTTGGCCCTGGCCCTGAAAAACACAGTAACGGAGGTGGAAAGATGTTGGGGCATCTAAACGCTGTGTGTGTATAGGAATGATTTTATTTTATTAATAAAGGGATAACACATGTAAATATTTTTGAGGGGCTCTGTTCTTTGAATGCCTGTGTATACTGTAAATACATAATGTGCTTAATACTCACAGTAAATACGCATGTTCCTGTTCCTCACATATGATTGTTCAAAATTTAGTCACTTTATTGTTTTCGCTGATGTCATGGTCAAGTTCATTGTCACCCTCGACCATTGCTAACATCGGCATCTCAGCGTCATTTCGATTATCTCGATTTCATTTTTAATTTTAAATCCTACCATCACATCGTAAACGTTTGAGTAGACAAGGCGGTCGTTTGGCTTAGCTAACTTATGCAGCAGTGGAGCTTTATGATTTTCTTTCACTGGATTAAAAGTTGAATTTCCTTTAATATTTTTTTAATAGTGTCTTACTCCATTGTAAAAGGTGCAATTCTAAATCCTTACAAGTTACATGCACTTGCGTATTGGGCTAATAGCTAACGACAACGACATAACGACAGGTGATAATTTCATTAATGGGAAATACAAGTGCAAATTGTGTGAGAGTGATAAACAGAAAAAGGATGAGTTTTATTTTTAGAGGGTTTGAGTTTGGCTTTACAAGCCTTCCATTATGATTAATGATTAAGTCCGTTTTCCATTTTCCATTTTTCAAGGAAGTAACTTAACTGTACATTAAGTACCTACTTAACTAGCAAGTTCATTTTCTAATTCTATGCATTTTTGCATTAAACATTTTCGTATAGATATGCTACTATGCCTATATCGACACTAAAGAATAAAGTAGCAAAATGCAGCTAAACTGTGTGTTAGTCAATATGAGATAAACCTTTTTGATTTTTCGGTTCTACACTTTCTTAAATGATTGTGTCGCTTGCAAAATACTTTCTTTTGAAATTTTAGAAGTATTAAAAAATACATAGTTAAATGTAATTTTTAGAAATTAAAATAAAATGTCATTATTTTCAAAATCATTTAAAAAAAGAAAAAATAATTAAGTTTGAAAAACTTAAAATCTTTGTAATAGTTAAACTAAAAGTGAACTTTAATGCAAATTAACATTTTAAATCTTTTAAATGATTTTTTAGCGAAAACTCATTTCCAATGATGGACAACTAGCTACTGTATTTAATTATTGCAATACTGTCACGTGGGCTGACATAGTGACAATAACATTATACATTTTAAACCACTTGAGTTTTGTAAACAATAAAAACAGCTGTTTTCTGTTTAAAATCTTTAAAAATTACACTTTCTTTCTGTAAATGCCAAATACTGTATCTATTATTCTTGATAAAGCTCTTATTTAGTCTCCTAATGGAGTCTCCCACAGTCCCGTTTATCAGTATAGAAGCAACAATTAAGGCACTTTCCATCCCAATTGAAAATTGAAAATTGGTCTTTACAACTTTCAGAGTCACGATACACGATCTTGCAGCCAGTCTGTCTCATGTGTAAAAGTGAAGGAGGAGAAACAATAAACAGAAATAAATGTGTCATTGCTCAGACGCGTGTATGTATTTTTCTAATCTGTCTGTCCAAAATAAACAGGACATGCAACAGTATGTAACTTTTTGACTTTGCAACTCACTGTAACATTTAAAAAGTTAAGCACACAATTTAAAGAAGGTGAGCTTTAGGGGTTGTCCATAAATTATGTCAGTATTAAATTACAACTTTAAATATTTAAGACCTTATGATCTACTACCTTAACCATTACGTAAATGGTTATCTTTAACATTACATGTTATCAGTGCCCAAGTACGCCCACTGCCCGTGCCAATGACATTATTTATGGACGATCCCCTACACAGGAAAACGATGCGCACAATAGGCTGATGGGTTGAGAATTTTCAATTAGTTCTGCTAAAGTGAGTAGTAGTTAGTAGGCGCTGGGCTGATTAAAAAGTGCATGTGACTGAATGCAAATGGAAAGATTAGCAGATATAGGTATATGTAATTATAAATATAAGCGAAAGCTTGCGAAATACCAATACCAATATGTACCATTGCCAAAGTCAACCAATGCCAAAGATCTTCGTATGCAAGTCAATTGCCAATTTATTTTTAGTATTTTTTGATTTTAGATGGAGATAATTATAGACGAAACTGTTTTTGTTATTGTGATCTTCGAAGATGTGAATCAAATTTAATTAGAAATAAATACACGTAGGTACAACTACTGATAGAAAATGAAAATAGATTTATTAAAAGAATTAGAAGACGAAACAATAACAAGGGGATTGAATGGTCTCGTGCATCTCTGATTGACAGAAGTTGTTAAGGAAAGCCATAGAGATTAAATACGAGTTTAGTCGATTTCGATATCCGTGTGTGTGCGTGTACTTACGGTGCAATAGTTTCTATCTTAACCTATAATTACTTGGCAGTATTTACGGCATAATTGCTTGCATTCCATAAAAAAACATTTTTTTTACAAGTAACTTAGGCTTCACACTAATAAATTAATTGAGCTATGTCAAACAGATAACGTTTTTTTATTACTTATTTTTTTTAAAATTTAGATCTAACATCAGCAATTTTAATTTCTAAAAATGAAGAGATATATTTAACTTTTAGAAGCGCCAAGATATCCTGTTAAGAATGAAAATATTTTGATGCAATCGTTTATGAATGACCCCTTCTTAGACTCTAAAGCACGGCCGGACGAAAGATTCGCACTTAGGCAGCAATTTGTTTCCATACAAAAACCCCCATTTTGATTTTATTATTAATGGTTTTCTTTGGTAAAGCAAAATGTTGTATTTACATGTTTTTAGAAAAGTGCAAAATTTTCTTTTTACTGTTGATTCACAAAAGGGCAAAACGTTCTATTTACATGTTTTGTGAAATTGCTAAAAATTTTATTTTCATGTTTTTGAAATGTACAAAAACATTTATTCGCATGTTTTTGAAATGTTCAAAAAAAGTTATTTGCATTTTTTTGAAACTTCAAAATATTCTTTTTACATATTTTTCAAAATTGCAAAATGTTCCATTCACATGGTTTTTGAATATTCTAACAGCGGGGGCCCCCTGCGCTGGCTGCATTATCCGGCCCTGCACTAAAGAAATATAATCCGTAACATAGACATTTCAGTATGATACTACAAAAATGCACAAAAGCCGGATATAAAATCCTTTTAAACGTCATGACTTACATTTTTTTTAATATATTCTACACACTACAAAAAATTAATATTTAAAAATAATAAAAGAACAAATTAATTCCCATAAGAGCATTTGATCGCAATTACCATTAGCACTACCTACATAATAAAAAAATAATAGAAAAAAATTACAGCTTATTCCTATTTGAATTTTAAATTGTCCATCTACTATGCAAATGAACACGTCATAATTCACAAAACTCTCAACATTCCCTCATTTTATTTCGCCAATAAATCCCATGTGTCCCGTTGCTTGTAAAAGTAATCGTAACTGTAATCCTAGAAAAAAACTCAATTGTCTGATATTATTGTGATTTGTAATTTGAGCGATCGTGGCCGTCTTCGTCTTCACTTCACTAGACACAGTGTTGCAGTTCGTATTTCCTCAATATCGTAAATTGTAACAGAATAATTGTACGATTTGCAAAGAATGTACATTTTGGTAACTACAGTAATTGCGTGCATATTAAATAGTTAAATCCTCATATGAGCGAATATTCCATACCACATCCGTCCACATTTCGACTTTGATTATTGCGCATTAAGTAAAACAGTTACCACTTATAGGGGTCGTCCATAAATGATGTTATCGATTTTTTCTATTTATTTGGGATCCCAATGACCCCACCGCCCACCGTCACCGTCACCAGTCACCAGCTCTAACATTGCGTCTCATTATTATCCAATGACTCTACCTGTGACATCATTTATGGGCGATCCCTTACTGGTTACTAGGACTAGGACCAGGAGATATTTGAATTTTAAAGGAGACACATCTTTAACTGCAGACAAGTTCAACGTTATATGATAATAAAGCAATGCAATAACTTTAAAAATCCAAAATGTATGTTCTTTGTGGTTTTGGTTTTCTCAGTCGTGCTTCGCCACAGGGTTCACACTCAAATAAAAACTAATGGCCAAAATCATACCGCTTAACGCATTTTTTTGTGTGCTGTGTTTGGGTCTGGGTCTGGATCTGGGTCTGGGTCTGGGTCTATGGGCTCAAAGTTAAAAGTCAAACGACACAAGTGATTATCTACTTAACAAGTTCTTTTACATGTTGTAGTACAATACAAAGCTTGCAGTTTAAACGAAACTTCAAAAAATCATATTAATTCATAATGTGTCCCTATTTGACTTGCTTATGCGATTTTCGATTCCGGATATGTCAATTTTTGCAGTTTGGATTTTTTAAACATAATTTTCTATAATTTAAGACTAAAACACGCTTACAAAATTAGTTTTCAACTTTTATAGAAATAATTTAGGTAATTACTTAACTAGCAAATAATTATTTTAGGCTGGATTCGAAAAAAAACATTTAATTTTAATAAAAACCTGGCTACTCGTTAAAATTCATTTTAACTGGGTAAAACTCGCTAAAACTGGCTAAAATCGTCTGAATTATGCAAACTTGAATTTTTATATAGGCTATTTCAATTTACCTAAATACACGTAAACGCCTTTATAATTTATTTTAAATGTTTTTTTTGGGCGAATGAATTAAAAATTAAAAATTTCTTTTTAAAGCATATTTAATTACATTTAATTTACATTGTTAAAATAAAGGCGCTTTAATTTAAATATTTAAGTACCTACATTTAATACAATAAACTACCTACATACTAACCTAATTAGGTTCAGTATAAACAATTTAGTTACTAAACAACCTACCTGCTTTAAGACTGTAGTAGAAAATTTGAAACTTATGTAAATCTGTAACCGGATGAAATTTGCACACTTAAATAGTAAAAATTGAATACGGGTTAATTTGCATAAAATTATCTAATAAACCCGCTCATTTATGAGTAAACAAATTTGACCATTTTGGACATATCTAATCACATATTAAATTATAAATCGACTCTCAAATTTCAAGTTTTCGAGCACACCTGTATACTTATACAAAAACGAAATTGCCCTTCCGAAAGCGTATGTTTATTATAAGGGATCGTTCACCAATGGCGTCGTGGCTAGGGTTGATGGGCCTGCTTAGCCTCCTTGTCCTGATGACCGCACATATTAAAGATAGCAATTCACGCATCGGCTACGCTAATGACAGGATATATAGAGTAATACAAATGTTAATATTTTAGAACATCATTTATGGACGACTCCTAATGGAACATTTTACACGCAACTTTACACTATTTTTTGTCCTGCTAACTCGTTCTCTGTGTAACAATGCCGACACATAGGTAAGTATGGAGGTACATATCTAAACTCGCAGTTCAAAAGCCATGCCATTAGCCATACAGTGGGAAACTAAATGAATGAAACTGTGTTAAGGGGCAGCGTAAGAAACAAAACGAGCAAAAGCCACAGAACAAAAGGCACAAGTCTTTTTTGCACGCAACAGTTTGAGACGGGACTGACACTGACCGACCAGCGCTCAAAAAGCTTCAAAGAAAGAGTTTTCCTATTCCCACAGGCGGAATCATTATGCTCGTACCTGTTCTACGCTCATTAGAAACAGAAACTTTATAGTAAATAGGAAAAGTAAAGAGACTGCAGACAGGGACACGTAACTTTAACACCAATAAGACCCCGGGCGAGATGAGAGCGTAGCCGAAGCAGCAATAAAAGTGTAACAAATGAAATGGATTGGGATTGGAATTTGAAACTGGATTGATTGCCAATTGCCTACTGCTTTAGCCTTACTATATGCTGACATTGAAATTGGAAATTGGGAAACTATCTCACGTCTATTTCTTTAAAATTTGGCTTCGAACCCCTTAGTCCAATTTACCCACTCGGCACCTGCACTCGGCAAGAACATTTTATTAGGAGTGATTCTTTAAACACCTCCAATACCAATACCAAGCGCTAATAATTCTATCAGATCATCTGACTGCATGGCATTTCGCTTCACAGATTCTCAGTTCATTCAATTCAATTCAGAATCGAATTCAAATATTCAGACCAAGACATTGCTTAGAGGCTGGAGGTATGGCAGTGGAATGGTAATTGGCGATCTGATGTAAAGGCACATGAATACAGTGTCAATACTAATAAGTGTCGTACTTTCAGGCAAGTTTGAACGTCACACGGCCTAAGTTGAATGCCACAAAAACGAACGTCTTATTACGATTATTTTTTGGCTTTTGTGAAACTGTCCATTAAAAGTGAATGCACGCGACTAGAATATCATTGTTAAAAATTTTTTTAATTTTCCCGCCAATATCATTTTTAAATGACAGTCCTGGCAAAAGAGGTGGGACTTGTTGTTAGTGTGTTAAATTGTTTATGCTCTACCTGCTATTTTATTAGCAATTCATTTTGATCAAGGAACGTGCATAAAATACGTGACACGCATTTTTGTGGTAGACGTATAAGCTGCCCATTGTTTTGAAGGTTATACATACGAAAATGCGGGTAGGGGTGGACCTTTAAAAATGTACGATTTTGTACCGCAAAATTTATGCATGTTCCCTGACAAGGTGTGGATTTTAGCTTTCAAGCTAATTTTAATAGTGCACATGGGTTCCTTTTTTTAAATTTGGCGCTTAAGTCGTAAATTTATTAAAACATGCAGTTTTTTAAATTCCGCGCTCAAAAATTAAATTTTTAAAAACGTTTATTTTTAAATCAAAACAAAAGCATGATATTTAAAATTAAAGCTTTTAGTCGGGAGTCGTTTTTGTGAAAGTCAAACTGTATTTTTTGAAAATCTTGTCAAACAGTCAAATTTGACTGAAAGTCCCAGTTTTATAATAACTGTAATTCCGTGTTTAAATCATATATTTCACCACAACAACGAAAATCTCTTTGGTAAAAATATTTTGCAATATGCCAGTTTCCAGCGTTGCCTTAAAAATTGTAAACATTTTAAAACAAAAGAAATATTATAAAACAATGGTAATTTGTACAAAATTTGCTATTTGATTTATTATCGATAATCTTGACATTTTAATAAAGAACTGAAAACAACGTAAATTTTGCCGGCCCTCCCTTTTTTCGTGTCTTAAATACCGTGTTAAAGGTATCGAATGACATGTCTATAGTAATAGGAGTGGAACTGTGACCGCATTGGGATGGTGGTAGTATCAGCCATCAGCTGTTATGCATTTTGTATTGTGTATTAATTCTTTTTAATACAATACGATCCTGGCACTAGCTACAGGCCTAACAGAACAGTGTTGACGTCCCATTGTCTTATTACACTGTTGCTGTTCGAATTGTATTGTTGATTGTATTGTACAGTTGACTAAAATAAAAACTAATTATTGTCTATGCGTATGCACGTAGACGAAGACCAACTAGAAATTATCCCGGTTTGATTTTAGCCAAACTCAATAATTTCTTAAAGCAGGCGGACAGCCACACGTCGACAAGTCTGGCAGTCATAGCAACAGACACAGTACAGACGATAGACGATGGGCTGAATTAAACGGATAAAAAACTCACGATAAAACAATAAAAAATGATGCATTACTTAATTTACACAATTTTACTCTGTTTCTGTTTTAAATTCAGCACATGTCTTCGCCTCGAACTCATCGCATCGGTTGCATATCCCAAAAATCAGAAATCGAACCACCGTTATGTATTAGTATTCCAATTTGTAAAATTCTTAACGTATTTGTACACTGAGACAGGACCCAAAATTACAAACGGAAAATCCCACTCGAATAACTGACCACGTTTTTAATGATTAGTTAGTTTTTACGTAATTAATGGCTTCATTTTAGTTTAGTCCTCAATATTTTACCTGTTTTTTTTTCCTTACATTTTATGTAATGTAATGTATCTGCTCAATAATGCAGATTCTTCATGTAAAGTTATAAAATTACATAGCAAATACTAAAAATGCTGTGCGGCGTTCATAGAAACAGAATTGAATGGAAGTTTAAATTATGCACATTTACACTGCTATGTAATTTTAAGTTTACAATTTTAACAAAGTGCAGTTACATGGTGGTTTTGCCCTATCCCAAGGCAAGATTTACTAACATTAAAGGCGTACATATAGTTTACACGATACATAGGCAGGAGGTGGGGAGAAGGCGAAGAAGGCAGACAGACAGGGATAATACGGTAATTGAATGTTTGAATTTGAATTTGAATGGTGGGTTGGGCATTGGATTGGACACTGCTGACTGCTGTAATACATGATGTCAAAGCCTGTCCACGAATTTACGAGTTTATATGAATTTGTAATTTAAAAAAAAATTTATTAGACATGTTGATGCGCTTTTTCGTGTTAGACTTAAACTTACTTTTAGACTTAGGTAACATCGCTAATACATTCGATTACAGAATAATAATGTATAGCCTTTTAAAAAAAATTAAAGACAAACCTAATTTAGATTTAAGCCAAAGGAATTACAGACGTAATTACGGGGCTTATGTACTGCACGCGTTAGAAACGGCACTGGTAAAAATAAAATGCCGGTTTTTGCAGAATGTAAATACTCAATACATTGGTTTTTATTGAATTAAATAATAAATACAAAAAAACAAAATTTTATTACATGCTTTCAGACAGAGCCGGACGGAGCATTTGCTTTTAGGCAGCAATTTCATTCCAGTTTTCATGCAAATGCCGCCACTGCTTATTTTGATTTTAATGAAGATTTTCTTTAGTAAACCAAAATGTTGTGTTAACATGTTTTACAAAAGGTAAGAATGCTCTATTTATTTGATTTTAAAAAGTGCAAAATGTTCTATTTACTTGATTATGATAGGTGCAAAATACTTTATTTACACTTGTTTTTTAAGTTTAAAATGTTTTATGTAAGTACATTTTTTTAAAATCGCAGAAAACTTTATTTCCATGTCTTTTAAGAATTGTAAAATGTTCTATTTACACTTTGTTTACAAGTGTAAAATTTTTAGTTGCTTCTTTTTTAAATGTGCGAGAAAAAATTATTCGCATGTTTTTAAAAAGTGCAAAATGTTTCGTTTACAAGGATTTTTAAAATTCAGGTCTTTATCTGGACTACACACTGAATAAATACAGTAAAACCCTGTGGCATTAAGTGTTAAGGGATCGTCTACAGAAAATGTCATCCATAGGGAAGGTGGGTCTAGTAACTAGGAAGGTATTGCTGACTTTTGCGTTGATAAAGATACAATTTTCTCAAAACTGTAAAGTGATGGCATGTGGGTGGGTGGGTCATTTAGGAAGAGGTGTATTATTGGTGACGTCATTCATGGGCCATCCCTAATATAAGCTTTAAATTTTAAGTTCTGTTTAAGCAAAGTACTTCAAAGTTTGAACGCGCCTAAAAATTAAAAGTCGCAGCCTTTGGTCTCGTTTATTATATAAAGTTGTTAAAGAATTTATTAGCGTAGGCAAAGCGCATAACGTAATCTGTCTTGTCTGCTATAGTAATTATTAAACTATATTATGGCATTGTAATATAAACCGTCACAGTCACAGTGGACTGTGGAACTTTGAGGAGATCCATATTTGGCATTTTTGGCATTTGATATTAAGCAAGAAAATTTGATGTAGGTTTTTGCGGTAATTCATAAAGGCAGACCTGGCAGACAAAACTTAGTGTCTGGCCTGACGTTTTATGGCATGTAGCGAGCGCCTTGCCATATTTAAATCTGTAGGTAGGTAGTGTAGGTAGTACTATAAGTCTGCAGCTCAGGCCTATAAGATAGACATATGAGGTGATATGAAGATGGAAAACCGTTACCGTAATGTGATCTACTTTAAGTTCACATCCACTTTACGTAATTTATATGGATTAAATATGTGGGGATTGAGAAATAATGGAAAAAGGGGAAGACTGCCGCCCAGCGTTTAAAATCCAATAATTAATTGTGTACAAAAAAAGTCTCATTTATTTAATATGCTTCTTACTTGTATAGAACCTGTGCTATTTACTTTTAAGTAATCGTATTTGTAATTAAACTAGTTTTTTCTAAATTATCTCGTATGCGAAATATCAGTAATACATATAGTTTCTGAAGAAGCCAAATGGCACATCTGCAAAATTAAATCTATTGGAATATGGCAGCATAAAATCAAGATAGTCCATTTTTGTATGTTAAGCTAAAATTAAAATGAAAAAAATTAAAACAAAACCACTAAAAATTTGGGAATGTGCAGTAAATATTAATAAGGATTTTTTGAAAAATCCAAAATTTTTTATTTACGTTTTTAAAAAGTGCAAGTTATTACACTTCCATAGTTTTGAAAAGTGCAAAATATTCTATTTACATAGTTTTAAAAAGTACAAAATCTTCTATTTCCAACTTTTTGAAAAGTGCAAAATATTCTATGTAGGTGCATGGTTTTGAAAAATGCAAGAAATTCTATTTGCATGGTTTTAAAAAGTGTAAAAAATTATATTTCCAAGCTTTTGAAAAGTGCAAAATATTCTACTAACAAAATGCATTTAGGATCATAATATTTTAATTTTTGCGTAGATAAACCTACGTATGTAATACAGTGTGAACAATTAAACAACAAAAGAGCGTATTGGGAATAGGGAAAATAATAGTATAGTAGCAGTAGTACAATAAAGTGTGTAATGTAATTATATAAAAAAACGGAAAATTCATTTTGGCGTAACGCATATTATTAGTACATTAGTATTAGTCATAATATTGATTTTGTAAAATAGATTTATATTGTGATAAACTATGTGTACTGTAGAGAAACTACATTAGAAAATCAACGCAATTCATACCGATATTTAATAAAATACCATATACTAAAATTTCAGCAGTTAAAGATGGTGAGAACAAAATAATAAAATTCGCGCTTCAACACTCATGTATTTTCTACCTATATTTTATTATACAATTTAATTTAATTCCTTGTAATTTCAAATTGCACATGACCAGCTTAAAAATTGTCAAAATGCTATAACTGGGAAAACAAATATATTTGAAATGAAGTAATAAACACAGACATTTATATTGTAATGTGACAGTATAGTTCCTCAATATGAAGATGCACCGAACTGAAGCAGGACAAAAGCCGCAAAGTGCTGCAAAATGCATTTGTTTCATAAAGAATAAAATTGCATGTCTTATGTTAATGTCAATACCAATGATATTACCATTACTACAAAATTACAAGTATAGGAACCCTCGTGGGATGCAAAGTAATTTACTGTTTGCACTTCACACACATATGGAAATACAGATGTACGGCAGCGGCAGAAATAAAAAGAAAAGAAATGAGACATTTAACATTTTTTATTACGTTTTTAAAGAAACGTGTGTTTTTCTTGTATTTTTTTTAAGAGTTTTACGCCATAAGCATAACTCTACTCTAACTCTAACTGCCCTGCAGCCAACTTAAACTGAAAGTCATTTTTTTTTGTTTTAAGTTTTATGATTTTTTTTTGTTAAATAGTTAAGACTGGAAGCCAAGAAGCCGAGTCAAAGTCAAAGACAAACAGTTTGCGAGTTTTGTGAGAATGCGGGTGGGTGATGCCGTCGCCAATGCCGATGCCGATGCCGTGAGGTTTTTTTTCACTATTTACTTGAGCAGACGTTTATACTATAATCAAGCGACGCAGTAGGCCCTTCAATTCTGTAACTACTTGTGATAGTTGCGTGTTTTGAATTTTAGTCGTGCATTAATTGCTAATAAAACTTAGGTGCGGGGTACAGGTATACCCCGCACCTAATTGTAACCGTAACGGTGGTTGTTAGAATGCGAGAATTAAAATATAATGAAATAATTGTTTGGATTTATTCAACGTAGTAGCAATGTCTTCATAATCCAGTCAAAAAGTCAATCAGTGGAATAATACATTATGCCGTATTATATTAGGAAGTCCGTGCTTTAATGTTTATTTGAAGACAAAAAAATTACAATAGCTAATGAATTTTAAAAATTACTGTAGATAAAATATAAAATACATAAATTAATTCGCTACTACACATTACACAGAATTAAAATTAATATTTACAAGTATTTTGTCTGACACAGAAAATATCTTGTTATATTTTTTGTTATAGTCCAAAAGTGTGTATAATTTAATATGTAAGAACTAGAACCAGAACCAGCTGCTACTAAACTGCTAACTGCTCATCACACCTACCTACCTAATTTGTAATCTGTTTCAGTCTTCTGTCTGTCCCAAGTTTATTAGTGAGTAGAAGGGTTTGGTAGCTACTTATTAAGAACTAGACAACAAATGCTAAATAATGCTCATATATGCGTGTAAAACCAGTATAAAAGACGTCCAGCTTTTATTTCAATCAAGTCTTTTGCAACTTCTCTCCTATGATTGCGATATGACAAGTGCCGATGCCGATAAATTTATAAACGTGTCGAGAATATTAAATTATGAAAAAGTATTAAGGTTTTTAAAATGTACAGTATTTATTTCTTGTCTATTTGTTTACTAGTTGTAATTTTATTTAATGTGGCTTTATATTGTTATGGAAGTCGTAGGAAATCAGCGTTTGTCATAAGGAGGCAGTTTTTAGTAATTAATTGCTCACATTTTCATAGAAATTGTTTTGGCAAGGCAATGCAATGGTTCGAACTGCTGACATAATTTTAGACGCTTGTACTGGCGATCCGGCACTAGTAATCCCAGGCCGAAAGTCATGACAGAATTATAAAAGAGAGTTAAGATGGACAGACGTGGACAGGTGTGGTGGTCATCTTCATATAAGGAAGATTATAGGGAGTCGGTTGGCGGTTCTCTTGAATGGGGGCTAACGATTTAAGTATTACGGCATTAAGGTTGAAATTCCAAATTTGTAAGAAACATAGATATTAATTATGTATTCCAGCCCAGTGACACAGCATCTTTCTTATTTATTTATTTCCTTTGCTTATAGTGCTTATGCTGCTGTGTCTTTCGTTCAGATTTTCGCTGTCACTAAATCGCTGTCATTTTTATTAAAGAGCCCTCGGGGTCAGTGCTGGGGAATTTGCAGTTTACATTTTGAAAGAGCAGGACAACATATTTCATGTAGGATATCACTATTACGGTAATAGAGCAAAAGACTATTAGGGAAATTGATTATCTTATTCTTGGTTTCTGCTTTGTAGTTGTAAGTGTGAAAAATAGCCTGCAAATTTTGTCTTTTTGAAAGTCTTTTTAAATCACATATCGTCTGCAAAAAATCAAAATGACTCATATTCATTTTTAGATAAAAGCAATATCAACTATCTACACAAATATTCAAATATGTCTTGAGAGCATTCAAATAGAACATTGAGCACTTTTCAAATACATGGAATTAGAACATTTTGCACCTTTTTGAAAACATAGAGTTAGAACATTTTGCAATTTTCAAATACATTCAATTAGAACATTTTGCACATTTTCTAAAAACATGGAGTTAGAACATTTTGCAATTTTTAAATACATGCAATTAGAACATTTTCCACCTTTTCATAAACATTAAATTAGAAATGTTTGCACCTTTTCAAAAACATGGAATTAGAACATTTTACTGTGTTGAAAAAAATGATAATAGATCATTTTTATTTTTTTCAAAAATTCCTATTTAACATTTTGAGCGTGTTTCTTATTATGTTTTTATGACATAGCTCATTTTGATACTAGTTTGTTTAAATTGGAAATGGATCATTGTGACTCTTCACAGAAGATATGCAATTTATTCTAAGCAAATTGTGACCCATGGCATGGCTTGTTTTCATTCTTCAGCTGCTTCAAACAAATAAAACATTGTTTCAATTTTAAAAGGTAACTTTAAACAAGCGTTTTGAAATCAAGACAGACACACGCAATTAGGGCTTGCAAAATCAAGACCAAGACTTTCGCCATTTTCAAGACCATTCAAGAGTCTTGAAAAGTCTTGAAATTTCAAGACCATCTTGAAATTCAATTATTCCAACATCTCAACTCTTTATATAACTTTTCAGACAAACTTGAAAAAATTTTGTCAAGAGTCTTGATTTTTTCAAGACTTTCGAAAGTCTTGATTTCGAGAGTCTTGAATTTTCAAGACTTTTAAAAGTCTTGATTTCGAGAGTCTTGAAAATTCAAGACTTTCAGAAGTCTTGATTTCGAGAGTCTTGAAAGTTCAAGACTTTTTGAAGTCTTGATTTCAAGAGTCTTGAAATTTTCGTAACTCCAGAAGTTAAATTAATGGCGAAAAAACTGAGTTTTTGTGCTTAAAAAATGATTGCGTACATGTTTTTGTCAGTCTTGATTTCAAGAGTCTTGATTTTTCAAGACTTTAGTCTTGATTTCAAGACTCAAGACTTTTGAAAGTCTTGATTTCAAGACTCTTGAATTTTCAAGACTTTTGGAAGTCTTGTTTTCAAGATTCTGAATTTTCAAGACTTCTGAAAGTCTTGATTTCGAGAGTCTTGAATGAACAAGACTTTTCCAAGTCTTGATTTCAAGAGTCTTGAAATTTCAAGACCAGCCCTAGTCTTGATTTCAAGAGTCTTGGTCTTGACAAGACTTTTGAAGTCAAGACTTTTGCAAGCCCTACACGCAATGCTAGAAACGAAGTTACCGCAGATTGCAGAGTATTGCAGACTGGATCGAGGCATTGAGGGCATAATGCAAACGTAATCGCGTTTAACAGAGGAAACAGATATTCACCTACCTAAATCCCTAAATCAACGCTTCATGTGTGCATATGTAATTATGTGATAGTGGGTGTGGATCCCATAGTCCGTAGCCGTAACAATAACACATAGTGTACCACATGCGCTGTCACAAGTTTCGAGATGCTCTCGTTCAATTTGAATCACGTAATACACTGTGGTGATTACCATAAGGATTATTAGAATTAGGCAATCTTCTGGTCCCCCTCGTCCTCACAAACCATGAAGCACTAAGCATAGGTTAAAAAAGAAGACTGGCAGACTGACTGACTGGGCTATAGGGCAAGTTCTTTGGGTTTAGGTCTGGGTCTGGTTTTGAGCTTTTGGGTCTGGGTTTGGGTCTTGGTGGCTATGGGCCATGACCTCCAAAGAAACTTTGTACATTTTACATCTTGACAAAATTTAAATTTCTTTAAGTCTTTACATTTTAGTGCAGTAGAACAAACGGCCGCACTGCGTGTGACGTACTACATACATAATAAAGCCAAATCTAAAACCATATTTATAAGCTTGTTTGAATGTGCAAACAGATATCTACTACAAAGCTGAGACAAAATTAGAGTAGACATTTTCAAAATTCACAAAAAAAATTAAAAATGTTTTGAACTTTCAATGTTTGAACTTTGTAGTAAAATTATTATATAACTTCTGCAAAAAAAAGCCAGGAAAAATTTAAAATTAAATGAATTAATTTTGCTCTACTAATATTTCGATGACTAATTTAGTCAATTGTTTCTAGATTTATATTGCCATTGTTTTTTGTCAAATGTACGAATTTCTGTACAATCAAAAAATCAGATGAAAAAAATGATATGCAAAATAGAGAAGATACTATGCTGTGAGATGTCAGATATGCACGCACATTATGAATTAGGACTATCAATGAGCATATTAATCTTCTATGTAAAGATAGGCGGCGTAGAGACGCACGCGAATGTCTTAATCTTTTGCATATTCGTGAGCCTTTTGTAAGACAAAATAAAAAGATTAAGAATAAGATTACGATTAACGTAAGGATGATACTGATAGTCCACCAGGCGCTTGGCGACTGGCGATATTACACTTTGTTTTGTAGAAAACAGAGATTTAACGTAGGTATTTTAATTGACAGAGAATCATGTAGCACTTTTTGGGATGTGGCTGTGTGCAGTAATTCTGTAGGTGACTTTTAAATACTATATGAATGAAAGTCATACTTTACTAATGTATGTATATGTATAATTTGCATGTTTTTAAAAGTGCGAAACGTTTTTATTTACGTGTTTTTTAATTGGTCAAAATATTTCATTTACAAGTTTTTTTAAAAGAGTCAAATATTCTATTTACATGTTTTTGTAAAGTGCAAAATATTCTATTTACATGCATGTAGGAGTTTGATTCTTTAAAGTCTTGCTTTTTGTAGATAGTGGATTTAGTTTGAAGCCAAAAATGGACATGGGTGATTTTGATTCTTCACTTATAATATAAACCCTTTTAATTTACATAAAAATAAATAGTAAACTTTATGTTTAAAAATTGTAACACAAACTTGAAATAACTGTAAACAAAAAAATGAATTAAGAGTCCTAAAAATGTCTCTCATTTTAAGCCGCTCCAAAAAGTCAAAAATGCCATAATTCGTATATAATTATTCAAGCAGATTATGGCACCAGCTTATCAGATTATAATCAGCTCACATTTTTATTTCGTATCTTGTTGGTGTAATATTATCTAATTATATGGCTTTATTTCAGGTTTCAAATTTCAGCCTAAATTTATTTCAAGTACATGGTGGTCCTAAAAACTTGCCATTAAAACTGCATGTAATTAAAACGGTAAAAGCGGTATCCAATTCGGTATTTTAAGTTTGGTGTAATCTGATTTTTATGGCCCAGTCAAAATGTGATATGTGACGCGGTAGTGACCCAGCAGTTGGACATAAGTAATGTGATCTCCTATATTGTGATTTACAGTGTAGATAGTTGGTGATCTATTTACATGAATTTAGAAGCGTGAGAAAATATCTACATAAGAGTGTCGAGTGTTTGACATTGACAAATGTAAACTAGTTTGTACTGCAAACCGATGCATTCCGATTCCAAAGCGATGATGTACAGTAATTAAAATTCTAAAAAATTCAATTTAGTTAAATATGCAAATTCTAGTATTAGCATTACCTGGTACGATAATTAAATAATGTTATTTGAATATTAATAATTAGGTATCGTAAAGGTACAAACATACATAAATGAGCTTTTTAATTCTTAAGCAAATAATATCCGTGTTACTAATAAATTCCCTATGTAAGTAAAACAAGTTTGCATCGTGCGATCGTGTTGTTGCTGTTGGTGTAATTTCAATTTGATTACAATATACAAGAAAAAATCTTAACCTAACACCTATACTCTTCAAATCAGACATCGGAATCAGACAGATGTAGTTCAATATGCAAAATATAGATAATTAGTGTGCAATAAATTAGAAATATGTAATTACCGTAAATCTTGTAACTGTACGCCCAGCGTGCTACTAAAATTAAATTTGTATTTCAAAGACTGTCATCTATTTTGTATTCTACATATAAAAAAATTCCACAAAACTGCATACAGCAGATCACTATAGATCTTTTTGCAATTACCTTAAGTGCAAAAGAAAAACTGCATAATGTCTAAAATAGATTAGGCCTCACTATAGTTTGCTTATAGCTGGTGTTGCACATTTAAGAATAATCGGCAACACATTTTTTTAAATTTTGTATTTGATTTAAAACCAAACCCGTACACTCAGTGTATTTAAGTGTATAGGTAATACTTTACAACTTTTAAAGATAGCAGGTTTCATTCTATAATTTCAAATTATGCCATGCGCATTACATATTGCTATGTATCTATAATAAATATCGTTTGTGAAGAACTAAAACGACTAATATTCAATGTATGCTAGAATTAAAATTAGCTTTGTCAAAACAAAGGAAGGAAATGAGATACATATGACTGCATTGCTAATTACGAGTTTCTAAAATAAGCAAATTTTTCTATTTACCTATATGCATTTATGCATTTCAACAGGTCAAAGTGTTCTTCTTACATGTTTTTTGAAAAGTACAAAATACTCTATTTACTTGTTTTTAAAAAATTACAAAATATTCCATTTAAGTGTTTTTTAATAGTGTAAATTGTCCTATTTACAGGTTTTTCAAAATGTACAAAAGCTCAATTTACTAATTTAAAAAAGTACAAAATGTTCTATTTACGTGTTTTTAAAAGGTTTTTTATGCTTCACTTCCATGTTTTAAAACAGTGTGAAATATTCCATTTGAGTACATGTTTTCTAAGTCTTCAAAATATCCAGCTTTTGAAGATTTGTTTTTAAAAGTGTAAAATGTCTTATTTACATGTTTTTTAAGAAGTTCAAAATATTCTGTTTAAAAGTTTTTTAAAAAAATGCACTAAGTTCTATCATGAACATGTTATTTTAATTTTGTCTGCAGATAGTAAACTTTGTTTTTAGCTGAAAATGTATATGGGTCATTTTGGTTCTTCACAGACGATGTGAAAAATACATGGCATAATATATTATTTCAAATTAGATTATAGGTTATGGATAGCCATTAGAGGAATTCATGTTATTCCAGTACGTTTAATTTCATTTGGTAACTAACACTAAAATAGTTTCAGGTTCTTTCTTAGCTTATTCTTAATTCGATATCGATTCCCTACCCAAATACATATGCTCATCTAATTTAGTAGTAACAATATTATATTATTTTATTTAATACAGTGCCTCTCTGCCTTACTAATGCCTACTAATGGTGGGAAAGGAAAAACTTGAAATTTGTGTAAGTGTAAATGACTCTCAGAAAACTTGAAGAATCTAATAGGAATTTAGTTATTGGAATTGCGTATGACATGGACTGAAATGGGTAGAGGAAAGTGTGCTAGTAAACCACGTCAAAGGCAAAGCCACGTCCAAATCCAAAGTCAGAGATCAGTCCAATGTTTTATATGTAGCCGGCTCAAGTTTGTAAGTAAAACCGGATTTTTCTCTCCTGTTTTTTTTAAGCTTGAAGATAACGAGATTACATTATTGAGGTCTCGTCTCATGACGACGACGACAAGTGGGTTGGACTGTTGGACGGTGGACGTGGACGATAGTTTACAGTTTAGACACAGACGTAACTTCATTTCTTTGTAAGTAATTTTTGCATGAAGTGTTCGTTATGTATTTGAATTTGAATTTGATATACGCATGATAATATAGAAGGAAGGGTGTGGGCACTGGGCACCGGCACTAGCACCAGTACTGTATAGCATATTACTGCTACTGATATAATAGGGAGCGTGCATAAATTAAATAAGCCGAAAATCTTCAAAAATATGATATTTTGCATATTTTTAGAAAACATAGAAGTGGAGCATTTTGCACATTTTAAAAACACTTAAATAACACATTTTGAAATTTAGAAATTAGTAGATTGAACATTTTGCACTCTCAAAAATCAGTAGATTGAACATTTTGCACTCTCAAAAATCAGTAGATTGAATATTTTGCACTTTTAAAAATCAGTAGATTGAACATTTTAAATTTTTTTAAATTAGTAGATTCAACATTTTACACTATGAAAAATCAGTGGATAGAACATTTTGCAATTCTAAATAATGGGTAAATTGAACACTTTGCGCTTTTAAAAAATATGCAAATGGAACATTTTAAAGTTTTTAAAAAATATGTAATACAATACAAATATGTATGTTAGTTATTTTGCACATTTAAAAAAAACTTTAGGAGACCATATTGGACTTTTTAGAATTACTAAATTGAACGTTTTGCACTTAAAAAAGAATGTCTAATTAAAACACTAATAGTATAACGTAATTTATGCACAGCCCGTAATATGACTCTACTATGCTGATATCTTCTGCTCTAGTCTAGTTATCTCATAAAACAACTCAATCCTAAAATCTCTACATACCCCGGCAAACCCCAATTTTTGCATTTTTGAAGTTTGGACACAAACTCACGCAGGCAGGCATCTCAATCTGCGAACTTATGCAAACATTGTCACATATTCAAAATGCCTTAAAACAAATCTCGCAATCATCGCTTTTGAGCCAAGTTCACGTCATATAAAAATATTAAAATCCCAACAAAAACTGTACGCACAATCATACAACCGTAAGCTATGATTTAAATGTGTAAATTATGTAAATGCAATATAGATGCCTTACCTACATCTACACAGGCATTCATTTATAAACACGAATTATATCATCAGCTATTATTTTCTGGTTATTTGATGTCATACACAATTTTAAATGTCATTTACGCAGCTTGTCATAAAGACATAACTGTGGAAACTCCTTTGAATTTTATCAGTGTCGCGCTATTACACTGCGTTTTATATAATACTAGACGTATTTAAATTATACGTGTACAATATTTTTTAAAGTGTTACACAGGTGCGTAAAGTGCAAACTGAAAAAATTTCAGGGCGTGGGCTCACCTCTTTTAATTACCAGTTTTTTTACCAGACTACTTAACTATACTACATAATTATTAAGAGCATAAGCATAGTAATTTGTTTTAATTAAGTTAATACAGCTTTTTTAGTGTGTTCAATAGCCCAATTTATTTGAGGTTTATAAACATCTACAATTAACGAATATTTTACATATCTTGATGAGGAAGGTTCAAAATTACCTATATTCATTTCTAATTAAAAGTAAAATTCCATTTAAAAAAACATTCGTTATCCTTAAAGTTTGTAGATAGGAAATTTTACATATTTAAAACAAATGTAGATACGATATATTAAACTTTAAAACCCTTAACAGTAGAACAGCTTATACTTTTCAAAAACATGTAAATCGAACAATTTGCACTTTGTAAAAATATGGAATTAAACATTTTGAACATTTTACAAATGTGTAAATTAAAATATTTGTACTTTTTTAAACATGCAAATTTAAAAATTTTCACTTTTAAGAAACATGTAAATGAAACATTTTGCCTATTTAAAAACTTGTAAATAGTTAATAGTACACATATTAAAAAAACAAATAAAACATCCCACACTTTAACAAAATTTGCAAATACAAATTTTTGCATGTTTTATAAGCATGCAATTAGATCGTATTACATTTTATTAAAAATTTAAATAAAATATTTCACAAATTTCATAAGCATCATTACAAATATTGAAAATTTTTTAAAAATTTGCAAGAAAAGAACATTTTGCATCCTTTAAAAATTTGCAAAAAGGAAACATTTTGCACCCTTTAAAAATTTACAAGAAGAGGGCATTTTGCATCCTTTAAAAATTTGCAAAAAGGAAACATTTTGCACCCATTAAAATTTGCGAAAATAGAACATTTTACACTTAAAAAAACAAATAACATTTATAAGAAGGGAATAGATTCCACGACACTCGCTCCCACAGGTTCTCCCCAGATCTTCCAGACAGCATCGGCCATCTGACAGAAAAGGAGAGAGACCCATTGAAACAGATAATCAAAAGAAGATACAACTAGCGATCCTTCAATCCTACGCCTATCAACCAAAAGATGAATTAAAAGAAGACGCTGCCATGCGGTCGAAGATGCATCTCGAGGAAAAGAAGCGAGGAAGAAGGAGAGCTCAAGCATGCTAAGGCAGTTGGGACTTGGTCTTCGACGGGAGATCAAGTTGGAATCCGGTCTTCAGCCAGGACTGAAGTTGGATTTTCGGTCTTCAACCACAACTCCACGAACGACTCCTCGAGAAGAGAGGAATTCAGATTCATCTTGATCATCTTCTTTTCCTAAAATTATATTCAGTTTTTGAAATAGAGAATACTCACCAGAAGGAAAAGGAAAACATGGAAACACCAAAAGGTTTAAGATAATTAAAAAGGGGATTGCTCCCATAACGTTTGTTAGTTTATTCATAAAATCAAAGGAAATCGAGGAAGTTTCTGTTGTAAAAATATATGTAATAATTTTCCTGTGCCACGTGGTTTCCATGTTCTCCGCTCTCTTTCGTGAGTTCGCGTTCAGTTTATTAGAATAACTAGTTAAGGTCAATAGACCATAATATAAAATGTTAAAGAAAAATCAAAAAGAGAATTTAATATTTGTGAATTACCTGTATTACCTTTCGACCTGGATCCGGAAACTGTAAGCACTGCTTTTGCAGTGCTCGTAAGAAATAGTTGTAAAATATTTGAATCATAATTCTTGTGTGGACAAAAACCTAAAGAAAAAGAAAAACCAAAAATAATTATTAAAGTTTGAATCCTTAATGTTTGGTTCCCAGCCGTCTGCTGAAAGGAGAAAATCGTATCATTTCACTTCACTTTATAATTTGGTTTTCCTTTGAATTTAACATTAAAATTAACAGTCAAATTACCTCTTCTCTTCGATCGTTCGTGTCTTTACTAAATTGGCAAACATGTACTTGATTCTCATCCTTCAGTATAGCTATAATTAATAATATAGAAATTAAATTAATATGAATATGGATCCATGAAAAGAGTTGGCAAATAACTTAGACGTCGGGTGTAGTTCCGAGGGACTCCTCGTACGTAATTATAGGGACTCAGCCCCGTTCATAAAATAATAGGGATCCTACGCATAAGATTAATACTTAACTAAGCTTAAATAAAAATATAAATAGGTATAAATAGAAAAATGAAACTTACCTTCGTAACTATATTCGAGATTCCTGGCTGACCGCGGCAGCCGAGCTTCTCCCCCTTTCATAGGTCTCCGACCTTCATCGGAGTGGTGGACCCCCCTTTTATAAACCAAATCTCTACCATCTGACATTAACTAACAAATCAAATTAATAATTAAAAATAATAATATGGGTGTAACAATATGGGTGTAATAATAAATAATAATAATTTTATAAATAAAATGGGGAGAATAATCCCCAAGCGATAAAAGTGAGGAGGTAAGGTAAACTCGGGAATGGCCTCCCATCCGCTCACCAAACCGGGGGAGTATACCATTCTCGTTTTATTTATCGCATCTATTTTAGTTATTGCGTTTTTTTGACATACCTCATTTTAACTCTAGCTTATAAGTTCGACATATGTTATTTCATTTTTTGTCAATCTTTACTCACAATCAGTGTTCTTACGCACATACCTATGTATTTTTAATTTAGATAATGCATCTTTGCATTCTCTGTATGTACAGCAATCAAAAACTGGCCACAAAACACATTGAACTAAAATCATCAAATAACTGATGTGGAATGGTATACCATAGAACCAGAACCATAACCATACAATATAGCACTTAATAAAGCTTTGTACTCCATATTTAATTCGCAAGGTAACTACCTACTATTGTACCTTTGTATTTAAATAAATTCTTTCAGCTTTGAAATTTTTTTTGACAGGTCATTTAATAACATGATTAGAATAAATGGTCTCTGCGGAATTGCTATGTATTGATTGTTCTATTCAAAAAATCAAGATTTAATAATACTAATGCTAAAATATATACGTGTTCCAACTAGTAACATAAAGCTCATGTCGACTAGATTAGCCAAAGGCTTAAGAATTAAACGACATTCGTACTCAGATTTCGTTCTCTTGTCGTTATTGTATTTTTTATACCAAATCCAAACGACAAACAAATGAAATACTCCTGTCGTTACACATATTTGGATTTCCTAGTATTAACCATAGGGAAGCTGCAGCAAAGCTAATAACAATAACAATAACACCAATCAACCTTAATAATAGCAATCGCAACGGCTATGGCGACGTCAATGGTCTGGAATTTAAATAAATTAGAATAGGAATATCCAACATAGGGATCGTCCACAAATGGTGCCATGGAACAATTAGCTTTATTTGTATGATCATATGACCCCTCTGCTGTCAGCTCTAACATTGCGTAAGTGGCTCTCCTTTAACATAGATGCTATCAGTGGCTAAGTAGACCCTACTAGGATGACGTCATTGGTGGACGATCCTTTAGGTAATTTGTATAGGGCATTGGCATTGACATCAGAGGAGGAATCAATGGGACCTGTAAGTTGGGAGTTGCGTATGTTTTCTATTGAAATTGAAATGTGATGAGACATGAGACGGATGAATGGGAATTGTGGAAATATTATTGTTTGCACAGTTAATGATCGTGCCCTACTTTTTATACCTACAATCTGCTGCCTATATAGTGTCTATACCTACCTTTGCCTTTGTGCCAGCCGTTTGTCGTCTCTACGTGTAATGTAATACCGTCTGGGAAGAATCAAAATAAGCCATTTCTATTTTTTTTTAACTAGAGATAATATATCTAATATTTAAAAATAAAATACAATATTTTTTTTCTTTATACATTTAGTAAATAGAATATTTTGCTGCTTTTAAAACCTTGAATGTAATTAACACATTTTGCAATTTTCGAAAATTGTCAAATAAAGCATTTTGCTATTTTCTTTGGGACAAGGAAAAAGAATATTTTACAATGTGAAAATTTATATTCTGCATGTTGCACCTTTTAAAAACTTGTTAATGGAATATTTTAGACTATTTTAAAAACATTTGCTTAAATTGTAAATTGTGGAATTCAAAAAAATATGCAAATAGAACAGTGTATTCACTTTTTAAAAGCACGTAAATGGAACATTTTTTGGCTTTCGAAAAAATGCAAATAAAATATTGTTCGAAAACAAGTGGCTAAATACACCATTTTGCACTGATTAAAATCAAAATATCACCATTTCACACTTTTTAAAGCTGCATATGTATTTAAATTTTAGGAATTTTTATACTACTAAATGGTAGTGTCTGACGCAGCTTATTTTATTTCTTACTCAAATTGGATATGGCTTATTCTGATTCTCCACCAGGTATATAATTCTGAGTGTATAGACATTTCTTGTAAGCCGCAATACTACAATCCCATATTTGCCATTTATATTTTAGTTACATGGACAGCGCTTTTGGAGACAGAACAAAACCTGGACTTGGCATGAGTCATTAGTATGAGCGTCATTGTCATTAATTTCAGGATCGTCGAACATTAAACCAGTACAGCCAATAACTGTATAGAAAGTGTATATGCAAATAATAATATATAATTTGGCAAGTGCGGAACAATCGAAACTGCAATCAGACATGAGACAGAGTCCTTTAGCACTCATCGTCAGCTGTTTATTTATTTATTTATTATTTCCTTACAAAACTATACAAAAAGCACTACACGCATGTAGGCAATAGTTTTTATGGACTGAAATTTGGCAGTACACAGAATCAAAATGTAGCAAGGTATTGAATTTTAGGAGAAAAGAAGCAGCTCATAAACAAGTGCACTTTATACTGCATGTGATATATATAATAGCAAAATTGCATACAACTATATTTAGTTAAAAGAGATGCATCTACAGTTTACGCTTATGCAAAAGAAATGTATGCAATAGTATGTGTATCGCAACACATACTAGAAGTGAGGCCAGTCGTGGCAGCCACTGCTAGTACACTCCCCCCCCCCCCCCGCCATTTAAATTTCAAACGCTAAAGTTGTAAAAAAACACCTTTTAGTTATACTGAGCATGAAATTTTATAGAACGCATGGGTCAAATGTCAAACAAAATTTGAAAAAAAAAACACCGCACAGAAATAATCAGCACACATTGTTATGCCATAAATATAGAATTTGAAAAATATTACCGTCATTTAATTTTTAAATTGTGACATTATGTTCTTCTAATTTAGAAGTTAGTTTTTAGATGCTGAGCTTTAGCTGCATCTAATGAAATGGTTTTGTCCTTTTTTTAACGCTAGAAAAAGCGCCCGCGCACTGGTGTATAGTTTTTGGGCGAGATCCCATAAATAGTTTTTGCACAGTTAGCAGTTAACTGAAGCAACTTTCAATATTTTTTTACTTTTTTTTGCCCTCAATCAAAAACCGCCTATGACATTGCATTAGCGTTCAAACTTACCTCCATTTCTATATAGGTACGTGGTAGACAAGGATAATGTTGCCAAGGGGCCAGACACAAATCACGTCATGCCCAATAAACAATTTAATGTCGGGACTGCGCTGTCCCGACACTTTTACACGACTGTCAGCCCTGCATCGTTTTTGTCCGCTGTCCCTGCGTAGGCCCGACACAAATTCCCTGCATGCTTCCACCCCATTCGCAGCTTCATTCCAACACTAGAACGACGACTTAAATGCACCCCCGCCTTCATGCCAGCATTAAGACGACTATTTTTTGATGCTTTCCCGATTGTATACCGCTGCTTCATCTACAGTCTACTGCATCTTTCTACTATTACTAGCGCAGTACCTACATACTTATATTTATAATAATTACTAATTACTAAAGAAAATTCAATGAATCAACTAATTTTTTGCATTTATGATTTATTAAATTAAAGAATGGACATAGATTAGTCATTGCACATCAAAACAATAGTACTGATTATGAGGGACGATGAAAATCATAAGATCACGACACAGAACTACAAAATTCTTTATTTTAAATGATAGACGATTTTATTGAATTCAATAATCCAACATTTAGCTGTTCTCACTTAGATGTAAACAAAAAGCTTCCCAAGGTGCATTAAAGCTCGCACTACTAGCAACAACACAAACACCTACACTGGACCACACTTATTTTGCGTCTTGAGTTTATTTCCCGATATCAGACTTATTCAACTTGTACATTAAAATAAGCTCAAGAACACGATTATTAACTGCTAAGTAGCACGTTATGCATACAACAAGGACAACTGAAAGAAACAAATATGTATGCGTCACTGTTAGCAGTTAAAATAAACAAATAGGGCTAGCAATGAACTTTATTTGGTTATTTATTGAAAGCAGTTCTTATGTAGCCATTAGGGAACTAAAATCCTACCCACAACTATAACACTTATTGTTAGTTAGATATTTTAATAAAACTGGTAGAGTAACATACACGTAGAATCAAACACCCTCACTAAACTAATTAACTTAATTTACGTTATGAAAATGCTCAGCGCAATTACATGCCGAACGCCAGTATGATTGAACTGAACTGCGAACAACTTTTTTGAGAGCATAATATATAACGGACGAATGCTCACAGGCCTAAAAATGCATGAATAAAGGCGGGGGGGACAGCATTAAAACCACACATTGCGTTTATGTAGCGAAAACGTCAGAAAAGTGCAGTGGAAAATGCGGACTAAAATCCGAGTTTGGACAGCACGATGACGACGCTTTATTCTAGTCGTGTCACCCAACTCGGAGACAACAATAAAAATGCACATTGCGTTTATGTCGGGGCAGCGTAGGAACAGTGCAGGGAAAAATACCGCTTGAAATCGGAGTCTGTACAGCAGGATCACGACAGTGTTTTATAGTCGTGACACGATACAATTCCGACTCCGACTCAAAACTGCATTTATCCGACAGCCCCGACATAAAAACGTGTATAAAACTGCAGTCAATGTTTACTGGGTGTAAGTTGAGGGTGGGTAAATTTAAACAAGCCGCTCACATGGGATCTTACTGATATGAATACGGGGATCGTCCATAAATGACGTTATTCAAACATTACCATTTTAAAGATCCTCTTTGTTATTAGTTTAAGAATTAGGTAATCGGATACATTCAACATAGGATATTACTAATATGCATACAGGGATCTTCCATAAATGACGTTATTCCAACATTACTATTTTAAAGATCCCCTTTGTCATTAGTTCAAGAATTAAGTAATCGGATTTATTTAACATGGGGTCCCACTAATATGCATACAGGGATCGCCCATAAATGACGTTATTTAAACATTATTATTTAAGATTAGTTTGAGAATTAGGTAATAAAATATATTTACTATGAGATCTTACTAATATGCATATGTACGGGGATCGTCCATATATGACGGTATTTAAACATTATCATTTTAGAGATTCCCTTTGTCATTAGTTTAAGAATTAAGTAATCAGATATATTGAACATGGGATTTTACTAATATGCATACGAGGATCGTCTATGAATAACTATTTAAACAATACTGTTTTAAACATCCCCTTTGTCATTAGTTCAAGAATTAGGTAATGGGATATATTCAACAAGGGATCTTACTAATATGCATACGGGGAGTGTCCATAAATGACGTTATTTATACAATAATATTTTGAAGATCTTCTTAGTCATTAGATCAAGAATCAAGTACCTAATTGAATATATTTAACACAGGATTAAATAATATGTATACGGGGATCTTCCATAACTGACGTTATTTAAATTTTTATTAATTTTTTTATCCGCTTACCACGTACATTCGTATATGTCTTATTGATAGTAGGGGAGGCTCCATTTATGACGTCATTTGTAAATCATGTTATTCTCAAAAATATTAAAGCTTTATTTAACTAAATGCCACGTACTTCCATATTTGCCTATTGATGGCAGAAGAGCCTCCATAAATGACGTCTTTTGTGGATGGTGCAATATATAAAAAATATTGAGCTATATTTATCTGCTTGCTACGTACATATTCGTATATGGCTTTTTGATTGTAGGGGAGCTTCCATAAAGCTTTTATCATCTTAAATCGTAACATAAATTGCCTTGCGCTTTTGTTGAAGCTCAGCATCTACTTCGGGCCTGTCCTCGGTCGACAAATCCGGCGCGAAGCGCCGGATTTTTCTTTAAACCGCGATTTACAAGAATAAATAGCACCCAATTTTGACAATATTCATTTAATTCAGAAGAAATATGCAACGCAATTTACTTTTTGACGAACACCAACCAAGATTCACGATTCACCATTCGTCAAATGGTCGTTTATATAGTAGATTATCATATTCATATTTTTTACATACTTAACGTAGATTAAAATTTTAATTTTATTTTCTGTCATAAAACATCATATCGAGGGTGAAGTATCAAAATGGTTTGCTTCCACTTTTTGCTAAAAGCAAATTGGTTTCCTTCCTTTTTTTGTTAAAGGCAAAATGGTGTCCTTCCATTTTTAGCTGCAGACAGTCTTTTGGAAGGACACCATTTTGCCTTTAGCAAAAAAAAGGAAACCAATTTGCTTTTAGCAAAAAAAGGAAACAAACCATTTTGATACTTCACCCTCGATATCATGCATTTGAATAATATTGTCCGCCTGGTGGTCGCAGTCCCGGCCTGTTAACTATCTAAATTGAAGGATAAAGTTATACCTTACCTTACCTTCAGTTATTTGCTAGCTCAAGTCTCTACAACATGTGAACGGTTCGTTGTCGTTATTTAACTTTATCTCAAGATAATGACAGTTTCAAATGTCAACAGTAGCGTGGATTTTAACCCACATCAAAAATGCAATCAGAATCAGATGCCAAAGAGACTCGTGAGGAGTATTGTAATAAAAATACACACGCCAATGCTTTAGCATAGGATACATAACAAATAACGAGTAGAGTAATTATACAATTATATGCAGATATGCGTATTTAAGCCATCTTGACATGCATTTATCGCCCAACTAAATATATATGTATCTACAATCTTAACTGGAAGGCAAGCTTTAAGTAATAAACTAACCTCATGACACATTATTCGCAAAAACGTGTGTGTACAAAAATATCTACCTATCAGTGAGTAGTAAAAATGTACT
This sequence comes from Dicyrtomina minuta, assembly GCA_949802685.1. Classification (NCBI taxonomy): domain Eukaryota; kingdom Metazoa; phylum Arthropoda; class Collembola; order Symphypleona; family Dicyrtomidae; genus Dicyrtomina; species Dicyrtomina minuta. The sequence goes on along the minus strand of OX461808.1, from coordinate 86,808,651 downwards.
TATAAAAAATAAAAGGAACAAAATGCTTTCAAGAACACAGATTTATCTTCTGCCGTAAGTGAACATGACATAGACATCGCGGTATTTACATCGAAATGATGATCTTGAGATCAAAGTTGAACGCGCATTAACATCAACAACAGCTCTATAGGTCTATAGTATTTTAGGCCGCATGATCTGTATCCCAAGTAACGTGAACAAAAAAACGAAAATATATGAAAACAGTCAGGGAATGGTGTTGGTATTGCTTTTTTTCTCGTTAAAGGGAAAATGTAAAATTTCTGCAAGCATAATGGAAATATTTAGAGGTTTAAAGTGCCAAAAATTCGTTTACTAGATAGACCATCAGGAAGCGTATAAAAGTGCAGAGAATTTAATCAAAATATACGCATTTTTATTATTCATATTTACGCTGTAGATGTTGCTATATGTAAACGAAAATTATTAGCATTAACTTTGATTTAAATACCCCTGCTACATAAATTCACATAATGTAAGTGAAGTATCAATAGTTTTTGTCTTTTGCTGGAAACCAAATACACTTTCTAGACAAAAAACCTTTAATATCAAGATTCTAAAAGTTGAAAGCATGTAAATGGAATATTTTTGACTTTTGAAAGACATGTTAATCGATTCGTTTTTAATTAAAGTATGTACAATTAAAATAGTCCCTTCATTGAAAATCAGTACAATTGTATTGAATGAACCTGACACTGTAATAAAGTTCACTCACTCACTCAATATTTTGGACTTTTGAAAAGCACATATTTAGAGTATTTTGCAATTTTAAAAATCACACAATTAGAACTTTTTGCACTTTTTTAAAACTCATCATTACCATTTGGCACATCCATTTATTTTATTTTTATTTCTTGACAGATATATATTTTTGATTATATAGCTTAAATCGGATACAGACCAATTAATTGTGCTGGTGCATGTCAAAACATATAGAGTTTTCACTATGTAATATATTATGCTTGATTTTTAAACATATAAATCAAATGCTTATAAAATCGTATATTTAACATGCAAAATTTTCTATCTACACAGCATTCACAAGTGAAAGCCGGGTAAACTTTAAACCATTTATTTCGAGTAAAAATATCCCGTAACTACCTTACAATCCTTAGACCTTGATTTCACTAGAAAAGTTAACCATTGTTAGCCTTAAGAAACACGCTTTCAGAGTTAACCATTGTTAAATCTGAAAGCGAGTTTCTTAAGGCTAACCATGATTAACTTTTCTAGTGAAATCAAGGTCTTACTCAATATAATGGAATAGTTAATGTTAATAATGACATAAGAATCGTATTTCCATCTTAAATAAATACTCTGTAGATAAGGAATATTTTATTTCTTTTATAAACAATATTTTGCAAAACATTTCAATAGACTTTACAACTCTAAATCATAATTCTTCAAGCATTCGATACATTATAATCATATGTTATTGAAAAATACCATTTATCATCAAACACAGTAAGTAGGACTGTAGGATCATATTAGGGGTCGTCCAAAAATGATATCATTGGTCGGAGTCAGTGGGGGTATACAGTGGGGTATTCCAATACCATATGCCATATGTTACATTAATACATAATCACATTTTTGCAAATGATTAAGCAGATTACAGGGCCTTAAAATCCATGATTTTTCCATGACATCATTAACGGACGGCCCTCTATATGTAAAAAAGCTTCCTTAATTTAAATCGAAACTTTTAGAGTACACAATTTTACACAATGAATGTATTGAGCTGAGCCAGGAATAAAAGGATGAGTTTGCAGAAACGGAAATTCATATGTAGCCATTCAGATATATTGCAGTTGCAGTTGGTCCATTTAACATTTCACTACCTGCTCCAAGTATATAATCAAGTGTCATTATAAATTCCGATTTAACTTATTAATGCCAATTTTACATTTATACGCATTGTATTCGATGGCGATCCTTTCACCACTTGAATTCGAGAGGTATTTTATCGCTAGCCTCCCTTGTCGCTGCCGCTACATACCTTCACTACTTATCACCAACTTCCCCAATGCCAAGTATGTGTACATACCCATAGACTATAGGGAATAGGGTGCTATACTGAATATAGCATAGTGCCATAAAAAAGAGTAGAATTAAATAGAGCGTCTTAATCTGCGCCCATCTCTCTGCTTTTGTGCATCCTTAATAATAACAATAGTAATCCCAGTTTCATCTTCTTTGTGTAGAAATCCGTTTGGAATTGTATTTGTAGGTAATCTAATCTAACAACAAATACAATATAATTACAGAGCGAATTCAATGGCTGCAGGAGAATCGGCAGTGAGGGGGGGGGGAATAGGCAGTTATTCATGTCGTAAAAAATCGGCAGTCTAGGTTTTGGAGCAATTGACAGTGTGCTAGTTATGTATAGAATAGGCAGTTTTTTTAAATTTGCTGAAATTTTTGAAAATACAAAAATGACGGTTTAGAACCCAGTTAGCATATTATGGGTTACATCTCTTTTTCCAATTGTTGCCAATACTTTTCTGAGCTTCTTTTAATGAATCAAAGGATTTAACAAACTTCCATTTGTTAGCACCTGGTTTAAAAATGTTCTATGTCCTACTACTGGAAGCTTGAGATGCCATGTTGCTTTGAAAGAATAAGGAATTGAACTGAGAAAAAAATGTTCTACCACCATGAAAAGATACCTATATTGATATTTATGTAAAATTTATGCATACCTTATGCAAACTATGTGATAGAAAAAATAAAGTATCACAACTGCCAATAACCTCAAAAAAATTGTAAATTTTATAAATTTAAATCAGATATTTGCCTACACTGCCGATTCGCTAATTTCTTAAATAACTGCCTGTCACTGCCGTAAACCTTTTAAAAACTGCCAATTCCCTTTCTGCCGAATTCAATTGGAGATAATGCAGTAGGTTATTTCTAAGTTGCGATATTAGTGAAGCACAAAATACACTTTTTATTTCTGCTCACTGATATTTACACTATACGGTAGGATGATTGATGTTTACAGTTGCTTAAAATTGAAGGGAAGCATAATTGCTATATTATCTATCAAATAAATGAAATTGTAAGGCAATGAATGTACCTACTTATAGTTAGATGGATAGTACGCTGCACGTGATCCCTTTAAATATACGGTATTTGCATGAATAATGCGTTTATACGATGACATGTGACTGTACTTGAAATTTGGAAAAACTCATCTAATCTGCGTAAAATCCCATAATGAAATTCATGTGTATTGTGAATGAAGTCTCAAAATGGCTAGTATTTAATTATTGGTGTAACTAAAATAATTTATGTCAGAAAATATTGTAGATAGAAAAGATGCTTAAAATGGTTATTACCTAGATATTTTTTAAAAAGCAAATTGTTTTATATACATTTTTTTAAAAGTGAAAATTTTTTTATTTACATTTTTTTGAAAGTGCAAAATGTTTTTTGATTCATGTTTGTTCGAAAGTACAAATTGTTTCATGTACGCGTTTTTTAAAAGTTCATAATGCTCTATTTACATGTTTTTTAAAAGCGTGTAAAATTTTCTATTTACATGTTTTTGAAAAATCAAACTGTTCTATTTTCATGGTTTTGAAAGTGCAATTTACTCTATCTGCATATTTTATAGTTGTGTAAAATGTTCTATTAATTAACCCATTTTTAAAAAGTGTGAAGTGTTCTATTCACCTGTTTTCTTAATTGCAAATTGTTTAGCTTAATTATTTTTAAATTGCGTACATTTAGTACAGGTTTGAGCCGAATTCCGGATATTTGTATTCAAATATTCATGTAAACTTCTTTAGTTATGGGTTTGGGGATATAAACTAACGTTCCGACTCCGTGAGCTGAAAAAAAGCCCCACACCATTACGCTTTCTGAAAACCATAACCAGTAAACTACATGGTCAAATTCGGTTTCATATGCATAACACTGCGAATCACGCAGACCTATTTCCACATGGTGTATATATTTTATATTATTAATTGTAAAACATTCTACTTAAGTACACGTTTTTAAAAAAACAGAAAACAAAACTTTTAGTTTACGTTAATGATCATTGTATTTTGTTTTGATGTGTGGATAGCATAGATAGTACATTATATTATTCGATAAAAAAATTAAAAAAAATAAATGGCTAATTCTGCTACTTCACTACAATCAAAGACTAGTCCAGCACCTCAACTGGACTGAAATTAATTCATCAATATATTTCAAGGTATAATTAACCCACTGATAAACAATTAGCTGACGATGTACTGCTCCATTTAATTAATTAAACTTTCGATAATTTTGATTAATGGCCAACATCATATTCCCACACATACACCACAAAATAAATGTATAAATTCGCCCACTGCCAGAATGCCAAGCTAAGTAAATTGATAAACATTCAGCCTTCTTCTTACTTAACTAATTACGCTACAAATTATTATGAAAGTTTTTATTTTATTGTGTGTGGCCACGGCGGCTCTGGGTAGGAATTATTAATGCATATAATACAGGGTGGGCCATTCAATCGCAACGATTCTAACAGGCTATAAAATCCAAGTTTATCATGCGAATAAAACGATCATTATACCAAAATTAAGACAATTTCTAGGAGATTTGTGTGACACCTTAATCTTTATAATCAGTTAAAAATAAGTTAACATTTAAAAATTTTAAAATTTTAATTTTTTTTACATTTTTTAGTTTTTAAATTTTAAAATGTTTAAATTTTTAATTTTTTGACAGACTTTGTTCTGTGGGAATAGTCTGCATTGTTTTACGCTTTAATTTTAAATTAAAGTTGTTAAAAATAATTTTAAGATCTAAAACATCTAAAAACTGTGATTTTGTTAGTTAGGCTATTTTGCAACTTATTGTTAACCGATTTTAATGATTAAGGTGTCAAACAAATCTCCCAGAAATTGTATCTATTTTGGTAAAATGCTCGTTTTATTCAAATGATAAACTTGGATTTTATAGCCTGTTAGAATCGTTGCGATTAAATGGCCCACCCTGTACATACACGCACTTAGTAAATTATTTTATTTTTAAAGTTTAATACAAAATTATTGCATGTTAATTAGTAGCTAAGGTAATAAAACTCGTAATTTTGAACATATTTATTTTTCCAGCTTTCCCAGGCCATATTAAAAGCACTGAAGATATTGGAACGAATATAGTAGGTGGGAGCGATGCCGTACCGCACTCTGCCCCTTACCAAGTCTCTCTTCAAGTGAACAATGGGACGAACTGGAATCACTACTGTGGTGGGAGTATTGTCGAGCCTAATAAAATTATCACAGCTGGTCACTGCGTCTACGGACAGAACATTAGCAATGTCCGGGTTGTGGCTGGAGATCACAATTTGTTCGTGACTGAGGGTACTGAGCAGGTGGCAGAAATTGCATTCGCTGCTAACCATCCACGTTACAATGAGTATGTTTTAAGAAAAATTAATTTAATAATTAATTAGTATTCACATACATTTTAAGAAAATTAAGTTAATGTTTTTTGCTTTACCTGTAACTTTGTAGTGACACAGTTGACTTTGACTATGGTGTGATCCGTCTTGCCAAAAACTTGACACTAAATGTCAACGTATCCCTGGTCGCCCTACCAGCATCGTCAGACTACGAACCCTCGGGAAACTGCAAAAACACCGGTTGGGGAAACGTGATGGGGGACGGGACCGTGTCCAAGCCAGGGACCTTGCAGGAGGTCAACATGCCCGTCGTGCCCTTTGACCTCTGCAAGTATCTCTTTAGAGACTTCTGGAACGTGACTGAGCAAATGATCTGTGCTGGGGATACTGGTAAAGGACCTTGTGGTGGGGATAGTGGTGGCCCATTGGTTTGTAACGGTGTCCTTGCTGGAGTTGTATCTTGGGGATACACCCCCTGTGGTCAAATTCAATACCCGGGAGTCTACTCGGATGTTGCCCCTGCTCTTGGATGGTTTGCAAGCAATTAGAAAAACAAAATTGTTGTTTATATAATTTATCTGAAAAAATAAAATAATTTAAAAATTTAATTTTTGAAATGTGCATTTATTTTGGCCTGACAGAGTAAGTAATAAGCGAGGTAACTGACATAGTCAAGTAGCACGTAATTGCACGTGATAGTGGTTTTATGACGATAATAATGGTATTGAATAAAACGATATTGAAATGCATTGTAGAAATTTCCAAACGAAAATTGTGAGTTGTAATAAACTACTATGTATGTAGCTAGAAACGTGTAGGCGATTTTACTACTTTACCGTTAACTTTTTACTGATTTTGCGGTTACTCCAATATTAATGACAGAAGCTGTTAAAAGTAGTATACAAGAATTTCAGTTAGTGATTTACTCATACGGCGCCATTATATTGAGCTTCCAAAAACACTGTTAGATGGCCCAGCAGCTAATCTAGTTGAGCAAATGACGTCAGAAATCAGTCCGTTATCCGTTATATCAGCTTGGTATACTTTAACAATATAATACAATATACAAGGGAAAGGGTCGACCATAAACAATGTCAATACAGTACAAATAAAAAAAATTCTCAAAAAATACAACCTTGGGTGATTAAGGTTAGATAGATATAGATGTTAATTTTACGTGAGATATAGTTAAGCTTCCGCTATTTATTTTTGATGATTAAATACCATAAGAGAATAAAAATGTCAAATAGCTGTTTGCATGTAACAAACAAGGTACATATCACGGATCGTGCCTTCTCTTTTTCAACGTATGAAATAGCTCGTAACAATTTTGTAAAACAAATACAGGAAGGAAACAATATGTAACGAATTAGTCAATATTAACAAAATAAAGTCGATTTGTTACAATTATTGCACGAAATATACGTAATATATTTTGGCATAGAAACTGGAAAACGAGTAAACACATTACATGGGCAGGTGAACTTTTGTTTAAAAGTTCTGGCAAATCAAATGTAATATCCGATGCGTTAAACTCTCGAACTCTTTATTATCAAAAATCTATAATAAACTGCTAAAAAATTCCAGTATATTCAATAATAATTATATCTGAAGAGACCAGCAATTTGATTTTAAATTACAAGATGCCCACTGGTGTAAATATCGCATTGTTAGTTCTAGTTATCACTCCATTATGTATCTCCTCTCAACGCTCACTACTTAGTCAACTCCCACAAATCCCAGTGGAGCTCATTTGGAATCCACTAAAGAATTGCCAGTTCATTTTAATGACAGAAAATCATCCTACGGCTTCTAATCCTAAGTTTGGAAGAAAAATGCAAGAGCAGGCCGTCCAAATTTTAAATAAATTAGGTGCGTCTACTCAGAATTTTGTTGTGTTTAAGCGCCTTAATAGAAACTACCAATTTCTTAAGTATCAAGAGACGTGCTACATCTTCATTGTGATCCCAGCCTTGCGTCAAACCAGCATACCTAACTGCTATTACCCATTCTCTTATAAATTGTCAAACCAGGCCCTTTTGGATAATCTAAAACCTCAAAGAGACATTTATGTATTTGTCACAGATGCATCTAAATTTACTTAGACAACATCATCCGAAGCAACTTTTTATTCTTCTGAACTATGCACTTTTCCACTCAACTTTTTTTGGCTAATTTTAAATTTGCACAAGACAAAGAATATTGTGACTGTGTTCACCATGTTCACAGTCAAATTACAATTTAAAATTAGCAAAAGTATTTGGTTATTTCAACATTGGGGTAAGGCAATTTTATCCGAGTGGACACCTTACAAAGACATGTTAAAAAAATCTGAGGAATCTCGATGGAACTTGCACAAGACAAAAATGTTTTTGAACGGTTTTGACAAAGATGTTTTGAAATACTTAAAAACTTTAAAAACAATCAAAAACCGCGAGTTTTACAAAACGTTTTCGTTAGAGACGGTAATTTCTAAAAACCCCTTGGCAATGATTGTCCATTTGTTAGAAAATCGACTGAATATCACCTTCATTTCATACTCAAGATTACAGAGCAACCTAAAGGAGCCAATGAGCTGTAAATTTGGACGCATAACAGCTAGAAGTCTCCCCAGATATAATCATTTTCAAGTCAAGTATAAATATGCTAGCTACCAGACGAGGGTTACCGTCGGCGAACTTGTAGACAAATTCCTTTATGTAACAAGCTACAAGGATCTCATTCCTAGTCATTTGTACTTTTTCATTCTGCCATTTAATTGGCCAGTCTGGGGTATTTTAGGAGCTACAGTCCTCACGCTGTCACTAATTTACAAGCACGTGTATTGGCCTTACCTAGCGCTTCAATTTGGATTTGAGCTTGCGTTTCTCCCACTAGTTAATCAATTTGGACGAAGGACGCCAAAGAAAAAGGGAAAATATTGGCTGTATCTCATGTGGTTAATTGGAGCATTTTTAATCAGCATTGTTTTCACCTCGTATTGGCAAAGTTATAGACTAGCTCCACTACCAGTGAAAGTAAATAAATCTTTCCAGGAATTGGTTAATAAGAATTGCACAGTTGTTTTAAATGTAAAACATGCCCAAGAACTAGAAAAACATGCGAATAAGAATACCGGTGTGGATGTAATTCGTGCCCAATTAATACTTAAACATTCCTTGAAACATAGATTAGACAGAAGTTCAAATGCATTTTGGAAAACTGTTGAAACTACAAAGTACTGTTACTTGCTACACCAGGATGACGTTCCTTTCTTTATTTTTGTAAATTATAATTATTATAAAATCCGAACACGAATGACGAAGGACACCCTATTTTGGAAACCAGTTTCCTGGTCTTTCCTTGCACCTAACGTAGACATTTCTGTTCAAGTATTTAAATGGATAATCAGTTCAGGATTGCATGATTACTGGGAATATTTATTTCGGAAGCAAAAAACAGATGTTTTTATTCTAAAGGTTACACAAAAATTTAGTGAGCACAAGGAACTGGAGCGTGTTATGAAAAAAATTGATTTCAAAAATGAAAATTTGATAAAGCCCCTGTCACTTGACGACTCTCTGATAGCATCTGCGTTTTACTGTTTTCTAGCAGGATTTTGCCTCGCTATTGTGAGTCAAGTGTTTAAAGTTCTGAATCAGTGGCAATTGAAACGACGACTTCAATCTTGGATGTTACCATGAATTCTCCCAAAATTTTCAAATATGTAGTTCCGGTTTTTCAAGAAGTAGATATTAAAAAACTAATTTACGTACACATCTATGCGTTATCGACATTATTTTAATAATAATTATTGTAATTTTTATTAAAATCGTGTATTAGCAAGTATATTGAATTTTTTATACGACAAAACGTAACAAATCAAACTGCAAAAACGTAATAATGCACTATTGTCAATGTATAGGTGAATCTTAGATTGAATTTAACGACCTTATTTTTATTATTTTTTATAATTTTGCTTATATACACATTTTGTTAAGCAGATTAAACAATATTGGTAAAAGTATTGAAAAGTAGTCGCAATTCTGATAAGTGAACCAAATTTTAAAATCATTAGTATATTTTATATCAAAAGTAACCTAATAAGTCTAATAAACGCAAATAATGTCGACTCACAAAAGTTATTTGTATTTAGAAATGTTTTTTTGAACAATATGAATTGTCTACTGCTCAAATATTCACAGAACCTACGAAAACGGTGAAATAAATTTCTCATATGCTAATAGAAAAGCTTGTTATTGAATGTTACTGTAATACACAAACATGAACGAATTCACTTTACTTTGTGTTAGTGCATTGTATTTTCATGCACAGTTTAAAACATTTGACAATAATTCTTATAAATGCAATTTTCCAACTTACTTTGCGCACCCGTTGTTCGTACTTTTTGGGATACAGGCTTGGTATTATACAATTTACTTTGGCTTCTGATTGTCTTCTTTTTTTTTCATAATTTTTATTTGAATTACCAAACTTAATGTAGATTATTGTCATGCCAATATTGCATCTGTTGCTAACGTTTCTACAAGTTAAATTGTAAACATATTTATTTCATTCTATTCTGCATTTTTGTCATGCTAGAAAATTAAAATACCTAAAACAAAATCTTGTACACAATCATGTGAACAATATGCACACAATCATGTACACAATCATGTACAAATTCATGTACACCATTATGTGTACTATAACGTATACTATTATGAACACAATCATGTAATCATTCATGTATACAAGCATGTAAACATTTAAGTAAGCCATCAAGTACACAAATATTTACACTATCATGTACACCATCATGTTTACCCTCATGTTCACAATCATGTACACCATTATGTAAACCATTATGTACACTGTCATGTACAATAATATGTACACAATCATGTACACAATCATTTACACAATCATTTACACTATCATTTAGACAATCATGTACCCAATCATGTACACAATTATGTACACAAACGTGTGCACAGTCATGTACACAATCATGTAGACAATCATGTTGACAATCATGTACATAATCATTTACACAATTATGTACACAATTATGTACGAAATCAAAGATTTTAAATATACCTGCCAACAAAAAAAATTCAAAAAAGTCAAAAACATGTCAACTTGTCTAAATATAGCATTGTAAGTTATCATTTTCACTGCCCTGTGTTTGTCCTCTCAACACTCACTACCAAGTCAACCACCACAAATCAAAATGTAGCGCATTTAAAATCCACTCCAAAATTGTCAGTTCATTTTAATGACAGAAAATCATATTACTGCTCTTAAATTTGAAAGCCAAATTCAAGCGAACTTCGTCAAAACTTTAAATAAATTGCTAGCTTTCTTTCAGAATTTTGTTTTCTTGAAGCGATCTAAAAGGAAATCTGAGTTTCTCAAGCATTAAAAGACGTGCTACATCTTCATCGTGATCCCTGCCTTGTCTCAAACCAAAATATAACATACCTAACAACTAATTTTCCATTTTTCAGTAAATCTTTAAACCAAGTCCTTGGAAATAAATAAAGACCTCAAACAGATAGATTTATGTATTCGTCACTGATGCATTACAATAAGTTGGACAACATCACCCAAAGCAACGGCTCATGCGTCTTAGCTTTTTACTTTTCCTTTGAACTTTTTTTGGGCGATTTTAAAACTAGACGAGACTTATAAAATTGTGACTTTGTACACCATGTTCACATTCAAATTACAATTTACAAATGGCAAAAGTAGTTTGTTTGTTCAACATTGGTGTAATACAATTGTACAATGTGGAACACGCCCAACAATTAAAAAAACATGCAAATAATAATAAAAATACCGGTGTGGATGCAATTCGTGGCCAATTAATACTTAAAGGTTCCTTGACACATAGATTGGACAGCAGTTTAAATGCATTTTGGAAAAATGTTGAAGCTACAAAGTACTGTTACTTGCTACACTAGAATGATGTTCTTTTCTTCAGTTTTGTAAATTACAATTACTATAGAATCCGAACACGAATGACGAGGGACACGCTATTTTGGAAACCCGTTTCCTGGTATTTCCTCGCACCTAACGTAGACATTCCTGTTCAAGTATTTAATAGGATAATCAGTTCAGGATTGCGTGATTACTGGGAAGATTTATTTTGTAAGCAAAAAACAGAGCTTTTTATTTATGCGGTTTCACAACAATTTGGTTAGCACTCGGAACAGAAGCGTGCTATGAACAGCTTTGATTTGAGAACTAAAAATGTTATGGGGCCCCTGTCACTTGACGATTCTTTGATAGCATCCGCGTGTGATTGTTTCCTTGCGGGATTTTGCCTTGCTATTGTGTGTCAAGGGTATAAAGTTTTGTATCAGTGGCAATGGCGTCAACGACTCCAATCTTGGATGTTAACATGAATCCTCCCGCTGAATCTACCAATGACATTATTTATAGACTCACTTCAATGTCCACACAATGTCCAGTAGTACATGGCAATACACAGAGCACATATGTAAATGCATTAGTTTCTACGACAAGGCTAAAACTTACGTCTTATGGTATGCGCCCTATTCCAATGTCAGTCTTCGAGTTCGGGAATACGTTGGGTAGTTTAAAACTTCAACGTCATAAATTGTTAGTAAAATGTGCACTCAGCGACACATAGAAATGTATTTGAGTATATACTGACTTTCAGACGTCAAATGGCTGTCTTTCCTTTATTCAAATTGTTCATAACAACTTCAATATATTTTCTAAAAAACATATTTTTATTCTTTTCTTTCAACGTAAATAATTTTTAAATTATTATTATAATGATTAAACTAGCAGTGATAGTTTATATATTATTATTATATAAAATCATGTAACGCATACTTTCGATAAGTTTCTTGGGCAATCGTCGTTGCTGACAATGTCAAGTTTCGTCTATTAAAGTTCTCAAGCTTTTAACTAAAACTAGAATAGAACATGAATTTATTTCATGATTATAAAAATAGGTATTCGTGGGCATTAAAAGCTGGTGATGTGTCGCTCATTGCGCGCAGGTGCAAATACAGAATTAGTTGCATGAATACAGAAACTTAGCATTTAAATTTAATTACATTGCTGATATATATTAAGTTTTAAGACTTAAGTAATTAGCTCTAACTAACAAATATTACGATTTAGATATAAATACTTAGAATTTAAATCTAGACAATAATGCTTAAATGTAGTTATATATTATTATTATTATTTGGGGTTTTATTTCTTTGATTCATATTTTAACTTGTACATACACAAAAGAGACACATGAAAATTTTTAATTAATCTTGAAAACAGTACTAGTAAAGATAGATAAAATTTGCTTAACATTAAATTATATACCCAAATACACCAAGTATGAGTAAACAATTTAGTTGAGGAAAAATGAAGAAGCCCTCGCGACATATATCAAGCGCCGAGGAAAGAAAGGTTAGGCTAATACAATTATTATAACACAAGATAGAGTAGAGTGGTAATCATAATACTATACACTGCATAGTTAATACTAATTATTTCCTTATAGTATTCACCTTATTTCGTACATTCTATTGAAGGAACAAGTTAGAACATATTTAGTTTAAAGCTTTTATTATAGACGGTATGGATGATTTCCTATATCTTTCAGTTTTACAGCTAACTAAATTAAAATTTTTATTAAGCCTATTGGGTCGTTTATTGAGTCGTAGATATGGTTTAAGGAGGCCCCTGTAGCAAAGTGGTAACACGATCTACACGTAACGCGAAGTAGTCGAGGTCGAATCTGAGATAGAGCACATTGTTTTTGTGCCCCCTCTCTCAGACGTACTCGATGAATGGCCCTCGTGCCCGCCTACGGTGGGGCCGTGCGGGGTAGAGAAGCTTGCAGAGGAGAAGAACTGGGGGAGGAGCGCGGGAGGCAGTCAGACGACGTGAGAGGATACTTTGCCTGAAACCATACCACCCTGGTGACAGTAAGCCTGCAGACAAGTACTTTCAACGCAACCTTAAGATTCCAATAATCTGTCCCAATCGCTCACTCTACCTCATGGTTTGAATGGATAAGTTATTAGAATAGTTGCATACAATTATTCATTTGAATTTGAATTGTTAAAATTAAGAAAAAGCTCGTAAGGGTCTTGTGTGGTTGTTATCTGACTATCTCGTTGAGTCGAGTAGACGGTGGCATGTACCAACTCTGTAGAACATCAGTACCTACTTTAAAACATATAAAACGAAATATAAAGGAGAAGCGAAGGTTAGCCGAGGCTTAAACCCAAGCTGTAGATCCTGAGGTTGTGTCACTGAGAGTAGTGTAGTGGGGTGTCCAGAGTTGGGTAAGAATGCTCGGCTACTTAGAAGAGATAGGAAAGATATCAACACAACACACATTTCCCAATGAACTGTCTGTAAGAGCATTTGCTGATAATCGGACGTTAAATAAAGTTTTTTTTTTAGATATGGTTTAAGCCATACACTGAATCTTTTGAATTTAACAAGTTTTTGCCCAAATGATTAAAGCAATTTTTTATATCTCTCTTCTATGGTATGGATTTCTAACTTAGAATCTACGAATTGGTGCTTATTTTTACTTACGTAGCAATTTTTGATTATTCCTAAACATCTCTGCTCAACAGTGTTAATTTTTTGAATTAATTTTTTAGTTAGATTAAGGCTCATTACTTGGGAGGCATATTCCAAATTACCAATGTGTTAAAACCTTTAACGAGATCTGAAAAATGGCGTGAAACTATTCAACTGAAAAGAGCATGATTGCGTATACACGCCATGTTAAAATATTTGAGTAAAAATTTATGGCGCTAGACATGCTTGGGCAAATTGAAAACATTTGCGTATGACCCCACCCTCAACATGTTACAGTACACGGCTCTACCCCGCACCTATCAAACCCAACTGACACTCTCCCTCCTTTTCATTGTTGAATTCGCCGTGATTATTTACTGGGTCTCCAATGGCGTCTTTCAAATCCTGTTCCAAATCCTTTTCTTTATGAAAATCAATTCCGGATTTCAACTTGCAGTGGACCGGCTGCGAAAGAAAAAGAAGCGGCCAGATTTTAACTGGGGGCAGTATTTCAAGTTAGAGGTATACAGTGCCTACATGGATTGCAGGAGAATCCAGCTGCCCATCAATTGCTTTAATCTCTGCTCAGCTAACGCGGTGTTCATGCTCAAGAATAATTACTATTGTGGCGGGCGTTATCTTGTGCACCGTGTATTTCATCAAGTTCCCTACGTTAGATATTGCAGTAAGTGTCTTTACAGGCTCCGTTCCAGTCACTTTTAGCCTCGTCAACGTGGCTATCTACGATCAGACTTTCAAGATCCCAGAACAGATGAAGATGCTCAAGATGCAGATGATTCTGGGTGGTCGTGGGAGTCGCCTTGAGGACTTGAGAAGTCGGGGGGAAATTGCTGTGTTTGAGAGGCACGTTAAGTCAGTGAAGGAAGTGGGTCTGAAGCAGGGGATTTTTCGGACGATGGAAAGGGAATCCACAATAATGTTCTTTGATGTCATTACTCGACAAGTTGCATCTTTGCTCATTTATTCGCGATGATGTGAATGCTATTTTGCGGTTTAGAGAATACGTTACGTATTGACATGATGTATTTTAGGCCAATACAAACACAATTTGGGTATAAATTATTAAAAGAATATCTGTATCAGTTTTTCCGTTGTCATCCTGCGCATTCCGTTATATTACTGTTTATCAACGTAATTGTATATCTGAAGTTAATGCACAATTGCACTGACCATGGAGTAGACATCGTAAGCACAGCACGTCTTTTATGAATATTTCTCTAGTACTGTAACTGTAATACGTTGTATCTATTTTAATTCGGTATTTTGAAGTTTGAACTATTACCCTACCTAATATTTTCAAAAAATTTCTGCCGATTTCATATAAAGAGAGAAATTTTAAAAAAAAGTATGTACCGTAATCATACTATATAATAGTACGCCCCGCTCAAGTACTTTCCCTAGTAAGTATTTAATTACCTATGACCTAATTGTGCAAAAGACGATTGAGTTATTTAGTTTTTCAGGACTTCAAATTAATCCTGAAAAGTCTATATTCATTTGCATCAAAGACGGAGTACTAGTTACAGATGATGTACAATTAACAAGAGACGACTTTATTCCATCTCTACAGGAGGGTGATACCGTAAAATATTTGGGAGTCGACTTTAATTCTGAGCTCACTTTTGTGCCGTCAAAAATTATTGATAATTTGAATAAGATGCTAAATAATCTTGTTTCGACACCGATGTTACGGCCACATCAAAAAATAATTATTATTAATGATTATATTCGGACAGTATTAATTTACCCCCTTCAAATGGCACCCTTGCATAAACTGCCGAAATCATTTCTAATGGACGTGGATCGAGTAATAAGAAGTTCTGTTAAAGAAATTTTGGGGATTCCAACAGATACTCCTAATGCTATGCTGTACACTTCAAAAAACCTCAGGGGGCTTTCCATAACAAAAGCAGAATGGGAGTCATTTTTACAACATTATAACATATGCATGGTTTTATTAGGTTCCAATGATATGTATGTCCCATATGCAAAGGACCTTGAAGACGAATTAAATCAGTGCGAAAAGGCATTAAATTTCAGCGATGAAGAATTAGATGAATTGAACAATCCTAAAGCAAAAAGTAAAATCACCAAAAGAATGCGCATCAAGCTTCGTGAAAAAGAATTTGAAACATGGAGTCAGATGCGGTTACGTAGTGCAGGGGTGTGCCAATTCAAAGACAATCCAAATGGCAACAAATTGCTGATGAATAAAATTGGCCTTACTACTTCTGAATGGGTCACTACTTTAAAAATGAATGTAATGTCTCTAGTGTAAGAGTAATTCCGGGGAGGAGCCTAGACGAAACCCAGTGTCGACATTGCGGCGCTGAGAAAGAAAGTCTTGGTCATGTATTAGGTTCCTGTGTCCGGGGAGAACTCATACGCAACAATCGACATCACGGTATTCGTGAAATTCTAGCAAAAGCATTTCTTGACAGAGGATTCTTGGTGGAGCAGGAAGTTCATTGTGTTGCTGAAAATGGGTCAACTAGGAGAGTTGATATTATAGCGTATTGCCCGTCTTCTAAAACTGGATATATTCTAGATCCTACAATATGATTTGAATATGGGGACAGTGAGCAGCAAGCGACTGCAGTGGATTCGGAAAAAAAGAGATCTATGAGCCTTGTGTCAAGTATTTCATGGAAAAATGGAGTTTACGTAGTGTGGCAGTCTTTGGTTTGTATGTAGGTGCGCGGGGCACGATAACAAGTTTTTTCAAGTCGTGGGCTAAATCTTTTGGAATAAAACAGACAGTCTTGGATGACATTTTACTGTTTGCGCTACGAGGATCAATTCAGATTTATAATTATCATTTATATGTTTAACTTTAGTTGTATAAACTTACTTATTTAAAAATTTATTCATGTCAATTAAGAAAGTGATGGTATGTATACTGAGCTGTATAGCTATTGCAATTGTGCAACAGTGACCTTATAAAGTTTTTCTCTCTAATATAAAAAATGAAAATTATAAAAATAAAAATATAAAAATCGAGGTAAAAGTGTAGTATTTCGAGTAGATCTCCTTGCGTTTGACAGTAGCACTTTAAAGTTTGAATTTTGAACCACTGCTCGTGAAAAGGTGAAAACTGGTTTACTGGTGTCAATTCTTTTAGTACAGGTTCATGGTACATGTAAAAGCACCAGTGGGTTGTGTCAGGTAAGGGTACCAGCAGAAACGTGTATCAGTTTGTCGTACCAGTAAAAAGTAGCAGTTACACATACCATTTAAATGTCTCAGTCACACGTAACAGTTCAAAGTACCAGTCACACGTACCAGCTAATTGTCTACTTAAGTCACACGCATCCATTAAATTTTCAGGTAAGACGTACTAGTATATAGTCCCAGTTGCAAGTACCCGCTCGTACTTAAGTATCGTTTGAATGATGCTTTTATTATGCTGCCGGAGCGTGACGTGAGCCAATCTGCAATACCATTCAAGGTTCTCTCCGGTGGTACGTAGTCTAAAATCATATGTTCCACCTTATTGAAATAAAATGGAAAGTAAAATTATACAAAGGAAACTGCGTAATAGGTAAATTAACTGATTAGTACGTTATGCATTGCAACCAAATTGTGTTTTACAAATGTTAGCCAAGTACTCTGTAGGTGCCGGAAAAGTAGAGCAATCCATTATAAAATATAATAAAATAGAATAAGAGACAGTACATTTGCCACTACTTTTCTTAACGTGCGCGGAAATACGAAAAACGATTATAATATTAGTAAGGAAATTTAATTTACATCTCTCAAGTTTTAAAAGACTTTTGTACCCCATTTTTCGTCGGCACTACGCTCTTGACAGACTTTTCCGGTCCAGAACGTTGAATGAAAAAGTACAACATTTACTTCGTAGGATGACCACTGGGCAATTTAGTTATTTCACCCAGATATGGATGAAAACTACAAATGTCCTTTGTTTAGCTGTGGACAACTTTTCTAAGGATGCCAGTGGCTACGCGATCTTTTTCAGTAGTTTGATAACTTACGTAAGTAAATTAGTTGATATTTGTACGATTATTGAGAAGGTCAAAAAGAAAATGGTAAAGGAAGGCAGCTCTGAATATTTAAGAATTGTAAAGAATATAATAATCACTGGAAATAGATCTAATATCTGTAAGTGTATAAAATATGATTTAGTTCTAATGTAAAAAGGATATTCTCTCAAATCCCTAAAATTAGCATTTCTAATATTAACTGTTAATAAATATATATTCGTGAGTGAACTTTTTTTAGTTTTTTGCTGATGATTTATGAACAGTATGCAATGGTAATCGTGATAATAGAAAGGTTAAAATACCAATTAAGTTACATTATAAACATACTATGCATTTCTTGACTGAAAAATTATTGCGTGTGTTAGGCCAAATTTGTTTGATTTGAGTAAATATATTTAGTAAAAATCGTCGGAAAATTTTACATTACCATAGGGCTTCTACAAATATATTTATTCTCGTCCAAGGTCCAAGTCAAAACAAAAAGTTAAATCAATAGTTAATAGTTCACATCGTCAGACTGATATACTTCATATAAGGTAACCCGTGGACCGGGGTCAGTACCAGCACCAGTACCAGTGAGATTATTTCCCAGTCATCAACGTAATTACGGGGGAAATACAAATGTTTATGACGACAACAGTTTGGTCTTTGTGAACTGCGTCGTTTGTCAGGTAAAAAGTTAATTAAAAATTAGTCAATATATATAAATAATTACCGGTTTTGGTGTTACATTGAAATTGTCTATCTACTACTAAATATTTTAGCTTCAGTCTACCACGTATACTTTTTACTATATAAGTTATGTACCTACCTATCCCATCAAACCACGGAAGGCAAATAAAATTACGTTTTTGGTCAGATATTGAGTGGCTGGTCGGAACACGGTTGGCCATGGATAAAAGTCTGGTTTTAAATTCCAAGCACTGGAGGCCAGACATTATAAGACGTCAGATGGCCCTGAGGAGGCTTATTCTGTTGGCCCATCGTCCGAAAAGTGTCCTTGAAAAAGGCAACATTTTCCACACAAAATCTGCTAATAAGCCACTAGAGTTTTTGAGTCAGGAATAACGGGTGAATTTAAGTTGGTGGCCGCGCGTGGACCGACAGTAGTTTTATCGCCAAACGGCTCACTGCTGACAGCAGAAGTAGCGTGCCGAAGTTCAGCTCAGAGACAGTGTAGAATGCCTCGCAACCGCAACGCAACAAAACAGTAACCGACAAAATACATTCAGTACAAATTAAAATAGTTGTGATTACTAGAGATACAATCAAACTAAACAACGAACCTATGGGGGTTTACTTCGCTTATACTCCAGTTATTTGTGTGATTAGTGTGACTTTTTATTATTTCTTAACTACTAAATCAGAAAAAATATAAGTGAATATTTTTAATTCTATCTTTATTTTATCATTTAGTGCAATGTCGTGTTCTGTGCA
Organism: Dicyrtomina minuta; assembly: GCA_949802685.1. Classification (NCBI taxonomy): domain Eukaryota; kingdom Metazoa; phylum Arthropoda; class Collembola; order Symphypleona; family Dicyrtomidae; genus Dicyrtomina; species Dicyrtomina minuta. The sequence continues at coordinate 86,789,214 of OX461808.1, read as the reverse complement.
CAGCTTGTTCTGTATCTTATTGTAACATTGTAGAAAAGTTATAAGTCAAATTTTGAAGTTCATTATAGTTGTTGACCACATACTCAAGTGTTAAATACTAAAACATAGACACAAAATAGGCCTTGAACAGAATACAACACTGCAGTTTGAAAATTCGGCATGTCGGACATGGCTATACTATTTTATCCTAAAGTTTAGGGAATTTTATATTTAAATCATCCAAACTACCAAAGCAATTAGTGATTAAGTTTTTCCCAGGCTTAGAAATTTAGGAACTTGCAATGCTTTATTCTGTGTGCGGCACTCGTCATATAAATCGCAATTAATGTCATTCGCTCGCAAAACAACTATATCTGTGCGCCATTTACCACACTCGTCGAAGTTTTTGCTCAACGGATATTTTAGATTCAACCCTGGGTGGTTATAAACACTCAAAAATGTTTATGCATGAGTATCAAACTAAAGCTCGATGTATGTAATTATATGGATGAATTTATGAATTTTTATGATATTTAGGAGGGTTTAAAGGGGATTGGAGAAATGGGTGGCTACGAGTCCGGTAAAAATATTTACTTGATCGGGTGAATGTCTGAAGTAGGGTGGTTATTAGGTGGGTAGCAGTCGAGTATATAGCAGTTAATTGTTGGCGTAAGAATTAGGCGGTGTAAGATAACAATCGCCCCATTGGCGTTTTAAAGTCGTTCCACCGGTGGGCCGCTGGTTTTGTAAGATAGTCCGGCCGCCAGTGTTCGCGGCGACATTTCCAACTATCTGCCTCCTCAAATCGTGACCAACACCACATCGGTCCAACCATTATCCAACTATTATTTGCCTAAATCTGAAACTGTACAAAATGTTATAAAAATAATTAAATGCTGATTTAAAATAAATCCTCTGTTAAAAATATAATTAAATAATATTGTAAAAATAAATATTTGCCTTGAAAACCTAAGTTTAGCAATTATTTAAATCGCAAAGAAAGGTCACGACACATAGGCGCCGATTTTCAAAATAAGATTATGTGCTTTAGATATACATAGACCTATGGCAGTAAGCAAACGCACCACTAGTCATTTCAGTCGCAGGAAAAACGACCATTATTATTAAATGACAGGGGTTCGGTCCCAAAGAGACCAACGCCGCCGAGGCCTTTAAAAACGACCATAGGGGGCGGGGGAGACCACTTGTTCATTTTTCAGAAAACTTTTTTCGCGGCACTCATACTACAAAACAAAACTAAGTTACCCAAGCATAAGAAGATCGACTAACGTTTCTAGTACAAAGGAACAGATAGTCAGGATCAAACCTTTATCGCAGTAGTACATTCCTCCCACATAAAACTTCAATGGTTGTAATCCTTTGAGCTGATGGTTGTACAACTTGTCCTGGTTATATTTTGAAAGTAACGACTGGATTCTCCATTCCTGAAGAAGATGCTCAGTGCGATTATAAAACTCACCCAGTGGTACAAACACTATGACAGTTACAATTGAAGTAAGCATGACCATGTAACCCATAGCCAGTGCTAAGACACCACTAATTTAATTGCTCCATAGAATAAATAGATTGTTATAAATATGAGGAGTGCCTTTCCATAGCAAATACAGATTTTAAACACCCAGTCCGCTTCCAAGCCTAAAAGTTTGATCATCCTGAAAACATCTAAGCGCTCCCATTTACTTGTCAGCAACTTGAAAAAGCGTGGTTGGTGACTTCTATAATTAATAGAATCATTAGTAAACAAATTTTACGTTGCAAAAATTTTGGAAACATTTAAAAGTATTAACAATGCTATATAGCTTTAGTCACCCCAACTAAGTGATTACTACATGAACTCCGAATAGAGACGGAAATTCTGTTCCAATAATAAAAATCCGGCGCTTCGCGCCGGATTTAGAGGGCCCGAAGTAGATGCTGAGCTTCAGCGAACATTGGCTTCAACAAATGAGCAAGATAACTTCAGTGTCGCTGAAATATAATCCATGAAGTAAATGTATTTCATTGAAACGGTGTTGGTTGCTCAAAAATTAAAATTTGCAACATTTTTTCTATGAACTATGTAATTATAATAACGTAAGTTTGTTAGTGCGAGTGCGGCTTGTAGCGTGCTTACTACGGAATGACAGACAAACAGTCAAACACATTTCAGTACATGCGAAAGGTCTGCACAAAGGTGGTTATAAATAGTTGATAATTTGGTTGACATCAGTTATGGACTATCCCTGACTCTAACTTTAGCACTGGGAGGGCAGAGGGGATGGCAACAAACTCTCCAGAAAAACGAATGATAATTAGGTGATAATTTTGTTGACATCTTTTATGAACCATGGGGATGTATAAAATAGTGTTATTTGAACTACGTTGTTTATGCACAATCCCCATGGGTCGTATGCACTTAAACTCATGTGTATGTAATACATATCAAGTTGTACATCATGTTCGATTAGTGGTCCCAATGGTCTGGTCCGGACCACAAAATATGGTCTGGTCCTGGTCTGGTCTGGTCTGGTCTGGTCTGGTCTGGTCCGAGGATTTCGGACCAGACCACAATTTTTTGGACCAGACCAGACCAGACCACTATTTTGTGGTCCGAATATTTAAAAAAAAAGTCGTTTTCAGAATACACTAAACTAACTTAAAACAACTTGGTGTTTAAGAATATTTGCTGTATTGTGAATGTTAATATTTATAAGCATTAAGTAGTTTGAAAAGTCCATTTAAACTCAATATTATAAGTACGTATATCGTATATATTTAGCTTAAGAATTTTTTTTCAGTAATGTGGTCCAAATGGTCTGGTCTGGTCTGGTCTGGTCCGAAAATCCGGACCAGACCCCTGGTCTGGTCCAAAGAAGTTGGACCAGACCAGACCATAAAATTGGGACCAGACCAGACCATTGGGACCACTATGTTCGATATTTAAAATTATTTGTAAATTTACATTATGTATTTGACACTTTTGAGACCATGTCGTTTTGACATATTATAATGACAATAGGTCTGCTTGTAGAATATAGTAAAATTTCATTTTAAAGACCATCGATTATGTAATGATTGCACTAATTGATGGGGTTCTGTGAAATAGAGTTATTTAAATGACGTCATCTACATACATAAATATGAAAAATCAATATTGAAAAAATATTAAGGTAACGCCATTTGCATACCTTGGTATGACGTTATTTATTAACCCTGCTAATAAAAGAGTAATATGAACCATCCCAATAAAATAGTAAAAATCTAGTATACGTCATTTACGGGTTCTGCCATTACAAGAGTGAGGATTTTGGCGACGTCATTGATGGGCCATCCCAATAAAACAATTACAGAATCTTTTTTACTGTGTGGCTAATCTGGATTTTTTAACTACACTTTTTCTCCCCATTCCCCTCCTCACTATCGTTTACGCAGGTATTAGTATGTCGTTACACGCGTAATGCAAATATTTTTGCTATCGAGGTATTTTTCACTTACCCTTACCCCCCTCTCTTACTCACATATCTATCATAATCATACTGTTAATACTGTAGGTGCAGCCGTAGTATTTATTATGCCTCTTTTATCGTGTATACAGGTATTTAGTTATAGGTTATATTTGTAATGTTGTTTTGGTTGCTTTTGCAAATCAATTTCACTTACTTTAAGCAAACCCACCCAACTTACTAACGCAGTTACAATTGGCTGACATGGTACTATTAGTGCTACATAGAGTACCTTGTACGGTGGTGCCGCGCAATTTAAATTTTCGTTGGAACTGCATGTGAATGTGTATTCCTTTACAAGGCAAGCACTTGGGATCGTACGCAAATAGCGCCACCCACGTTCAGGGTGGGTGACTGTGAAAAAGGTGACAAGACATGTCAACGATAATTATAGCCATGTACGCAACTCTGAAACGGTTGACAAGTTAGGTGAGTGGGCAAAAGAATTTGAAAAATTTCGCTGGCGACAATTGTGAACGGTCCTTCACTGGTTTTTCTTTCCCTTCATCAAATTTGTTTTGTGACATGGGTCCATTCAACCGTTAATTGTGAAGAAAAGTTCAGTTAAAGTGAAATAAAAAAACAATACAGACCTGCCTGCTCGCTTTCGTGGTTGTTCAAGAAAAGTTTCATGACAATCGAGTAGACGGTTTGACCTGTAGCGACGGACTAACAGACAGACAGACAGACGGACATGACCATTTTAATAGATGCTTAAGCTCAGCATCTAAAAACTGTCGTTGCACTCAAGTTGTACATGACAACACCAAGAACAAAGACCGACAGGATTCGAACTGCGATTTTGACGAGCGCGACTAATCCTTGATGATCATCTAATGGGGACAAGCTGTCTTCATACGAGACCAATAGGGACGACAAAAATTCTGGGGAGTGCGGTAACACAAGGGACATCTAAATCACCATAGGCCATAACATGGTGTGTCCAACTACGTTAGCAGCAATCGAGTACTCACACAGTCTTATTAAAAGTTGTCCTTTGCCTTTGACATCCTTTGTTGTTGCAGTTGATTGACCTGAAAATGATTGCAACGTTTGTCAACAATTTCACTATAGTAATCGCTTTATTGTTGAAGTTGTATTCTAAAACGTTTGCTTAATTTAATTTAGGAAGCAATAGTTTGTGTATAGCATCATTTTAATTGGAATATATTAATTGATAAAACTATTAAAGTCTGTGAAGAACCAAAATGACCCATATCTAATGCACGCTAAAATTAGAATAAGCGTTGTCAAAAACAAAATGAGAAACATGCGTCAAATGTTAATTAACATTTTTAAAAAGCCTAAAAGTTCTAATATTTACGTGTTTTTAAAACAAACAAAATGTTCTAATTCCGTGTTTTTGAAAAGTGCAAAATGTTCTATTTACCGTATTTCCTCTAATAGTACGCGGTTTTCTAATAGAACGCGTTTTCTAATAGCTGCCTCAGTTTGGATAGTACGTGGGTCTATTTAACACATTCTTAAATGGCAGTGAGCGGGTCCCTATTCATGCGCGGGTCTCTAATTATACGCGGGGGGTCGAAGCTCGAGATTAATACTACGCGGGGCTTACTAATAGAGGAAATAAGGTACATATTTTTGAAAAGTGTAAAATTTTCTATTTACATGTTTTGTAAAAGTGTAAAATGTTCTATTTACGTGTTTTATAAAAGTTTAAAATGTTCTATTTACATGTTTTGTAAAAGTGTAAAATTTTCTATTTACATATTTTTAAAAAGTTCAAATTATTCTATTAAAATGCTTTCAAGACATATTTCAATATTTTCGTAGATAATTGATATCGCTTTTAGCTAAACATGAATACAGGTCATTTTGGTTCTTCACAAAAAAAATGATACAAACTTACAATGAAATTTTAAACTAATTATACTCCACAAACTCCATGTAGCGGTTAAAGTAGTTTGTCCATTCTGGACGTAACACAAATCCAATTTCGTTGCATGTAGGAGCTGTATATAGCAAGACCCAAATTGCCAAGTACACCTTTTGAAAATTTGTCGCTTCTTCTGAATTTCTGATTTGGATGAAGCGAAACAAAATGTAACATAGGTTCGCAAAGCAAATGAAAACGTTGAATCGAAACAGTGCTACTTTTATCGTTGTTTTCAAGTTTTCCAATTTATTGGACTTGCTACAGTATGTGAATGGGTGAGCTGCAAAATATTCTCCTGCTTTTACTGAAAGGGAAGTCCAATAAAGCAACCTACTAGTAACTAAAGCGCTTTGAGTGTATTTATTTTCCATTATTATATTTTGAAATTCCGAGAAACTAGGTGTTTTTCAAAAGTAATTTAACTAACTTTCGAGTTTTACAACCCTAAAAGGTAGGATCTACTTTTTGAGTGGGAAATAAAATTTTGGTGATGTTGAACTGATGCTACGAACCTTACCAATGACGCACGAAGGAGAAATTCAAAAGCTTTGTATTTAAAGTACGTATTTAAAAACGTGACGCTTTTCATTTTAAAGGGATTGGGCAGCATACAAAGTCATTATGTATTTATTTAGAAATGTCAAAAGAAAGAAAATACGTTTTAATTAAGAAAAGCACTTCACGGAAAACTTTTGCGCGTCAATATAGTTTAATAGTAAATATAGAAGGGGTTCTCATGGTTCTTGCCAACACAAACAGTTGCCACTCATATGTTTGAAGGAATAGTTGGTTTAAGTTAAATTGGTAAACCAAGGTTATTTATTTTAAGTCACAAAAACCAAGAAGTCCTACGACGTCTGCTAGGCAACACGGTTGACTTGTTTTTCTACACAATATACAATACTGTGATATTCTATTTTATTTAAACAATTTCAATTCTTTTTAGAAATATACATACATATATTTTTTAAGAAATATATTTATACTGAACTGGAACAACAATTTTATTTTTCATCAAAGACAACACACAGTATATTTTAATTTTAGTAGTTGCTTTATTTTTTTCATTACGCAAACTGTTGTTCTTTATAGTCACAGACTCAGTTTTTTTTTTACGGTGATGAAATATTACAAATTCGTTATGCTAACTAAACACAATAATAATATTTTGCTACCAATCTACGAATGTGGAATAAATATTATATATAGGAAAATCTTGTTATATGAAATAATGAATAAATATCACAATTCTATATTTATTTAGCAAACTAAAAGTTTTAATTATAAATTGTTTTAAAAATATAAAAGTAAATTTATGTAGGAAAGTTTTGACAGAAAAATAAAATTGGCATTCCTATAGATGTATAATAAAGCAATAAAAAAAATGATTAAAGTTAAACAAAAGTAAATTTATTGTTGTTGTTAGTATTTATTTTATGAACAATAATTAATTAAACTTTAAATAATTTAATACCTTTAAAATGTATAATTAAACCCTCAAATTCAATTTTACTAGTTTTCTAAACGTTTTTTCTTCGTTATAACGTTATTTATAAAAATACAATATTTGATGAGGTTATAATTAACAAAATTCAATTTGAGCAACATGAACAATTAAAATAGGTAAAGAGTTGTGGTGAGGTTATTGGTTTATTTTAATCCATGTGTTGATTTGATTTTTATTTTCTTCAACTATAAATCGTCAGTGAAGAATGAAGTTTGACCATCTCCCTTTGGGGCTAAACTGAATTATGACCATCTCCATTCTGATTTAAAAACGGTTTTGACCATCTCCATTTTTGATGAAATACGGCTAATGAGTTATGTTAATGATTAGTTAAGGGTTTAGTAATTCGAAACTAAGTACATTAGGGGTCATCCATAAATGACGTCATCAAAATAACCCCATTTTAAGTCCATATCGTCGGTGAAGAGTCATTCTGTCGTAAGTCTAGTGCACAACTAAAATCATTCTGTCGCAAGTCCATTGAATTGGTAGCTACTGTTGAGGTCGCTTCCGCGTTTTTCTATGCATTAGGGGAGGAGGGTGGGTGTGGGTGGTATGTTTCTGGACTTTCTGTATTGTACTCATGACGTACACCTAGGGGTCGTCCACAAAAGACGTCATAAAAATTCCATTTCCAAAAACTGCAAAATGTTCTATCTACATGTTTCTCAAAAAGGCAAAATGTTCTATCTACATGTTTCTCAAAAGGGCAAAATGTTCTATCTACATGTTTCTCAAAAGGGCAAAATGTTCTATCTAAATTCTTCTCAAAAGGGCAAAATGTTCTATCTACATGTTTCTCAAAAGGGCAAAATGTTCTATCTAAATTTTTCTCAAAAGGGCAAAATTTTCTATCAACATGTTTCTCAAAAGGGCAAAATGTTCTATCTACATGTTTCTCAAAAGGGCAAAATGTTCTATCTACATGTTTCTCAAAAGGGCAAAATTTTCTATCTACATGTTTCTCAAAAGGGCAAAATGTTCTATCTACATGCTTCTCAAAAGGGCAAAATGTTCTATTTACATGTTTTTTGAAAGTGCAAAATGTTCTATTTACATGTTTATCAAATACTCAAAATTTTCTGGAAATGGAATTTTTATAACGTCTTTTGTGGACGACACCTAAGTGTACGTCATGAGTACAACACAGTCAATAACATACCACCCCCCCCCCCTAATTCATAGGACAACGCGGACGCGACTTCGACAGTAGCTATCAATTCAATGGACTTGCGACAGATTGGTTTTAGCTGTGCATTGGACTTGCGACAGAATGACTATTGGCCGACGATATGACCCTCCTGTCACCAGATTACCCGTTGGGTAAATGGCGATCTTTAGCATGCGATACCTTGAATATCCAAGTACGCTGCTTGGCCGTACCCATGACGTCATGTAAGGACGACCCTTTAATTTGTTAAAACTTTTAATAATGATTTATTAATGAATAAATTTAGTCAAATTAATAAATTAGTGCATCATTCATGAGATCAAGAATTAGTTCATCAATAAACCAATATTACAACTTTAAACAATTTATGGGGTCACCCATAAATGACGTCCTATGTATGGCCAAGCAGCCTACTTGGATATTGATGGTATTGCATGCTAAAGGCTCCCATTTCCCTCACAGAACTGTCCGATCGCATCCTATAGTTTCACCGATCGGAGCGAGGTATCGGAATTTCGGACATTTCCGATCCCCTTTTCCGATCGGAAAATCCAATATATCCTATTCCTAAATCCTATTGTATGCACGATGAAAGAAAAAAATATTTTGCCTTAGCCGAGTATCGAACCTACAACCTCCCTGACTATAGTCTGCAACCTTCACCACTTCGCCACCATGTACTTGTTGAAAAGATAGGGAAGTAAATCAGACTTATAGGCATCTCGTAAAGTTTACATTTACACTAATTTCCTATTTTTTTAATATACTAATTAGGTAACTTAATTGAATTTATGATGTTTCTAATATTTTTGAACTTGAAATTAGGAAAATAGCATTTGGCTGACCGAGATTTAAAATCTTCGCTTACATTTTAAAAAAAAACTACCCGAAAAAGGTTAAATCAGACATTATTAATTAAATTATTAATTTTATTGTTATTTGGAATTTATTAAGGCCATTTACTGGTTAATCTGAACCATATGCAATATTTTTTAAAAAACTAACAATAGCATCCTATAGTATATCCTATCGGTGAAACTGTGTATGTTTACTATGGGCAGTATTTCTATAGGATGCGATAGGATCCTAAGGGACACCTTGTCTCTCATCCTGTGGAGCTTTTTCCGATCGGATCCTAAGCTTTATTTTTGCAAGGGTTACCTAACGGGTAATCTTAATCTGATGACAGTAGGGTTACAGCGACATAAAATGGGGATATTTTGATGACGTCATTTATGGATGACCCTTAATGTACTTAGTTTTGAATTACTAAAGCCTTAACTAATCATTAACATATTTCATCAGCCGTTTTTAACGAAAAATGGAGATGGTCATAATTCATTTTAGCCCCAAAGGGAGATGGTCAAACTTCATTCTTCACTGACGAAATATTCTTTCGTTTCACTAAATTAATGTTTACCTATCAAGAGTTTAAAGCGGAAAACAGAATTTTAAAACATGTGCTAACAGTAACCCATTTAAACTAAGATGACACAAATTCGTCGATAAAGAATGAAGTTTGACCATCTGCTCTTGGAGCTAAAATGAATTATGACCATCTCTATTCTGATTTAAAATTGGTTTTGACCATCTCCATGTTTCATGTAATACGGCCTATGAGTTATGTTAATGATTAGTTGGGGGGTACTTAATTCGAAACTAAGTACATTAGGGGCAACCCATAAATGACGTCGTCCAAATATCCCTATTTTAAGTCCCTATGACCCTCCTGTCATCAGATTACCTGTTGGGTAAATGGCTTTCTTTATCATGCGTTACCATGAATATCCAAGTAGGCTGTTTGGCCATACCCATAACGTCATTTATGGAAGATCCCTTAATTTTTTTAAACTTTCAATAAATCAATGGATGAATTAATTTAATCAAATTAATAAATTAGTGCATCATTCATGAGAACAGGAATTAGTTCATCAATAAACCAATATTATGTACAACTTTAAACAAATTATGGGGTCACCCATAAATGACGTCCTATGTGTAGCCAAGCATCCTATTTGGATAGTGATGGTATTATGTTCTAAAGATAGCCATGTACCCAACGGGTTATCTGAAGACAGGATGGTCATAAGGACTTAAAATGGGGACATTTTTATGACGTCATTTATGGGCAACCCTTAATGTACTTAGTTTTGAATTACTAAACAATTACCTAGGAGATGGTCAAACTTCATTCTTTATCGACGAAATATGTAATATATTGGTGAAGAATCAGAATGTTGATCCATATCCTATTTTTTAGCTAAAAATAAATTTCATAATTTACGAAAACCAAAATCATACGATGCCTTTGTGTAAAGAGAAGTAAGCTGGACGCATTTTAGAGTTTAGAGGCAGTAGAATTCACGGTGAGGTGTGTGTATGTACTTTTTTGGACGCTTGCAAAATAGTATAATCATTTTCATGACTAACCAACAAAATTTTAAAATGTGAAGAAAGAGAATCATATCCTCCACTAACATACTGTTTGTAAACATTTTCAATCAATAAATAAGCCACGGAATTGAGGCTTAATCAAAACGTGACAGATATCGCTATATGCTTTACCTACGTAGTCAGTTACCAGTTAAGGGGACGCTAACGTTTTAAATTTGGCAGTTTAAGTTTTAGCGTTAGAAAATTGTACACTACTATATAGAGTTCGTATATATATTCTCGTCCAAGTCAAAACGTAAAGTCAATGCAACATTTCTATGTATACTAAAAAAAATAAACTATTCTGGATTTTGACAATGGCCAAACCTATTTGTAAATAAATAAAATTGTTTTTTTTTTAGCTTAATTATATTCTTATTACATTCATACGTATTACTTGTTTGCTAAGGCGGTTTAAGTCTGAAATTGGTTTATTGTTACTTATATTAACGTGGGGCAATTTTCAATTTAAAATTCTGAAATTCAGACTGATATACCTAATAAAAAGTATCTGTATAGCGTGAACCAAAACCAGGAACAGTCATAGTCAGTAACAGCACCAGTACAAGTGAGATTAAATCCCAATGTAACTACAGGTAAAATGAATGTTTATGACGTAAAAGGTTCGGTCTGTTTAACCTGCATCGTGTTTTCAGACGGGACGTTAATTACGAATTAGTCTATATCCCTACATTGTCATGGCCTATCTAGACTTTTTATTTTAATAGCTAACCTAAGTATACTACGTATACACTTGACACTTTACTATATGAGTTGTATTTATTTATACCAAGTTATATACTTACTATTTTCATAATGTCTAAAACCTAATGGCAACATCAATTAGTTCATACAGTTTAGACGTAATCAGAGATTTATATAGGGTAAATAGGATGTGGTAAAATTTGTTATTTTATAGTTTCTAGTTTTTGGAAAGTGACGGTCACATATGTGGCCCGAGGCTTCTAATTAATTCTTTTTTGTCGATATCAAAGCTAGTTCGCGCCTCTATTACAAACATCTTAACAAAGAAACATTCTGAAACTGTACAAAATGTTAAAAATAAATAAATGCTGATTATGAATAAAATCTCTGTTAAAAAAAGTATAATTAAATATTATTGTCGAAATAATAAGTTGCTTTGAAAACTATTTATTTGGAAAGGAAACTTCGATTTTTGACAACTACATACCTATTTAATATTTTATTAACTTCTAAGTAAGTTCGTAGTATCAGCCTGGGAGGGCAAGGGGGCTCTCGCACGTGGGCGCAACATGCTCCTTAAAATGTGTGCTCTCAAACGAGCGCATTGCTTTCAATTATAGATTAGAATTAGAAGGGCCGGATAATGCGGCCGGCACTGGCAGCCCCTGCTGCCTAAATTTTGAAAACACATATCGTAGGCGAAGTATCAAATCCGCTTCCTTCCAATTTTCGCCTTTCGCTGGAACCAAATCCGCTTCCTTCAAATTTTCGCTGGAACCAAATCCGCTTCCTTCCATTTTACCTTAAAAACAAATCCGCTTCCTTCCAATTTTGATTTAAATAAGCGTTTTTGTTAACCAATTCATAATTACATGCATATGAAAAGTGCAAATTGCTCTAATTGCATCAAATCCTAAAACGCAAAACGTTCTAACTACATGATTTAAAAATATCAAAATCCACTAAACACATGATGTTAGTCACAAACTGTTCTAACGACATGATTTCAAATGAAATTTGTTCTAACTACATTGGCTTAAGTTGCAAACTAATCTAACCAGGTACATAATTTTGAAAAATACAAAATGTTCTAACTACATAGGCTTAAGTTGCAAACTAATCTAACCAGGTACTTTATTTTTGAAAAATACAAAATGTTCTAAAAGTTGCAAACTAATCTAACCAGGTACATAATTTTGAAAAATACAAAATGTTCTAACTACATAGGCTTAATTTGCAAACTAATCTAACCAGGTACATAATTTTGAAAAATACAAAATGTTCTAACTACATAGGCTTAATTTGCAAACTAATCTAACCAGGTACATAATTTTGAAAAATACAAAATGTTCTAACTACATAGGCTTAATTTGCAAACTAATCTAACCAGGTACATAATTTTGAAAAATACAAAATGTTCTAACTACATAGGCTTAATTTGCAAACTAATCTAACCAGGTACATAATTTTGAAAAATACAAAATGTTCTAACTACATTGTATTAGGTTGCAAAATGTTCTAACTACATTGTATTAGGTTGCAAAATGTTCTAACTACATTGTATTAAGTTGCAAACTAATCTACCAGGGAAATAATTTTTAAAAATACGAAATGTTCTAACTACATTGTATTAGGTTGCAAAATGTTCTAACTACATTGTATTAGGTTGCAAAATGTTCTAACTACATTGTATTAGGTTGCAAAATGTTCTAACTACATTGTATTAGGTTGCAAAATGTTCTAACTACATTGTATTAGGTTGCAAAATGTTCTAACTACATTGTATTAAGTTGCAAACTAATCTACTAGGGAAATAATTTTTAAAAATACAAAATGTTCTAACTACATTGTATTAGGTTGCAAAATGTTCTAACTACATTGTACCAAGTTGCAAAATGTTCTAACTACATTGCATTAAGTTGCAAACTTATCTAACCAGGTACATGATTTAAAAATACAAAATGTTCTAACTACATTGTATCAAGTTGCAAGCAAGTCTAACTACATAATTTTAAAAAATGCAAAACATTCTAAGAGATTCAAGAGCGCAATTTACTCTGACTACATGGTTTTAAAAAGTTAAAAGTATTCTAACTAAATAATTTTGGGTGGCATACATTTTTAACCAGATGGTTTTAAAAAGTGCAAAATGTTTTAATTGCATCATATCCTTAAACGCAAAACGTTCCAACAACATGGATATTAAAACTGCAAATGGTTCTAACTACATAATTTTTAAAAAATCGAAATCCACTAAAGAACAAATACATGATGTTAGTAACAAACTGTTCTAACTGCAAAGTTTTATGTTGGAAATGGATGTAACTACATAGTTTTAAGTTGATAACTTATCTAACTACGTAATAAAAAAACTGCAAAATGGTTTAACTACATGATTCTAATCGCAAGTTGTACACGAATAGAAATACATAGATTTTGAAAAGTGCAAAATGTTCTTATTACGTGATTTTGAGAATTACAGGTAGTTACAGCTTTTTGCACTTCTCAAACGTTGTATTTAGATCATTTTACATTTGTAAAATTTTTTAACTAAAACAGTTTAAAGTTTTTAAAACATGCAATTAAAACATTTTGTACTTTTTTAAATCATCTAGTAAGAACAGTTTGCCACACAAAATCATGTAGTTAGAGCATTTTGAACTTTTTAAAACCAGGTAGTTAGAGCAAATTACGCTCTTAAATCACGTAGTTAGAATGTTTCGCACTATTTAAAATTATGTGGTTAGATTAGTTTGCAGCTTGATACAATGTAGTTAGAACATTTTGCAACCTAATACAATGTAGTTAGAACATTTTGCAACCTAATACAATGTAGTTAGAACATTTTGCAACTTAATACAATGTAGTTAGAACATTTTGTATTTTTCAAAATTATGTACCTGGTTAGATTAGTTTGCAACTTAAGCCTATGTAGTTAGAACATTTTGTATTTTTCAAAATTATGTACGTGGTTAGATTAGTTTGCAACTTAAGCCTATGTAGTTAGAACAAATTTCATTTGAAATCATGTCGTTAGAACAGTTTGTGACTAACATCATGTGTTTAGTGGATTTTGATATTTTTAAATCATGTAGTTAGAACGTTTTGCGTTTTAGGATTTGATGCAATTAGAGCAATTTGCACTTTTCATATGCATGTAATTATGAATTGGTTAACAAAAACGCTTATTTAAATCAAAATTGGAAGGAAGCGGATTTGATACTTCGCCCACGATATGTAAAAAGAATATTTTGACTATTCAAAAACAAACAAATAAAACATTTTCCACTTTTCTCTAAACATGTAAATACAACATTTTGCACTTTTCTGAATCTAGTAACCATAAAATTTTAAACTTTTCAAAAACATGTAAATACAACATTTTGAAATTTTCTTATTCGAGTAAACATAACATTTCAAACTTTTCAAAAAACATGTAAATACAACATTTTGCACTTGTCTGAATCGAGTAAACATAACATTTCAAACTTTTCAGAAACATGTAAATACAACATTTGGCTTTACCGAAGAAAATGATCAACAAAATCAAATGATGATGTTTGTATAGAAGCAAATTGCTGCCTACAAGAAGTTCTTTTGTCCGGCCCTGAGGATTAGATAAGGTAAGTAAACATGACTTGTTGTTGCTATCAACTCCCATCGATCTTTACCCACTATTGACCGTGAATGACATCATTTGTGGACAACCCCTAAAGTACGAATGTTCATTTGAAACCTCTTTGTTTATTCATATCACATCAATTCTAATCATAATAGCTTTAATGCAAGGAAAAGCCGAATTAAATCATTACCTACATATTATCGTTATGCACTGATTACTGATATATAATAATAATAATAATAATTTATTCATTGGGTCGATTTAACCGAAGTTCATACAACCAGACTCAACCAGTCACTGTGGGTGAGGAAATAGGAGGCTACCGCGTTAGATCGTCTCGGTCTTTGTACCCTTTCACCTATCCCCGTCCCCTCCTCCACAGTAAAGGAGTCTCATTCCCTAGGCCCCTACAGTAAGTAGTGGTCACTAAGGAGCACCGAAGGAGATTGGGTTTCAATCAACCATCCAGTGACGTTTACCGTACAACACCGAGCCGTAAACGATTAGCAGTGGCCGAGGATTGAAGCCGGGTCTGAGACTGTAAATTTCGTTACAGTCTGCAGTCCTAACCGCTCACCCAAGCACGCCTGCTTGATTACTGATATATAGGAAAATACAACATGTCAGCAATTCCAACAAAGCTATCAAAAATTATGAATTGCTAAATAACTAACTAAACGTGGATTTTACGTACAATAAGGTTTTCTAAACAAACAATTAGAAATAACTGCTTATAATTTTTATACAATTACAAAAAAAGCTTAATATCCTAAAACATCTAAAATGCTTGCCTTTATGGTGCACAACAGCCGCTTCAATTAATTCAATTGATAATTATTTGTTTTAAATACTTTCGCCAAATCCAAACAAACGAAAACCTTTTTCGCGACACTCAGATACGAAAATCCTAAATTAAAATTACCCAAGCATAAGAAGGTCGACTAAAGTTTCTAGTACAAAAGAAAACATAGTCAGAAGCAGGGCTTTATCACAGTAGTACATTCCTCCGACATAAGACTTCAATGGTTGTAGGCCTCTTAGCTGGTAGTTGTACAACTTGTCCTGTCCAGATTTTGATAGTAGCGACTGGATTCTCCACTTCTCGAGTAGATGCGCTGTTCGATCATAAAACTCACCCAGTGGTACAAATAATATGACAAGCACAACTGAAGCGAGCATGACCATGTAGCCCATTGCCAGAGCTAAGATACCACTAATTTTAATTGCGCCATAGAATGAGTAGATTGTTATAAATATGAGCAGAGCCTTTCCATAGCAAAACGTGATCCTAAACACCCAGTCCGCTTCCAAATTCAAAAGTTTGATCATTCTGAAAACCTCTAAACGCTCCCATTAACTTGTTAGTAACTTGAAAAAGCGTGGTTGGTGACTTCTATGATAGAATAATTAGTAAGAAAAATTTCACGTGTTTAAAATTTTGCAAACATTTAAAAGTATTTACAATGCTATATAGCCTTAGTTACCCCAACTCAGTAATTACTACATGAACTCCAAATAGAGACGGAAATCCGGTTCCGAAAAGAAAAAGTGCCGTTGCACTCAGGTTGTGCATGACAACACCAAGAACAAAGACTGACAGGATGCGGACTGCGATCTTGAAAAGAGTCACTAATCCTGGATTGTCATGAAAGGGGAAAGCACTATCTTCAAATGAAACCAATAAGGACGACAAGAATTCTGGTGAGTGCGGTAAGAGAAGGGACATCAGAATCACCATAGGCCATAACATGATGTGTCCACCTACATTGGCAGCAATCGAGTACTCACAAAGTCTTATCAAAAGGGGTCCTTTGACTTCCTTTGTTGTTGTTTCAGATGATTGACCTTAATATTAATGCAACGTTTGTGAACAACTTTACTATGTTAATCTCGTTATCAATTTTCAGATTTATTTTGAAACGTTTGTTAAAAAGTTAAAAAACAATAGTTTGTGTATAGCATCATTTTAATTGGAATATAATGATTAATAAAACCATAAATTGTCTGTGAAGAACCAAAATGAGCCGTATCCATCCAATGCTAGAATCAAAATGAGCTATGTCATAAAATCAAAATGTGAAACATGCGTAAAATGTTAATTATATGAGTTTTTGAAAATTGTAAAATGTTTTATTTCTGTTTTAGAAAATTGCAAAATGTTTTAATTCCGTGTTTTGAAAAATTGCAAATTGTTTCATTTCCGTGTTTTGGAAACTTGCAAACTGCTTTATTTCCGTGTTTTGGAAACTTGCAAAATGTTTTATTTCCGTGTTTTGGAAAATTGAAAAATGTTTTATTTCCATGTTTTTGAAAATTGCAAAATGCTTTATTTCCGTGTTTTGAAAAATTGCAAATTGTTTCATTTCCGTGTTTTGGAAACTTGCAAACTGCTTTATTTCCGTGTTTTGGAAACTTGCAAAATATTTTATATATCATAGGTTTGCAAAGCAAATAAAAACGTTAAATGTGTACAGTGCTACTTGTCTCTTTGTTCGAAAGTTTTCTAATTTCTTGGTTTTGCTACAGTATGTAAATGGGTGAGCCGCAAAATATTCTCCTGCCTTTAATGATACAGAGGTCCAATAAAGCAACCTACTAGATACTAATGCGCTTTGATTGTGATTCTTTTCCAACATTGTGTTTAAAGAAAGATGTGGAGACACAGTGTATTTTGAGTGTTTGGAACTCAGAATGGTAGCTAGCTACTTCTTTAGTGAGACATAAAATTCTTTTGATGTGTAACTGAACCTAAGAACCTAAGCAATGACGCACAAAGGTGAAATTCACAAGTTTTATATTTAACGTTATTAATTATATAAAACCATAACGCTATTTTTTCAAAGGAGGTTTGGCAGCATACAAAGTCATTATTTATTTAGAAATGTCAAAAATGAAAAAAATACTTTTTAATTAAGAAAAGTACTTTACGTAAATCTATTGCGCGTCAAAATATCAACACAAACAGTTGCCACTTATATGTTTGACGGAATAGTTTTTAGTTAAATTGGTAAACCAAGGTTATTTATTTGGAATTTTAAATTAGAAAATTCAGTTGACTCGTTTTTCTTTTTCTTCATACAACACTGGGACATTTTATTGATTTTATTTAAACAATTTTAATTCTTTTAAGAACTATACATATTTTTATCTTATAAGAAAAATATTTATATTGAACTGGAATAAAAATTTTGTTTTTCAACAAAGACAGCACACAGTACATTTTAATAGTTTCAGGAGTGGCTTTATTTTTTTCATTATGCAAACTGTTGTTCTTTCTCAGTCGCAAACTCAGGTTTATTTAACTATGATGAAAATATTAAAAAGTCATTATGCGGAATAAACAAAATTCAAATATGCTTCGAATATTGATTGAAAAATAAGACTATCTAAAATAAAATATCAAATAATAATTATAAAAGTTTGTAAAATAATAAAATGAATAGTAGTATACATGGTAAAGTACATTGGTAACAACGTGAACCATAACTATTTTTAGAAAGACAGTGAGCGACATTTTTGTATTTCATTGATTTCTATTTGCATTGTTCCTTACGAAA
The DNA here is from genome assembly GCA_949802685.1 of Dicyrtomina minuta. Taxonomy (NCBI): domain Eukaryota; kingdom Metazoa; phylum Arthropoda; class Collembola; order Symphypleona; family Dicyrtomidae; genus Dicyrtomina; species Dicyrtomina minuta. The sequence continues at coordinate 86,770,840 of OX461808.1, read as the reverse complement.
GCTGTTGTTTTATTTTGTGTGTATACACAGTTTACTATACGGTAATGGAATTTTTAAAATTTGTTTAGCTAAATTACCACAATAATTTTTAACTACAAATCTACGAATGCAGAAGAAATATTACATTAAGAAAAATCTAGTTATATGAAATCGTGAATGATTACCACAGTTCTATATTTATTCAGCAAACTAAAAGTTTTAATTATAAAAAAACTTATTTGTTATTAAAAAATAAAAATATGTAGGAAAGTTTTGACAAAAAACTCAGTGTTTAACTATTAAATTGAATAATATAATATAAAATGAATATTCACAATTTAATATAAACAAGCAAGTGAATTACTTCGCTTCATCACAAGAGATACAGCTAAAAATATATATTGTTAGATATAGCGATGTAGGCATCGCTTATAATGTATGTAGGTATAGGATAATAATTTAAATATAATTGCATTGTGATGTAACAATTATTTAATCTTATTTAATAATGTAGGCCAAAGGAAGTGGTGAAGGACGAGCTTCGAGAATTGTATTTATGAATCATGTACTATGAATTTGGAATTATGTAATAATTGTTATAGTTAATGAATCATGTAAATGAATTGTGTAATGTAATAATAATAATGAATTCATGAGCTTGTCTCAGTAATTGTGATTGAAAGAAGGACCACTCCTTTGCCAACCACTTAACCAACTACTTGTATCTGTTCTTTTAAATTGTATAGTTAGTCTTTAACAAATTACGCATTGACAGTTGTTCAAATAAAACTTAACGTAATTTGATTGTCAGTTTTGTCCACGTCAACTTTTCTCCTTTCAAACTTGACTTCACTCAGCGTGTTGTTATGCGTTTGCAGAATAATAATAACTAAAGCTACTAAAAATTAAGCAAGGTCGGGAAAAGAATGTGGGTAGTGTGCACTTTAACTATATAGGTCGTTTGGGTTTTTTACACTTATCTACTGCACAATTCAAATAATTATTCTGCACTACAAGCCTGATTACTTATCTCAACTTTCCTGACAACTATTAAATCCTCAACACGGTGGATACCATAGGAAAAAATAAAATTACTTTTAAATCCTTTTTAGAATAACTTAAAAATAATATTTTGCCGTGCTTATTGGTATCTCACCCTTTTCCTCGAGGAAGGCAGTATTAGATTTTACCAATGAAAAGGAATTAAATTCGACCAAAAATAAATAAAATATTTTTCGAAAATAACTTAAATCAAAAATACCGTAATTAAATTTTTTACTGCTGTTTAAAATGATTGCGCAATACTAATACCTTTTTCCGCCTGAACCGCCATGTTAACTTTATGGATTTAATGCTGGTTATGTTGAGTTAAATAAAGTGAGTTTAGGTGAAGCTGAAAAGAGTTTAGTTGTTTATCTAACAATATAATGAAATGCTTGAGTACAACTATTTTTTAAGAATTTTATTCAAGACAAGAAAACCTTTAACGCAAATATTACAAGACCTTTCATAGCGGAGATTTGGATTTTTATACCCAAAGAACTATAAGGTGACCATATAGGAGATACGCATACATTACCATAAGTTTACAGTTATGTTTTAGTAGGTATACTTTTGTATTAAGTAACTACATATACAAAATCATGCTTTAGTAGAATTTTTATAACTTTATATTTGACAAAAGTATTTCAAGGCGCATACAATAAAATTATAAGCAGCCTACATATTGGGTTATATGTACAATATATAAAATCACGTGCCGCTTTTTATATACGTGCGTGACACTTATGTAAAGTTAATACAAATATGTATATCTTATGTGTGCATTAACATATGACACGGAAATACATATAACTTTATAATTAACTGAAATACTTAATTATATATGGGGCGCTATATAGCTATAAGAAATATATATGTCCAGCTATGTATATGTACTATATCTAACATCGCTAGCCGTTCGTTACATGCGTGAGTGCTACTAATAAAGGTAAAGATAATGCATTTGACCTGTGCTCACCATGCACGCATATACATACCGTATGTGAAGAACCAAAATGACCCATCTCCAACTTAAGCTAGAAACAAAATAAGATATGTCATGAAAACAAAATTAGAGACACATACGTAAAATTTTAACAAAGAGCTTTTGAAAAGTGTAAAATGTTCTATTTACATGTTTTTCAAAAATGTAAAATGTTCTATTTACATGTTTTTCAAAAGTGTAAAATGTTCTATTTACATGTTTCTAGAAAGTGCAAATTTTTCTATTTACATGTTTCTAGAAAGTGCAAATTATTCTATTTACATGTTTCTAGAAAGTGCAAATTTTTCTATTTACATGTTTTTGAAAAGCGTAAAATGCTTTACTTACATATTTTTGAAAATTGTAAAATGTCCTGTTTGCATATTTTTTTAAAGGGCAAAATGTTCTACCCAAATGCTTGCAAGACATATTTCAATGTTTTTTCAGATAGTGAAAATTTGGTTCTTCACAGATTATATGTACATTAGAGCATACGACTAAATATTATAATTGAACTTTACATACAATATTATGACGATATGTAAATAATTGTCACAAACACTACAGGAGTTTAAGAGCATTGGAATTATTAAACAAGTGACAGTAGTTTTACTTTGTGAGCGTAAGTGTGTGTGAGAGTAAGTATTATGTATTAGAGGCAGTAGAATTCCCGGTGAGGTGTCTGAATGTACTTATTTGGGTGCTTGCAAAATAGTATAATCATTTTCATGACTAAACAACCAAATTTTAAAATGTGGAGAAAGAGAATCACATCCTCCACAAACATACTGTTTGTAAACATTTTCAATCAATAATTATGTGATTGAATTGAGGCTTAATCAAAACGTGACAGATAACGCTATGTGCTATACCTACGTGGTCAAGGGGACGACGCTAACGTTTTATATGTGACAGTTTAAGGTTTAACGATGGAGAATTTTACACTCCTATAGAGTTCCTATTTAGGTTGTCGTCCAAGTCAAAACATAAAGTCAAAGCAATAATTCTAAGTATTTTAAAATAATAAACTGTTCAGGATTTTGAACGGGACCAAACCTAATTGTAAATAAATTGTTTTGTTTTTATATTGTATTCTTATTACGTTCCTATGTATAAATCTTTGGCTGATGCGATTTAAGTCTGAAATTGATTTTTATTCTTACCTATTTTAACGTAGGGCAATTTTCAATTTAAATTAATTCTGAAATTCGGACTGATTTACGACTTAATATAAAGTGCTGCGTGGACCAGTATTAGCTCCAGTACCAGTACCAGTACCAGTGAGATTAATTCTCAATTTCCAATATGGAATTACAGGAAAAATGAATGTTCATGACGGTAAAGGTAAATTTTATTATATAGTTGATGTTTACACAGTAGTTTCTAGTTTCTGAATTGACGTACGTTCACTTGCAGGTCGTTAAATTAATTATTTTGTGTCGATATCACAGCTTCGGCTCGTGCCTCTATTACAAAAACATTGTTTTAAATTTTAAACTGAGAAAATGTTAAAAATTTACTGCTGTTTATGAATAAATCAACTGTTAAAAATTAAAAACTTAATTAAACATTATTGTAAAATATTTACTTGCTTTTTTAAGATCAACTTACGTTAATTAGGACAGAAAACACACACTGATTTTTGACGAAGGTTTAATAATCAATTAATTCAGTTCGTAATTTGATAATAAATCTAATTCTTGTAATTCATCTGTGTATTTTTATTGTTATAGTAACAGATTCAAGAGATGAAAACCAAGTTTACTATTTACTAACCAAGCGGACTGGTCACACTGACTGACTGCACTGCAGGTCAAGCCTGCAAATAAATAAACTAATGAGAGTAGTGCTGCTCCCTTCTTGACAACTGCCTCCTTTTAGGACCCATAAACCAAATCAGCATGTCGAACATTAGGCAAGTTAATTTGATCAGATTTAAAACAAAGACCACGTCTTCAAGAAGCATTTTTGTTTTCCAGGTTTAGAATTTTAAAAGTAAAACCCTTAATTTAGGAAAATGTATAAAAACGTAAATATATTATATGCCTGTGTAAAGTACATGTGTGCGTATTTCCTGTTTTATTTTTATTTTTACACAGATTTATGTTTTTATTTGAAAAAATTTGAATTCTAGTGAAGTCTGGATATTGAAGATGCGATTAGTAAGTAATATGCTCAACTGACTTCTGACTTGTGAAATATTTCTACTTCTGCTAGGGTCATAGGGGGTAACTACGTTGTAGGTATATTCCAGAAGTTCTGTAAATTTGTTAAGCCAACCATAATATATGTACTTACATGCCAAATGAAAATTACATTTTACAATAGTTCATATAATTTATTACAAATTTCAAAGTACCTAAAAAACCTATAATTATATATCTCGAGAATGTAATTATTTAAATATATAAAGTTCACAGGGCATAGCTATATTGCTATTATAGTAAATATAGCTTCATTATAGAAATTTCTGTTTCTACTAGGAATTAGGAATTTTGAATATTCATTGTACATACATTGTGTGTTTATATAAGTCACGGTAATAATTTCATTATGGCTCTCATAAAGTAGAGCAGTGTAGACCAATTGATTTAATTTCAATTACATTTCCTACGTGTGTGTACCTACTTATATATATGTTGTGACATATTATATGGAATAGGAAAAATATTCCATGTCAAATCATAGGAAAAAATGGAAACCTAATTTAATTTTGTTTTATAAAATTATACCCAGTTCACTGTAAGTATAGGTATTGATAGGCATTGTTTAGTTTATTTTATACGACATTAATCGACTAGAAACTAATGGAAGCTTCTAATATTGTTGTTGTTTGATTTTTGTTTTAAATAATGGTCTTGAATTAAAATGGGTCGATAGTAGAATTAATTAAATTCACGATCCGTCATAATTATTACATACTATAATTTTATAGGAAAAAGCGGACTAATTGTAAATTTAAAAAAGACGTCCTATAAATGCACCTCCAAAACTCCAAACACTTCTTGATATAATTATGGCTGTAGAGTATTTAGATTACTTAAAGCTCGCAACATAAGTAGATTATTTACATGATTTTATTATACACCATCAAACTATGTACCAACATGCAAAATATTATGCAACAAAGTATAGGAATAAGAGCCCCGCAGCCCATCAATGTTCAATGTCATTCCACTGACTCGGCACACGTGCTGTCAATGATATTTTTTTATGATTGTGCCACGAGATTAAAGGTTATCTCAACAACTAGATTTTTCCATTATTTGACATCTCATTCAAAAATTAGATAAGTTCAGGACATTTGAAATATTACCGATAGTATTTTTATTCTTTGCAATTAGTGCTATAGCAGAGTTGCCATATACTCGACTCTGTTAAAAATTAGCATTTATTATTTCATAGTATTCCAGAAAGCGATCATATTTAAATACATTATATATTTCACAATAATATTTTTTTCGTCCCGACTTGGACCTCATATTTTAACAGAGACGCGCGCGCACAAGTTTCGACCCGCGTAATAAACAGGCAAAACCGTCGTATTATTACAAGTGTATAGATATTATTAGTTGATTCACAACTTTAATAATAAATTGAAAAAAACAAACTGTGGGCTAGATCTTTTTTTTAAACTGACTATATAATGAGCGTCGTTACAAAATTAATAGTTTTGAATAATGCGCAAACATATTAGCCGTCCACCCGATGTGTAGTAATTGCCGTAGTAACGTAGTAAAAAAGTAACTACAGTGGAAAATAGCTGATGAGCACCGAAAATTGGGGAGGCAGATGATAGCAACTGGAATTTATACTGATGGAAATTTTACAGTTTGCGGCAATGTTACAGTCTATATTGGTGACGTACAAAAGTACTCTTCAGGTTAGAAAATTCTGAGTATTTTTCGAAACCTTATTTAGAGGTATATCCAATACCTATAATTAGATACATAAGTATGCATAAGGTATGTATTTTTTATAATAGTAGACGAGACTATGAGGTCGGACGTTTAATAAATTTTGCATCTTGTATTTAATCTTCGTATGGACTTTTACAGAAAATCCGAAGAATTCAAACAAATCTTCGAATTCAAAAGCTACAATAGGTCAGGTAGGAGCACATAGGGCATGGCTTTATTTTGGAATCTTGTCAATATTCAAATTTTGGATAATATTACTAACTGTTATTAGTCTAGGTAAGTTATTCAACAAACTTAAAAAATCAATAATAAAAATTTAACTAAACTTTATTACTGATATAATAATTATCAAATTAATAATTTATTATTATTGGAATTAACTAAACGGCTAAAATAAAAGCATGCCTCTTTCGAAATGATGAGCTCCAATACCTTCACAGATGCTACCACGCTGACAGAGCTAATCACTTTTACAGTGTTTCTTACTATGAAATCAAACAACGTTTAGGTAATAAGGATTTTTCCGTGTTTTAAAAACCCATGCAAATATAATATAATTACACTGCTATCGATTCAAATATTTTACTACTACTGAATTATAGAAATGGGCTACAGCCTTGAAGGAATAACAGGGATAGTGCACCGAACTCAAGTAGTGGGAACAATGCCACTCCACCGCTATTTCCATAAACAAAGTCTGGATCATTTCTACACTACCAACTGGACTGAACTGAAAGAGGGTAGAGACGAAGACGGGTATTTATACGAAGGAATTGAGTGCTACGTCCACCAAAACTCGAGCTCTTACACCACTCCACTCTACCGCTACTGGAACCCCAAAGCTCATGATCATTTCTACACTACGAATTGGATAGAACTACATGACGGACGTGATGATTGGAAATTGGAAGGGATTGCTGGGTACATTTACCCTGTAAACGGACTTTTTCAGCCCGAACTTTTCCTGCCCGGACTTTTCTTACCTGGACTTTTCCTATTCGGACTTTTCTTATTCGGACTTTCCCTACCAGTACTTTTCCTACCCATGACCATGGCTAATGTAAAACTAAAAAATTAGTATTTGTAACTATGTTTATGCGTGTGTAGTAGTATCGCGGCAGTTTCAAATAAGTGTATAAAATTATTAATAATCATAACGAATACTTAATTGTGAATACGATTGTATGAATGATGGCGGCGATTGTCAATAATTACTTACGATTAGACTCATTCACGTAAACTATTCGTATTCGAAACATTAAAACTTTATAATACAAATTAAACAAAAAAAGTTACAATCAAATCTAATGGCATGACCTATATATTCTGCAGGAATGGCTTAATTGGCAAAGAGCTTTCATTAGACATTCAGAACAATTATTCTGTAACCTATTTTGCAAATTAAGGTAGGCTTACTTACCTGACCTCTAGTAGTGACTGGGAGGTTTTCCTATAGGCGGTAATGTTAATTTTTTTAGCTCAAACTTGGCATTTTTAGTAGAAACCGGGGGCTTCTATTTATTGTATGTTCTATTTTCTATTATAAAGCTCTGCAATGTAAATGTAGTTTTATCTAGTTTGAAAAAAGACTAAATAATTTAATTCATACAAAAACGATCGTTAAAATGATGGAGAAACATTTAGGAAACGAGAATATACAAATCAGACCGATCCAGACTATTTTAACACTACGTAGTCCAAACCATAGAACACTGACAAATACATATTTACAATAATTTACCATGAATTATGAATTGCTGGTGGGTGGGTGACTGCGCTATGGTTACTAAAATTATTAAAATAATACCTTTCACTTAATTTATTTTGATTTGGTGTGGTGTTCAAATGTGCCATTGTAGACACTGCGACATTGCAAACTATTTATGTAGTTACAGCACAACAGCATAGCATTGATATTTATTTATAAGCGACTCAAGGGAAAGTGTCTCCTACCGTAACCACAAAACGGCATTTATTCTTTAACATGGAGGCACATACTTTACACACACAAAATATTACAAAAAACATACATGACCTCCACTCTCTTCCTAGTTATCGTACAATTAGTACTAGATGCTGAAATAATATGCAAGCTCTGCTGCGTTCGCTTAATACAGATGTTAAAGCCGTTATATAAATACTGTATTCCAATAACAATGGTGGTAGGTATTTGTATATACTTATATGTATTTAAAAGCCCATGTCTTTTCTTATATCTTTATACAGTTCTTAGTTCTTCGCTAAATTAGTAGTCCGAAATTTTTGTATATGACAATTTCTATCCAAATGTAATAATACAAATAAGATTGTAGGGGAAACGGAATCAACACACTCAGGATCTGTAAAAATTACATAGAATAATTATTAATATGATGTACGTTTTGTACTTTGAACTGATTGTTACGATATCTCCTAGCAATTCATTACCTATGCGTATTTCTATGTTCTCAAGTACGTCTTGTAAGTATTTGAAAAAAATTTCATGAGCTAAATAAAGGAAATTATTATTAATCTTGATGCGATGCGTGGGACAGAAATGCAGAAATAATGAGAAATACAATTTGCTACCTATTTCCGTAAAGTAAAAATTGACTATACCGTTAAATCAATTTTTTCAAGGTCGTTCTATAGTCTATAGTTCCGCATCAGGGTTTAAGCAGACGACAATAAATTCTTATCCGTGTTATGGACATTATAGACGTTCCAATAGCTCTGTATAGTCACTATTTTTGTGTTTCAGTATAAAAAGAGAATCTGAATGTTGTTTTAGTATCAGTCTTAACTTTGAATTTCAGTCATCATGAATACTTTGGCGATCATCTTATTAGCGCTTGTTTGCTGCATTGCTGCGGGTGAGAAAATACATAACAATTCTAAACTTTTCTTTAAAAATATAATTCGAAGATAAACATCCTCCTTAAGCTCATTTTGTAAATTTAGACAATCGTGTCCGGAGGCAATCATATGGTGTAGGTTCTTCCGGCGGGTATGGCGGCAGTGGCGGTGGAGGTGGATACGGTGGTAATGGCGGGTACGGTGGCGGCGGTAGCAGCAGGTACAGTAACGGTAGTAACGGTGGATACGGAGGAGGTGGCAACGGCGGGTACAGTGGCGGCGGTAGCAACGGGTACGGTGGCAGTGGTAATGGCGGGTACGGTGGCAGTAACAACGGCGGGTACGGTGGCATTAACAACGGCGGGTACGGTGGCAGTAACAACGGCGGGTACGGTGGCAGTAACAACGGCGGGTACGGTGGCAGTAATAACGGCGGTTACAGTGGCGGTGGTAACGGCGGTTACGGTGGCGGTGGAAACAGCGGGTACAGTGGCAACAGTAACAGCGGATACAGTGGCGGTGGTAGCAGCGGTGGTTACGGACGTTAGTTACATAGCTGACAGCTGCTATTCTTCAAATTATTTTTACACTCTGTGATAAGTTTCTAAAAAATAACTATACGAACCATCCTGTAAATCCGTACAAGTTCATTTTGGAATAAAATACTTCACCTTTAACCTAATATAATTATAGCGAAATTTTAACAGCTGCCAAGAAATTTTTTATTTTACAACTTTTTATCATGCATAAGTATATTGAATTTTATTCCTGCTTTGAAATACTTGACCGATTTTAAAGAGTGATAAATCATTGGAATACTCTTAAAAAGATACAAAATAATTTAAAATTTTTTTCTTTTCTGACCCGTACAATACTATTTAGAGGAAATTTTTGAAAACCTTCCGATGTCCAGCTGGGGACTTTAACATAATTGTATACATACTACTACAGAATAATCATTACCGTTCGAATAATGTGTATCACTGATATACATAAATTTGCAATGCGTAACCGTTTGTATATTGAAAATTTAGATTTGGCTTTATTATTCAAAATTACATCTACCATGCATTTAACTTTACTACCGTGTATTTAATCAAATATCAAACCCGCCAGTATCAATTTATTTAAATTGAAATTATTACATATTACCATTTAGTTTCCTATATACCGTATTTCCTATTTTAGACCACGGGATGTACTATTCAAATTCCGACCTCCCAGACCCGTGTACTAATACAGGCACGTGTTTTGTTACAGACCCGCGTACAACTATATGAAACAATGTTAAATAGACCCGTGGACTATTCAAACTCATGCCTCTCAGACCCGTGTACTAATACAGGGCAGTGTACAATTACGGACCCATGGTCTAAAATAGGACCACTAGACTACATAATAGCATAGGATACTGATAATAATAACCCACCCCCACTGGATTGCTGCCTCTTCTAAAGCAATCACATTTCTTACATCTCCTTGGATTAAACTTTCCAAATCAGACGCTATACTCAAAGACTCAAACTAAGGAATAGGCAAAAGTCGCGTCTGCTATGCCAAAAAAATACGGTAAATAAGATACATGCTTACAATGCTAATCACGAATTTTTAAAATGAGCAAATTGTTCTACATGATCACATGTTTTTAAAAATGCCAAAATGTTCTCATTTAGTGTTTTTCAAAAACATGTAAAATTTCCTATTTACATGCATATTTTTGAAAAGGTAAAATTTTTTTAATTGCAAAATATTTTTTTTTTCAAAAGGTCAACATGCTGTATTTACTAATTTTTTGAAAAATGCACAAGGTTTTACATATTTACATGCTTTCATGAACATTTTATTAAAGGTTTTTCTGTAGTAGATAGTGCATTTTGTTTGAAACTAAAAAATGCATATGGGTGTTAGATTTGCATCTAGGTACCTTAATCATAGTGGTTGATGTTATTGCTACAATTGTCGTCAGAATTAAAAACAAAAAATACGACGTCTCCAAGAAAATTTCCGAAAATTGACGAAAGAGGAAGTTAAAGCGTTTTCTAGGGTAGTGCAAGTGGTAATAAAACATTAAGTTCTGGCTACAAAGTCAGTCAGTCGCAGCCATATCATAAGGAATTTAAAATTGACAGAGATCAAATTGAAATTTGAAAAACTAAAAAGCAATATATCATATCGTCAATGAAAAACCTATATCCACTAACTACAAACATATTATTAGGGGTATTCATAATCTCGCTATAACTATTTTTCGCGCTAAATAGTTTCGCACTATAACGCCAAAGTCGTCTAGAATATTGAACGCCCCATCCTGTAATATGTTATAACGTTCGTGTTGTTATTGTTGCCATAGGTAACAAATTATTCAACTAACATTATAAACAAACATCTATTCTTATTATTTTTGTAGCAAAACACACTTAATATTACTAAAATATTTCATTCTCATAATTCTCTATTTAATACTCTTAAAACCAGAAGGATGCCGTCTCCATGGCGACAATTGAAAGTCGCTATATCGCGCTTTATCCTGCTTGTTTTGTGACGCTATAGTGCGAAAGTCTTATAGTGCCAAAAATAGTTATAGCGAGATTATGAATACCCCTATTGTAAAATATGTCTTGAAAGCATTAAAATAAAACATTTTCCAGTTTTCAAAAATATGCAACATTAGGAACTTTTCAAAACCTTTTAATTAACATTTTGCGCATTTTTCGCATTTTTTGCATTTTATTTTTATGACATAGCTCATTTTAATTTTGATCCAAGCTTAAATTTGATATGGGTCATTTTGATTCTTCATAGACGATAAAATGTTACTTATATTAACTTAACGAATACCCCAATATTAAAAAAAACATTTACGTATATGTCCTAAACGTCCCTGATAAAATACTGGGCTTGTTTTTTTTTAATTTGTAAATACAACACAACATGTGAGGTGTACGTTATTGCTTTGTAACTTTGACACACGTAAGTAAATGTGAGTGCTATGTACAGCAATAGTTGAAGTGCATAGGGGTTAAACATGTTTAACCCCTATGCACAGTGTGTCTGACTGTAATTAAATTGATTGAAATACCCAGTAAAATTAACTCTAAATATAAATTAATTATTAAGTTAATAAGTAGTGTGCCGCACGCTTATTATTACAGCCAGTAGAGTTCTCGGTGAGGTGTGTGTATGTAGTTATTTGGGTGCTTGCAAAATAGTATAATCATTTTCATGACTAAACAGCCAAATTTCAAGATGTGAAGTGAGAGAATCGCATCCTCTACGAACATGCTGTTTGTGAACATGTTCAATTAATAATGAAGCAATTAAATTGAGATCTAATTAAAAAGTGTCGGATGTCGGTATATATGCTACCACGACGCAAATATATAGTAATAAATCGTCGGAAAATTTTACAATACCATAGTATAGGGCTCTTATGTTATATCTTCGTCCTAATCAATACATAAAGTCAAAGCAATGTATCTACCTAGGTCAGCTGTACAAGATTTTGAAAGGCAGGGATAAAAACTAATTTAATGAGTTTTATGAGTTTTATTTTATAGCTGACCGTTACACAGTAGTTTGTAGTTTTTGAAAAGCGACGTTCACTGGCAAGGCTTCTTATTAATTACTCTGTGTCGACATCAAAGCTGGTTAGTGCCTCTATTACAAAAATGAAAATAAAAACAAACCTGAAATTTTACAAAAAATGTTAAAAATTAAATGCTTACTATGAATAAAACTGTTGTTAAAAACGTAAAAATAATTCTTTGCTTTAAATACCTTTTTGTGTATTATATATAAGAGAAACTCACCAATTTTATATCACTGTATAATAATTTTATTGATCAAAGCAGTTCGTAATTTGATGATAATTCTGCTTGTGATTAATTTGTGTATGTTTCTGGTTAGTTAGAGAAGGCATAAAAATTAAGTTTACTATTTACTGACCAAGTGGACTTGTCGCACTGACTGCACTGCGGGTAGAACCTGTGCAAATTATTATTATGCTTGGTTTTATTTCAGAAATCAAATTATTTTTGGTCAACTGACTTCTGACTGGTGAGACATTTCTGCTAGGGCCGTATAGGGGTAACTACGTTGTAGGAACATTCCAGAAAGTTTCTGTAATTTATAAAGCCAAATATATAATATTCAATTTATTGTCAAATTGAAATTACATTTTATATTGGTTTATAATTTATTACAAATTTCAAAGTACCTAAACTACCTAGGTACCTATGCATATCGCGAGAATGCGTAGTTATACCTACTATTTACCTGCTTTAATAAGTTTAAAGTGTACAGTTCATACATGACATGGCTGTTTGGCAATTGTAATAGCAATAGCGGAACTCTAGAATTTTCAGTTTCTAATAGAAATTGGGAATATTCAATATTCATTGTACATATGGCAGTGTTTGTAAGTTAGGGTCATAGCAATATTTTATAGGGCCATCAATTAAAGTAGAACTGGGCAATTACATTTAATTTGAATTTGGATTAAATTTTGAACTACGTGGCATACGGAATAGAAAGGAAGCTCGAAGCCAATGTACAATGAGTTAAAAACATAATTTAATTTTCCATTATTGAATTTCACTCATAGTCAGTTTACTGTATATGTAAAGGCATTATTTTAACTACGTACCATTTGGGTGGTATTTTAGTGCTTCAGTGAAATTTTTGCTTTTCTTCAATGGCGCTCTTATTTGTTTTTGCAATGATATATTTATTTTCATTCAGTGATATTTAAATAATTTTTTCTGCAATCATATATTTACAGCTATTTTATGGAGTACAAACTTTTTTTATCAGACAAACCAAAATATTAGAATAATGTATTCATGAGTCCTTGGGTAGTGTTTTGGAATGATAAACTATTTATAGTGGATGACGTCAAGCGTTCAGGACGGTACGGGACGGGATTTATGTTTCCCGTCCCGAAAATTTTGGGACGAGATTTTCGGGATTGGGTAGGGAACGAATCTTATATGAATCTTATCCACTTTTTTTACCAGCAGCAGTTATTACTACAGAAACACAATCTTATCGTTTATTCAAAACTTTTAAAGAACATTTCTTTTCTTTTCATAAGATTTACCTCTATCTTTACCACTTACTATTGTCTTCTAGTTCTTGCGTATCCTACCAGAAAAACTTTTCTGCAAGCATATATACGAATTAGCTGTTTTAAATGATCCACATTCATTTCCTAATAAAGCTATATATGATCCATACTGGCAGGTAAAGAGGGTAAACTGCAGCGAGAAACGCCTGCCAAAGTAGATGTTGCCGATGTTGGAATGGCGAAGGCCTTCTTTCTTTCTTTAACACGCTTACTGTAGATTTTAACAGATTTGTAAATATCATTGCTGATTAAAATAAAATTATTAAAAGTAATTATCATTGCCAATTAAAATATTTATATTTTGGGTCACTGCAAGTCCGCCATTGCAAAAACAAATAAAAATGTTAACTGCTAATACGAGTACTGATTAAATTTAATAAATCACTGAATGATTGAAGTAAAATCATAACTGAATAGAGTACCCTCACTGAGCAAAAAAGTTTTACCCGTACCATTTGTATATCAACTACGTTTATGTAATGGGGACGATCCCTATAAATCGATTATGTAATTGTTACATTAATCAAAAGTAGGATTCGTAAAATAGTGTTATTTAAGTTATACTATTTAAGGACGATCCCATACTATCTAAAAGCCACATACAAATGATTCTAGAATAATTATCATGAACTTACAAAAAGTTGTAAACATTCTGAGTGTTAATTGCTACTAATTGTTAACAATTTGTAACAATTCACAACTTTAAACTTTTCCTCAAAGGAAATCACGAAAGTTTTGGTTTTCATCTAATAATAATTTGATTACAGGGTGGGAGGATTCCTAAAATATTTTACATGACATCATTTATGCCAAACCCCTAAGCCGTTTACCTAATCCTAGTGAGATTAGTATGGGTACCCTTAAAAATAACTTTGAGTAACATCATTTATGCGGAACCCCTAAACCATCCTCCACGTCTGCTTACCAGAGCTGGTGGTCGAGCTCTAGGCCTAAGCCTAGAAGTAGCCTAACTCCAGACTCCAGTCCCTAGCCTCTCAACCAACATGGCAGTGTTGGTGAGAGAATGATAAATGTACCTATATAAGTTCTACGGCATCCCAACAGTTTGGAACGTGCAGTACACTGCACACGTACCCACCTACCTAGTTTTATGTCGAAGTATGCACATGTTATTCATACCAGACGCCCGTTTTTCTCAAAATTAATTTCAATCGCTCAAAAAGTTGGTCCATTCAACCTTTATTTGCGAAACATTGGTTACTTTGATCGACCTCAAAAATAATAGGGCACTTTCCCCTCGCATTTCTAGTTATTTACAAGTTGTTTGATGAAAATCAGTTACAAATTGTGACCTGTAGAGCATGATCAACAGACAGACACGGCTTCCGTAATTTTAAAAAGTTGTCTCCAACGATATGAGGGAGGAGGCTTAATACTCTTAGCCCCCCTCCCCTTTGGATCTGCCACTGTTGCAAAGCGCTTTACTTAAGATATTAAATAAAAAAAATAAAAAAGAGAAATATTTAATGATTTCAGTTCAATACGTGGCTGACACTGACAGAAATGAAGAAAAGACAAATACAAATTGCTACCTGTTTCCGTGAAGTAAAAATGTCAAATGTAAAAATTTACTATACCGTTTAGTCAAATTACTCAAAGGTCGCTCGTTAGTTCCGCTGCAGGCTTTAAGCAGGCAATAATTCTAATCTGTGTGGGGCACTACTGTTAGTTCCATTAGCTGTGAATGGTGGCAATTTTCATATTTTAGTATAAAAAGAGAATCCTAATGTTGTTTTGCTATCACTTTTAACTTTCAATTTCAGTCATCATGAATACTTTAGCAATCCTTTTGTCGGCGCTTGTTTGCTGCATTGCTGCGGGTAAGAAAATACATTACAATGTCAAAATTTTCTTTAAAAATATAATTCCAAGATGAACATCCTCCTTAATTAAGCTCATTTTTTAAATTTAGACTATCGTGTCCGGAGGCAATCATATGGCGTAGGTTCTTCCGGCGGGTATGGCGGCAGTGGCGGTGGAGGTGGATACGGTGGTAATGGCGGGTACGGTGGCGGCGGTAGCAGCGGGTACAGTAGCGGTGGTAACGGTGGATACGGAGGAGGTGGCAACGGCGGGTACAGTGGCGGCGGTAGCAGCGGGTACGGTGGCAGTGGTAACGGCGGGTATGGTGGCAGTAGTAACGGCGGGTACGGTGGCAGTGGTAACGGCGGGTACGGTGGCAGTGGTAACGGTGGATACGGTGGCAGTAGTAATGGCGGGTACGGTGGCGGGGGCAACAGCGGATATGGTGGTGGAAGTAGTGGAAGCAGTGGTGGTGGTTACGGACGTTAATAAACTGACCGCGGGCCTTCATCAAACTTTTTTCACGCAGTTTATCAGTTACTAACCTAACCAAGAATGAACCCTCATGTAAATTTGTGTTATTTAATTTCGAAATACATTACTTCACGCCTGACCTAATAAGTACCTTTGTTTTGACAACAGCCACCATTTTGAATTGTATAACCTATTGCTACATAATATTTGCATGGTGCATTACTTTTTTGAAGTACTTGGCAGATTTTCATATGTTACATTTTATTAATATACCTTAAAAAAATATACAGAACTAACGATTCGATATCCCTTCTAGCATATGCAACACTTTTTAGGGAAACTATTTAAACAATTACGGATGGTTGCAAAAATTTTCAAAAACCATATGTATTTTCCTGCTGTGAACTTAAACAGAATTAGATTCCACTACAATTATTTAGAGTTCGAAAGGTACATCGACACATCGTATAATATATAAATTTGCAGTGCGTAGGCGTAGGCGTAACTAGTAGTAAAAAACATTTAGATTTGGCAGGAAATTAAAATTTGCACATCCTTTAAATTCTTTAAAAATCATAACTAGATATACGATTATTTCCCATAATACATTTTGCGGCTTGCATTTGGTACTTTGAAGAAGTGCCTACATGTTATCAAAATGTTATGCCCAAAGATAAATTAGTTTTAAAATAACTTTAAAACGGCAGCTTTTGGTTCTGTACTGTATCCTGTTAACGAATGAGACCTGTACCCTATGAACCCAACACTAAAATGTGTTAGCAACTGCTCCTCCTCTTTATTCTTTTCCAGGGTCTAGAGCTTTGGACCTCTTTAGTAAAGGACAACATAATAAAACCTAGAAATGAGAAAATACCTACACACTGATCCTCCTCCTATAGTGATTATTTATAATTTGTTATTTTATAAATGGTGCACTTGATTTAAGATAAAAACGGGGATTTAATATTATCATACACAATTATATGGCATACCCTATGAAAAAGGATAGAAATAGTATGTATTTTGATAGCGAGTCCAAACTATAGTACTGTCAAATACTTGTGGACAATAATTGACAATTAACAATGGGATGGTCTTGGGTGGGTGACCGCGCTATGGATAGTAGAATTATTATGGTAATACTTTTTTATATGCTGAGCAAGCATCTATTGGAATGATGCACGTATGTCTGTCTGTCTGTCCGTTGGTCGCACGCTACATGACACATTTTTGAGCCGATAAAACTGAAATAAATTATAATGACGTCACTAATATGTACATATATTGATACAATTTTAATTTTTGTTATAATCTAATGATGGACTGTATGAATCTGAAGTCAGCTAAAAGAACAACATTTTCTGAAATATTTTATGAATTGCAGAGGATAAAATTTGGAATGCCTTCACAGAAAATTTTAGAAATAGGAAGGGTTATATTAATTGCTAAATGCATATCTTTATTTTACTTAAATAAAAACGCTGTAGGACAAAGTCGCTTTAATACTATTCAATTTTATATAATCGTAATTTAGAATCTTATCCTATATAATATAATTTTCAATATTATTTAATTACAATTTATATTACAAAATTCATAAGAAAGATCGTCGTGGTTGAGTTATTCAACCTAGATAGGCGATACATGTAGTTAGGTTCTATTTTTATAATATACTATAACTACATGTAGCTATAAAATCTGAGAGACAAAAAATTGTAAAAGTAGTTATCATGGCTATAAGAATAATAGTTATTACTTAAGTTAGTAATTACTAAATAAAACAGAAAATAGTCTCCTAAAAATAAACCAATGATTATCACTGGGTTATTTTGCGCATATGTAGTGCACACATTGTTTACAAGAAACTCACCTTTTTTCATGAAGATATATTTTCATTGTCATATGAAGGATGTTGAGTTAAAAAAAACTCGAAACAGAAAGTTTAATTAATGTAACTGTAAATATAGAGTTTCCACCGCCGCCTGCTGAGATGACCAAAAAAACCACACCATTTCATACAACACAAGGTATAAACAAACATTAAAATTGTCGTTCTTACCCTTATAAAAAAAATAATTATCTAGTACACAATTTTGTCGAACTTTGTACTATTCGAGCGAAAAAAGTAGAACTTAAATTACTGGCCAGGATTTAGGACCCTTAACTACACTATATCGCTTAAATTAGTACTACAAGGACTACTAACAGAAAACTTTACGAATTAAGTCCAGAAATTATAAGTCACAAATACAGACTTTTGCTATTCATCCGGATGACACAGCAGAATATTATCGACAGCCATTCGCAAAATGCATGTTTGCATCACCGCAGGTAATGATACAGATAAGTCTACCAATACATAGGTCAAAAAATAATTGGAATTTTATACCATATCAATAATATGTCATTTATACATTATGACGATTCAATATTAATATGCACACTCGACAATGCACGTACAATTATTGCATCATCTGCGCTGTTATGGATAACCTTAAAAAAAACTATGTACCATTAAATACAGAGATAATCCACACACTGCAAATCTAAGCACTCAAATAGACTTGAAAAATTATTTAAAAGCAACAGCCGGATCCGCTGCATCCTGCATCTTTCACTTTAACCTCACTGTCTTTCATGATATGCAAATCCAGCTTCCAGCAGGAATAAAAATTGCGCAACAAGGAAGTTGTTTCTTTTCAAACCTGTAAAACGTCATTACATGGTCCTGGCCTGGAACCACGGGTTTTAGTGTAGAGAAATAGTCGAGTTAGAATGATTATCTGTAATCTGTAATACAAAATTTGGCATGTCTAAATTCTGTACAAATGTTTACAACAAGACATTTTAAATTATTATGTATATTATTTGTTAAAATATGTATGTATCTAAAATGTTTTAAATACAGTTTCCTTACAAAAACGTTTTGCAATTTAAAAACAAATATCTAAAAATATATTGCGTTAACTTACCTGCTAACTACTAGGAACTATAAGCTTTCTAGTCCAGTTGCAACCGCGCATGGGATTTTGTGACATACAAATCATTTTTGTTCTGCTTTTGCCTGCATTCAAATGTGAAAAGATTTAGTCAAACTTGTGAACTATGTAAAACAAAATTAAAAATAGATTTTACTGAAACATAAATTTTCTAATTACAGTTGGATTGACATTACACATTAGGCAAATTTTTAAGCCGTTAATGCGGTGTAATTTTAAGAATTGTGAATATTCAAAAATGCTTAATAAGAAATTTCGCAACAATAATATTAGATATGCTCAATTTTGAGATTTGTTTTAAATAATTTAGATTTTTGAAAAAGTAAAACAGTTTTTATAAATTTATAGGTAGCAAATTGTAATTTAAAAGGCTATTTTCAAAACAAGTTTTAATCGATTATTGTAGAATTGTTAATTGTATACACGAATAGTAAATTAATTATTTACTTACAGTCCACTGTCCACGTTTTTTTGCAGTTCACAAACACAGTTGATAAGACTGAGAGTTTAATCAATCCAAAAATGTCAAGAGTATTCCACACCCTGTTGTACAACAAGCCGCGAGAGACGTATATCGAATAAGAAAATCGGGGAAGCTAATAGTAAAGTAAAGGGTTTGTTCCTACCTATCTACATAATTTAGCGGATTTTTCACGATATCGAAATATTTAACCCATTTTGAAGTGTTATATATCATTCGAAAGGTAACGACGAGTAGAATCCAAATAACGGACTCTGCACGATTTTACTCACAAATTTTCAACATTTGTTTTTAAAAAACCGTCAATTTTTTCGAAAATTCCGCCTAAATATTTTTTTAAGCGTCAGAAGCCTAAAACAAAATACCCGTTTTCTTAATTTTTCAAGGGCTTTAAAATGATTTATCATACATTACCATCACTCAATTTTGAAAAAAAAATAATTCAGTTTTTTAATTACAATTAAAAATAAATCATGACCTGACCTCGAACTGCAAGTTCAATAGGCTCGCCTATTAATTCCGGTTTCACTGGTATATCGTTCATATCTGCATTCATTGACTGACGGGTTCAAATTTCGGATTTAAGATTTGGCGGGAAATTCAAAAAATGTACTTTTCAAAAACTGAAAATCGCCTGGAAGCATTTTCGCCTGAAACATTTTTTATTAACATTTACAAGTCTTACTCATTACTTACTCTTTCACGGCTACCTCCCCTTAATTTAAAGGTTATAAATTGACCCGGCAAGAACTGCCTAACGTTACTGTTAAGGCTGCCATAAAACAAGGGCTTTAGCCCTTGTTTTATGGTTTAAGTACATAATATTAAGTAATAAAATTAAACTGCCTTGTTTCTTCCTTGTGCGAACATTATCTTACAGGTAAAAAAATCAAAGGTGACTTTCAAACATCTGCGATTCTAAATTATCAACGTGTCTATCATATGCCTGCATAAAGTGTGATATCGTAACACAAGAAACAAGTTGAATCTCTCTCATTCTATGTATGTGCACTTTGCATTTAATTTAAACAATACTGCATAACTGCATTTCTACCCTGAGTGCAGCTATTCATTTACATACACCGCCTTACTCAACAGAAACAAACCTCTGATGTTGCAGCTGCAAATTTGAGTGCATAATAATATTTGATATAGCAAACCGATGCAGCCACGCTATACTTAATTATATACCTAGACACCTAAACTGTGGCTTAAGATCATGGAAACAAGTTCTGGCAAAAAGTATGCAAAAAACATTTCCTCATCGTTATATTATACATGGGGATTGTCCACAAATGAATTCATTGAAAAATGTGCAATTTAACGACCATTTCATTAATATTAACTAGACCATTGCATAAACAGCTGTATTTAACATAGATGTAGACAAGTTGCCCCACATTGACTCTACGGATGACGTAATTTGTGGACACTCCCTTGCTGCATAAATAACGTGAGATTGATAAAAGAAATATAAAGCAGCTACAATATTGTATTTTTGCATACCAGAAGCTTAACTTGCTAGGTATGCTATGTATATCTCAAGAAATAAATTACTTAAATGTATAAAGTTCATACAGGGCAAGGCCAAGGCTCTTTTGCTATAGTAATTGCTGTTTTTTGGAAATTCTAATAGAAATTTTGAATATACGTTGTACATACTGTATGTACGCAAGTCACAGTCATAGTAATATCAGGGCCCTCATAAAGTAGAGCAGAAAAATTTAATTTAATTTCAATTACATTTACTACGTGTGTTGGTATGGGATATGGAATATGAAATAGAAAGAAAGCCTGGTCGAAGCCTAGTCAGATTATGTTAAAAGCATAACTTAATTTTCCATTATTGAAGTTAATTCAGTTTTACTGTATGTTAAGGCATTGCTCTGGATAATGTTTGTCATTAATTGTCTAGATACTAATGAATTGTTTTAATATTCACGTTTGATTTTGTTATAAATGCATGGTCTCAAATTAGAATAGGTAAATATTAGAATTGATTAAAGTTCACGATCCAGCAGTTTGCAGTATTATAACTTACTAGTTAGTTACAGAGAAAAGTGGAATCAGTCTTTATATGTATTACAAAGTTGCTATTTGACAGGCGTATGTAAAAGTAATACGGTATTAATTCATATGGGCAACTTGCACGAGGCAAGGCCAAATAAATTCGCACTTTAATAGCTAAACATAAATTCAAAAATAAAGTTATATGCTTGTTTTCATCGTAAATTAATGTTCTGTACCTCTCTGCATAGCGTCAATGACACTTTTTGATTATTATGCTGTAATTAGCAGTTATCTCATATCTCATATACTCAATTAATTAGAATAGAGAAAAAAATTATTAATTTGTTAGGCACATTTTTTTACCCTAACCTATATAAATTTGATTGTAACAACCTTAAGAACCACCAAAAGTTGTCCAAAGAACGAGCCAAAATTGACTTTTTTTGTTTATCTGTATGAATTATGTAACATATTCACTGTACATGAACGTAAAATATATTATGCAGCAAGCTTTATGTAAAAAATTATAAGTTTTAAATGTATACCTGACCTGTACAATATTATCGTATTCGATAACATGAGTAGCAATAAGCTAGTCAAACTGTTAGACAGACCAAAGAAAGAAACCTCATTTTTTCAAAGGTCAGGGTTATTTTAAATTACAAAAGTTTGGAATTTAATTCCAGTGGTTGTAAGGAATCTTAAAACTCCGTTAAGCAATTTCAAATGCTTAATCTCAGAATGGTGTCTTAATACCCGCAATAATATTTACGATTTAAACAATGTGAATTGACTATAGAAATATTACTAGCAATACTTTAGACTTAATTTATAAGTACGATAGTTGTTAGACCCTGATTCCGCAGTATTAATATGGTACTAAATATTCAATTGAAAAACGTATACCATTTCCTGATTACTGTTTTTTCTATTTTCATACATATTTCCTTATAATTATGATTTGGTAGCATAGACTAGCATAGATATGGTATATGGTAGCAAGTAATAATGAATACGTTTAATAGCTATGTAAATATAATAAAGAAATATTATTAGCCCTATTCTTAGCGTTATTCCAATAATAAGTTTTACTAATATTTACTAATTGATAATACTAAATACCACGACAGCCATTATGTACTAAATAATCATTTAAATCATGTAGCCTGCTTATTCGTGTTGCAATATCCGTATAACTTTGTTACACTGTCAAAAAATTGTTATAACTAATAATTATTGTTGTTAATGTTTATTGTTACCGATGGAAGAATGGCTTTGCGCCAAATTAGTTTAAATAACACTATAATAAAGTTCAACTAACTAACTAACTCTCAACTAGCTTTTTTTATTATTTACCATCGAATTAAAAAGTTAGGTACGTGCTTCAGTGAAATGATATCTATCTATTATAAATTATGGCTTATAGTGTGTTAGTGCTCGCGGAATCGGCCCGATGAATCTGTTTAAAATAATTATAATAATTTAGTACTAGTATTCGGAAATGCAATATTTAAACATTAATGTATTTCACAATAATTATTTCTGTTTTCCAACAGCTTAGATTGAATAATAAAATAGGCCGGCCTACTATTTACAACACTCGTAATAAACCCTTGGCAAAATTTATAATAAAATATTTAAGAGTTTATAAGTACAAACCTAATAGTAGATCTACAACTCTAATAATAAAAAAAGAAAATATAAATTTTAGACTAGATTATAAACTGATTTTATAATGAGCCCCTTTTTTATTTTTAAATAAATAGTTTTGAATAATGCGCAAAAGTATTAAATTGCCATTTAACGACCCCATCATCTTCACCTTCTCTATTAATTATTATACGAAACCATAGTCAAAGCAAGAAAATTAGAGTAGCCTGTCACAACAAGTGGAATTTATACTCAAGGAAATTCTACATTTTGGGGCAATGTTGAAATCTATATTAGTGACGTACAAAAGTACTTTTCAGGTAAGAAAATTCTAAGCGAGTGCCTAGGGAGCTAGCAACTATGACGTCATAAAATTTGGGGTAGGGAAGACTGCAAAAAATGATCTTGTATCCCTTATATTAATCGTGTACTTACGGAATCGTATGACCTGAGGGGGGGGGGGGTCAAAATCAAAGAATTTCGCAGAACGTCATAATTGCAAGCTCCCCTATCAAGAATAACCTTATTTAGATGTATATCGTTTACTCATAACACCTATAGATAGGTATACGGTATGTATTTTTTATAACAGTAGGACTTTTCTTATTCGGACTTTTCCTACCCATAACTATGACTAATGTAAAAAATAAAAAAAAACAAGTAATTATACCTATTTATGAGTGTACCATTATACAACAGCAGTTCCAAACAAGTAAACACTCATATAAGCTAGAATTAAAATGGGCTACGTCAGAAGCACGAGATAGTCAGATTTGATCGTATTTGTTTGTAGATTGTAGATAGGGCATTTCTTCATACACCTAATTGTAGGATGTATATCGTCAGTGGAGAACCAAAATGACCGATATCCATTTTCCACTAAAAGCAAACGAAGCCATATCCAAAACGTTATAAAAAAAATAGGTAGAAACAAAATCACCCAAATCTATTTAGTTTCACGAGTACGTCTAAAATCCATGGAAAACATTCCTGTCCAAACCTGCACGTAGTGCATTTTGTATTTGCATTGACTTGGGCGTACGCTTGGAAATACATGGATTTGGGTCATTTTGGTTTTAGAACGTTTTGGATATGGCTCAGTTTGCTTTTAGTGGAAAATGGATATGGGTCATTTTGGTTCTTCACTGACGATATTCAATTTTCTATTATGATGCTTTGCAACAATGGTAATGTACTTATATTTATCATGGCTTAAAAAAACTAAATAATTTAATTCATAAGGAAGAGATCATTGAAAATCTGGAAACATTTAGGAAACGAGCATATTCAAATCTGACAAAGGACTAGACTATTTTGATCACTATATGGTCCGAACCATACGTTTTGACAACAATTTACCATGAATTTGGTGGTAGGTCCGCACTATGGATATTAAAATTATTATGATAATACCTTTTACTTAATTTACTTTGATTTGGTGGTGTCCTAATGTGCCATTGTGAAAACTGACGTTGCAAACTACTTGGTACCTATAATATGTAGTTACATTGAAATTGGATGATAGGCAACCTAGTGCAAAGTTTGCCTTTTACGTTAACCACAAAATGGCAATTTTTCTATTACATAGAGGCACATACTTTATAAACAAAATATATACAAAAATAAAATGTATGACCTCCACCCCCTTCCTAGTTCTCGTACTATTTGTATTAGATTCTCACATAATATGTGACCTGTGCTATGCGCTCACCTAATACAGATGCTAAAGCCGTTATATAAATAATGTAAACCAATAACAGTGACGGTATCTACAGAAATATATACTTTAAAAGCCCATGTATTGTATTATATTCTTGGACAATTTTTATTTGCAAAATTCATAATACAGTTCATAACTAAAGTAGTATGAAATTTCTGTATGTGCCAATTTACTGAATTTACTGATCCAGCCAAACATAATATTACAAAGGTTGTAGGAGAAACGGAAATAGGAATATTCAATCCTTAATAAAATAAGCAATATGCTAAACGATTTGTACTTTGAACTGATTATTACAATAGCGGTATTCATGATTCCACTTTATCAATTTTTGGCTTTATATCACTTTCGCACTATAGTGTCACAAAGCAAGCGCGATATAGCGACTATCTTTTGTCGCCGTGGAAACGGCAACTTGACTACATTAAACGTATGTAAAAATGCGTCTTGCTTTAAAAACAATAATAATAATTGTTTTTGGTTCCATGTTATTTATGCATCATTTGTTACCAATAGCAACAAAACCACCACGAACGTAATAACATATTAAATGCTGGGGTGTTCAAAATTCTAGACGACTTTAGCGTTATAGTGCGAAACTGTTTAGCGCCAAAAATGGATAAAGTGGAATCATGAATGCCGCTAATATATCCTAGCAATTAATTACTTATGCGTATTTGTGTATTCTAAAGTACGTCTTGTAAGTATTTGCAAAAGTTTCATGATATAAATAAAGGAAATAATTTATAATCTTGATGCGATGCGTGGGACAGAAATGCACAAATAATAACACATGCTACATGCTACCTTTTTCCGCGAAGTAAAAATTGTCTCTACCGTTAAATCAAATTATTCAAGGTCGTTCTTTAGTTCCACTCTAGAGTTTAGGCAGACGACAATAAATTCTTATCTGTGTTATGGACACTATAGTCGTTCCAATAACTCTGTCTGGTGACTATTTTTATACTTTAGTATAAAAAGAGAATCTGAATGTTGTTTTGTTATCAGTTTTAACTTTGAATTTCAGTCATCATGAATACTTTGGCGATCATCTTATTAGCGCTTGTTTGCTGCATTGCTGCGGGTGAGAAAATACATAACAATTCTAAACTTTTCTTTAAAAATATAATTCGAAGATAAACATCCTCCTTAAGCTCATTTTGTAAATTTAGACAATCGTGTCCGGAGGCAATCATATGGTGTAGGTTCTTCCGGCGGGTATGGCGGCAGTGGCGGTGAAGGTGGATACGGTGGTAATGGCGGGTACGGTGGCGGCGGTAGCAGCAGGTACAGTAGCGGTAGTAACGGTGGATACGGAGGAGGTGGCAACGGTGGGTACAGTAGCGGCGGTAGCAACGGGTACGGTGGCAGTAACAACGGCGGTTACGGTGGCAGTAATAACGGCGGTTACAGTGGCAGTAGTAACGGCGGTTACGGTGGTGGTGGTGGCAACGGTGGGTACGGTGGAAACGGTAACAGCGGATACAGTGGCGGTGGTAGTATCAGTGGTTACGGACGTTAGTTACATAGCTGACTGCTTTCGTTCTACAAAATATTTTTACACTCTGTGATAATTTTTTAAAAAATAACTACGAACCATCCTGTAAATCCGTACAAGTTAATTTTGGAATAAAATACTTCACGTTTGACCTAATATAGTCATAGCGAAATTTTAACAGCTGCCAAGAAATTTTTTATTTTACAACTTTTTATATTGGATAATTATATTGAATTTTATTGCTGCTTTGAAATACTTGACCGACTTTAAAGAATGATAAATCATTTGAATACTCACAAAAAGATACAAAATAGTTTTTTTTATTTTTCTTTTCTGGCCCGCACAACACTCTTTAGAGGAAATTTTTAAAAACCTTCCAATGTCCAGCTGGGAACTTTAACATAATTATATAGATGCTACTAATCATTACTGTTCGAATAATATGTATCATTGATTTACATACATTTGCAATGCGCAACCGGTTGCACATTCAAAATTTAGAGTTGGCATTATTATTCAAAATTACATCTACCATGCATTTAACTTTACTACCATCTATTTATTTAATCAAATTCGCCAGTATTAATTTATTGTAATTGAAATTATTGCAAATTACCATTTAGTTTCCCACATACCGTATTTCCTATTTTAGACCACGGGGTGTACTATTCAAATTCCGACCTCCCAGACCCGTGTACTAATAAAGGCCCGTGTATTATTACAGGCCAATAAAAAAATAAAATAAATTACACTTTTGGAAAAGCATAGAAATTCAACATTTCCCACTTTTCTCAAAACATGCCATTAGAAAATTTTGAACTTTTTCCAAACATGCAAATAGAACATTTTGAACTTTTCCAAAACACGCAAGCAAATAGAAAATTTTAAAATTTTCAAAAACTCTTAATTAACATTTTTCATTTTACGCATTTTTCTTATTTTGTTTTTGTGACATATTTCATTTTTATTCTAGCTTAAATTGGATGTAGGTCATTTTGATTCTTCACAGACGACATGTTACCTATATTAACCAAACAAATAACCTTATATAGAAAAAAGTATTTTACGTTAATGTTCTCAAAGTCCCTGATAAAATACTGGGCTCTGGCGCTTTTGGTCTTGTATGAAAAATGAAAGATCAGGGACGGACTGGCTCCTTCTGGGACCCGGAAAATTTTAATGACGAGGTTTGGCGATCAGGGCAGGTGGCGCGCGATTAACCGAGGGGCCCAAGGCACCCATTTACTAATTGCATAAGGATTTGAGGGCACATCTAGAATTTACCGAAATTGCTTATGGCCAGTCCGCCTCTGTGAAAGATGAAGTACCTGTTACTGAATCTGGTGGTGGAACATCTGCTGGTAGATGTGGAACTGTTTTTGCCTTCAAGACTGTTAAGCCGAATGTAGATATAGCAGTTTTCATTGTTCTGCTAACGGAACTTAAAGTCATGTGCTACGTGGGGAAACATTTAAATGTTACTTCGCTCATTAGAGCTGTCACCAACCACCAATATTCAAAAAACCTGAGAGAAATTTGTAATTAATTACGATAAGTAAGCCAGCGGAATTAATAAATCAAGATGTCTCTTTTTGTAAATACAACAGCGCAGGTGTACGTGGCTATGGAATTTTGTCAATAGATTATGTAATCAACATAATCCAGTTTTTAGAACCCCTGCCATCAACTCAAGGATCGTGTAAGTGGATGTGTTTTATGTAATAAAATTTTAATTTCAGTTAAAATCTTATGATGGACTGGATGAAGCTAGAGCCAGCGGAAAGAACAACGGTTTTCGCAACTATTTAAATTTATTGAACATAAAACGTATTTGTATTAAATAGGACAGAAAAATGTTAAATGTAATCACAAAATACAAACAATTCTATAAAGGATATTATATCCTTGCTTAAAGTATGTAGTTAATTGGTACACACAGGCACGGGTGTTCATCGGTAGAGCGGTCTACCGATCCTAACACGGCGGTAATACAATCGGTTACCGGCCGATTTGTATGTTGGTTGCTTGTCGGTGACCGGCCGGCCGGTAACCTTGAACAGCCGTGCACACAGGATACACACATGTTTCTTTTACATTTTACATAGTATTATATATTTGTAATCTGTATTATAAAAATCACAAAGCTGGACAATCCTGTTGGGTTATTAAAAGTAGAAAGGCTATACATGTAGTTAAATTCAATTATTATAATATATTTTAACTACATGTAAGTAGCCATATATTACCTATGATTAAAAAAAAAATTAAAAATTACTACTACTTCAACAATAAAAAGAAATATAACTTAAATGAATATTAAATTAAAAAGAAAATATTTTCTAAAAAATAGACCAGTGCTTATCACCGGTTATTGTTTTCAATTCTACGAAACGCAAGTCACATAAATCAGTATTTCGGGTGTACTAAAAAGAAAGAAGCGTCCCGCTAACTTCACCGAAGAAAACTGTAAACAAATAAAAGTTAATAAGACACATACAACACATAAACTAGAGACATTGCAAAATCTAATTAGGCAATATCAAGATATTTTTTGCTTTTGAAATGCTAGAACTATGAAAAACCAAGATAGTAGAATTTGACGTTGACACAGGCGATCACGCCGTCATCTCGCATCAAGTGCACCCCAGCGGAATGAGGGACCGACAATTAATTCGTCGTCGACGGAAGTACGGAAGTCGTCTGCCTATATATAGTGTGAGTACTTCCCCGATATCAGCAAGTACTGGAAAGCTTCACAAAAATGAAATATTTCACCAATTTTGGTATACTATTCGGATACCATTATATCAAAATGAGTCACGCCTTCATTGAAATGAAAAGCATTCGTCACACGTTCCTGGGATATTTATCACCTCTTTTACCATTAAGTATTGAATCCTCTCCTTCTAGCAAAGGGTTGCTAACGAAAGCGGAATACAAAAATAATTATCTGCATAACACAAGATTGTCTCATGTCTCAACTCTGTAAGAATAAATAAAAAGAAAATTAAAAATATTATACGAAGTACTTTTTTAAAACACATGTGTAAAACATGCTTTAAATGCATGATTCCCTTACGAAAACGTTTCGCTAATTTTAAAAAATATTTAAAAAATTTTTACCCCACCTGCTAATCGTAAGTACTATATCAATGTGTACTTTCGAGTCCAGCCGTAACCGTTTATCAGAATTTGTGAGATGCGAATCATTTTCTTCTTTTTCGGCATTTGCTTCCATTTAAATGTGAATACAAATAGTCAAACATGTAAACTATGTAAAGCAAAATACGAAAAAATTGTTTTGAAAAATAATATTAGAAAAGGTTTTAATTTTGAGGTTCGTTTAAAATAGTTTAGTTTCTTCAAACAATAAAAAATTGTTAGAATTTTGGTAGGGAGCAAATTGGTAATTAAAAAACTATTTGTATAAGATTATTGTAGCATGGTTACATATATTGTATTATGTACACGAAAATTATTTATTTACTTACATCCCGTGTCTTTATTTGTAGTTCAAAAACACACAGTTAATATGACTTAAAATTTCATTAGGCTTAAAAATTAAGGAGTATTCCACACACTACACAACAGACCGCGAGAGACGGAAATCGAATATAGTGAAAACTAGGAAAATGATGGTGAAGAAAACTTCATCCTAATGTAATACAAAATATTATTACACTTGAGGATCTACCTCAGGCAAAAATCTCCACATTTAAAAAAATCAAAGCTGACTTTAAAACATCTGCGTATCCGATTATCAACTTGTCTTTAATTTCACGACATAGAATAAGGTATCGTAACACAAGACAAAAGTTGAATCTCTCTCATTCTTTCTGACTGAACTTTTGTACTCAATTTAAACTATACTGCACTTCTGCATTTCTACCCTGAGTCCAGCTTCTTATTTGCATACAGCCTATTTCAACTAACCAACCACTTTTATTGCACTTGCAGCTGCACAGGCACAGTTGAGTACATAATAATATGATGAATAGCAAACCGCTGCAACTAACCTATACTTCAATACTTAACCAGGCGCGTATACTGTGCCACAAGACCATTAAATCAAGTTCACGCAACAATGGTGTGCAAGAACAGGTTGTTCATTGTCTCTTTATACATAGGGATTGTCCACAAACGAATTTATTCAAAATTATCCACTTTTAGAGCTGTATAACTCACCTGGCATCTGCTTAACCATTGCGTAAACTGCTGTCTTTAACATGGTCTGTTGTTTTTAAGACATGACTAGACCCACTAACCCCGCGAATGACATCATTTACGGACCATGTCTTATTATATCACACACTCGCACTGAATCAACTCATTCAAAGAACTCTACGATGTACAGTACACGAGAGAGTACAAATCCAAAGTTGTTTCCTCCGTCCTTCGCCAAGGGCCATACCACGTTGAAAGCACCAATTCTCGTCCGATCACTGAAGTTAAGCAACGTCGGGCCCGGTTAGTACTTGGATGGGTGACCGCCTGGGAACCCCGGGTGCACTTGGCGTTTAACTTTCTGCACTTTTTCCGGAAGTTTCAAAGTTCATCATTGTATTCCCTTTACTCTAATCAGAATAACACATCTCTTTTACACCCACTCAGTTTATAAACCTAATTATTTTACCATGATTATTATTAACTGTGCCAAGTAACACATGTAGGAGCGTCAAATGCATTTTATTTCACTGGCTTTATTATATCGTAGGATTATTTTTACTTACGACCAAACATGTTTTCATCCCAACTCCCTCTCAGAGGCGGCCCCTGTAGCAAAGTGGTTACACGATCTACACGTAACGCGAAGTAGTCGAGGTCGAATCTGCGATGGAGCACATTATTTTTGTGCCCCTCTCTCAGACGTACTCGATGAATGGCCCTCGTGCCCGCCTACGTTGGGGCCGTGCGTGGTAGAGAAGCTTGCAGAGGAGGAGGACTGGGTGAGGAGCGCGGGAGGCAGTCAGACGACGTGAGGGGATACTTTGCCTGAAACCATAATTACCACCCTGGGGCAGTAAGCCTGCAGACAAGTACTTTCAACGCAACCTCAAGATTCCAATAATCTGTCCCAATCGCTCACTCTACCTCATAGTTTGAATGGATAAGTTATTAGAATAGTTGCATACAATTATTAATTTGAATTGTTAAAATTAAGAAAAGCTTGTAAGGGTCTTGTGTGGTAGTTATCTGACTATCTCGTTGAGTCGAGTAGACGGTGGCATGAACCAACTCTGTAGAACATCAGCACCTACTCTAAAACATATAAAACGAAATCCAAAGGGGAAGCGAAGGTTAGCGGAGGCTTAAACCCAAGCTGTAGATCCGGAGGTTGTGTCACTGAGAGTAGTGTAGTGGGGTGTCCAGAGTTGGGTAAGAATGCTCGGCTACCTAGAAGAGATGGGAAAGATATCAACCCAACACACATTTTCCCAATGAACTGTCTGTAAGAGGCTTTGCTATGTATCGGACGTTAAATAAAGTTTTTTTTTAGTAAAACAATCAAGATTAAAAATTGAGTGGGTGTAAAAGAGATGTGTTATTCTGTTAGGGGTAAAGGGAATAAAATGATGATCCATGGAAGGAAAAGTGCAAAAAGTTAGACGCCAAGAGCACCCAGGGTTTCCAGGCGGTCACCCATCCAAGTACTAACTGGGCCTGACGTTAATTTTTTTAGAGAGACTTCATTACACTGATAATATAAAAGTATTTGCCTTTGAGGCACAGTAAAATACAAACATGTTTTCAATTCATAGGATTTTGGTAGATTCAATACATTAATGATATTAGTACAATACTTACAAGACGTAGCTTTTAATACACATACATATATATGTGATTATGTAATTAATTCTTAAAAAACATTATCACAATCGGTTATTAATAAATTTTTTGTATTAAAACTTTTACTTAATTTATTTTTATTTGGTGTGGTCCTAATGCGCTATTATAAACAATGACATTGCAATCTATTTATGTAGGTACATCAACTTTGGGTATAACAAGTGGCATATTGGAAAGTTTGTCCCATAATAATGGTGCTATAGGCGTTGTATAAATACTACATTTCAATAACAATGACGGTACCTGTAGGTAAAATATATAGGTACTTTAAAAGCACATGTATTTTCTTAAATCCTAGGACAGTTCTTTGCTAAATTAATAGCATGAAATTGTTTGGGTTGTGACAATTTGTTTCTAAATGTAATAATACGCAAAACGTACATATGAAACGGAAACTCAGGATCTGTAAACATTACATAGAATAATTAATTATATGATGTACATTTTCTACTTTGAACTGAGAGAGAGAGAGTAAATATTTATTTACAACTGGCGCTACAATTGCGCTTGCCACAAGGACACAGTAAGAACAAAATACAATTTTAGGATAAAGTAAATGGTTTTAAAAGAACACAAGAAAATTTTTGCAATAGTATAATTTGTAGAAACTAGCTTTCAGATAAATTCTTATTACTCGGTTCTCCGAGTAATGTATCCACGCAAAACTTTTTTCGTTCGTGGTCGTACTTGTAATGCCTCACTTTCCCTCACCGCTCATAAAGCCTCACTATCCTTCACCGCTCACAAGCCTCACTATTATCCTTCCCCGCTCACAAGCTTCACTGTCGTTCACCGTAAGCAAGCCTCACTACTTGCGTACAGAATGTCTTCGTCTTCCGTTTTAGTAATATTCTGCTTGCCGAGTGTAACAGGAGATAGTACTAGAGAAAGAGCTTCTCTTTCCTGCAGACGTGTAGTACTGGTACTCGTTGGCTACGGTTGTCGTGGCTCAGCGGTCACCGAAAAGATTGAGAAGCTTTTTGCACTCTACTGTACCCTGTCACAATGCTGAAAAATATGAATAACCTTTGGCATGGTCCATAAATGATGTCATTGATGACATGCCTTTTTCTAATAGACCCACCCACCCTAACAATAGAATGACAACTTTTTTAACATGGGCTTAAATGGAGAGGTTTTTAGGACCCACCCACCTAGTGGATAATATCATTTATGGACCATGCCTTTACACTTTCACGCCTATTCGTGTTAAAAATAATTACAAGGAGGAAAAACAGATTTTTACAGAACGTTATTGTTGCCAATACAGCCAGCCGCCATACATCCTATTAGTAGTATACTCATGAACTATAATGATTTATGAAATTGATGCAATTGTGCAATAATCTAATTACTTAATGAAGTACAATATTTGCACGCACATTAAAATGCAATGAAAAATGGGGATGATTAATCACTGACGATGATAGAGACAATTTTAAAATATAGCTACCGAATCAGCTTTATTTATGCCAGTGTTTTGTTCTAAAGGCTAAATATTAAAATGCAGAGATTTAGTCATCCCCCAGCATTTCGTCTTCATCGTTCTCAGGAAGTGGGGGTGGGGGTGAAGGTGGTGGTGGAAGAGGAGGCGACCGTTGAGACACTTGAGTGGATCGAGGAGGATGATGGCAGGGACGAAGGCTGAGTAATAGCATAGAAAGGACATTGAACAGCAGTAAGAGATCGTCCATAAATGATGTCATCAGTGGCTCTAATTGGGTATTGACGACATGCCATGGCCATCGCATGCTAAAGATAGCCGCTTTAGTAATGTTAAATGATTGGGATGGGTAGCTCCTAAGGGAGTAATAATTCATTCCAGTGACATCATTTTTGGACCACCCCTAAGAATTTGTGAAGCGTCCAGCTATGTATGTACTTTGTGCATTGGTTCTGAGTTGATCAATTGGTAAATCAGAATCAAAAATCAATTTCCGCTTAAATATAGTCGCCGGCTTACTAAATGGAAAGTGTGCATGCATTCATGCATAGGAAAAAAATAAGATCATAGAGTAGTGGTGGCTTCATCGAAACAGTCTTGCTTATTATAATAGATTCCTTTGCTGAAATGCAATAAGTTTTAATTCCCAAGTATTTAGTTCTAATTACCCAGGATTTAGATTTAAAAACCGTTCATGTATTCAAATCTAATTGCCCAGCAATTAGAATTGGTGATTGTTCACTGCCTTATTAGGATTGAGTTTCGTACTCACGAGGATGAGGATTACAGTTTTGTACTCACGAGGATGAGGATTACAGTTTTGTACTCACGAGGATGAGGATTACAGTTTTGTACTCACGAGGATGAGGATTACAGTTTTGTACTCACGAGGGTTGGAGTTTCGTGCTCACGAGGGTAGGAGTTTCGTGTTCACGAGGATTGGGGTCAAACCTATTAGCTTAACTGGGAAACGCATAAATAACCAAACCCGGGAAAACCCGGAAAAGACTCGGTTCTCCTCGAGTTACGTAATCACGTCCTTTAAACAAACTTTGTTGTGCTTTTAAAACCCCCAAATAATCTCCAACCACTTTGTTTTTACTCTCTAAAGTATAAAAAATAAAAATTAACTACACTGTTTCTTTTGTACTTGTAAAACCCATAAATAACCATCACCCACCTCATACTGTTTGTTTTCCATAACTGCAACATTACAATACATGTTCACATCAAAGCTAATTTTTTTTAATTCATTCAAATTGAAAGATAAACTTCTCGTACCGAGTCGCTGATTGTTAGGCAATTAACTAGTTTGAGACAGCGACTCGGTACGAGAAGTTTATCTTTCAATTTGAATGAATTAAAAAAAATTAGCTTTGATGTGAACATGTATTGTAATGTTGCAGTTATGGAAAACAAACAGTATGAGGTGGGTGATGGTTATTTATGGGTTTTACAAGCACAAAAGAAACAGTGTAGTTAATTTTTATTTTTTATACTTTAGAGAGTAAAAACAAACTGGTTGGAGATTATTTGGGGGTTTTAAAAGCACAACAAAGTTTGTTTAAAGGACGTGATTACGTAACTCGAGGAGAACCGAGTCTTTTCCGGGTTTTCCCGGGTTTGGTTATTATATAGATGATTATGAGCAATACGACACGAGCCTCGAATGGTAGCAATCACTATTTCATGTATTATTGTAGAAGGAAGCCGCATATCTTTTCGAAAGGACTCAAAAAAGGCTGGAATAGTACCACGAGCACCCACAAGCAAACCTATGACTTCAAGATTCTTAAGCTGGTATTTTTCAAGAAAGTAAGGAATACATGGATTGTAATGAGCTTGCTTTTCAACGTTAACCTCATCAGCTTGACCAGAATGTTGCTCCATACGTATAGTAGGATCTAAAATATATCCAGACTTTGACTCAGTACGCCAGCATACTTAACGATTTAATTATATAGCAAATAATTACCTATGCGTGTTTGTGTATTTCAAAGTACGCCTGCAATGTCAGTATTTGTAAAAAAACATGTATGAGATAAATGAAGGAAATCATTTATAATCTAGATGCAATGCGTGGGGCAGAAATGCACAAATGTTGATAAGTAAAATGTGCTACCCATTTCTGTGGATTGAAAAAAATTCACTTACTACATATTATACGGTTGGATCAAATTATTCAAGGTCGTTCTTTAGTCCTGCTTCAGAGTTAAAGCAGACGACAGTTCCTATCGGTGTTAGACACTAATTATACATTGTCGTTTTACTAGTTCAACATGGCAACTATACATATTTCCATATTTTGGTATAAAAAGAGAATCTGAATTTGGTTTTGCTATCAGTTTTAACTTTCAATTTCAATCATCATGAATACTTTGGCGATCATTTTATTGGCGCTGGTTTGCTGTATTGCCGCGGGTAAGATCATACATAACAATTTCAAACTTTTTCTCTTTAATATCATCCCAAGATAAATATACTCCTTTAGACTCGTTTTATAAATTTAGGCAATCGTGTCCGGAGGCAATATGGTGGAGGTTCGGGCAGCGGGTATGGCGGCAGTGGAAGTGGATATGGAGTCGATGGCAGCAGCGTGTATCGTGGCAGTAGTAACGGCGGGTACGGTGGAAATGGATACAGCGGGTACCGTGGGGGTGGAAGCAGCGGTAACGGCGAGTACAGTGGTAGTCGTAGCAGCGGGTACGGTGGCAGCTGTAACGGCGGGTACAGTGGCAGTGGTAGCAGCGGGTACGGTGGCGGTAGAAACGACGGGTACGGTGGTGGTAGTAGCAGGGGTGGCTACGGGCGTTAGAAACTGACTAGTGCGCCCTTCATCAAACTACATCATTAAACACAGTTCTTAACTTTGTAATAAGTGATTGAAAAGCAACTCAATGTAAAACAAAACATGTAAATTAAATATTTTCAAAATTTGTAAATAGAATATTGAGCAATTTTCAGAATCAATTGAATTGAATATTTTAGAAATTTCTTACAAAAAACATGTAAATACTAGAATTTAGTTTAACAAAACAACCTTTAATAAAACCAAAATAGTAGTTTTGTATGGAAACAAATAATTGCTGCGAAAAGTAATTTCTTCGTCTGGCACTGGATTTACTTTTCAAAGGACGACCCCAACATGTTAAGCATATCCAAAAATATATTTTTACGCAATATAGTTATACAGTTCTAAAATGCAAATTTTACTATGGCGTCAGTTGTGGACCATCTTTTAATAATCGATACTTTATATTTGAAGATATTTTTATGTTTAATTGCCTTGAGCCCGAAAATTGTAGGTAACTTTTAGTTTTGAAAATGAATGCAGTTTGGCTTGAAGCGATAGGCGATAAGGACTTGAAATTACTATAGTTCGTTAGTTGTAATAAATTATTATTATACAAAAACAAAAACTTTATATTATCCTCTGTGAAGGATCAAATTAACCCATATCCAGTTTTATTTAAATAACAAATAATTACACTATCAAAAAAGAAATAAAATCTTAAAAACATAAAAGTTAGGCATTTTGTACTTTTTTAAAACAAATAAATCGGCAAGTTCGCACTTTTCATAAAAATGTAAATAGAACAATTTACAGTTCCCAAAAATGAGAGGCGAGGCAGTTCAGAGGTCTAAGGGCTGATGCTCTGCACTGATGGTCGTGGGTTCAATTCCCACTCAGGGGTCTACCATGAGGTAGATTATTCTTAAACGCCCACCTCTTCTTGTGTGTGGTGAATACGGTAAAGCTTACTTGGCTCTGTGTTAGAACGGGGTAACCTACCCACACCATGTCTATTCCCGGAAATCAGTGTGATAACACGCTGTGCGAATATGACATTAAAGCAATTACTTAACTTACTTTACTAAACATAGAATTTATTTATTTATTCCATTGACACTTTTTAAAAACATGTAAAAAGAAAAATTTACTTAATTCAAAAACATGTAAATACAACATTTTACACAGTCAAGAGACCAAGTTGAACCTGAACTATTGAAGGCAAAAGTGCAAAAAGTGCAAAAAGTTAGACGCCAAGTGCACCCGGGGTTCCCAGGCGGTCACCCATCCAAGTACTAACCGGGCCCGACGTTGCTTAACTTCAGTGATCGGACGAGAACTGGTGCTTTCAACGTGGTATGGCCCTTGGCGAAGAGGTGAGGAAACAACTTTGAATTTGTAATCCCTCGTGTAATGTGCATCGTTGAATTCTTTGGATGAGTTGATTCAGTGCAAGTGTGTGTGATAATTATAATAAAATAAAAGATGGTCAGTAAATGATGTTATTCGCAGGGTGGGTGGGTCCATTCATGTTTCAAAAACTTGCCGTGCTATAGATAGCCGTTACGCAATGCTAAAGTTGTGACGTATGGGTCTTTAAAGAGTTGTAATTTAGGTGACATCATTTATAGGACTTTACCTAAGCAAACGTGCTTGTGAATGCGAATAGTATCGAGCTTAAAGAATCAGGTGGCGTCCAACTAAACTAGCTTGAACTGTTTGTTAGCTTCACAATAATGACCATGTCAATGCACATGCAACCACTAAACCTTTAAATATTTAAACACTAAAACATTTCCTCTAATTTAGCATAGTTTCATGTGTGTGTGTAAGATGTTAAAGTATTAGACCTTGATTTCACTAGAAAAGTTAACCATTGTTAGCCTTAAGAAACTCGCTTTCAGATTTAACAATGGTTAACTCTGAAAGCGTGTTTCTTAAGGCTAACAATGGTTAACTTTTCTAGTGAAATCAAGGTCTTAGATGAATTTTATACATCGTCTCTAATTTTGCACTTTTACGTCATTGTGCATTACAGTATTACCTACACGAGTCGGAAAAGTATAATTATTTGTTTTTTTTTGTTCAACTGTGGTGCTTAAGATAGCCATTTACGCAACAGAAAAGCTGATGATAGGAGGGTCATAGGGACCTAAAACGAAGATTTTTTGATGACGTCATTTAAGGATGATCCCAAACCTACTGAGGTTTTAATTATTAAACTCCAAACTAATTACTAACGGATCACTTAAGCCGTATTTCAAGAAAAACGGAGATGATCAGAATTGCCTTTAGTGCTGAATGGAGGTGATTAAAATTGATTCTAAGTAGCTTGAAATAAAGATGATATTATTTGACTCTTCGTTTACGATATGTTGCATCCAGTAGTGTACATATCGTCTAAGAACCCAAATGACCCATATCCATTTTTAGTTTTAAACAGCATGCACTTGATTTACAGAAAAAACTAAAATTGCATGTTCATGAAAGCATGAAAAAAAAACCTCGTGGAATTTGCAAAAAACTTGTAAATAGTACATTTTGCACTTTTTAAAAACATTTGAATAGGACATTGTGACCTTTTTAAAAACATGTAAGCAGGACATTTACGCTTTAAAAAAACATGTAAATAGAACATTTTGACCTTTTTAAAAACATGTAACTAGAATATTTTGACCTTTTTAAAAACATTGTAAATAGAACAATTTGCTCATTTTAGAAACTCGTGATTAGTATTGTAAGCATGGTTTTTGTTTACTGTATTTTTTTGACATGCTAATTGTAATTATAGCACAAACTGGAAATGGGTCATTTTGGTTCTAAATAGACGATATGTAATAATTATATTAGGTATACATGTAGAAACATCTTTGAGCTTGTGTTATATATTTTAATTCTCAAGTTAGCCTTCAAAATATTTTAATCTTGTTTAAGCTAGAATTTTGACGATTTTATAATGTAAATGTTGTATGTAACTTATTGGAGATTTTAAACAATGCAATATTATAGAAGTTCTTGTCAAGCCATTCTATACGTATAGTTTATTGTTTTCAGCAAAACTATACACGCATTCATTCAATTTATTTATTTCAATGAAACATTATTCATTACTATTACTGCGTTGGCTCTAGTTGTTAACGTATGTTGTGAATTTAAATTAAACCCAATTATTATTGTAACTGAACGCAATAGGTCACACAATGTTGGTTTGTCATTTTATCATTTTGCTGAATGTAATAATGAATGGCTTTTGTATTCCTTGTGTGCATTGATTATTGATGGTACTCTAATATAAACTTAAACATAGGAACCATAGGAAATCGAATCGCAAATTTGAGGCACGAACAGAAAACAGATCCAGTTGAATCTTCACCGCTCCTTCAGGTCTGCAACCTTGCTCCATAATTCCTTATTTGAGAAACCATATATTCCTTTTAAGAATCCTCAAACAAAACAGAAAGATGAAGGGAATATTCGCGGCTTCTTGGTTCATCATCTACGTGGCTATATCGACTCTGATGAGTCCGTCTTTGTCAGGCCAAGTGCCACGTTGCACCTTCAATGAAACGGCACCAGTCCAAATGAGTCCAGAATGTCCTCCAGAAAGTGACTTGAGTCAATGCTGCCTAGGTAAGTAAAACAACACGTTTAAATTGTTCTGTGTGCAATTTAATAAGATTATTTGTATTGAACGTAAATATTTTTAAGAAATTATTCAAGTTTTAAAACCATATTACATGTATTCCTATATATGTAGGTAGCTGTATCTTGGCTAGATTAAAATGTGTTAAATTGAGAGGTCGCCATTATCCCAAACATTAAATGACGAGCAAAAACTGGAATCGAACTGGAAATATTGGAATTAGTAGATGAGGGCGCAGGCGAAAAGGAAACTATAAGACTATAATACGTTCATCTTGGTCGTCGTCGTCTGTCGAAACCTGGACTGTTGAAATTAACACTGAATATAAAAAAATACTGTTTAATAATCTTTATAAAATTGTAGCAACTAAAATTAATAAATGAATTGAGCATTCCTCATTTATTCTCAGGACTAGATGATGCTGCCAGCGCAAGCAGTCCCCGCTGCTTGGATTTTAAAAAAACATGTATATGCAACATTTTGTTAAAATATGTAAAAAAAATATTGAGAACTTCAAAAACATGCAAATACAATTTTTTGTACATTTCAAAAAACATGTAAATGCAACAGTTTGCACTTTTCAAAAATATGTAAAAAGAATATTGGAATTTTCTCAAACAAAATCAAAATGATGCTTTTTGTATGGAAACAAAATTATAAAAACATATACCCAGGTACGTAGACTTTGCCACAAGACCATTAAAGCAAGTTGGAAAAAAGATTTATCATTGTCATTTTAGAGCCTTATGAGTCCCCTGGCATCCGCTTTATCATTGCATGAGCCACTGTCTTTAACATGGGCTGTCATCAATAGACGAGTAGACCCAGTGACAATCGATGACGTAATTTTTGGGCAATCTCCTGCTGTAAACACCTTGTGATTGAGAAAATCAACGTAACGACTATCCTTAGCACGACAAGTTTTTGAAACATGACTGGACCCACCCACCCTGCGAATAACATCATTTACGGACCATCTTTTATTTTATTATAATTATCACACACACTTGCACTGAATCAACTCATCCCAAAAATTCCACGCTGTACTGTACATGAGGGAGTACAAATCCAAAGTTGTTTCCTCACTCTTACGCCAAGGGCCATACCACGTTGAAAGCACCAGTTCTCGTCCGATCACTGAAGTTAAGCAACGTCGGGCCCGGTTAGTACTTGGGGTAACCGCCTGGGAACCCCGGGTGCACTTGGCGTACAACTTTTTGCACTTTTTGCAATTTTTCCTTCCATAGTTCATCATTGTATTCCTTTTACTCCCAACAGAA
This sequence comes from Dicyrtomina minuta, assembly GCA_949802685.1. Classification (NCBI taxonomy): domain Eukaryota; kingdom Metazoa; phylum Arthropoda; class Collembola; order Symphypleona; family Dicyrtomidae; genus Dicyrtomina; species Dicyrtomina minuta. The sequence continues at coordinate 86,729,294 of OX461808.1, read as the reverse complement.
TAAAAAATCTCATTTACACCTACTAAATTAAGCCTAATTATTTTACCATCATCATTATTAACTGTGCCAAACAACACATGTAGGAGCGTAAAATGTATTTTATTACAGTGATGCAGTCATTAAAATGGTATTCAGGAGTTTTTGAAATGCGTAAAATGTTCTATTTTCATGTTTCTAAAAAAGTGCAAAATGATCTAATTTCATAATTTTGAAAAGTTCGAAATGTTTTATTTAGGTACATATTTTTGAAAATTGCAAAATATTTTTTATGAATGCTTTCCAGATATGTTTCAATACTTTTGTAGATGGTAGATATTGTTTAAAGCTACAAATGTATACATGGTTCATTTTGGTTTCCCACAGACAGTGTATATATACTCAAAACTATTATGTGTTTTCGGATCCCAAAATAACATATTCATGATAAGGGAAAATTACATGGAATAATAAATATGCTGAGCGTTTTGTAATTTGAACGGAGAGCTACGATATTTTAATTACCATATTCATTATCTGTACGCATTTGTGTATTACGAAGTTTGACTTGTAAGTCTGTATAGTTTACCGATACCGATAAGCAAAGAACTCTATTAAAGATAATTACACACAAACATTCTAGGAAAAAAATGAATACAATAAAAAGTAATAATCTTGAATCTTGATGATATGCGTGGGACAGAAACATAAATGCACAAATATGACCATATCAAAATTACTATCTATGTATTTCCGCGAGGTCAAAATTGACTATACCGTTAAATCAAATTATTCAAGGTCGTTTCTTAGTTCCGCTAAAGGGTTTAGGCCGACAACAATAAATTCCTATCCGTGTTGGACACTATTGTCGTTCCAACAGCTCAGTGTGGTAACTATTACCTTATTTTGGTATAAAAAGAGAATCTGAATTTTGTTTTGGTATCAGTTTTAACTTTCAATTTCAGTTATCATGAATACTTTGGTAATCCTCTTATCGGTCCTTGTTTGCTGCATTGCTGCGGGTAAGAAAATAGATTACAATTTCAAACATTTCCTCAATAATCTATTTAAAAAATGAACATACTCCCTTAGACTCGTTTTAAAATTTTAGACTTAGACAATCGTGTCCGGAGGCAATCCTATGGTGGAGGTTTTGCCGGCGGGTATGTCGGCAGTAGCGGTGGCGGTGGATATGGCGGTAACAGCGGGTATGGTGGCGGTGGTAACAACGGGTACAATGGTGGTGGCAGCGGTAATAGCGGATACCTTGGGGGTGGAAGCAGCGGGTACGGTGGCGGTAATAGCGGCGGGTATGGTGGCAGCGGTAACGGCGGGTACAGTGGCGGTGGTAGCAGCGGGTACGGTGGCAGTGCCAACAACGGATACGGTGGAAGTGGCAGCAACGGGTACGGTGGCGGTAGCAGCGGATACGGTGGCAGCGGGTACAGTGGCGGTGGTAACATCGGGTACAGCGGGGGTGGTAGCGGTGGGTACGGTGGCAACAGTAACAGCGGATACGGTGGCGGTAGTAGCAGCGGTGGTTACGGGCGTTAGTAAACTGACTACTAACCTTCCTTTAAATCATTATAGGTTAATTTCGAAATAAAATACTTCATATATCATATAAATCAACTGATAAAGCAGAATGTTACATGTGTTAAATTGATTTAGTTAAGTTGCTTCATTTACGTACAGCCTCACTCACGCTACTGTTAAGATTGCCATTGCATAACTCACAATCAGTACAACAGCATTGGTGGATGCGAATTCACTAAATAGTGGAGATCCTATAAAAACTGTTTTCCATTTCTGAATTTATTTTTGCGACTATTTTTAATAATTTGCATATACAAATCCTAACTACTCACCCGTACCCGTTGCTTATAAAGTATACAAAACTATGAAAACACGGCTGTGTTATTCTGTACCTTTATAAATATTTCGTGTGTGAAAAACCAAATTAAAAATAGTCCATATCTTATTTAGGTTAGAGTTAAAATGAGCTATGTCAACAAAATACAGTAAATAATGAGCATGATTACTTGATTACACTGCTTACCACGAGTTTCTAAAATAAACATATTGTTCTATTAACATATTTTTGAAAAGGTCACAAATTTTAATTAAGTGTTTCTCAAAAGTGCAAAGTTTTTCAAAAGGTCAAAATATTGTATTTATTGCTGGGTTTTTATTTCTTCCATTTTTCCAATTACAATTATACATACGCAATGACAACACAAAACTGTTATTGCCCTCGAAAACAGTACATTTTAAAGATAGGTTAATTTGCTTACTATAGATATTACATACCTTATTATTAGTTCCTTTTATTATTATTAAATTTTTGAAGGAAAAATTAAGAAGCCCACACGTGTCATATACAAGCGCAGTGGATTAAAGATTTTACAAATTAGTGTTTGTCTTTGCTAATAAGCTCTACCTTTACCTATATACAGCATCTAACAACAATAGTAGCATTATTCAGATTCAAAGAGTCTAAGTATTGATGGTATTGTTGAGGAACGGTACCTTTCTGTGTTACATTTAATTAACCTATGGTTATTTTTATTTCTATTTGGCCCACTATTACAACGTTCGTATGGCTTTAGCCACTCCGAGTAGCGGTTTGATTTAATCAATTTTTTCCCAAATCTGAGAAGTAATTTTTTGTACCTCGATTCAATTTTGTCTGTCTTAATTTCCAATACCGCTTTGTCATAATTACGCTCACTCACATACTTATTTAAAATTATTCCTAGGCATCGTTTTTCGATTTTACAAACTTTTAAGAGTAACATTTTACTTAAACTTTGGCTAATTGACTGTAAAGCATATTCTAAGTTGCTCCTTATGTATGTCTTATATATTAAAGCTAGTTTTTCTTTATTAAAACCACAGGATTTTAATTTACGTAATATAAATACCTTCTTTGAAGCTTTTTAGACTACCTCACTAATGTGCTCATCACATAACAGTTTATCATTTTTAATTACTCCTAACAATTTTGTACTACTTACAACAGGTAATATTGTGTTATTTAGTAATAGGCTTATTTGATTAAACTGTTTATTCCTAGACTTATTAATAACCATAACATTGCATTTAATTGGGTTGAGCTTCATTCTAAGCTCATCGGTCCATTTATTAATATCACTTAAATACTCTTGGACTTTTGGGGTTTCATTATAATCTAGTGCTTCTGCCAGTGTCATATCATCAACATATCCAACAAACAAATTCTTATTATTTTCTTTCAAATTTTGGTATTTTTCTTGAAAATTTAGTAAGACTCTATTGATTATTATTATAAATAATAACGGGGCTAATTTTGTCCCTTGTGGTGTTTCATTATATATCTCTTTAAGACTAGACAAAAGGTTGCCATCTTTCACACACTGAGACCTTTTACACAAAAAATCTTCTATCTAATTTATATCACATTGATTGACAGCTAATTTAGTTAATTCACGTATCAAAATATTGTGATCTACAAGATCAAATGCCTTCGACAGATCCAGCATTACTAAAATTACATATTTATTATTATCTAGAGATTTATGAATAAAATCTAACATCTTTACTAAGTAGTGTGTAGTAGAGGATTCCTTAAGTGAGCCAAATTGATTAAGACTTATTTTATCCATTATTTGGTTATAAATATTGTTGAACATAAATTCTTCTAGTATTTTACTATAAATATTTGTCTGAGATAGAGGTCTTAAGTTATCTATACATAAATTGTCTACGTCTTTAGGTATCAGAGTTATTTTGTTTTACTTATTTTACTTGTTTTTTTGAAAAATGCAAAAGGTTCTATTTACATGCTTTGATGAACATGTCATTTTAATTTTTTGTTAACAAGGACAGGAACGTTTTAAATCTATTCAGAAAATACAAACATTTCTAAACATTAAATTAGGATGCTTAAAGTATTTAATTTATTAGTAAACATAGTTATCTCACATTGTTTTTTTTAACATATCCCCTAATATTACATATTTGAAATATCTACCCACCTATTATGAGTGTCACAAAGTTGAGCAACCTTGTTGAGTTAGTAAACCTAGATAGGTGTTAAGTATAATTATACTAAACTTCAGAATCTATACCTCCGGCGAAAATCTTCCTATTTTAAAAAAAAATCAAAGGTGACTTTGCAATTTTCAAACATCTGTGTTTTCAATTATCAACGTAGCTTTCATTTTACTGCATCGATATAGAATAAGATATCGTAACACAATAAACAAGTTTAAATTCTCTCACTCTTTCTGTCTGCATTTTGTATTTAATTTAATTTAAACTGCATTTCTACCCTGAGTGCAGCTATTAATTTACATACAGCCTAACTCAACATACCAACCACTACTGCACTTTCAGCTGCACACAGTTGAGTACATAATAAGGCTGCAGGGAGAATCGGCCGTGATGGGGGCGGGAGAATAGGCAGTTATTTATGTCGTAAAAAATCGGCAGTCTAGGTTTTGGAGCAATTGGCAGTGTGCTTGTTATGTATAGAATAGGCAGTTTTTTTTATTTTGCCGAAATTTTTGAAAATACAAAAATGACGGTTTAGAACACAGTTAGCATATGGGTTACATCAAAAACTTGATTAAACGAAAATAAAAATTAATATAATCAAAATTAATTTCTAAGAATAAGATAAACCCGATTTGAGTTTTTGTAATAAATCTCCGTGATCCATTACTTCCAATTCAAAGTAGGAAGCACTACCCTTTAATTCAGGATACACTAACTGTATTTTTGCTTTACAAGTCTTTCCGTGGTGAAAACAGTAGTACACTGACGTAGTAATCCTTAAATCTCCGATACTTGGCGTATTGGAATATCTCTTTTTCCAATTGTCGCCAATACTTTTCTGAGCTTCTTTTAATGATTCAAAGGATTTAACAAACTTCCATTTGTTAGCACCTGGTTTCAAAATGTTCTGTGTCCTACTTCTGGAAGCTTGAGATGCCATGTTGCTTTGAAAGAATAAGAAATTGAACTGAGAAAAAAATGTTCTACCACCATGAAAAGATACCTATATTGATATTTATGTAAAATTTATGCATAACTTATGCAAACTATGTGATAGAAAAAATAAAGTATCACAACTGCCAATAACCTCAAAAAAATTGTAAATTTTATAAATTTAAATCAGATATTTGCCTACACTGCCGATTCGCTAATTTCTTAAATAACTGCCCGTCACTGCCTTAAACCTTTTAAAAACTGCCACTTCCCTTTCTGCCTACATAATAATACGATAAATAGCTAACCGCTACAACTATCCTATACTTAAATACATACCTATAGGTACGTAGACTGTGCCACAAGACCATTAAAGCAAGTTCACGCAAAAAGTGTGCAAAAACAAGTTGCTCATTGTCTCTTTATACATAGGGATTATCCACAAATGAATTTATCCAAACTTCTCCGCTTTTAAAGCCGCATGAACCCCATGGCATCCGCGTAGACATTGGGAAAACTGCTGTCTGTAGCATATAAATGCTGTTGTTTTCAAGACATTACTAGGACTAGACCCACCCAGCCTGCGAATGACATCATTTACGAACCATCTCTCATTATATCACACACACACGCTCGGAATCAAGACATCTAAAGAATTCAACGATGTAATTACAGTACACGAGGGAGTACAAATCCAAAGTTGTTTCGTCAAACCTTCGCCAAGGGCCATACCACGTTGAAAGCACCAGTTCTCGTCCGATCACTGAAGTTAAGCAACGTGGGGCCCGGTTAGTACTTGGATGGGTGACCGCCTGGGAACCCCGGGTGCACTTGGCGTACAACATTTTGCACTTTTTGCAATTTTTCCTTCCATAGTTCATCATTGTATTCCCTCTACTTCCAACTGAATAGCACATCTCTTTTACACCCACTCAATTTTTAAACTTGATTATTTTACCATCATTATTATTAACTGTGCCAAATAACACATGTACGAGCGTCAAATGCATTTTATTTCACTGGTGCAGTCATGGCTTTCATATATCGTATGATTATTAATACAAAATTTTGCTTTACTAAAAAAACGCCAATAAAATCAAACTAATAGTTTTTGTATGGAATCCGATTCCTGCATGAAAGAAATTCCTTCGCCTGGCCCTGTTCATTCTGACAAAAAGTAATTTTCCCGCTGTGATAAAAACGAAACTACATGACATCACTGTCAAAATTGGATTAAATTTAAATGAAAACAAAATGCAAATAATGTGCAATTATCACAAGTCCGTTAAAGTATTTATTCAATTATTATAAATTGTTAACTCACATGTCTGCAATTTTGCATTTGCAATTGCAATAGCTATCATACAATTATCCAAGCTGATCGACCTTTTTGAATACCTAACTATTGATAGATTGATTAAAAATGTAGTTGTAGTTTCAATTATTATAATATCTTATACAACTACAAGTACCATATAGAATCTGGAAGTAAAAAAATTGTGAAAATAACTTTGTACTTTGGTAATTGGAAGAAAAATAATTCGTGTGCGTATTAAATTTAAAAAAAATATTTTCCAAGTAACAGACAAATGCTTATCACCCGGTTATTGTTTTACGTTATAAGAGTTAATATGACATGATGGAAGACAAATATTTAAATGTAAGATATTATTATAATATTTCCCTTACACAATTATTTTACTTTAGTATTACTTTATGCAGTCATTTTGTAACTGCATAATATACTCTTTAAATTTAAAAAAAGGAGACTTACTTTGCACGAGCAGTACAATATGCACAATGTGACTACGCTCTACATATAGTAACAGCAATCACGTTTGCAATAAATCTGATTTTTCTGAACTTAGTTTCATACTTTTTCTGCCTAACTAGACGTCATCTCTACCTCAAAAATAACTTTAGAAGCCGTATATGAAAATATAAAAAATAATCCCCATAATACGCATCCATATAGTCTTGAGGAACCCAGAGCCATACATCCTTTATAGCAAACTTATTTGCTACTAACAAGCACGGTATAGTAAATACCTTAAAAACCGCCACAGCTAATTACATTTGAATTGAAACGAAAATCCTACCAAGGGTGAATCTCTTTCACTAGTTATAATATTTTAATTTTAAATCTATGTTGTGTATCAACGGTATTCATAATCTGTGATTACGAATACAGTTTAAATTGCACTAGGTGAGGGGGAACAAACATGATAGACGAAAACCTTCGCCAAGCTATCTCAAAGTTAAATGTCAACAATAGAAGCGCCATATTTTCAAAATAATATGTATTTCTGCATAACGTCAATTTTCGACCAAGTTCTTCAAAATCTTGCTGATGGTTTCTCGAATTATGTTTAGTATATCTCTCCACTCTCCTGTATTTCCAATAGTTTTATTTGTTCCTGCTTTCTTGTAGTTTATTTTGTAACTTTATATGCTTCATATCGTAGGATCACGGGTTTCAAGGTTAAGCGTATTATGATTAAGTACAATTGATTATCCATAACGCAGGATTTTCCATGTCTAAACTCTGTGTAAGAATGATTACAAAGATATTTTAAATCAACATTATATATTTTAAAACAAATATGTAATAATACAAATTTTGTAAATTCAGTTTTTCACATAAAATTTTGGCACTTTTAAAATATCTAAAAATTATTGCATAACCTGACCTGCTACGTAAAATGTCCTTTCAAGTCCAGCCGTAACCCTGGATTGGATGTTGTGACCAGCAATTAATTCTTTTTCGGCTTTTACTTTGCATTGCGATGTGAAAAAAATTAGTCAAACATGTGAACTATGCTCTGTATAGCAAATTGGAATCTAATAATCTTTTTAAAACAATTTTTAATACATTATTTTAGTGTAGTGTACAAGGTTGTGTGGTACAAGATTGGTATTTATTAACTTTAACTCCACGTTTTTTTACTACTTCACAAACAAACTTGATATGACTGAAAATTGTAATAAGCTAAAAAATTGAGGAATATTTCACACACTGTACAAGAAGCCGCGAGAGACTTACATTGAGTAAAGGAAACTGGGAAAATAAAATTAAAATATTTAAGAATAATATGTACACTACAGTATATCTACCTCTTCCTATTGCTTATACATTCCTTTATATTGCATTACTTAAAAAAAATCAAAGGTGACTTTCAGACATCTGCGTTTCTGATTATCAACGTGTCTTTCATTTGACTGAATAGACATAGAATAAGATCGTAACACAAGACAAAAGTTAAACTCCCATTCCTTCTGTATGCACTTTTTATTCAATTTAAACGATACTGCACTATTGAATTTCTACCCTGAGTGCAGATATTTATATGCAGCCTAACTCAACTAACCAACATTGCACTTGCAGCTGCACAATTGAATTCATGATAATATGATATAGCAAACCGCTGCAACCAACATAATATACTTCAATTCATACCTAGGTACCTAAACTGTGGATCAAACCCATTGAAACAAGTTCATGCGAAAAGTGTGCGAAAAAAATTGTTCATTGTTTTATTATACAAAGGGATTATCCACACATTAATTTAAGGACTTTGCAACCCCCCTGTTATCAGCTTAACTATTGCGTAAACGGTGTTCTTTAACATAGACTGTCATAAATAGACTTTTAGACCCATTGGTTTTAATGATGACGTAATTTGTGGACGATCCCTTGCTGTATGTATATAACGTAAGATTGAGAAAATGCAATAGTAGCTACAATTACATTGCATTTTTGAATACCAGAAGCCCAAGTTTTTATGTCTCTAGGTAACTTTTGCTCAGCGATCAAATAGGAATCGGCTTAATCAGCTCATGCTGAAGAGCTACGTTACTGTAGGAATAGCAATAGGAGTAAAAAATCCCTCACACATGTAATGCGAAAAAGATGCAAAAGGAGTTTATGAGTAAAAACCATATTTATAAAATAATTATAAATAGGCAGAAAGTCTGATTTGTAATTCATACAATTTTATGGCATATCGCCTATAAAGAATCAAAATGACCCACTTCCAATTTATACAAAATTTAAAACGATCTATGTCAAAAAATACAGTAAATAAAATGCACGCTTACAATGCTAATCACGAGTTTCTAAAATGAGCAAATTGTTCTATTTACATGTTTTAGAAAAGCCCAAAATGTACTATTTACACGTTTTTTGGAAAATCAAAATATTCTATTCCCATACTTTTTGAAAATTTGTAAATTTTCTATTCACATGTTTTTTTTTGAGAAATCGACAATGTTTCATTTACATGCATTGATGAACATGTTATTTCAGTTTTTTCCCGTAAATATTGCATTTTGTTTAAAACTAAAAATGGATTTGGGTAATTTTGTTTCTTCACATACGATAACTGGTGTTATTTAGGTTTAGACTCATACTTACATGTATTTCCTATAAGAAATGAAAACAAAGTGTGGTTCATGTCTATTTCAAAATGAAACTACGAATAAAGCCAGCTCAAAATTTGAACTGAAGCTAGGATACATTTCTTTTCCTTTCCCATTTTTGCCCAAAATCAAATCGCGGTGTCAAATTATGGAAACTGTTTTGCTTTTAGAGAAAATTAGAAGGACCCCGTTTTCATTTTAAGAAACATTGGAAGAAAACCACTTTGCATCCTTCACCCCCGATACACTGTATTTACTATAACATAATGATATAGGTACATACATCAATTATATGCAAAAAAACGTATTATTAAAGTCAAATATGTGGCAATTTTGAACCTGTTTTGTTCATCCGAATTGTAACCCAGCACAGGTCAGTATAAGGTCTTTCGCAGATTGCAAATAAGAAATTAAATAATTAGGTTTAGTGAGTTCGTACTTTGGCACAGTAAGGATGATATTTTATTTCATGTTTTATACTAATTGTAAGCTTAATGTCCTAATATTATACTAAATCATTTCAACAATGAAATTTTTTCTTATTTAAATATTATTTTTACGAAGACATTTTAATGTGTAAAATCAGTAATAATATGGTTACATAAATCAAATTATGTAAGTCCACTTACAGTTGCCTTGTGATAACTATTATAATTGTCAAAGGTCATATTAATGATAAGTTATATAACGTTAGCATGAAATGTATGTGATACATTTAGAAATACAAAGAATTACATCAAAAGATATTTTATATACCGTAAGATGTTTTGTTTTAAGTCATTAATGCAGGTGCTTTACAAATTAAAGCATTACATGTCGAAGTATGTAAGTAGGTACTCCTGTTTTTGTTGAGCAAGCAAAAAAGTTTTCAAAAATTTCGAAATCTTAACAATATTGATATTTCTGAAGTTAAAAAAACCGGACACATGCAATTGGCTAGAAATTGTTCCACAAACTACTCCAAAGTTTTCGTCAAAGCAATTGCAAGCAATGCAATTTGCTGTTCACTGTGGATGTCATCGCATAGAATTAGTTAACAAGCACGCATACGAGGAATTTGAATTTCTCCAGTTCATAGATATGAAAGTAAATAGCATAGTAAGGGTTTATGTTCCCAAAAGTGCAAAACGACGAATTATTTTACGTGCAATGATTTTGTCTAAGAAAAAACAAAGATTTGACCTAAATTGACCCAGTTAAGTACGCCAGGTCAATAATCTTTTCTGTAGTAAATTTTTCTCTTGCTATTTTAAAAAAAGGGTATCGTCACTATCGTCAGGCTATGAGCTTGAGTGTAGGATACTAATCAGGAACGAATTGTTATCTGGAATACAAGAGTTTTCATTTTACATTAAACAAATGTCATGTGCATTTTAAAATATTAGACGGAACTTTTTAAAAAAATATGTAGTACTTGCGTTGTTCCTAATTCATGTTGACTGGAGGAGCGTATTAGTTTTTGTTTTAAAAGAGTATCTGAATATACGACGTCACGAGTTACTAATCGCTGCCTAGTTCCAACCATAAATCCGGGCCGATTTTGAGACGTCCAAATCATTTTATTTTGTAGCCTATATGCATCAGGAAGTGTGTTGAAGTACATAGTGTGAGATAGACCCTGCTGAATGAGACTAAAAAAATTCGAAAAGAAAAATGATTATTAGAATGATAAAATCGAAATAACGGAACGCACCTACTGAAACGGAAAAACTTGTTCACATTTTTATCAAAACAGCGAGTGTAATGTTATCAAATTATTTACAAAAACTGTTGTGTGAGCCAAAATACAAAAACATACACAGGATTTTTTGTTTTTTTAAGAGCTTTAATATAATATGTTTCTTGCCAAAGTCAGTCATTTTTTTCAAAATTTCATTTAGGTTTTTGGTATACAAAAATTAAAAAGTTTTTTGATCGTGCTAGTTACTTAAAGCTAATTTGATTTGCCTAATTATTACAAGTTGAGTGGCGTATATTTTTTTTTAATCATTAAATCAGCTCAAATAATACATTTTTAGTCAATACAACACTAACACAGGTACTAAATTCATTTTTATTTCTCAACACCCATGAACGATTTTGGCTATTTTGAGTTTTGATAGAGCGCAAATTGTAATTTGGAAGTTCTATCAAAAATAGGAAACCAAATCCAAAATCATATTTAATTCATAATAGGTTATGGTCATGAATAATTATACGAAACTACTTTTTACTTACCATCCCGCTCCCCCCCCCCTCTCTCTCTCTCTGCACTCACAAAGAGTTGGTTAGCTGATATGACTGTTCATCAAACTTAAAAATTCAAAAATATTCCACGCACTTTATCACATAATGTCAGACACGTGCCTGAAAGGAATGAGGAAACTTGGAAAATAAAGGTGAAGGAAAATTTATTAAAAATGAATTTTTCCTAAAATTAATTTTTGATTTGATGATATTACTTTGAAGATAATTTTGCAGATGATTAGATCATTCAAGTTACTAAAAATCCACGGCGCCTATCCATAACCTTCGGGACATTATCCTCCGCAAATATCAAGGTGACTTTCATGTAACTCCGCGTAAAACACGACTGTATATAAAATCATTTACGTAATCCAGAAATAAATACGCTAACGAATTAGTAGTCTAGGTCTAGACTAGACTGTGTTATCACAAGCAACAAGCTAAAACTCTCCAATTCTCCCTGTCTGTCTGTCTGCATATTTTGTTCATTAAAACTACACACTGCATCTTCTGTATGAAGTGCAAATCTCTACATATAATTACCTAGTTACATACATCTTACCACTATATTATGCGTTTGCTGACTTGCCCTTCCTCAATTGTGTAAGTAGGTAGCTATGACTGCTCGAACAACAACTACTAAACGAGACTAACGGCATACCTACATAGGTAAGTAGGTATCTGTGCTGTGCCAAAAGAATTTTGGAACAAGTTTATACGACAAAAGTGAGCAAAAAATAATCCGGCGCTTCGCTTCGTATTCGTCGACCGTGGCCATGAAGTAGATGCTGAAGTTATTTTAATAATAATTTAATTAAGCGAATATTGTTTCCACCGCAGAAGTAGGACTTTGTTTTGGTAAAGCTGAAACATGATCTATGGAGTAGAGGTATTTCATCAAAGCAGCAAAGGCTATTATTCCTAACGTTAAATGTAAGTATTTCTTTTTTTTATTTTGAAAGTAACAATTTTATGTTATTTAGGTTTAGATGCCTTCCTGTCCTAGGTACCACATACACTGCGCTCCAAAATTTAGTATACGATGCATTATTTTATGTTTCAACAAAAAGTCAATGATAGTTCAAAATCAATCATGATGTAGGAAAAGCTTTTTTATTTTAAGCTGGTTTTTGCAATATATAATTATATTTAAGTTCCAATTTTTAACTCTACAGTAAAGCATCTACTACTGCGTTCAGCATTGAAAAAGTTGTAATAGGTATTTAATGTGGCATGTTTAACTATGGGCAATTAACATTTAACTACCTTTCTAGCCGTATGAGGTACTGTCACTAGTTTGTTTCGCATTACTTACATCACTTACATGGTACAGGTATAGTAGGTAAGTAGGTATACTTACGTATAATTTCTAATTTCCAGCTTTTATAATGTTGGCCTCTCCTAAGAAAAAGGTCCAATCCAATGTTCTAAGTAGATCCTGGAAAAGATAAAAAAGGAGCGTTTGCTAACACATTTTTGGGTTAGGTTCATAGGGTACGGGTCTCATTCGTTAACAGGATACAGTACAGAACCAAAAGCTGCCGTTTTAAAGTTAATCTCTTCTGGCCAGGACTAATTAATCACATCACAAAATCCCTCTAATAATATGAAGGAATTTTCAGGTGAGATTTATAATATTGCTTTTAAGTTGCCGAGGCCGAGATATGCTGAATAAAAGAATGACATAAGACTGCGATATTTTTTTATATATTGGATATTAATGAGTGTATTTATTGGATTTAATTAAATTGAGTAGAATGCTTTGCCATGTATAAGTAATGATAACATTTTTTGTATGTATGTATTTTTATATGAATCAATTCATTATTCATTTAATACCTTATTCAATTTGCAATAAGTGACCGCATGTGTGTGTGTGTGTGTGTGTCTTATATCCTTTTTACTTCCTGCATTTTTTTTGGATATTACTTTTATTACTATTGCATATATTTAATGTAACTAAAAGCGCTTCATTTTTATCAAATTCAATTTCCTTAGTTACTTACATACTTATGGTTATAATTTCATTTCGTCGTAGAGTTCAAATCCGAATTTAAATTTGATTCCTTTTAAGTTCATATTTGGTATAATGGCATTGGGGCAAACAAACATTATAGTGATGGAACATTTTGTGTGTGTTGATTGGTGTGTATTTGTGTAATTATTATTTTCAATTTTCTACATACAACATACGAATGCAGTTTTTTCCCTACAATAATTGAAATACAGGGTCAGGGTCGTGTTGTCTGAGAGACTTGCGGAGAATTTCTTGTTCATTTCGTGTGTAATTAATTGTGTACCAATAACTTTTTTAATAATTAAAGTGTCTTCTAATTATTATGTATAGTATATTATTGGTAATGGTAAATGTATTATAATAGAACATTCGTAATTACCATGGGTCACCTAACAGTACTTATAGTAAATCAGTGTATAGCATCATCATCATCATGTATTATAAGTTTTAATACTACTATATATAGTATTATTTTCATCATGTAAGTACAGTAGTATTGAATTAGTCAACAATGTGGTGTGTGTATATTATAGTATAACCTATAGTATCTTACACACGCATAAACCTACTATAATTATGCAGTGACTTTTTGTATTTAATTAATGAGTTTTTTTTCTACATTTATATTAACTACAATTTATTATTTTTAACATTGTATTAATCACCTAATTAATTAATGCTTTCTCAGCGTATTAATTAATTTGTTACACGAGATACTAGATACACATTCCTCTCTTTTGTTTAGTCTTTCTTAATTTCAAATTACTATCAAGATTCGAAATCGAGATTGAGATCGAGATTCTCTACATCGCATCGTACTCCTGTCGCCTATTGCAACAATCCAAATTCTAATTTAGAATTAGATGAGCTTATTACATAATTAATTTCTTAATATTAACATTTTTCTGCCTTCTTTTTCTTAGTAATACTTACGATTAGCCCAGTAGTTCAAAACTTGTAAGCCTATTGTTATGATTTAAATATTTTAAATATTATTACAGTGCCCACAGTATTCTTCATATTAGTTGCACAACCAAATTCTTCACCTTCTTGTTCAAAACGACATTGAATATTTTTCAATGATTATTTTTTGTCTTAAGCATTTAAAAAGCATTATATTTTTGTTTTTTAAGCTATACCTTATTAATACAACTACATCAATACCAATAATTTCTTTTAGTAATTTCTAATTATTGGTTGATAGTTGATTTCAAGTGTACCTCAAAGTTAAGTTATTTAATACATAATTTAGACTGTATATGCTATTTTAGTACTACCAACTTTACAATATTTATTAGTAATTAATTAATTATTCAATATTTGAGTTGATTTTTATTACATTAAGTATGCACATTATTATTACATAATATCGCTACAAATTAGTATGTAACTTTAGTGTACAATTAAGTTTAAGAACTATATTGTATAATGTAGTAATATTAAGTACATACAGAATCATAGTAAGTAAGTACGTACGTGCGAGTGCGAGTTTATCAACCACAATCCCTATTTAATTTTTATTACAACAATTTTTACGCTATTATTCCTAAATTGTTAACCTATTTAATACATTAATAATAATGTCAATATATTTAACGTTATTATTACATATTTCTCACAATTGGAATCACGTGATAACTTTGACTTTTTTGGAGTAATTTTTGAGAATTTTAGCATTTACATAATATTTTGAGTTTTAACATAGGTGAGTGTTTGTTTCAAGTTTGTTTGTGTAGGGCAGGGAAAGGGTCAGGGTCAGGGTCAGAGGGTCACAGTATCATATATATGGTATGTTAAGGTGAAAAAGTCAATATTTGTTGTAAATACTCTGTGTGTGATTTTTTTTAAATATTCTGCGGGTTGTGTTGCATTGAATTCCTTATGGGTTTATTTTAAGTAGAGTTTTGGTGAGACTGTCAATAGTCAATTAAGTATGTAGCCACTTTTTTTAGAATATTACACTACACTAAATAGAAATGTTCGTTGGTGGCAAAAGTGAGTAATTTAATAATAATTTTAATTAATTAGTAAATAATTCAAAATTTCACCGTTGCTGACCGTGTAGACAGTAGACAGTGGTATGTAGCCGTATAATGTAATACTAATAAACGCAGATCTGCAATTAGGCAATAATTATTTTAAATTATTGAGTTCATTACATTATCTTTACTCGTAATTAATTAATTAACTTTTTTATACTTATATGCTTATACTTAGCTACTTATATTGCAATATGAGTATTAAATATTTTTTAATCAACCTATATTTAATTAAGTACACAAGCTTTTTTTCATATAGTTTATCAATAATCATCATACATGTATTGACTTAAGTATAGGTAATTACTTAATCATATATATATATAATTGAAATGATTTTATCGCAAATTGACTAATACAAGAATCTACATGAAACTTGATCTGTAATTACTAGAATTAATTACTACAATAATATAGCTTATGATTTTTTAACATTTTTAGCCGATATTATTTTTGCCTGCCATTGCAGAAGTTCGTCACGAATTTTGTCGATTGATTTTTACTATTTAAGTAGCGTCGTCAGCCAGTCGCGCAGTCAAGTCAGCAGTTTAGCTGTCGTCACTAGATCAGCACACATAGTGACAACCTCACTGTCACAGTCAGCTATTTTGCATTAACTAATTAAGTATTTTTTACGTAATCACTGAGTAACTATATAGCATCGGTTTAATTTTTACTAATTAATTAATAAATTACATAGCTGTTTTTAATGACTATTATTTCAACTAATGCATATCTACTCATACCTACAATTAAAACATTTATTAACTAATTACCTAGTTGATTTGAGTGGTGTATATAAATAATACTTTTACTAAAAATGTCAGTTTAAATTAACAGTATTAAATACTTAAGTATACATAGGATGTTTGTGTTCAATATATTTCCATCTACTTTGTAAGTTTTAAAAGTTTTAAAAGTGCAACAATTTCTTAAATGTTGATTTATAAAATTCCAGTGTGTTAAGTATAATATTTTGGCTTTATGTTATTAAGATAAGTAGTAATTTGCAATAATATTTACCCTTTACTTTTTTAACTAACATTTTGCATAACATTTTTATTTTTAGTTATAACCTTGGCTGTGTGTGTGTGACTTTTTTAAAATATTTTAATTTTGGAATTATTATAACGATGATTAAAAACTTTTTTGGAAGTATAATGTGTACAAGTATATTGCATATGTAATTGTTTAGTAATTTAATATTTTAAAGTATTATCCATATGTGTGTGAGCATTAATAATAGTTAGGTTAGTGTTAAATAAGAATAATAGGTATAGGTAATTTTAATTGCAATATAATACTAGCCAGTGTACTTTTTTTTTAAATTTGAATATTGAACTTGAATACTTTTGGCTAGCATTTGAGCATCGTATATATATAATTATATATCGTACGTACATAATTCGTACATCGTATATCGTCCCGGTCAAAACCCCACACGCTAGAATACTACGCGATTATAACTATTAAATTAATTCCTAGGGTTTTATTATTAGAGTCAGTAATTCAAGTAGTAATGTAATTTTAATTTAATACTGGTTAATTGCATTGAATAATTTCGATAGTTCCAATCATCAGTATACATTTTTCCGAGTCACAACAGACTTCCTGTTTTAATCATAGGTAGGTCAAAGGTCATAGGTTCAAGGTATAGTAACAATGTTCATTTTTCCTTTTTCTTTTTTGTATTTAGCCGCTACATAGTTTTAAATTGGGAAATACAATAATATTAAATCTATATCATCGGTATCAGCAGTGGTCTACTTTTTAATTCAATATTTGATTTTAACTGCTAATTAACAATTAAACTGCATTATAATTAAGTAATTGTAACGAATATCATGTAGTGTGTATCAGTAGGTACGAACCTACACTTGTAACTTTAAAAAATGCCCTCAAGTCAATACAATACAGTACAGTTATCGTTAAGTAAGTATAATATTTTAGAGTAAAGTCATTCCAGAGCTCTATTTTCGAATTTTTGAGAATAATTTCAATTTTTCTTTTCAGGGATTTTTACAGTTACCTAAGTAATTTGCTACCCTTCACCCTTCGCACAGCTATGACAGCAACCAGCATTATCACTATGTATTCAGAAATACATTTTAATAATCATCGTAATCATAATTTAATGTTATGCCTTTATACAGCAAGAGAGCAACAAAGCAAGTCAAAGGGATTATTTCTTTTAAATCGAATCACATGAGTACTTTCGATTAGTACTTTTAGCTAAGTGTATCCTGGTTGCCTGGTTTTATTTTTTGTTTAATTAATGTGTTTTACATTCACAGATGAACGTACGTAAATATGTAGCTTATTATTCTAAGCGTTTTATTAATTTATTTACTTAATTATTTATTTAATTAGCGGCTTTGTCTGGGAAGTGTTTCGGATTTGCTCGTACTCGGCCCACTACCCGAAGTAGAAGCTCCGCCACTCCCACCTTGTGAACTTGGTCCAGGAGTTGCGCTACCCCCACCACCTCCAGTTGTGGAGGAATCCAATTTCTTGG
The DNA here is from genome assembly GCA_949802685.1 of Dicyrtomina minuta. Classification (NCBI taxonomy): domain Eukaryota; kingdom Metazoa; phylum Arthropoda; class Collembola; order Symphypleona; family Dicyrtomidae; genus Dicyrtomina; species Dicyrtomina minuta. The sequence continues at coordinate 86,711,131 of OX461808.1, read as the reverse complement.
GCAGAGTTGCGGAGTCAAATCCAGCCCCAGCCTCACGTGGCTTCCAAATTGGTGAACCTGTAAGAAAATATGTAAAAAAAATTGTTTAGAGGCTCCAAGTTCCAAGGTTCATGCTTAACTAATAATTTGCCTGTGAAGAACTAAAATGACCCAGATCTAATTTTAGTTAAAACATTATTAACTATCTACAAACATATTCAAATATGTCTTGACAGCATTTAAACAGAACATTTTGCGCTTTTCAAACACATTAAATTAGAACACTTTGAATTTTTTCTGAAACATAGAATTTACAATTTTTGTACCTTTTCAAAAACAAGGAATTAGAACATTTTACACTTTTCAAAAACATGGAATAAGAACATTTTACACTTTTCAAAAACATTGAATTAGAACATTTTGCACCTTTTCAAAATCATGTAAATAGAACATTTTACAATTTTCAAAACAATGGAAATAATGGAATTAGAAAATTTAACGTTTTTCGAAAACTCCCAATTACAATTTTACGCAAGTTTCTTATTGTGTTTTTATGAATTAGCCCATTTGTTGATTGTAGCTTAAATTGGATATGGGTCATTTTGGTTCTTCACAGACGAATTTGTTTAAATAGCATATTATGTAGTTACTTGGTTCAGGTGGGGGAGGTGCAGCCGAGAAACGAGCAGGTGTGGAGGAGGCTTGAATTAATTTAGCAGCAGACCCTGTAGATCCAGCAGAGAGGGTGGAGGTAGTGCTTAGTGTTAAATGATTAGGGGTTGATCCCAACATTCCTTTCATTCGTGGCATGGTCATGGCTCCACTCTTATGACTTTTCCCACTACTTGGCCCCGCTTCACCATCCTCCCCCTTCCCCCCTTTACCCCCCTCTTTCATAGCATCACTCATTGTTTTACTTCTTCCACGAAATCCCGTACTAACACCACTACTACCACCACCACCACCTCCACCCCCCGCGCTCTCTGTACTATCTTCTCTTCTCATCAGTCCACCAGTTTCTAAAGCTCCAGCTGAGTGCCTCTGAGGTGGCTTGGGTTTAGATTTACGACCTACAAGTATAGTGAACCAAAATAAAATTTAATAATTATGAGCATATTTTTTTAAAACTACAATATACAAAAATCTGCTTTCATATTCATTTTGAAAGAAAAAAATCGAGCATCGCATCTTGCAAAGAAGTAGGTGTCATGAAAATGAAATATTTACACTCTTAGGTATTGTAAAAAAAAAATAACTGAGTTTCTAATCAAACATGGATGAGAATTACAAGAACAACGACACTATTAGGTAGGTAAGTAAGGTTAGTAATACAGTACAGTCATTTGTTTGAAATTAGAAGCTAAAAGGTGTACACATATATAGGTATTTAATTGTACAGGTAGGTACTACTGCTAAAATACAAAAATACAAACTGACTCGACAATATAATATATCGTCTGTAAAGAACCAAAATGACCTATATCCAGTTTTAGATAAAACCAATTTAAACTATCTACACAAATATTCAAATATGTCATAAGATCATTTAAACATAACATTTTGCATTTTAAAAATATAAAAATCGAACATTTTACGCTTTTCAAAAACATGGAATTAGAACATTTTGCACCTTTTTAAAAACATGAAATTAAAACATTTTGCACCTTTTCAAAAACATGGGATTCGAACATTTTGCACATTTTTAAAAACATGAAATTAAAACATTTTGCACATTTTCAAAAACATGAAAATAGAACATTTTACGTTTTTCAAAACCTCCTAATTAACATTTTACGCATGTTTCTCATTTTGTTTCTATGACATAGCACATTTTGACTCTAACTTAAATTGGAAATGGCTCATTCTGGTTCTTCACTGACGATATTAGTATACAGGGTTTTTTAAATATCTAAAAAATAAGCGTAGTAGTAGTTTAAAAATATCACTCTAAAAAAACTACATATAGTTAAACGTCACCTAATATTTTTCCTAAAAGTCTGGCAATTTGAAAAAGTAAAAAATTACAAAAAACATCGACATAAAAGGTCAAACATTAAAATAAAGAAACATGACATTTAAATAAGGAAATAATTATTTAAATATTTTGGAAAAAAGGAGAAATACATTTTTAGAAAAAAATTTCAAAAAATATTACCAAGTGTCTGTGTGCCTGAAACAATATGAGAGGATGATGAGGTGGGGGTTCCTTGCCCCCCACCCTCAGTAATCTCAACCCCTTCTGGGGTAGCATAGTGTGAACCACCCCCACCTCCACCCCCACCTCCACCCCCACCTCCACCTCCACTCTCGCAAATTGAACCACCCTTCCCACTCCCCTCAGAATCCCCATCCAAACTCCCAAGTCGGGGAGGTAAACTCATATTTCTCACACTTTCCCTTATAATTTGTCGTATATTTCGAAGGAAAGCATTTCGAAATTCTGCAGTGGAATTAGAAAGGAGATAAATTTTCTCTGTCCTCCGCTGAGACTGATTTCGGAGATGAACAAGTTCCCATGAGTAATTAGAATTATTAGCAGCAGCATTAAGTTCTGCAGGTGTTTGAGGGGCTTCTGGAGATTTTGCGGGTTCAATTTGTCTGACTTGAACTTCTGAAACAGGGATGAGGACTTGGTAACGGATGATTTCTACTTCTGACTTGTCCCCAATGCCTCCCTTTGAGCCTGTGATAAGTTTTTTCTTATGACGAAGACGCTCTTTACAGAGGAAGACAACAGCCGAGCGGAATACGAAACACATGGCATGGAGCTCCAGTCCTTTTTTGATCTTTCCTAAGAATTCCGCAATGTTGAGCCATTCTACTCCGCCGTAGTGAAGGAGATCACCTGGACTCAAGTCAATTTGAATTTTACACAGCTTCTGATGTTGACGGAAGAGATGTTCAAAAATTGCTCCGTATTCCTCGTGAATCCTCTGCATCTCATTGATATGCTCTGCCACTCGCTCCATGCACTGAAGTGCGTCTGTATGATGGACACAAGAAGAAAATATCAAATAAAATCATACATGTTTTTTTGTAGAAGAATAAATAAAACATGTTAGACACATTTTGTCAACCTGCAAGGAAACATATCAAATCATTTAAAAGAAAACCTCACGAGGAAACCACTCTATCCAATTTTTTTTTAATTTATGGTTTTTGAGTTTTAAATAAAATTTCCCAAAAAACTGGTTGAACTTAAATTTTTGGCGTATAACGTTTTTGTAATCCCTAAATTTTTTACTTACAGAATGAACGAAACGAGAGAGCTGTAATTACTAGTATTATTTTTATACCGGATGCTGACAAAGGATAATATTTTGTTTATTGCGTTCAACACCCTATTGGCTGGTGAAATCCATAAAATGCTCAACTGTACTTCAACTGCGGAAAGTCATATCATCTGTGGTCTGTGAAGAACCAAAATGACCCATATCCAATTTAAGCTACAATCAAAATAAAATAAGCTATGTCATAAAAACAAAATGATAAACATGCGTTAAATGTTATTAGGGGTTTTTGAATAGTGTAAAATGTTCTATTTTTGCATGTTTTGGAAAAGTGTAAATTGTTCTATTTATATGTTTTGGAAAAGCATAAAATGTTCTACTTACATGTTTTTCAACAATGTAAAATTTCATCTCTACATGCTTTTGAAAAGGTGCAAAATGCTCTAATTTCATGTTTTTGAAAATGTTGAAACGTTTTCGCGATTTCAATATTTTAATTTCAATATTTTTAAAAAGTGCAAAATGTTTTAATTCTACGTTTTCGAGAAGGTGCAAAATGTTTTAATTCCATATTTTTGAAAAGTACAAAATGTTCTATTAAAATGCTCTCAAAAGGCATATTTGATTGTTTCTTTAGATAGTTGATATTGTTCTTAGTTAGGAAAAATGGATACGGGTCATTTTGGTTCTCCCCACAGGCGATATACACATAGGGGAAATTATACGCTGTAGAAATAAAAATAACAGTGTTGGGGGACCCACTATAAATCCCGTAGGAAAATCTGACTGTAATATTTTTATAAAGAAACTACAATAGCAAATATGCAAATTAAATGGTTCTAAAAAAAATCAGGAGCAGAATACTAATCAAGTTTTGTTGGTAGAAAAGGAGAAAATAAAAATGGAAGGAAATGTAAGAAAACAAAAATATCCACATATTAAAAAAAGTAAAATAATTAAATTGAATAGTAATGGTGATGAGGTTCCCCTGTGAGTGAGAAAGTCTGCAATAGCACAGCATGTGTTTTCTCAATTCATTCATATAAAGAGTGAACTACACGCCTACGCCTATTCGCCAATGTAAAAGATACTTTTTGCATCCCATACAAAGACGAGGACGAAGACGAAGACGACGGCCACAGTCCCCCTCATACTTACCAACAAGGTTGCGATACTCATTAGTATTGGTATCACACAGATTTCGGAGCTGCTGGAGAAGGAGAGGATACTTGAGGATTCGTTGAATAGGTTTAATGAGGTATGACTCGAGTGTATTTGAGTGCTGCTGCCGAGGATTTCGTGCTTGAAGAAAATGTTGAAGTGCTTGATTCCCCTCCACAGGATGAAGTAATTTTTGAGCTTTGGAGTGTGACGCACAGAATGATGAGTACAATTTGAAATGATCTGCAAATGAGAGGAAGGCTGAGGCGATTTTATGAAGGATCCCCGTCAAGTCCCCAGCTGAACAAATTGATTCCAATTGTGACTCTGAGTCTCCGCCACCCCCCGTTGAAGATTCTAGACTTCGGAGGAAACGTCGTTGAACTGTCACCATTTCACGAATATTCCCAAAAATTGCCATCATCTCAGTTGTGGAGAGGAAGTTTTCATGACGGAGCGGCTCCAGGTACTGCTCCAGGAGGCAGGTCAGATGCTAAATACAAAAGTACAAAATGTCAGGGCATTAAGATACAAAACAAGGAAATCGTATGTCAAGAACCAAAATGACCCATATTTAATTTAAACTACAGTCAAAATGAGCTATGTCATAAAAATAAGATGAGAAACATGCGTAATATGTTATTTAGGAGTTTTTGAAAAGTGCAAAATATTCTATTTAACATATTTTTGAAAAGTGTTAAATGCTCTATTAACGTGCTTTTTAAAAGTGAAAAATTTTCAAATTCCGTGATTTCGAAAAGTGAAAATTTTTGTATTTACATAATTTTTTAAAGTGCAAAAAGTTCTATTTAATTTAAATGCTCTTAATGCATATTCAAATATTTCAGTAGATAGTTAATATTTTTTAGCTAAAAATGTATATGGGTCTTTTTGGTTCTTCACAGACGAAATAGTTTCCTCAGGTATGCTTTTTAAACTTTAATGATACATACCTTAACATATGCTCGTTCAGTCTCAATCAGTTCGAGCACAATTTTCTTCATCTTCTCCACGTCCCGACCCAAAATAGAACTTGAACCACCGCCACTTCCACTTCCACCACCACCTCCACCACCACCTCCACCACCACCGCCACCAGAGCCTGAGCCACCAGATGTGGAGCCAGCCTGTGAGATGTGTGAAGGTGAATTTGTATCACTCAGATCCTGCGGCGGTGTATCCCCTCCTGGGGTAGCCAACAGACCATTTGTTGTCGTCGACGTCGCCGTCGTTGTCGTAGATTTACCCGCTTTGCTGTCCCGCTCCTCCCGCTCCTCAGAGCTTCGTTGTTGGTGTAATGAATGCATATGGTTTCGTTTACGCTCCTTCGTACGGCAACTGGCTGTCACTTGCTCAGCCGACTGTAATAAAAACAAAATTGAGGATTTTAAAATTTCATAGTACATAATTAAAGGAGGTCGTGTTTCAGAGAAAAAAGTTTAAAAAATGTAGTAAATAAAATATTTTATGAACTTTTCAAATTCATAATGTAAACAGAAATGTTTTTTACCTTTCAAAAATATGTTAAACAGAAAATTTTGAACTTTTTAAAATCATGTAAATAAAATATTTTGCACTTTTTAAAAATCATGTAAATAAAATATTTTGCACTTTTCAAAATCATGTAAATAAAATAATCTGCACTTTTCAAAATCATGTACCTAAATAGAATATTTCCATCCTTTCAAAAACTTCTACTGTTTAAATTCCTAGGTACCTCTCCCAATTAGACCCGTACCCGTGTACTATTACATGCAGTTGTACAATAAACTGAAAGAAATACGTTAAACTGCTTTCTAAAGTAGTGTAGGTACCTACATATCTTAGGCTGATCTTTACCTACCTACCACCAATGTATAAAAACCAAACTAAATTGAAAAATAAATTTCCGTGTATTAATCCTGATGCCTATACTAAACTTTATTGTAAAAATAAAATCCAAGTAACGTGTGTGTTTGCTTTCTGCTCAAAATATAAAGCACACGGCAATGTATTATGTGCATTTAACAATAGCTTTTTATATTACATATAGGCTATAAAAAAAATTAGAGATAAAAAAGTAAGGCTAACAACAACAACTGTATTAACAAGAAGTCGTCCTCTCGTCGTATCGTATTCGTGTGTTGGACACCGACACGTACCTTCAAAAGATTTTCAATTTCCGTCGAGTCAGTCCTCGAAGTTTTCCGACTCCTTACAGCCGCCGCCGTCGTTTCCCCACCCGAAATATTCCCGACATCTTCTCCGTCCGACGGGCTCAGATCTTTATCTGCAGAATGAAATAAAACCGTCAAAAAATATTTTTTTTTGTCAGACACAACAAAAAGAGTAATAAAACACAAAGTTTATACTCTCTTGAAATTAAGTAAACAGAAACACTGCAAATATGTACCTACGTAAGAATAGTGCTAGCTAACAAGGAAAGGAAGACTCACTCTGATGCGGTGCAGGAACAATGAGATGAGAGAGGAAGTCATCCGTGAGGAGAAGTGGGTCAAGTGGCGGCGGTGGACAGACGAGCTGAGCAATAGCGGCATCCGCTGCAGCGAGGGCAGCTGCGAGAGCAGGTGGTTCAGTCCGAGAGGAGCGGAGCATGAGGCAGAGGGAGAGCTCCTCCTGGAGCACTGACTCAATGTACATCATGTCCAAGTCGGACACAATCGCTCCGTTGATCACCAAAATCTCGTCCCCTTTAATTATTCCATTATTCATGGCCACACTTCGGTCCTCCACTCGACTCACGTAGCAGCAGAGCTCATCTTGCCGATCCGAATTTTCTACGAGCTCCGCCTCCACTGAAAAGCCCCACATTTGATCCAAAGCGCAACGCGCCAATTCCACTTGGTACAATAATTTGGCTCGCACCTCTACCACTTCGTGAGTTGACAACTGTAATACACACAATTTAAAAAAATTTTTTTTTAAATGTTTTCTTTAGAAATTTAACAAAGAAGAGTTTTTTTAGCTTGTTTTTTTCAACTTACATAAGTATCAATGAGATCACTTCGGTGCGGGACAAAATAATTCGTATCCGGTAACTCCCGCCGCTTCTTCACCCGAACGAAATGTTCTAGCGGCGCGAGTCCCTTCCTCGCACAAGCGCTCACAAGGAACTCCTCCACCGACATAGCGTCCTTCAGTGGTACAGTCACAACCACATTTTCAGGGAGGGAGATCTTCGCACAGCGCTCATTCTCCCGGTCCGTCCCGCAGTTATGTAGGGAGCGGCGGGAGGAGGCGCTGTTGGAGCGCGAGAGGAGCGGAGCTCGGCGCTTCGTCGCTCCGCGCCCCGCCAAAAGATTACTGAGCAATGAGGGGGAGCGTGCGCAGACGAAAGCATGAAAAGATGAGACTGTGAAGACTCCCAGACGATTCAACGTATTTTTCGTGGTCCTTGAAATGTGTGAAAGTAAACTCTGCAAGAAGGGACAAAAATGTATTACAAAACTTTCGCGCGCGCGGTAAATTTTGAATTTATATGCAGTCATTAAGTTTGTTTCCGCTACCTTTGGGTTTGGCAACTCCCCGCCTTGGAGTGAAGCCATGTAGCACCTGAGACGAAACTGCTCACAGTGGAGCCGCTCAATATTTTCTTCCCAACTCCCGATTTGCTGCGCTAGTTGTTGGCGCGTCTCCGGGTCAGCCACGACTGAGCGCTGGAGCTCCGCCATGTGACGAAGTTTCCCATCTGATTCGATAGACTTGTCCAGCCGTACGATCTCTTCTTGGAGCAAGTGGAGAGTCCCAGTCTTTCCACGGTGACGAGCAAAAGCTGCCGCACACGCCCAATGGATTGAATGAACCCAGGACTCCAGCTCTACTTGACACGGGGCCTGCAAGGAAATTCGGAAAAATCAACATTTATTTAGACTGAAATGACAACTTTTGAAAAAGGTGGACGAGAGTCACGATTTCAATAATTCAGATTCTATAGTGTAACCCGGGCAAGGCCCTGGTCAAAAGTTACACCTTGCGCGCCTATGGGAAAAACTAATCCCTTGATCTGAGCAGATATCTGGTCAAAACTCACCCCGAAGTGTATTTGACCACAATCAATGCAACATTTTATTTACTGTAACAGCTAAACTTGAAGAACATAATATATTAATTTTTGTTAATTGCAACCCATCGGGTTGCTAACCTGCTAGTTTCTATTATTGTTTGCACCAAAAAACTAGCCACCACATATTATTGGCAGTGAATCAGTGAAGACTCGATATTGGACCCATACCCATTTTTAGCTTAAAACAAAATTTACTATCAACAAAAAAATAAAACAATAAGATCCTAAAGACTCACAAAAACGTGTTAAATAGAACATTTTGCACTTTTCAAAAAGCACGTAAATAGAACATTTTGCACTTTTCAAAAAGCACGTAAATAGATTATTTTGCAATTTTTAAAAGCAAGTAAATATAATATTTTTAACTTTTTAAGAAGTATGTAAATAAAATATTGTGCACTTTTCAAAAACGTGTAAATAGAGCATTTTGCACTTTTCAAAATCATGTGAAATGAATATTTTACACCTTTCGAAAACAACCAAAATAATCAAATAGAACATTTTGCACTTTTCATAAAAACATGTTAATAGAACATTTTTACTTTTAAAAACATGCAAAAACATGCATATAAAATATCCTGCACTTTTTAAAACTTCACTGTTAAAATATTACGCATTTATCTAAAATACTATTTTTCCCACATAGTTAATTTTAGTTCTAGCTTAAATTGGATATGGGCCATTTTGATTCTTCACTCCTGGCATCCTGTAAGCTGCTGGTTCTGGTTCTGGTCCTGGTCCTAGTTCTGATCCCGTAGTCTACAAAAATATTTTCTTGACATTTAAAACAGAATTACATTTTAAAAACAAATGTCAGCCCACTTTTGTTAACTGTCTACTTAGCTTCAAAAATACTTTAAATTCTATCTGTCTCCCAGTATCTACTGCAGCACACAAACTAGATAGAAAATTATTCAATTTCAAACAACAACAACAACAAAGATAAAAAGAAATCTTTCAAAATTTAAGGAGGCTATCTATGCCTATGCTGTTGAATCTAAAATAAAAATTCAATTTTAAACTACGTACCTAAAGCTAAGTGAATGGCAAACATGAAGAAACCCGCAAGAGATAATAAAATAAATAAAATAGGTAGGGAAAAAAAGGGAGGGAGAGAGAGAGCATTAAAAAAAAATGCTGAGTGACTACGGATATAAATTCGGAACCAGAACGAACCAGTTACCATATTTTGATCTAAAGTAGAACTCATAAAAAGGAATGGGATTTAAAAATACATAATAATAATAATATAATTATATTATGCAAAAGGACAGAGACAGAGCCTCCAGCAGCAGCAGCAGCAGCAGGAGTCGTCTGTTTCTGCCTTTCATTTCAGTTTACGTTTATATGTATTTTTTTGGGGTTGATTTTTGTATGTGCCGTATTTTATTTTACCTGAAAGAGATATGCATCCCCGAAGGCAGTGCTGAGACAGAAAATGTAGTCTCTCTTGGGATGCTCCGGGATGGGCTGCATGATGGCCCCATCCACAATTATCAGGTGCTTCGGGGCCGCCTCCACTGACCTAGTTTCCCTGGCATCACAGGGATAGAAGAGAAGCGTCGTGCCCTTCAAACACACCCAGTAACCTTTCCACCCGCGACGACGAGCCAACTCCACCTGATGTCTCTTCCGGAGGAGCCATTTCTTCACTGACAGGAATCTGGACGGGAGAAATCAATACAGAAAAAAAACATGTGTCATCCATCTACTTTTACTCTTTTAGTCACTGTATTATCCGTATGTACATAATATCTTAGCGTGAGTGAAGATTCAAAATCGCCCATTTTCAATTTAAGCTAAAGTTAAATTGAGCTATGTGGAAAACACACTGTGCGATCAAGGCCTAAAATTTTGATAATTATAACGAGTTTTTGAAAAAGTATAAAATATTTTAAAATATACATGTTTTTGAGAGGTTAAAAAGGTTAGATTTACATGTTCTTGAGCAGTACACAAAATTTTATTTTTAGTCATTTTTGAAACGTACAAAATGTTTAATTTGCATTTTCTTTAAAGTGGAAAAAGTTCTATTTACGTGTTTTTTTAGAGTGAAAAATGTTCTACTTGTGTATGTGTTTTTTTAAAGAGAAAAATTTACTATTTGCGTGTTTTGTCGCAATGCAAAATTTTGTATTTACACGTGTTTTTTAAAATTGCAAAATTTTATATTTACATGTTTTAAAAATGTGGAAATTATTCTTTTTACACGCTTTTAAGAAGTAAAAACTGTTTTATTTCCACCTAGGTACCTAGGTATTTATTTTTGAAGTACAAAATATTCAAGTAACCAATACTTTAAAAATGTTCTATTTTCAATCTGTTATGATTATAATCTTTTGGTACATTTATAGACATTGCATTTTTTATTTTGAGAAAATAACGATTATTGGTGATTTTGCTTCTTCACTCATGATATAATGTACTGTACCTACCTACATATATCAGGTAGGTACTTGTATTATTGAAACATTTAATCTTTTTTATCCATGGCGGGTCTATGGGAATCCCATTAAGTCCCAAGGGAGTCAAAGACGAAATTCAAAATTGAGAAAAGTAAAAGTTAATGGGATTTAATATGTTAAGATTATACTAACGACGCTCTGTACCCTTCACCCCCCCCCCTCTCCCTCCTTCCTTTTAAAATGTTTAGCTGACAAGTCAGCTTGAACAGTCAGGAGTGAATTTAAAAGTACCCCATATCTTGAATAAACCCACCATACATATTTTTTTCAATTTATTAAAGTTTTTATACAGTTGAGTTAAATATTTTACCCGGCTTTTCGCACAGCTCCAGTGCAATTAAAAGAAGCAGCTGGTTTCCGGGAGCCTTTCGGAGAACTCGTCCCATCACCCGGCTCGTCGTCGCTCACAGCCGTCGTGAGTGACATCCGCTCATCATCGCTAATCTGTAACAGAGAAGAACGATGCAAATGTAAGTAACACGAAAAAAACCAAATTAAATCAAAACTCAAAGAAATAGTAACAAATTTTAACAAAACAAGAATTCGAATATTCGCGCGCATTATTTCAATTTCAAAGTGTCAAAAGCCAGTACAGTAGCAAGGCTATTATTCACAGTAACTATACCTTGGCCAGAAAAAGTACATTACACTCTGTGGGTTGGACATGTGGCCAGCAGTGGGTATGGTGGTGCCTTAAAAGTCCTTTAATAACATGTGACCCATGGGAGCACTCTGACTCCGCATCATTCCCCGCCTCCCGCCACTCCACCACCCTCCGTGCCCAGTTGACGAGGGCGTACCAATCCGGCTTGGTCCACCTGCTCACAAGCTCCGCCTCCGCCTGCTGTTGCTGCTGCTGCTGCCGACTCCGCTGGTAGGGATACGTGTAGAAATGCTCACTCCCACTTTTATTCGAGGACTGGGAAACTGGGCGGGAGAGGCCGAGGGGGTCGTCCCCAATATAGTCAAACCCCCCACCACCCCCTGGTTGTAATGCAGTCGAGCCATACTCTCCCCCGTGATGGCTCTGAGTCTGTTGGGGGGTGGCAATTCCACTCGCAACATAAAGGGGTTCGTCCCCCCCACCGCCACCACCACCACCACCTCTGCCGGTTCCTCCAGCACTCGCCAGGAGCGTGGCTCTCCGGAGCTCCCCCTGTGACTGGGACAACCCGGAAGGCCTCACACTGCGCATGCTCCCAGTCATCGTCGCATACGGGCTTTGGCTCTGGGCGTACTGAGCATAGCCGTAGATATTATTTGAACACATGGCTTTGCAAGTGGGAGCCTCAAACTGGATTTGGCCGTGCTGCTGGGGCGGCTGCTGAGGTTTGTGATGATGCTGATGATGATGATTGTGATTGGCGAGGGCGGCAGAGGTGGGGCGAAAGGCAGAGGAGGAGGAGACAGCCAGGCCAGAGCCAATCATCTGCTTTTGCTGATTCTGCTGCTGCTGTTGTTGTTGCTGCTGCTGTTGCTGATGTTGCTGACCCTGTCTTCCTGTTTGTGGCGGTCGCTGCTGCTGCTGCTGCGGTTGTGTTTGTTGCTGCTGATACACCACCTGCCCAGAACTAGAGCCAGAACCACCATGCCCCGCCCCCTTTGGAAACGCAGGCGAGTAGATTTGCCCATACTGACCATATATGTGCTGATGTTGTTGTTGATGTTGCTGGTGCTGTTGTTGTTGTTGGTGTTTGATTTGTTGTTGATAGCGGTGTTGCTGCTGTTGTTGGTGTTGCTGCTGCTGCTGTGCGATTGGAAGACTGGAAGGGTGCTGTGGAGTGGAGGTGGAGGTGCTTTGGCTCTGAGTTTGAGTTTGGGTGGAGTTTGGATGTGGTGGGCGGGACCTTCGGGGCGTGTTTAGACTTGCGTAGAATGGAGAGGAGGGAGTGACGTTGGAGGGTCTCGCAGGGGGTGGGTAGGGTGGGGCTGGGGCTCCGCCACGTGGTGCTCCCGGAGCTACACAAGTGGACATCCCACCACCACCACCCCCGGGACCAGGATATGCGGGGTGCTGTTGTTTCGGATTTGATTGAGGACGGACTTGTTGTTGCTGTTGTGGTGGTTGCTGCGATTGCTGGTGATAGTGCTGATGATGTTGTTGTTGTTGTTGGGGATGTGGGGGGTGTTGCTGCGGATTTTGTGGGGGTGGCCGGGAGGGGAGGGGCCTTGCTTGTGGATCCGTCGTGCTTACAGTGGCATACGTGACTTCAGTCTCAGACTCTCTTGACTCCTCCCATGAACTCAGGACAGTGGACACGAAAGAGTAGAGTTCATGGATTGAATTGTATTGTGCTAAATTCGCGGAAGCTCCGCCCCCACCAACGCCCACAGGACCAGAGCCAGAAGTTCCACCCTCTTCCGGTTTCACACGTCCCCTCTCGACTGTGATATCCTTGATGTTAATACTCTGATTTTGGTGTTGGTGCTGTTGATGCTGTGATTGTGGGTGGTCGCCAACAGTGGATCCGCCAGCGACTGATTTAGAGCGCGGGTTATGTGCATGAGCTCCTCCCCCTCCCCCACCCCAACTTCCCTGATACGGGGTGGTCCGGGCCGAGGAGGATGCGGAGGATATGGGACGTGGCTTGTGGATTGGATGAACTTGCTGATGGGGATGCTGGTGCTGGTGCAGGTGCTGATGAGCGTAGGCTCCACCCCCTCCAATACCTAGCCCTGCCCCTCTCCCTGCATCAACTGCACTTGGACTCGCACAACGACTCCCATCAGCTGGGAACGAATGTTGCTGGCGAAGCCTGAGGTGTCTGTCATGTTGCAGTTGCTGCTGCTGCTGCTGAGGATGATTTTGCTGCTGCTGTTGTTGTTGTTGTTGATGTGTTGGGGGGAGGGGACATCCTCTCTCACGACCACTGCTCCTCCCCTTTCCTTCCACCGCAACGGTTCTCAACGTGAAAGCGGTTCTCAACACGCGTCTTACATACAAAAAACCACGACACTACTCCGATTTGCGAACCACGAATCGACACGACAAATAACCGACACAAAGCCGACAGTCAACAACCCAAAGCTTTGACAATTTTCCAACGAAAATCCAATAATAAAACACTCTCACTAAAAACTATATATGTACTCAGCACACAACTAAATCCTGGTCCTTCAATTGCAAAAGCAGAAAATCCGAATTTCCGTATTTCTTGTCACATTTCCGTAAAAAGACCTTTTAACAGAGCATCCACAACCACAATCACTTGGTCTGTATATTCTATCGATTAATAATACTCAACAACTTCACCAATTAAATTTGAAAACCTCCTAAAGAAATTTTTTTTTCATTAAGCAGTAATTTAGAGCGACAAAAATTTCCAAAATTCGCTTCAATTTTATCCAACGTAGAAAAAGTATTTTTCTATATCAAAATCCTGTCACAACATAATTAAACCTATTGTACTGTAAAAAAACTAATTTTCACTGTCGAATTAAAATTCGAAACTTTCTCCACCTTTCATTAGCAACTTTCTCCAGCTTTCACTATAACAAACTTTACGAAGATATCCTTCCCCGCCTCGGAACTGAAAGCACAAAACTGAAAACTGAGATGAGGGATAGAAAAATATTCATATGTAGAGAGTTTTTGGATTTGGGTTTTTATTTTTTACAAGGAATGTTACTGTCCTCAGAAAGTCGAAAAGGAATAATGTGAAAATAATGAAAGAGAGAGAGAGAAAGAGCGGAGGAGATTGGAGACGAGAGAGAAAGTGTAGAGAAGAACGGAGCCGAGTGGAGCCAAGAAGAATCCCACCACCACCACTACCAACCACTTTCTCTATTTCTATTTGTCCGTATAAACACACAGAGGCACAATTCCTACTTTCACTCTCTCGCAAATCCAAATCCAAAGGGGCTGCTTGGAGACCCATCATCAAGACTCCAGAATCCAGAACATTGCACTGCACCACCCACCATCACCAACCAACCAACCAACCAACCAACACTATAGGCCTATAGGTATAGTAACTATATACAGTGTCCTGACTGAGGATGAGCTACACGCTCCGATGCCGTTGCCGATACTTTCTCCCAATTCTTCAATTCTCTCAAAATTCTCGCTCTCAATGTACACTACTACGAGACTCTACTACAACTCCTGCCTCCCATGTACAAAAGCACCGAGCGTACGCCCGACGTTTTTTTGACGGTCCGAGACAAGCCGACGGAAGTCGACAAGTGACGGAAGGAGGCGAAATAAGGGACAGGTCGGGGAGATTCGCGTGTAAATTTGAACAAGGGGGAGAGCTACATTGTAGAACGAGAGAAAGTCATACGCTCCCTGCTACCGCGAGGTCTTGTGTGTGCTTCCGGTATTTTTTGTGTGTCCCGTCTTTCGACTCTCGACTGTCTTGTACACACATTGGACGCGGGTGGATGTAGATATGTGTAATTATATATATATATTTAGGCTATAAAAATATTAGTATGGCTAAGCTGATATCTCCCAAAGTTGTGTGTGCTATGCCTCGTGCCTGGTTCTGGTTGTAGAAAGAAAGAGAAAGGGGCCAATGTACATGGAGACTGTAGACATGTAGAGTGGTGCTATGCATGGCTGGGAATTTTGGGAAAGTGAAAGTTGAGACAGAGACATGGCCGCATCCGCACAGAATGAAGGGAGGAGAGAATGAGCGAGCGGACTGAGTGCTTCAAGTGCTTTCACTCCTCGCTCTCTTCTCCTCCTCAGTTCAAAATCCAATTTCGAAAATCCAACAACGGAAATTTCATCTTTCCTCCCCTCTCACTCAGTCAGTCAGTCAGTCAGGGAGGCAGGCATCACAGCCAAGCTATACTATTGTATATTTAGTCCTATTATGTATATAAGATGCTTTCTCTTCCAGCTTGTTCTTGTTTCAATTCTATTCTGGGCAAGGGCGGAGCTAGAAGTAATTTTAAAGGGTAGGCAATATACATAGCCCCAAACTGAATGCGATTGACGGTTAGAATGTTTTTAGGAGCTTTTACGAAGGGCAAAATGCTTCATTTGTATGTTTTTTTTTTTAAATTGGAAACTGTTCTATTTACTTTTTTTTGAAACATGCAAATTGTTCTTTCTAATTTTTTTGAAACATCCAAGTTGCTCCATTTCCATGTTTTAAAAAATTCAAATAGTTCTATTAACATATTTTTTTAAATTGAAAAGTGTTCTATTTACATGCTTTTTGAAACGTACAAAATTGCCTTATGTTTTTCAAAATTGCAAAATGTTCTTTCTACATGTTTTTGAAAACTGAAAAATGCTCAATTTAGTAATTTACATGTTTTTGAGGAGTGCAAAACGCTTTATTTACATGTTTAAAAAAAATGCAAACTGTTTAATTCACTTCTTTAAAAAAAATGCAAAAAGTTCAATTAACATAGGTTTTTGAAAAGTACAAAACGCTCTATTTACATGTTTCAAAAAAGCCCAAACAGTTCTATCAACACGTTTTTGAAAAGTGCAAAATGCTCTATTTACTTCTTCTAAGCATCACAATTTTTTTTCGTTGACAGTGAATTTTCTTTCTTTAGCTTAAGATGCTTATCGACAATTTTGATTCTTCACTCACGATATAAATGTGCCATCTTGGTTTAAATGCCCCTATGATATAGCCTACCTATATTAAAAAATTCATTCTAGTGTTCGGCAACTGCCCTATGTTGCCTGCCCCTGGATCCTCGCCTGATCTCTAAAATATGTAGATAGCTACTGCTATCGGTAACTCGCAGAACTGAGACCGAGATGAAGAAGAATAAGCGAGGGGAGAGAGAGAGAGACAACAAGGTGCAGATGATGTTATCTTGTGGGCTAAAGACAAACATGATTTTTGGGTAATCTGTCCTTTCCATTATTTCCATTAGGCTGAGTAGTAGGAATGCAAGTGATGTAATCTGCATAAATTAGTGGGAATTGGGGAAAGAGAGAGAGAGAGAGATAACGAATTCCACATTAACACGTCCCCCATATTCCCATCTTTCCGTCCCTTTTTACTCCACTATTCTCTGGATTTTGGATTCTATGGAAACTACTACTGAACGAGAATCTGGAGAAACTACTACTGGAAACTGGAGAGAGAATTTGGAGATGACATAGTTATTACACGGAGACGGCCCGTGCAAAATGTGGTATCCGCATCGGCATCGGCATCGGCATCGGAATCGGCATGTGTGTATAGATATAGGCAGCATGTGTGTGGGACAGACACCGACAACCGAGGACAGGAGCGACGAGAACGACGGGAACGACGCTCAGAACGACGGAAAGAATGCAATTAACTTTTACAAATATTTTCCAGCCTCGCGACCCGCGACCGACCCAGTGCCAAGTGTGATGTCAATAACAATAATTTAGCGGAGTAATTGCTTTGTAAAAGAAAGAAAGGGAAAAAAAGCATTCAAAAAATGTTTAGTTTCAACTGCATAGGTTATGTAGGTGGAAGTGGAAGATGAGGCACTTATTTCTAATTGACTGTTTTAGCATATTTTTCCATCGTTTTCTATTAGTTCCCTGGTCCTATTCTATATAATTACTTTTTAAAGGTTTTTATTTGCAGTTCTTTTTTAAACCATTTAAACCAGATTCAGAATCAAAATATTTTGAATGACAAAATGCAAAACATCTTAACCGCATATTGCATTTAGTCTACAGTCTACAGATATTAGTTGAGATTTTAGCTGATGGCAACATAAAATATTATTCTCCTAAAAGCATGTAAATACAGAATTGTGTATATTTCAAAAACAAGTAAGTAGAATATTTTACAATTTTCGAAAATATGTAAATAAAATATTTTACATATTTTAAAAACATGTACCTAGGTAACTGGACTATTTCACACCATTTAAAAACAAGTAACTTGAATATTTTGCATCAATTAAAAACAAGTAACTGTAATATTTTGCACCTTTTAAAAACAGGTAACTGAAATATTTTGCACCTTTCAAAAACAAGTAGCTAGAATATTTTGCATCTTTCAAAATCATGTAAATGCAATATTTTGCACCTTTCAAAAACAAGTAGCTAGAATATTTTGCATCTTTCAAAATCATGTAAATGCAATATTTTGCATCTTTCAAAAACAAGTAACTGGAATATTTTGCACCTTTCAAAAACACGTAACTAGGATATTTTGCACCTTTCAAAAACAAGTAAATGCAATATTTTGCCCTTTTCAAAAACAAGTAACTGGGATGTTTTGCATCTTTTAAAAACAAGCAACTGGAATATTTTGCACTTTATAAAACCTCTAAGCTGAATATTTTACACATTTTTAAAACATGTAATTAGAATATTTTGCTCGTTTCAAAAACTAAAACTGTAAAGCGACAAATAAAGGCCTCGGGCTCAAAATGAAAACACAAGGTTTTAGCTGAAAATAAAAGTACTTTATATCGCTTATGGGTAAGGCCCAGCCTCTATTAAAGACATGGTCTTTATTCGAAACCCTGCTTCAAAGCTTAACTGTAAATAGAATATTTTGCACTTAAAAAGACATTTTACTAACGTGTTCCACTGACAGTTAAGATATATCCTGCAACTTGCATATTTTAAGTTAGATGGCCAAACATTACCAACTACAACAAACCATGATGCCACTATACTGATAATGATATTTGTAGCAAAAAATCCCTTCAAAATATTTCCAAAAACGCAACTTCAAACGTATAAAGTACAAGATGCTAAACGTACAAATGGAAATTACGGTAGAGTACCATAATAGTATATACCACCCTGCAGTAACATAGTGGATTGCGTAATATATGTTTTTCATTTTTGGTAGTATGATGCAAGAAAAGCACTTTAGAAATTTCGCAATAAAAATAAAACACTTGCCACCTTATTTCCGTAATGTACATTGTGTGAGTTGAGCTGCATTCATGTCTCAAATCCTTCAATAATTAAATATGCTCTTGTTAATGTACAGACACATGTAAATATGTAAACAGGTAGTCGTATTAGTAGTAGTACGCTCCGAAAAATAAATTCGTCTTCCAGAAACGTACACAGTTTTGACGACGCTCAGGAACCCCATCATTTTTTAGTTAAATGCCTTGCAATAATTTAAAGAGTGCTCTCCACCATAATTCCCACCTTGTCTCCATAATTTAATAACATGGAAGGGAATGAGAGCGACAACGAGCCAGCGAACAGGCGAGGAAAATAAAGAGCCTCATTTCCATTAAAAATAAATGACTACCCCAAGAAAAGCAAGGCCGGCGGACAAATACGCTAAAGAAATTAAGCTAAAGATGTGACCTTTCTCGTGTCGCTGTCATTTAAACTAATCACATAATATCATTCTGATGTGTGATTAGGCATAGACAGGCCTGGAGCCGGTGCTGGAATTTAGCAATGCAGTCGTTGACAAAACAAGAAAAAAAACATGGCATATAAAGACTAATGGCATGGGGGTGTATTACATGTCTGCGTAAAAGTTTGTAGAAGCCACTGCCATTTAGATTGCCATCATATACTGTTGCCGTCATACCGTACACAGTCTGGCCCTACTGGTCAAAACTGACTGTTTCACAATTTGTAAAAATTGAGTAGTAATTTTGACGTCAAAAAAAATTCGAACTGTATTTTGGTTTTCCGATTGTTTTCCGATATTTTGTTTTCCTGGCACTTGCGATAATTGATCAATTAACTACATTTTGATCTACGTTTTTCTCGATTCAACTTATGTTCGATTCAACTTATGTCCGATACAACTTATACAGTTTCAACTTATTACTGATTCAAATCATGACTGATTAAACTTATGACTAATACAACTTATGTCAAATTCAACTTAAAACATATACAGCTTACGACCCATTCAACTTATTTTGATTCAACATATAGGAGATACAGCTTATGACCAATTTAACTTACGTCCGATTCAGCTTGTAAAAGATACAGCTTATGACTAATTTAACTTACGTCCGATTCAACTTGTGAAAGATATACAGCTTATGACTAATTTAACTTACGTCCGATTCAATTTATTACCGATTAAACTTGTTTTGACTCAAATTTGAAAAAATACAGCTTATAGCTGATTCAACTTACGTTCGATTTAAATAATGACCAATTTAACTTATGATCAATTCAACATATTTTGATTCAACTTTTGAGTGATACAACTTATGCCTGATTCAACTTACGTTCAATTTAATTTATCAGCGATTTAAATAATGTCCAATTCAACTTATGACCGAGTCAACTTATTTTGATTTAACAAGGTTAGGTAATACAGCTTATGCCCGAATCGAAACCCCCGGTTCAAATTTGGTACTCTACCAGATCAAATTCGATCGTCACTCCGTCAAACTTGAAGGAACGCCTATACCATAGTTTAAATTCCACCGTCACCCATTCAAATTTGACCAAAAGTGCGAGACAGACTGGTATACAGGAGACAGAATATTGCACCTTGCCTTAAACGGCACCGGTCCTAGTCCCGGTCTGCTAACTCAAAATAAAAAGAAAAGAGAGAGAAGAAAGGAAAACTAAAAAGTCGGAGAGTCATTCGTGAGAAAGTAGTCGGATTGAGTTTAAGTGGACTCGAGTAGAACAGAGAGAGCGAGACCGACATTGACTTGACATTACCTGTCTCTCCTCCACTCTATACTTTCTACTTTCCAACTTCTGCTTTCTCTCTCTCTCTCTCTCTCTCTGCCACTCTTCCCATTTATTACTCTGGCCCACATTTCCCTTCCGTCCAATATAGAAGGATCCAACAGAACAGAACCACCAGAACCAGCAGCGGCCCAGAGCACCAGACCAATCCAATGTTTCCCTCGTCCAATGAAAAATAGTGAAGACGGGATGAGTATATAGTACCAAGGTATGTTTTTTTTCCTGTGTGTGTAAGTCTCAGTTTCAGTCTCAGTCTCGGTATCGGTTCAAGTGGATTCCCATGCAAACTTCTTGATGTATACTTCCTTTTCGCTTACTCTTTTCTCACTCTTTAAAGAGGCTTTCCTTCCTCGTTTCTTTCTGCTTGCCACCGGTACCAGTACCGGTTTGCCTCCTACACTACGAACGAATATAGTGCCTATAGCTGCTAATTACACATACGGCCATATGGGATGTGGTATAGACATATAGTATCAGGGCCGGGTAATGCGGCCAGCGCATAGACAGCCCCCGCTGCTTGAATTTTCTCAAAACATATAAATGGAACATTTTGAAGTTTTCAAAAAGGTGTAAAAAGAATATTGAGACTTTTTAAAAACATGCAAAATAAAAAGTTTTGTACATTTCAAAAACATCGAAATAAAATATTACACACAGTTAAAAAACATGTAAATTGAACATTTTACACTTTTCTGAATCAAGTAAAAAGAAAATTTTGCACTTTTTTAAAACACATAAATACAAATTTTTTTCTTTACCAAAGAAAACCATCAATAAAATTAAAATGGTGGTTTTTGTAAATGAAAACAAATTAATTGCTGCCTAAAAACAATTCCTTCGTCCGGCCCTGTGTAGCATACGGTGATATATGGGATCAAAGTTTCCGGATCGATTAGATCATATTATAGGTAGTTTCCCTGTCCAATCTTTCCCCCCTCCATTGTACTGTTCATATTGTTCCCATATAATAATATCTGATGGCTCATGTGGCATTATATGGCGGTAGTTGGAGGTTCATGAGCCTCGGAAAACCAAACCATTATTGAAGCCATTATTGAAGGATTGAAATCATGCCTGGGATGAGATCACTGATCTGAGGGGATCTGGAGATTTGGAGATGTGGAGATGCGGAGATCTGGCTACTGGCTGGAGATGTGGATGAGGTCTGGAGAAGGCAAAAGTTGGAAGACAGGATGATGGGAGCGAAAGGGGAAAGGTGGCCAAAGTTTGGATAGGATACGGCCATGGATGAATAAAGGGGGAAGACAGCCAAGAGTTATACGTTGTACAGAGTTGTATGGGAAGATAGCGTGGGAAAATGCAAGTTGTGGTCCACTGAACAGAATGCAAACTAATGACCCATCAACACGCAGTCCAATTTACAAGTGGAAACCTCAATATCCAAAAACACTCTTGAATCTCTTTCTTGAAGGTTCTGAATTTATATGGATGATGGGGAGAGGTGTGAGAGGGGAGAGGGGAGAAGAGAGGGGGAGGGGCACATTGGGTCCCTTTGCCCCTACGTTGCTCAGCAGTGAAAATTCCATAGGGAAGCTTACCTTAGTGAAAATTTTTAATATATTTTTTTGTAACATTATATGACCTCGAAGTAACGTAGACGAAATTATTTCAAAATATGTGTACAGGATTGGCGCGAAAATAATTTTTGAATTTTTAGCTTTAACATTAGTTAAACGGGAAAAAGCGTCCGGTTCATGTCAAAAGATGTATCTCAATTTTTTTCGAAATTTCGAAATTTATTTTTTTTTATGTAGACTAGAATACGCAATTACACAGACAGTGTCCACATTTGCTGTACGTTAAGAATTTTGTGTGGTATGAATTTTGAAAATTTCAGTTATGAAAACAAGAAACTGAAAAATTAAAACTATTGGCCAGTGAACAAACGCTATGCCGACTTTAACCAAGGAGAGTTCAGACGACAAAGGGGTCATGCATAAGTTACTTGTTAACTTGAGAAACGGGGTGGGGCATGTGTTTCATAGTGTTTAATTACACTTAAGTTATTGTGTAACTTGGGAAGGGGGGTATTTAAATTCTAAAATTGAGCATACGTCATTATTGAACGGTCCCTTATTGTATAAGCCGCTTCCGTTTCAGTGTAGTTTAGGTAGGTATGTATACTGTGTAGACGTATAGTTTAAAACGGTTACATTTTCTGTGGTTTTCAATAAGTTAAATGTGTTTAAAGTTACATATTGATATAAACTGATTGTATTGTAAACCCAACTAGCACCAACCAGGTGCATAAGAATAAAAGTTAAAATAATTAACATTGTGATAATTAGCCAGTTAAATTGTTGTGAAAATAAAAAGACTGGTGTTTCTGTGGTTTGTAATTGGAAAACCTGAAGTAAGTTTGAATTTTTTATAATCGTTTTCATTGTAACACTAGCATAAAAGTAGTTATGAACTTTTGCGGTTATACTTCAATCTAAAAACTGCTAAGCCCTTGCCTTGTGAAGTCATATGCTTCTTACAGGAACCGTCAACTTCACCACTGTCCACGCCCAATGCGTCGCAATCATCGTCTTTACCTTCCCAGAATGACGACTTGGAAGAGGATTCTTCAGTCATCATTGAAAATGAAGATTTAGATAGCTTGATGAATCGGCAAGAAGACATGATTATGCTTATTGCTGAAGACTGCGATGATTTTCACTGATTTTTATTATTTGCGTATACAATACTAGATATGGTTATAAAACCTATTTAAACTATTTAGGTTAGTCTTCATACCTTACTGTTTTACCTACTCCCCTATTTTCATGCTGTAATATATTTTGTGTTTTCACTAAGTTCAAAAATTCATACCACACAAAATTCCTAACGTACAGCAAATGTGGACACTGTCTGTGTAATGGCGTACTCTAGTCTACATAAAAAAAAATAAATTTCGAAATTTTGAAAAAAATTGAGATACATCTTTTGACATGAACCGGACGCTTTTTCCCGTTTAACTAATGTTAAAGCTAAAAATTCAAAAATTATTTTCGCGCCAATCCTGTACACATATTTTGAAATAATTTCGTCTACGTTACTTCGAGGTCATATAATGTTACAAAAAAAATATATCAAAAATTTTCACTAAGGTAAGCTTCCCCATGGAATTTTCACTGCTGAGCAACGTAGGGGCAAAGGGATCCAATGTGAGGGGGGAGTTCTAAAATTTCAAATGGAAAATAATCAAATGCGTGGGTATAGTGGTGGTTGGATTTGGATGGGCATTAATATCAAGTAGGGGGGGGGGGGTCATGCATGAGAGGCGCGGGTTCAAAGATGTCTGTTTTGTTGGGGCTAAATACATGGTTGCAATGGTTTGTGTTATAGCTTCTTTTTTTATTAGCACATGGACCGTGAAATATCGAAGAAAATCATTCATAAATCATGAGGGTGTTAAGAAGTGTATATATAGGATAGGGATGTCAGTTTTATAAAATTTTAAAAAGATTTTAGTAGAATCGTAGTACAAATAATATTTATTTTCGAAGTAGCAAAAATACTCAATTTTTGTGGTTTTAAAAGGACGACAATGTGCGATTTACAACTTCTTGAAAGTACAAAACTGTGCAATTTACATCTTTATGAAAGTCTTAAACTGCGCGATTTACAACTTTTTGAATGCCCAAAACTGTTCGATTCACAACTTTTTGAATGCCCAAAACTGTGCGATTTACATCTTTTTGAAAGCCCAAAACTGTTCGATTTACAACTTTTTGAATGCCCAAAACTGTGCGATTTACATCTTTTTGAAAGCCCAAAACTGTTCGATTTACAACTTTTTGAATGCCCAAAACTGTGCGATTTACATCTTTTTGAAAGCCCAAAACTGTTCGATTTACAACTTTTTGAATGCCCAAAACTGTGCGATTTACATCTTTCTGAAAGCCCAAAACTGTTCGATTTACCACCTTTTGAATGCCAAAAACTGTTCGATTTACACCTTTTTGAAAGTACAAAACTGTTCTATCTTAACCTTTTTTGAAAGTGCAAAACCGAACTATCTACATCGTCCTGAAAGTGCAGAAATGTAAGATTTAAACCTTTTCAAAAGTGTGAAACCGTACTATCTACATCGTCCTGAAAGTGCAGAAATGTAATATTTAAACCTTTTCAAAAGTGTGAAACCGTACTATCTACATCATTTTAAAAGGGCAAAAACGCACAATGTATTTGCACAATAAAAGAAGATTCCCACAGTACAACATGCTTTTAGAAAACAGAAGTAGCTAAAATAAATAGAAACTTTTGATTTCCCAGTAAATCAAGTTTCCAAAGCACGATCTTCGTTCGTTCATCGTTCCATTCTCCAAACCGTTAACTGTTAAATGCACTTTAATCAAAAGTCACTTATGGACGACCCCTGTTCCGTTTCCCTATACTATGAGTATTATTACCCCATTACACTACTGTGAGTATGAGACGGAGATAAAGATCGAGATGGAGATGGAGATCCCGCGATGGAACTCGAGATTCCAAAGTTTTTGGGATAATCATCTGGAGGAAACATAAACTTAAACCGGAATGACGGCGACTAAGTTTTTTCCGGTCTACAAAACAAATCACACAAGTCAGTTCTCAGGGTGGAGGAAGGAACAGAAGAAGAAAATTTAGGACGAAGAAAGAAACTACAAGGGGTCGTTCATAAATAATTTCATCAAACTATTCCCGTTCTAAGACCCCGCTGTCAAATGGCTAGCTTTAACAAGGAATACTATCCCGGCTAGACCCATTGACCCTACACGGGTGACATCACTTGTGGACGACTCCAATCTAATATGAAATGAAACTAAAACAGTGGAAGTAGAGAGAATGAATTGGCACTTGCGTCTGCGCAGGTCCATTCTTCACACTTTCTTTTGACTTTTAACTCTCTTTTTTTGAAGTCTCAAGTACTAAGAAAAAAACTCTAAACTAAACGGGAGCTTTCAACTTTGATGCTTTAAAGTGTTGAGTGTGTAGTAGTTGTTATTGAGTAAAATATTGAATATACTAAAGGCGAAAAAATATGGAGACTTTAAATGCCTCAAGGAATGTTTTTGGCCTTGCTTTGGCATCGGCATCGGTCCCGGTTTCGGTGTCAGTACCAGTACCGGTTTCGGCCTCGGTCTCGGTCTCGCTGCTCTAGCAGAGATCCAATTCCAAAACCAATCCATCTTATTACGTAACATCATTATGTATGCAAGTCAGGAGTTACACTTGATATAAATAAATACTCAAGTAGGAGGGAGGCATTGCCTGCTCGAGATCACATCTCTCCATCTCCACTTACAATAACAATAACAGTCGAGAGTATAAAAAAAAACTCTCGAGTCCACATCCAAATCGACATGGAAACATTAACAATAATATATCTAATATTTTACGAAGAAAAGAAGGAGATGGATAAAAATTGAAAAACACTTTCACGGCATAACCACGGTCCACTGCACTCCTTCTTACATTTTTTTTTAAATTGAGAAATTGGGAAATACATACACGTTTCCCACGTTGCTGCTCAGTTTAATACTATAGTGAGCTATTTTATAGTACCGTGTCAATGGGAGACAGACGACTGCTGAAGAAGTAAAATTGCCCATGATAAACCAATTCTCAGTCATTGCAAAATTGACCATCTAAATTTTTTAATAGTTTTAATTCTGTATATTTTTAAGGGTAAATATTGAGCAAGAACCTATTGGTATTTTTTATTGCTTAAATATTGTGGTTCAAAATTAAATTATTTAAGGAATTTAACTTGAAACATGGAGATGGATAATTTTGCTAATAGTGAGAATTATGGAGATGAACAATTTTGCTTCTTCAGGAGCGCTTGGTTTTTGTGGTACAGAGCGTAATATCGTAAAATCGTAATTTCACGGTTCAAAAAATGAAAACAAGCCATGTCATAGACCGACAACGCCATACGATTAGGATCAAGTCGTTAGCTGATGTTGGTCTGGTCTGGTAATGGTAATGGTGGTGCCGGTAATGACGGTTCTGGTTCTGTTTCTAGGGCGCGGATGAGTAGCAATAGCAATAAGTTTTCCAAAGTAACTACCTACCTACATACTTAGCTTTCATAATTAATGACACATTACATTTTGAAAGAGTCAAATTTTCAAAAAATTCACCTACTTTTACGGGGTATCTCAACCAATCGGAAAAGTACTTTTAAATTAATGTTTAAAAATTAAATTGAATTAAATTGGAGGTGCCCTGGGTTTCAAATTTGACTGTCATTCGCTTTTCTATTGGGATCAATGGCTGTAGCCCCGAATTCGGATTTTAGATTTTGCATTATTACAAACTTGTTATGTACTTACATACTGATAATCTTTTTAAATTTAATACATTCTTAAGTTTTGCTTGATTTATAGAAATTCATTCAAAATACCTACGTTTTACACATTTTTTAAGGATGTATTTATTAGAGTAACGAACTTTCAAATTATGTAGCGTGGTGAAACAGCCTATTTTTCGCACTAAAAATATAAAAATACTGTCTATAATAATGTGCTACAATGCAGTTTAAGACAAATTTAAATACGAATTTAAAGACAGTTTCCTAGCTATTAGGGTACAAGGTATGTATTTCACACTTTAACAAAATATAACATTAATTAGTTAGTAAACTAAAAGAGGTACAATTTTCTTGATTTTAAGCTTATCTTGGCAACTTTGAATTTTTAGTAGAAACACTTTTCTTAGACGGTTTAGATAATGATAAAAATGTTACACTGGGATTTTCAAGGTGACAATAACCAATTATTGGGTCTTCTTATATTGAATTTATTACTAGGCAAAATCAGCAATAAAAACGCGCGCAAAAAAGCAGCAAAATAATATTATTATTTCAAAAATATAGTTAAAAATTATATAGAAATGAAGAAATGAAAAATACTAATATATAGATATAAAAATATTTCAATTACCTCTGAAGATGTCAAATAGCAGAGCCTGGAGTCAGCCGACTCGACAGAAGCCTGATGACGAATAGACCCGTACTTGGTACTCCCATGCATCCCATGCCCCGTCCCCACACTGCCCCCATGATGATGAACGATGTGAACTTCCCGATCTGAGAAATATCCGCTACGATTATTCTCCCTGTCCGAGAAATATCCAGATTTATTGCTTCCGCCATCCCCACCTCCATAGAATCCACCACCACCACTTGAGCGAGAATTATGATCTGAGAGGTAACCCCGATCCCGATCCCTCTCCCGGAAGTCACTGTAGTATCCAGAGAGTCCGTCCGAGTCCCGGGACTCCCTAGAAGTTTCCCGTGAGACCCGGTGAGAGTGTGACATGTTGCTATCCCTTGAGGAGGATGTGGGGAGGAAGCGGGGGAGCGTCGTGGAGCGTGAGTTGGGGGGAACAGCCAGGTTTTCGTTGCTTTGTGAAATGATTGCTTCAAAAGTGTGAAGGGAGTAGCTCTCCGCATCCATCCCCTTGGCAAGTGTATTTCGGAGATGTTGTTCATACTCGAGGAGGAGGCGGGCGGTGGGTGAGCCGGGGGAGGGACCGCCGCCGTTTCCTCCATTCTGACCATTATTCTGACCACCGCCGTGACCGTGACCGTGAGCGTCTCCTTCGGGACTTGAGCTTGGAGGCGTCGTCGCATAGTACGCATGATCAAAGACTGGTTGGTCTGAGGGGGGTGAGCGGTCGGAGGACATCGACATTGACATTGATGACATCTTAGCGGATTTGTTTGAGCCGGTTCCGGTTTGAGTACCGATTCCACGAGAGATCCGCTCCCGCTCTCGGTCTCGGTCACGTTCCCGATCACGGTCTCGATCCCGGTCCCGATCTCGCTCCCGGTCGTGACAACGACGAAGTGTGTCCGTCGTTCTCTTTCCAAGCATTTGATGAGCATGAGTACATGCATGACCGTGAATGGTCGCGTTGTGCTGCTGTCGGATCTCGGGCTCAGAGATGTAACCGTCCTGAGGACCGTGATGTCGAAATGCTCGGCGGGAGTTGAGCTCTGGAGAGGTGACCACGGAGCCCGTGGTACAGGTCATCGTTGACGTCATTCCACTAGCTTGGCCGGCAATCGGCTTGAGGAGTCGCTTCAGGGTTTGACTATCCGTTAAACTGTCCCCGGTAGGGGTTGTATTGGTTCCAATCGTGGATTTCGAAGGGAGGGTTCGCGAACGTCTAGGCAAAACGAAAAAGGTAATTAATTTTAAGTTAAACAGCTAATTATCATCTTATATAGCGT
This sequence comes from Dicyrtomina minuta, assembly GCA_949802685.1. Taxonomy (NCBI): domain Eukaryota; kingdom Metazoa; phylum Arthropoda; class Collembola; order Symphypleona; family Dicyrtomidae; genus Dicyrtomina; species Dicyrtomina minuta. The sequence continues at coordinate 86,682,396 of OX461808.1, read as the reverse complement.
CTATGAAGAACAAAAATGACCCATATCCATTTTTAGCTAAAACCAATATCAACATCAACTATCTACCCAAATATTTAAATATACCTTGAGATCATTTACATAGAATATTTTGCACTTTTTAAACACATGAAATTAGAACATTCTGCACCTTTTCGAAAACCTGGAATTAGAGCATTTTGCAACTTTTCAAAAACATGGAATTAGAACGTTTTGAACCTTTTCGAAAACTTGGAATTAGAACATTTTACACTTTTCAAAAACCCCTAATTAATATTTAACACATGTTTCTTATTTTCTGTTTTGACATAGATAATTTCGATTGTAGCATAAATTGGATATGGGCCATTTTGGTTCTTCACAGACGATATTATTATTGTGTAGTATAAAACAGTTTCAATTTTAATGACGCGTCCTTCGTAAAAACAAAGTCACAATATTAGTTGTAATAATTATATTTAAAAATTGTACAATTAGTATTGAGGGTAAGAAAAAGGGGGCGAACAACGGTTGCGTGCCTTATGCAAAGGAATAAATTTACTTTCACTGATAAAAAATCAAACCTCCAAGAATTTTTAGTAGTACATACATAATATACACCGTAAAACTTCCAATACAACCCCGGGGTTCTATTAACTTAAATCAGTCCTGATACCCGGGTTCTATTAGAGGTGGGGTTCTATTGGAGGCGGGGTTCTATTCTTGAATTGAGTAGATACTAAGTGCACAAAAGTTATACCGAATTAATAATAATAGAATTTTGCATTATCTTCTTATACAACCCCGGGGCTGTATTAGAACACTTGTTTTTAAGTCGTACAGTTAGGAAATTTTGCATTATCTTCTAATACAACCCCGGGGCTATATTAGAAAACTTGTTTTTAAGGCGTACAATTAAGAAATTTTGCATTATCTTCTAATACAACCCCGGGGCTATATTAGAACACACAACGTTGAGAACGCCAGCTTTAACTTCCAATTCAACCCCGGGGTTCTATTGGAGGCGGGGTTTTATTAACATTTCTAGAATTTTTGACCCGGGTTCTATTAGAGGCGGGGTTCTATAGGAGGCGGGCTTTTATTGGAAGTTTTACGGTACATACACGAAATAAAAGTAGGTAAAATAGTTTATAAATAAATAAAAATGTTGGTACATTGTAAGTAACTCACTGAGCATGCGTATTTATTTCAGTCTGTTGATGTTGATGAGTGGACCCAGCCACCCTCCTTGATGAAGTTCCAGCTCCAACACCTCCCCCACCACCACCAGCGCCGCCGTGACCATGTCCATGTCCATGACCATGACCATGTTTCTCCCTCTCAATAGTAACATCATCCGTACTCTTACTCTTCTTCTTTCGATCTATAGTTCCATTCGCCGACCTCCCCCCAGCACCATTCCCCATCGTTGTCTCAATCGGATCCGAGTAGTCCACGGACTTTGACGCCACTATTTCCCTCCCGCCCCTCGTAGTGCTTCGTGATCGACCGTCCGGTCCTAAGGTTGCACTCCGGCCAGAGGCGGGCAGAACTTCGTCCATGAGTGGGTCACCAGTCCCAGTTCCCTTAGACTCCGTTTGACGACGGACCACGGCATAGGTCGTATCCGTCCCACTCACTTTAGCACCGCCCCCACAAGGGGCTTGGTTCTGATTCTGATTTTGGTTGGGAGTTTGATTCTGATTCTGGGTCGCTCGAGGCAATGTCGAAGCAGCTACAGAAATGAAAGAAACATTGTTACCGTGGGAACAGGTATAAATCGTAACATTTAAGAAAAATATATAAAATATCGTCTGTGAAGAACTAAAATGACCCATATCCATTTGTAGCTAAATGTAAAAACCACAAAGAAAAAGGAATTCCACTTTTGATCATACAAGAATGTAAACAGGACATTTTTCAATTTTTAAAAGCATGTAAATGAAATATTTTTCACTTAAAAAAATGTAAATAAACATTTTGCACTTTCAAAAACATGTAAATAGATCATTTTGCACTTTCAAAAAATATGTAAATGGAAAATTTTTACACTTTCCGAAAACACTTAAAGAGAAAGGCAACTTTATTTAAAATTAACTTGACACTTACTGTCCTCCAACGAGAACACTAATTAATTAATTTGAAGTTTCGAAAAAAACATTTATTAAAACATTTTGCACTTTTTAAAAATTAGTAAATACCAGTTTTCGCACCAATCTCATTCGGTGTTTTTTTTCACATTGCTCATTTTGATTCAAGCTTAAAAAAGATATGGGTCATTTTCATTCTTCACCAACGATATAGTGCCCATACGTCGTGTAAGTATTTGTTTATAAAATATAGGTATAATTAATTTTTTTAGCATTAAAACTTACCCCTGAAACGTGGATCCATAGCCCGAAGTCTTGCGTACTGTTCAGCTGTCATGCAGGTACACTGTGGCTCCCTGGATTTGGAGGGGGATGTAGGAGTTGAGAGTGGTCTTCGTCGGCCACTTGGCCCCATTGACCCGCCCATCATTCCACCGCCGCCAGGACCTCCTCCAGTTCCATTTTGGTGAGCAGTTGCGGACGTGGATGCAATTCGTCCACTTCCGGTTCGACTCCCGGCCATTGACCCACCACGACCGCCCGTTCCCGGCCCTGCACTCGCAGTGGCTCTTCCATTGCTCTCAAGTCGAAGGGAGTACGAGGAACTTGCTTTACGGCTGAATTTAAATGCTGGAGACTGAATTATTCATAAATAAAAAATGGTTAGTGTAAAAGATTATAAATTAGTTAATAAATGTTTTATATTTATTATTTTCATTTATTCTTTAGTAGTTTATTTTTTGCATTAACTAACTAAGGACTAAAACCTAATGGCTGTTTTAAATCTATTTCTGCCTATTAATTACCTATAACCTTTTTGCGGGGCCGGACGAAGGAATTGATTTAAGGGAGCAATTGGTTTCTATACAAAAACTATCATTTAAACTTCATTGATGGCTTTCTTTGGGGAAGCAGAATTTTGTATTTACATGTTTTAGAAACGCTTAGAAGAATGTTCTTTTCACTGGATTCGGAAAAGTGCAAAATATGTTTCATTTACATGTTTTGAAACAGGTATTACATGTTCTATTTGCACGTTTTTGAAAAGTGTTAAACAGTTTATTGGCATATTTTTGAAATGTACAAAAACAAATTTATTTGCATGTTTTTGAAAAGTCAAAATATGATTTTTGGCATGTTTTTGAAAAGGTGCAAAATGTTCCATTTACATGTTTTGAGAAAATTCAAGCAGTGGGGGCTCCCTACTGCCTACGCTGGCCACATTATTCGGCCCTGCCTGTTTGAGGTTTTGTCCATTGAGCCACTGAACTAAAGTTTTACAGTTAAAATTAACAGTTTCAGCTAAAATTCTATAAAGCCAGTTATCACAATGCATTCAACAACTGTCATTTTCATTCAATTCTTGCACCTTTCTATTTAAATATGTATGACTGATGATTTTCACCACCAATCAGTAACAATTTGTGAGTCGCTATTACTATTAACTTGTCTGCAAGGATAGCAAGTCATCAGTTGTCAGTTGCCAGTTGTTGACAGTCGTGTAAAAAATTCGAAAAAATGTGTTGAAAACCAATTAATTAACAACTGCTACATGCTGGGTTCTGCTAAATCACTGTCAACTAGCAAACGATGTAGGTATGATTGATGATCAATCCAGGCGAAATTGGGTTATTGAATGTGACATGTTAATAATGAAACAGGATTCATTATAAATCCTTACATTATTATCAACGCGAATACCAATTACTTAACCTCTATTCAAATACGTGCGTTCCAATTTCTGACCGACAACTGACAATAACTTACTAATCGTCAACAATCCTACTCCAGCAAACCTACAACTGTTATTCTTACTACGATTATTAACTAATAACTAACGCCTTACTAGTTAGATGGTATGTCTTAACGGCAGTTGGTAGTGCTATTAACACCTAACATTTAACATTTTAATAATGTAGTACGTTTAATTAACTTCCAACTTTGAACTTTTAACGAACGACTACCTACATATTAGCTATCATGCAGCTGGTTGATCAATACTAACAACTAATCAATAATTGATAGTATGAACAGGCAATTTAACAACTTAATAATGAACAGCAATTAACTAAACGACTGCTAACAATCAAAAACATACAATAGGCTGTAACCTGTAACCAGTATGTAGTCACTAAATTTTAAATATTAAATACAAGTACCCCGGCCAAATACTGAAAATCAATAAATCGATCAACTAATCGATTGCCACTGACTGGTCAACTGTCGAACGTCAACTGACTCAATATGCTTACAACTTTGGATAAAATCAAAATCGTGACTGTGAGAACTAAACTGAATCTTGATCATTACATGCTGACGGTTTACCGATCTAAAGTAACAAAATACGATTAACGATGGTTAACTATACCGTTACAAATTATGAAAAATAATAAAATTTAGTTGTAACAGCTTCAACATACAACACAACCAATTACAAAGAAACAATTAAATACTTACGCAACACTCTCGAAATTGTTTCGCATCGATGGGAGATGTAAAGTTAAGTCCCCACGTATCACTTGTGACGGGATCCTTCCAGTATACAAAACACTCCGATGCTTGACCGATCCTTGTTCCTTTATTAGTGACAAAACAAGTAAACAATCAATACATTTAATACAACCTGTCTTCAAACTAACAACATTAAAATGACAAACTCAGAAGAATCTTCTGCCTCTCGGTTTACAATTTTACAGTGAATTCAATGTGTAATGTCGAAGAATGTGTGATTTTGATTGATAGGCAATTTAAAGCTTAGCGGTTTTGAGGCGGGGATAAGGGACAGGTGATGTGTGGGCTTGATTAATTGATTTAGTCGAGAAGATACGGGAAGCTACATACCTACTACATAATATAATACCTACGCAATCTAAACAGATCACTACTAACAGATTATAAATGTTTTCTCGTCTCGTGACACAGTGTTTGTTTTGTTGACTCGAATCTCTTGTTTTTTTTGTTCATGCAGGATGTTTCCCTTTATTTAAGTGACAATGACAAAAGTTGTTGTAAAAGTTCAAGTCACACGTGGAGGTATGTCGCTCCGTCACCGTAAAAAAATGAGAGTGGAAACAAACACACATTCAACAGCGGTTTTATAAAAGGTGGGGGAGACTTCCACAAAATTAATGAGGTGAAGCCCATAGCGGATGGGTGACCCATTAATTATTTCACGATTGTAATTTATTAAGAGTGGAAAAAGTGATCGAGTAGGCTAATAGTCGGCGTCGTGGAAATGTAAACTGAATAATGTATTGTAACACGGTAAAACCGTAAAACCGTAAAGAAAACCGTATAACTCTTTCGCACAGCCAATTAATTAGGTTTTAGTTAGGAAAGAACAGGAGACATGATACATTGAAACTTCTACAGATACAGAGAGGAAATTTGCTATGTACAAGTTCCGATCGTAATTATTTTTAATTCTAATTCTACACAGTAACACAGGAAACGGAAAATAGGGCATACCGGGTTGAACAAGCCGAACATCCAGAATTTTATCCACTTGTGAGTTGTATGCCGTTATGTGAAATACCACTTCGGGGGAGTCCTGCAATTTAAAATGATGAGCAAAAATGTTATATTTATTCCTCACGTCATTATATTAGGGGTCGTCCACAAATGACGTCATCACGGTGGGGTAATTGGGTCTACATTGCAACTGATGAAAGTCCATGTTAAACATAGCCATTTACGGACTGGCTAAGCTGAAGAAAGTCTAAACAAATTGGGATATTTTGATGACGTCATTTATGGACAATTCCTTAGTACATGCTGAATTCAAACCACGTATTACGTACATATACTTTTTTAGTTTGCCTTCTTTATTAGTAACCTGAGAATAATATTTTTTTAAATGTAGGTCAATAGGCGTAGTGAGGAGAGGTATCTACATTTGATAGCATTTTATATGATGATTTTATTTTGAATCGAAATTGAAAACAAATAGGATAAGGGGGAGCTCCCTAAATGTGAATACATCCCTAAATGTGAACGATACACATTTTTTTTTAGAAAATTTCAAATTTATTAATTTCCAAGAGACAGATTTCTTCACAAACTTTACATTCATCGTTCACACTTACTAGTTATGCCTGTTCTTACCTACATTATTTAAAGCTCACTATCGATTTTCCTCGTTGTTAGGAATTCAATTTAATGGGAGTATAGGTACTCTAATAAATACTAATAAGCGATAAGACACGTTCATTTTCTACCTTACTGCCTTGTGTTATTTCTAATTTCTAACCCTTCAGTCGCTCAGCCCTTTCAACTTCAAATTCAACGTGTTAGTGAGTGGGCAGCATGTATATACCATGTAACAGCATAGCGTACACCGATATACCTCTAAACTTATTACTTATTATGCTACAGTTGTCAAAGTGTATCCCTAAGCCCTATAAGCTTCTACCTGCTTACAGCACAGAACCAGAACCAGCACATAGCTCATTGACATGATAAACTAAACTGTAGACGAAGCTCCATAAAATTACATAAAAAATATCAAAAAATCCACCCACACTCCAGAAAAAAAGTATAATGTAAAGTACATAATGGTAATGGGGGACTCGTGATCACTGATCCGGTACCGTTCCCGTAACCGTTCCTGGTGATAATTCCTATGGTCCTGGACCCATTCAAAGCTCATAGAAATCCCCCATTTTTATTTATCATTTAAAAAAAAAGCTACTGAAAAGCCTCTTAGAAATTCTACTCGTCCGCGTCAGCATTTCTCAGGAATCTTTTGCTGAACATTGAACAAGGAACATGGGGGATGAGCTTTATTAATGTTGTAGATAGGGCAGAGGACGAGAGCTTTTAACTTTTAAAATACGTGTAGAGGCTATGAGCTATAAGCATGACTACCGTTACCGTTATCGGGACCGAAACCGACACCGATATTTGTCTTGGACAAACAGTCAAACAGCGGCTTGTCATGCAATCGGACGATTACGTTTACGCTAAAAAGGAACGTATAAAGTCTGATGGGATTAAATGAGGGCGGGGTACACAGGGAATTTTAGAATATATCATGCCTATCTAGTTATGAGCCCTGTACCAAAGAAAGATGTATCAGAGGTAGTATAGTGATAAAAGGTGAATAATTAAAATAAGACCTGAATTAATGAATTAATTATGTGGAACAGAGAAAGTAACCAAAGTGACAACCTGTATGCAAGTGATATTGACGGGGACGAGATCTTCAGAGACTTGTTGCCATTTGACGGTTCCTCCGCCAGCGGAAGAGACGTGGAAGACTTCCGCCCACAGCCGGAGGAGATGCCCATCTCGCTTACTGAAGGAACGACTGGATGACCCTGATGCCCCGCCCACCCCGCCGCCGCCGGCTCCCCCTGCACCGCCACCACTCCAGGGGGTGTCCTCATAGCGATATGGCTTCCGACTCAGTGGACCACAATTGCAACTTAGTTTGTTCCCCATATTTTTTTATGTTTTTTGTTTAGATTTCTTTACAGTTTTAATTCTTAATAACAATTTAAATCCGTAATGTTTGTATGTATTTTCGCAAATATTAATCTCAACATGGGTTTATTTAATTTTATAATCCAAGAGTATTTTTACACTTTTATTTTTAGTTTTGCTTCATACTTTAATCCTTTTCTTTCTTACTTTTGGCTGCCTGAACTTAATGTTTTTTTAGTGCAGATCTAAAAACTCACTTTGAGAATTTTGTAGAATGTGTTTAATTATTTTTGCAATATGATTTAATTTTTAATTCTGATTTTGGGAATTGTTCTTTTTTCTTAAGGTGGCAATTTCTGTATTAGTTATCCATGTCTTGTCATAGCCATTCAAATGGGATTATGATGCTGTAAAGAGCGGGACAGATCTGTGAGAAAACGGAGCGTAAGAAATTGTTATAGTTTTTAATTACAGTTCCTGAGCATGTTAAATTATTCGACTTCGACTAGCAAAACGCAATACTATTTACGGTAGTTTAATTTTTTGTTAAAATCTAATGGTTTATTTTGCCATTAATTACGAATATACATTTAAAAAATTTTTTTTTTAAATTAAATTAAATTAAATTCTGTCAAGCATTAATTAGGTACCAACTATAAAATTTTTTTAAATGTAATGCGATACGAATATCTACATTTTTTAAACAGTAGTAAAAATTACGACTTGGAAATTACAATAAAAAAATATTCTATAATCTAATAATTGGATTGGAAACAAAAATGTAATCTAAAAATAAAAACGTAGACGTAGAATATTTTTCTGTATTTATTTAAGCACTAGAACGGCCTATAAAGAATTAAAGACCTCACCTAGGTATATGCATAATAGTAGATAGTAGGTTTTTATTTCTGTCTGGCTGTCCGTCTGATCCGATGGGATGGGAGATGGGACGTAGGTAACTTGCTTCTTTGTCACACACTTGTATGTCTTCAAGCTTTTGTTCCGTCAACAACTCCAACAACAACATCAACAACAACAACAACAACGACTACGCAAATAACAACACGCTGATGATGAAGCCCCACACGTACTCCTAAAACTTATTGTCTCTCACACTTTCTCACTCACCACACACTCTTCCCCATTATTAGGTATTATGGGTATGTACACCTGTGTATTTTTATACTTATGATGGGATGTCCACCCTTTTCCCCTGGTTTTTTTGAGCAATGTACAGATATCTACATACATACAGGAAAGCAAAGCCAAATTTTTCGATTTTATCGAATTTTCTATATTTTCAGTTTTTCAGTTGATATTTAAAAAAAAAGCATGTAGTGAATGGTGCACAGTATTAATGAGGGTTATTTAGCAATTTTCCTAAAACAATGTTTGATGTATCGGTAATGTCTAATAAATCTCGTCGTGGGTTAATCTCAATGATTCCTGTCTTTTATTAATTTTTTTCTAAATATTGAAAGCACCACCACACAATCCTGTTTACAGGTATTTGACAATATATTCAATGGTATTTAGCACATAAAACTTTTACGTTTTGCAATTTCCAACAATTACAACTGCTGCTAGAAATGGAACAGAGTTTGAAATTTTTTTTTGAAGGTGCGAACCGGTCATAAAAAATTCGTGGGAAGTGAACCGTCTGATGGGGAAAGTTGTTGTTGTTTCTGTATTAGTTGATTTCTTTGATATTTATTTTGGCGAATTGGTAGGAGACAAGGGACTGTGGTGGATTCGGACATTCGGCCATTGATGAGGACCACTCTTTGAAGAACTTGACGGACACTGACAACGACAACAGGATGAGTTTCCTGGTACTGGTACTGGGACTGGGACTGAGACTGGTGCCTTTCTGTCGGAAAAGTGTCTTTGGTGGAACTGGATGTGGAACTGGATCTGGACGAGGCGGACTTTTCTGGACAGCCCTGTCCACTCTCAGTCCATCGCCATGACCACCTCATATTATACACTATATAGACTACACTGCATATTATTAGTGTCCAGTCCAATCAGAGGTAAAAACAAAAACAATCACTTTTACAGGAGACAGGCAGGGACTGGGACTGGGAATGCGACTGGGACCCGGACCGGGACCGGAGCCGGGACCGCGAGAAAGCCATCAACAACTTTCACTTTTTTGGCTTCATAATGTCTGTCTGGGTGTTTGGATGTCTCGGGCGACTTTAGAATTTTCTTTAACGTTTATTTAATCCCCTTTCGTTGTTGACTCTTTGTTATGGTGTTGTTATGTATTTCCCGTTTGTTTTGTCAATACTCAATTCGTACACAGCACAGTACGCTTTCCCCCTTCACACTTTAAGAAAATCAGAAATAACGGATATATATAGCTATACGTGTTTTTCCTACGCTGAGAAAATGTTGCGTGTTTTTTTATATTAGAGCCTGCCACTTATAAACTGTTGGATATTTTTTAAAAATGTGCCTAATTTTTTGTGCGTGGCCCTGCCATTCCATCAGACAGCGGCGACCATTGTTGGCTTCCTAGATTTTGGCTTTTAATACTGTTCTCCTTCCCATTGGCATTTAAAGCTTTGGCAACTCACATCACAAATATACACTAACGGTTTTGGTTTCGGTGTCGGTTTTGGTATAGGTTTCCGTAACGGTAACGGTAACGGATGAGTAACACTATAACTATAGAAATAGCCGCATTAATCCCCCCTCCACAGAACCACACATACACAGGGAATCACACACTTTTTTTTAGCCCATATTTCCCTACGAATTAAAAATTTGAAATGTATCCATTCTGAGTATTTCTGAGTCGTAAATAAGGAACCATTATCTCATAATTATTTTGCTTAAATTTTCTTTGTTTTTTCTAAATAAATTACGACGAGAAATGAAGGTACATCGGCTATTTTTAAATTTGTTAAAAAGTGTGGCTATTTTTTTCTTCTTTCCTTTACTCAATTTTTTTATAATTTCTTGGTTCAGTATCTGAATTCGGAGAAAGTTTCAGACATAGAAATTCGAATTAAAAGACCAAGAACTGGAAATTCTCCTCTGTTTAATTGTGTCCTTTTTTTAGTAGGGCAGAGCTACTAGAATAGTTTTTCCCTTGTTATTATGAAGTGATGTTTTGGTGTAACTGGATATGGACGAGATGAGGACGAGGAGGAGGAGGTGGAGTAGAAGAGGTGGCCGTAGCCGTAGTCGTTGTAGTAGTAGTAGTATTGTTATTATGGTGGTGGTGTTGGTGGTGGAGAATAGTTGTTGGCTTGTATTGGCACTCACTATGCTTTCCTATGGCTTGGGTTCATTTGGCCCTCGTCAAAAGGAAAACGAGTTGAGGTCTAATCCTCAAAGTAGTTGTACTTGTCTCGGGCTCTCTGTTCCAAGGAGGAAAGTTGTACGAAATGTGGAACTATGGTTGGTGGTGATGGTGGTGGTGTTGGTGTTGGTGTTGGTGGTTGGTGGATGTGGATTTGGATTACGTACGATTTTGATATGGATTTCCTTGCCTAATCTCAGGACTGTGTGTGTGTGAGAGAGAAAGTGGGAGAAAGACGGGGAAGGAAAGTTTGAAGGCAGTGGCAGTGGCAGTGGGAGATGCAGGGACGTTCCTTGGGACTTTCACTCCAGTCAAACAGATAGAAGTTCCGAGTGGGATCGCACCAGTACCAGTACCAGTACCAGCAGCAGCAGCAACGGTAACGGTGGGAGCAGTAGCAGCAGAACCAGCCCACACACACACACACACATATATCGTCAGTGAAGAACCAAAATGACCCATTTTCATTTGTTTTTAAAAACAATATCCCCTATCTACAAAAATATTGAAACATATTATGAAAGCGTTTAAATAGAAATTACGCACTTTTCAAAAACATGTAAATAGAATATTTTGCACTTTTCAAAAAATGGAAATAGAATATTTTGCACTTTTCAAAAACATGTGAATAGAATATTTTGCACTTTTCAAAAGCATGTAAATAGAAGATTTTACACTTTTCAAAAACTCGTAATTAACATTTTCCGCATGTTACTTATTTAATTTTATTCTTACGACATAGCTCGATTTAATTCTAGTTCAAATTGGATATGGGTCATTTTTGTTCTTCACTCACGATATATTGTACAGACAATAACGGAGGACCATTTCATATACAAATACAGCGCTACAACTACTACAAACATATTGGTGAAATACATGGGGAAAGCATAGCCTATCTTTTACTATGGGTTTTTAGGGCTCCTTCTGGAACTGGTTCCTGGTTTAAGGTTTTGGGTTGGGAAGTGAATCCGTGATCGTGAATCCGGGACCAGTACCGGTACCGGCACCGGTACCGGACATCCATTCCAGATTCGTTTCCATTTTCCATACGAGTCCGCAGATCTAGAGAATGCTTCTGGTTCGTACTCGTAGTGTGTGTGAGTGTGTGTGTGTGTGTGTGTTGATGGGGAAGACGAGTGGGAAACTGGAGCAAAGGACCTGCGTTTTCTACTTTCTACTCCTCTTCAATATATTTCCTTTATTTTCTCCGTCCGTTCGCTCCGGCTCCTGCCTACTTTCCCCACAGTGTCCTATAGGCAGAGATGAAAGTATGAAAGTGGGATGATATAGGGTATAGCATGGCTGTAGTCGAAATCCACTTCTCGCCTCTTCTTGTTCTCGCAGTCTGAACGACGATGAGTCTGAGTTTCTTTCTGTATGTAGCCCACCTTTTCCACTATACGCTTTGCCTTCGCCTCCACGTTCACTCTCTCACGTCACGCATATCTTCAGTTTCATCCAGCAGCCCAAGCTGGATATCCTTTAGACCTTAGATAGATAGACATAGAGAAAGGGACACCCTGCAAAATGTTCTAACTGAATTTGCAAGTTTGGATTGCTGTAAAAGAAACATCCTTAAATGTAGCATTTTTTAATAGCGTCCTTTTGGGATGCTATAGTTTAATTCTAGTCAGAACATTATCAACTGTTAAAAAAACAATTTTAATTTGTTTCTACACAGAACCAACCATTTTTATTATTTATTGAAACGATAAATCCCATTTTTATTTTATTGATGATGGTTTTTTCTAGTAAGGCAAAATGTTGTATTTCTATGCTTTAGAAAAGTTTAAAATGCTCGTTTTACTTGATTTTGAAAAGTGCAAAATGTTCTGCTGACATGTTTTTGAAAAGTGTTAAATGTTTTATTTACTTGTTTTTGAAAAGTGTTAAATGTTATATTTGCATGTTTTTGAAATGTGCACAAAAATTGATTTCTATGCTTTAAAAAAGTCGAAATATTCTTTCTAAATACTTTTAAAAAATACAAAATGTTCCATTTACACATGTTTTGAAAATTCAAGCAGCAGGGGCTGCCTGCGCTGGCCACATTTTAGATTCCATATTGACCCATTTTGATTTTGTATGGTAGATAAACGTATACAGCTTTCTGGCCAGGTCTAAAATCACCCTAAAATCTAAAACGGATTCCGCATCTTCTAAAAAATACCATATATTGTACTTGACACCCATATTGCTTGTGAAAATCACAACTTTGAGATGTGTGTCAAGTGAAAACTCAATGTAGGGTTTTGCGATTGTAGATATGAGGTTTTGGAGGTCAACTGGCGACGAGTAGAAAGTTGAAGGAGGCTGCGAGGCGAGGCTATGTGTACGTGTGGTGGGATGGACGGAAGGACAGACGAATGGACTGGCGGATGGATAGATGGATGGGTAGTGTGTGTGTGTGTGTGTGTGTGTGGTTGTATTTGTATCTGCTGGTTGGGCCGCTCTCATTTTGTGTACACTGAAGACTCTGCTCTCTTTCTTGCCGCATCGATCGGATCTCCGTGGAGGAGGCAGGAGCGAGAACCGCTACCGGTACCGGTGCCGGAGCCGGAGACTTGCACTCACCCACAGAGCTCATCCTCCTCTTTTCAGTCTTCGTCCTCCTTCCCGTGAAATGGCGGAGTTGTCATGGCGACGGGAACCTCATCTGCCCCTCTCCATCTCACACCACCACAATCTCTCTCCTTCTTCACCATTCAATTCACTCCCCAATGCAATGCAATGGACTCGGGAAGAGCCACCTAAGCCAGTCTCCGGCTCCCATCCCAGTCCTCCTTTCACTAGAAACCAAACCAACCAGGGCCATAGGCCATAGCCGGAAAGACGATTCACCGTATCCTACACAGTCTACAGATATCTCATCCCATCCCACTGTACAAACTACACCAAAGCAATATGCATTAGCATGGGAGGACCAGGACGTATGTGGACTATATGTGGAGAAAGTTCGGTTGTACAACTGTACATAATATCATTCAGTCCTGGGCCAAGACCAAATGCAAAAGTTCAAAAGTCTATAACCGTAACCGTCCGTCCTGTTGTACTGTAGTCCCAGAGCTGGTTCCATCCCTATCCCAATCCGTAACTGAAACCGAAACCGAATTCTACGAGATCTCTCTCTCCTCCTTGTAGATGCACCAGCAGCACCAGCTTCCGACAAAGCCGGCAAATTCAAATTAATTTTTCATGTATTCAATTCTCGCAAAAACTCACAGGTGACGACGACGAGGAAAGGGGATGGTGGGGGAGTTGGTTTGTATGGTAGTTGGTTGTGTAGCAAAAGCGGATATATAGTGCTTGGAAAAACATGCATGTAATTATCACAGTAACACTTTTGTAAATATTCAGGTGCGGAGTACATGTTATGTTGGCAAAGGTGTTTTCTGTAATTCTAAAAGGGTCATTTAAAAAAACATGCAGATATAATATTTTGCACTTTTTAAAAACATGCAAATAAAACATTTTGTACTTTCTCAAAAACATGCAAATAAAATATTTTGAACTTTTCAAAAACATGCAAATAAAAAAATTTGGCACCTTTTAAAAACATGCCAATAAAACATTTTGCACCTTTGAAAAACTTTCAAATGAAATATTTTGTACTTCCTCAAAAACATGCAAATAAAATATTTTGCACTTTTCAAAAACATGCAAATGAAATATTTTGCACTTTTCAAAAACATGCAAATGAAATATTTTGCACCTTTCTAGAAAATTTTGCACTTCTGAAAAACGTGTAGTTAGAATATTTTGCAACTTTTCAAAAACATAAATAAAACATTTGGCGCTTTTCAAAAACATGCAAATAGAACATTTTGCACTTCCGAAATACATGTAGTTAGAATATTTTGCAAATTTTCAAAAACTTATAAATAAAACATTTGGCGCTTTTCAAAAACATGCTAATAGAACATTTTGCACTTCCGAGATACGTGTAGTTAGAATATTTTGCAACTTTTCAAAAACTTATAAATAAAACATTTGGCGCTTTTCAAAAACATGCAAATAGAAAATTTTGCACTTCTGAAAAACGTGTAGTTAGAATATTTTGCAACTTTTCAAAAACATATAAATAAAACATAAATTTGGCGCTTTTCAAAAACATGCAAACTAGAACATTTTGAACTTTTTAAAACCTCATAATGAACACTTTACGCATTACATTACTATCCCATTTAAATTGTATTCTAAGCTAGCAATTTTAATTGTTGCCTAATTTAGATATGCATAATTTTCTTACTTGGCCGTCCCTATGTAAACCTACAGTATTACGTAGAGCGAAATAACGAAACGTAGAACACACAAAAATGACGGCAGCCAACAAGAATTTAAATAAGTGCGCACTTTATTAATTACGATATACAGAATTCACAATAAATTATATACATCATTAATAAAATAATGTAAACTAAACAATAAAGATAATTAAATTAAAATTATTACAAGTTATAACACCTTTACTTTGCATGTAAAGTAGGTAATACAGTAATATATCACAATGATCGAGTGGTATAGTCAAATATTTGAGTATATTTATATCGAGCCATGTTGCTACATACTAGTTTGATGAAATGTATAACTCGTGTTTAGATTTAGTATGTGATAAAATAGAGAGGTATACACGTAATAATTTGTTATACTTTATTGCGAGCGCGGCATGTGTCCCGTATCTTAAAATCAAATAGTGAAGCGAAAGCCAGTTGCAAATATTGCCTATTTACGACGTTTATGTAAACTGTGCCTACTCACTTTGGGTTGGTTTGGTTGCAGAACGTGCTTCGAATTTAGGTTATTATGTTGAAGCGTACCAGAAGAAAATTATAGTTTTGAATCAGTTTCAAAAAATGAATTTTTAAGAGTGATTTGCACTTTGACACGATGACTGCTGACCAAATTGGGCCGAATTTCTTCTGCCGTCAGGTCTCATGCAGTCTCTCTTAAAATAGAAAAGCAAAAGATTTAGGTAAAGGGCACATTTCAATTTTTGTTTTTATACGAACCTCTTCCAGTGAGTAACACAGGAGATCATATTGCATAGCACCCTAAAGTAATGAAAAGCAATATTACTCTCCTCTTCATGTAATACAGATGAAGAATAAAATAGAAATATGAATACAGAAAAGCAGACACAAGCAGAACGGAACACTTCTGAGCCGCTTAAGAGCAATGCATATTTTGGGACCAGACATAATGCAAGTGAATGAGTACGTGTCATGCTATTATTAATATGAACAATATTAAACTTGTGATAATTAAACGTTAACAGCTACACTGCCAAGGGGTCCTCCATAAATCACGTCATGGGTGGGTTCAACGGATCTGCAGGGATGCTGATGACATCCCATGTTAAAGATAGCCATTTACGCAATGATTAGGCTGATGACAAGGGTCTTAAAAATAGTAGTATTTGAATGATATCATTTGCGGACAATCCCTAACCTGCTTGTGGTATGGTGCAAACTACTGCAAACTATCTGTCATTTTCAAGATATTTCAAAAATTAAAGATATTCATTTACGCTTTAAAGTAATTTATTACATTTAGTATTGAGTGGTAATGTAAAAACACCTAAATAAAGCAAGGGCATTCAAGTCAAGACTTGATTAGATGGCTAGTGGCTTGACTTGGACTTGACGACTTACGGCTAATTTTTGGATCAGCTCAAGTCATTGGGCAGGTGACTTGATTTGACCTAATTTAACTTTTAACCGTAGGGGCGAATTATTGCTTTGCATGGCAGCCAGCTGCAGCCTTAGCAGTAACATGAGGCACTTTGAATTTTCCGCCCAATTTAAAATTCTATATTTTGTACTCTTTTTTTGTAATTTTGTTAATAAATACGTATAGCCACTTCTTGTAGATCAGTTTTAGCACACCAAACCACGTATGAAGAATGTGCGCACTATATTAGTTTTTACTAACTTTTGCAATCCTAAACCCAAAAGTTTTGAATATCCTTCTAAATCTAAAAGTGAAAACTATCAGTCATTCACTGCAAATGTGTATACACGATACATCGCTCGAACGATAATGATTGGTAGAATCGAATTATTTTCAAGTTACTTGCAAAAAGCTGCACACTTTCAAAAAATGTTGAAAAATACATTTTTAAAAACATTCTTCTAAAAATTGTTTCATGGGCCAAAGGTCAAAACCAAGTTGTTTAAGTCTTTTTCCAAGATCTCTAAAATGGTACACCAATAGTTAAAATGAGACGAGTACCTCAAAACTTTGACTAAATTAAAGATATTTTTGCAGTAACATCAATACATTTAAGAGAAGGGCGTGTAAATGGTATAATGAGCAAAGTACTGTATTTGGGTTCGCAATTTATAATTTAATGTGTATTTCCTCCAACTAAATTGCAAAACACTGCAAACTATATATTGTAAAATGTTGTATAAAAAAAAGGTAATTACTCATTTACTCGCATTATATCCCATGATATGGTCCTAAAATATGCATTGCTCTTAAACGGCTCGGAAGTGTTCCGTTCTGATTGAGTCAGCTTTTCTTCATTTTTAGATGCTGAGCAAGCATCTAATGAAATGGTCATGTCCGTCTGTCCGTCCGTCTGTCCGTCTGTTGGCCCCACGCTACAGGTCAAACCGTTTACACTATTGTCTTAGAACTTTTTTAAAACAATCACAAAAGCGAGACGGCAGGTCTGTATTGTTTTTTTACTGTAATCGAACTGACCATTGCTTAGCAATTAAATGTTGAACTGACCAAGGTCAAGAAATTTAGAAGTAAGCACCATAAAAACGGGGGTAGCGATAAACATAGCTGAGCGCAAGACATATGCCCAGCTATGAAACGAAATAGCAAATTTCTTTTAAACACCCCCACCCAGCTGCTATTGCATTCACATTAAGTAAGCAGGCCAGGGATAACGCGCAAATGACGTCACGTGAAAATTTCTTCTAGACACCCCCACCCAGCTGTTATCGCATTAACATTAGGTAAGCAGGTTAGGGGTGACGCGCAAATGACGTCACGTAAAAACTTATGTTAGACAGCCCCACCCAGCGTCTTTTGCATTCACATTAGGTGAGCAGGCTAGGGGTGACGCGCAAATGACGTCAGATTAATATGTCTTCTAGACACCCCCACCCAGCTGCTATTGCATTCACATTAAGTAAGCAGGCTAGGAGTGACGCGCAAATCACGTCACGTGAAAATTTCTTCTATACACCCATACCCAGCTGTTATCGCATTCACATTAGGTAAGCAGGTTAGGGGTTACGCGCAGATGACGTCACGTAAAAATTTATGTTAGACAGCCCCACCCAGATGCTATCGCATTAACATTAGGTTAGCAGGCTAGGGGTGACGCGCAAATGACGTCACGTGAAAATTTCTTTTAGACAGCCCCATTTAGCTGCTATTGCATTTACATAAGGTAAGCAGGTTAGAGGTGACGCGCAACTAACGTCAGGCAAAAATTTCTTTTAGACACCCCCACTTAGATGGAATCGCATTCTTATTAGGTAAGCAGGTTAAGGGTGACGCGCAAATGATGTCATGTAAAAATTTTTTCTACTTTTTACGGACTGACCTATATGTGTTATACATGTTCAGAGATCGTCCATAATAACGTCCTTCAAATACCATAGTTTCTAGTATCACCAGATCCAACGTTAAATTTGTTTCTATCCTATTTTAACTACATGTCACGTACTTACCTATAAGAGTAACAGATATTGAGGGATTGTCTATAATGACGTTATTTGTGGTTGGTGCAATTTATAAAGAAATTTCAGCTATATTAAGCTACATGCTACGAAAATTGGTGTATGTCTTATTGATTGTAGGGGAGCTTTCATAAATCTTGTATCATCTTTTAGCGTAACATAAATTGTCTTGCGCCTTTGTTGAAGCTCAGCATCTACTTCGGGCAAGCCCACGGTGGACAAATCCGGCGCGAAGCGCCGGATTTTTGTTTCTGACTTGGGGTCGATACAACATTTTTCTAATACAGTTTCTCAAAACGAATATGATTCTCCTAATTAATTGAAAAACTGTCATGTTTTTGCTACAAGAAGATTCCAATATCCATTACGGTTCGAATAATGTATCATGTTTCACTTGGGTTGGACATTCGCTTAAAGTTTCTACTAGTTATACATAATTCAAAGTCTGTTTTGAAAGTGCATTATTAAAATGTATTATTTTAAATATTTACAAAATTTATAGAATTTTAAACATAACAAATATATTTTTCTTAGGAAGTCTCTTAAAAATACATTTAACCATAAATTAAATTAACTATGATACATGGTACATGGTGAGTATATACATGGAAACAATAACTGTACAGAATGGTGACAAATAGATAGTGGACAAATGCATGCCAATGCACATTGCTCTTAAACGGCTCGGAAATCTTTAGTTAAAAAATATAATAATACAAGCTATTCTCGACCTCTGCGGCTTAAGCGACGGCCCATTTAACCTGTGGACTGGTATGTGAGATTACCTGTGTAACGGCTTGTCACTTTAATTGAATAGTTTACTAATTTTATGATTTCTGGTAATGAAATCAAGCGTGCAATATCTGAAATTAGTGATTTCTAAGTAAATGTGGGTGCGAATGTATGTACTGCTCTTAAACGGCTCGGAAACGAGTTAGTTTCAGTTTAAGCGTCGAGAGCAATGTCTCAGATTTTCGGCGCTTCTTTTTTGTCTTGATCTGCACTGCATAATTAGCGAAGTAAATAATTTTTTTTCATCCAAGTTTAGGACGGTAATGTACTACTGTATTACTGATTTGGAGAGGGGCGTTATGTCCAGAGGGAAAAATTGGAAAATTCGTGTCATATTAGTACATCTACATATTGGTACATGCTACTGCAGTACCAGTTTAGTGTAATGAATTAAATTAAAAATACCGTTTTCAACTTTAAATCTATACTTTGAAGGCCAGATCTTCATAAAAACTCAAGTTTTAAAAAGTGGGTATCCTTTATTGTTCTCATGTTAAGCTAATTACCTACTTGTTTATTTAATAAGAATCTGCAGTACTTGGCTAACATTTGTAAAAGACATTTTGTACTTTTTGCTACTTGGTCGACGCTATATGTACTTACCTACAATATTGTGTATAACAAAACGTATGTACAACACACAAACAGGACGGCTCCCATCAAGAATGTAAATAAGTGCGCACTTTATTAAATACTATTTATAGAATTTACAATCAACTATATGTACATTATAATCTTAGAATAGAATGTAATTTAAACTATATTTATACTACTATTAAAATTATTACAAGTCATAGCACTGTTACTTTGCATGTAAAGTTATACAGTTGTATATCACAATGATCGAGTGGTATAGTCCAAAAATTAAGTTTTATTTGCAATGTTGCCTCCGTGCTGCCACGTACTGCCTGGTTCTGATTCTGTCATGCATAAAAAGTTACGTAACGCTCAAAATAGAAAAGCCTCTACGTAGCTGCTGGCTTTTATTGAAAATATCAATAAGGACCTAAAAGTGGTAGCATAAAGCGCTTGTATACGAAAGACTCGGTCTTTATTAGAGACCCGTGGGTTCTATTTGGAACTTTACTGTAGGTGTATTTGCATATAGTGTTGTTGTATAATTGTACAATTTTTATTGTTACTTAGAAAACTCACTATAGGTATTAATTAACATTAATAATTTGAACCTATAATTTATATTAAAAGTTGGTCGCCATAGCGCACGCGCGCGCCCAGCCAAAATGGAAACAAAAGCGGAAAATCGAAAAAAAAACAGGAAAACAATTTCTGGCAGTTCCTTAGTATTTTGTACCAGAAAACGCAGACAAGTGATGAAATAAATAAATATTAATGCAAATAGATTTTACAAAACAATAATTGAAGTCCTTAAGCAGAAAAATGGCTTCGTGATTTTGTAGCAATATTGATAACAGCTGAACTCGCAAATTTAAATAATAAGTGGAATTTAAATGACGCCGTCCTCCACCATTTCCTTAACTAGCTGCACAACCCTCTCGTAAAGTTTCTCGTTGCAATTCACCCCCTGCTTGAGTAGTTTATCAAACATTTGACAGGCGGTCAAGTGCTCGTTATTCATATCGTCCACGTCCACCATCCGCCCTCTCCCTCCCTGTCCACCTCCCACCCCGTCCAAATTCCCCCTCCCTCCCCCTACACCCCCCGCATCCGCGAGGGCGACAGGCAGGACAAACAGGGAATTGATCATCCCCCGAATCTTAGCCCTTTGAAATTTTATGGTTAGATTAGTCGTATTAAAATCCGCCGGAGGCTCCACCTCCAACTCCGTACAGGCCTCTAGGAAGGCTTCATAGTAGTGGAGGAGGAGCTTCTGGAGGTTGTCCTTCCGGAAGGACTGCGTCGTGCTCAGGTAGATAAAATTGACGAGGTCGATCGTGAGGCAGTTTTCTCGGGCCATTTGAAGATCAACTAGCTTAACGGAAATGGGATCCTCCTGTTGAGTGTCCTTCTCGTCGTACTTGAACAGGATATTGTTGAGGTAGCAGTCGCCGTGGGTGAGGACAAACCAGGAGTTTCGCTTCCGCTCTTTGTTCTGGTCGTGAAGATCACTGAAGTCCGGCTTGACCTGGAGCATCTGCTCCAGGGACATGGAGTCCCCGTTCCCGGCCAGGATATGGCCGAAGATCCAGTGGACACGGTTTCCAAAGCGGCGCATCTTCTGGGAGTAGACGGAGCCGACCCCGGTCCCCGTCGCGACGATCTCTATGGAGGTGGAGAAGGAGGCGTTGAAGAGGGCGGAGGCTGTCTCCTCCGTCTGCGGGGTGACGATCGTCTCCCTCAAACTTGGGAAGGTGTCCGACAGGGATGATTTGTTTCCAAGGGCCACTTTGATGTAGGCCATGGAGAGGGCGTGGAGTTGGGCGAGGTTGGAGAGGACCAGTTTGCAGTGGGGAAGAGGGAGGCCCTCGTATTTTGAGTGCATTGAGTAGCCCTCCGTCTGACGGATGTCTTCGAGGAGAATGAAATTCCCATGTGCGATTAGGGAACCGTAGTAATTTTCCCAGTAACCTGTGTGTACAAATAGAAATAAAAAAAGGTTTAGTATATTTTTTACAAAAACCTGTACTATGAAATTTCCGTAAGCGAGCGTCCATAAAGGACAGAGCATGTAGCGTCAATAGATACCGCTGTTGAGTGCATTACATAATGAATAGTGATAAATACTATAGATATAGGCTGAACTTGAAAATGGACTGTCATATACAAATACAACATTTTTGCAATTGAACTTCAATCGCCTATTGCCCTTGCTATTTTCCCTTTGAACACAATTAGATCAGATATCCCCGCATTCGAAGTATGACACATGTTTTTTCTGCTCAAGTTTGTAATCAATCTTGAGATTGTAAAATTTCCTATCTACAAATAAAATACACATTATGGGTTTTCCTGCATAAGTAATTAGTACAAAGTTAAATTAATTCAATGTAAACAAAGTTGTTCGTTTTACTATCTTATACCGGATCTAAATCAAACTTCAAACCACACCTTAGCAAAACTTAAAAAAAACATGCATAAATATTTTAAGTACCGTAAATAATAACAGAAAAACAGTGCCGAAATATTATCTCAAAATGTGATACTTGAGGCATGAATTCTGAATTGAACAAGAAAACCACAAAAAATGTGCATAATAGGGGCTCTATTTAGGCTTTTACGGTAGATAATTCACGTAGATATGCGTAGGTACATTGTAATTCTGTAGGATACTGTAATTAGGGATCGCCCACTAACGGTGTTACAATCTAGAAGGGTGCGGGTTCTAAAAACTCTTTATTTGTCTTAATTTCACGCAGTATAAAAAATGGTTGTCATTCTATTGTAGTAATGGGTATGGGTTTACAATCAAAACACTATGTCAACCATGATGTAATTTACGAACGGCCCTTTTTTAATGTTTTTCAACTTTCTAATTACGCTATATTAAAATTACCTTACAGTTAGTGCTAAGAAATAAAAACTCACGGTCGTAGTCGTTGCCATAGTCACCCCCGTAGAAACTAGGGAATGCATTGAGCATTTTTTGTTTATTTTTAGTATGATCTCCGGCGTCAGTCTCGGCAAATCTCTGCCGTTGGAATTTTATGAGTTCTGGAAGGACGTAGCGGTAAACGTCCAGCTCCTTTCGGAAAATATCAATTTTTCTAAAAAAGTCTTGTCTCGCAGGATGATTGGGAAAGCACTTCATTACGAGGTGAAGGACCTCTTTTACATCATCTTGCTGACCTAGCTGGTCACTATCATGTATTTTAATTCGCTCATCCGATGAGGCAGACCCAGACTCAGAATTATTATCGGACTGAAATAAGTGATTTAAATGCCTCCTACTCCGGAGATGTGCTTCCACAGCATAAATAATACTTGTAAAATTCTGTCCTGGCATCGCCCCGTGACGCACTCGTAACTTAACAATTTCAGAGTCGGGAAAGATTTTTTGAACGAGTGGAAGAAAGGAAATTTGACAGATTTTGGCAATTTTTGATGATTTGGTGGTGTCAATACTGTCAATGAGAGCGTCGTTGAGGTCCTCCTCCCACAGGTCTAAACCACCCTCACCTTTCTCCCCATATGACTTCCCTTTGCTATCTTCGTCATCATCCGCTAAAGTCTGGTTGAAAGGGTAGTTCCTTTTATGAATCTTACTGTAAATGTGGTTATTGTTGGTAAAATTATTTGAATTTAATGTCGAGCTTCCTCTCGCCAAAGGCCTTGAGCCATCCCCCAAGGGAGAGGCCTTTGGTAGCATTTTCTGAAGGCAGTAGCGTAGAGTCTCCAGTTTGTCACCGTGATGTCAATTCAGGAAAATTTTGATTCCAACAAATGGCTTAACAAAATCAAAACAAACAAATTAGAAATGAATATACCACCCATCGTTAAAACAGGAATTTGAAACAATACACTAAAAATTAATTTCCTAATATACTGTATAAAAATGACGTAAAATATTTTTCATTTTGGGAGCGTGCGTAAATGACGTAGTAGATGACAAAATTCTCTGATTTCAAAACTACGTAATATTTTCACGTACCCAATTTTAATGTCCACGCGCTCTCAATGTGAATACAAAAACCAACTATATGCATTACTAAAGGCTCATAATATATCCCAGTTTGCATTCATAGTCTACTTTCAAAATATCAATGTGCACTATATGCACATGTAAATTACTTGCAGTAAATATTTTTTGCAGTGTTTATTTATAAAATTCAATTAAATGAGGTATATCAGCTTAAAAATAGCTAAATGGACATTTTTGAATTTCAGCTTTGGAGATTTATTAAAAACCATAAGCCCAACACTGCAACACTGAGCTTTAACACTGACAACAAGGCAGAATTAATTTAGTAAGTCTTACTAGTTAGATATTTAAAAACAAAATATGTATAGAAAATTAGAACAGCACCAGCCTGCCTTATCTTTTACAGGAATTATGTTTTAGGCTACGTAAGTTGCCACTAGTTAATATAGTAGCTCACCTTGAAGGACAGAGACGAAATCCTTCAAAAAATTCCAAAAAATTTTACTACGGAACCTATACACACACGGTCTACTAAAATCTGAACCGTGTACGCGGAAGGCGGAAGGAAACCGATATTTTTAAATCACGATATAAATTACGTACAAGAAAAATTTGACGACTGTGAGAATTAAGTAGGAAATGGTGTATTAAATTACAAGTTGTAGTAGTTGTTGTGTTGTGGTATGATATAATAGGACTGACTAACTAATGCTCCGTTTAGTTTTTCGTTGCTGGTTCTGGATGTGAGTGAAAATGTGGACTGACTTGGAATTGGAAATCGACGTAGGCGTATCTCCTCCTGCTCTTAACTATAAAGTCCGACGTCTTTCGTCTGCCTGGATTGAGTGTTAAATGGTTAGTGTGTGTGTGGAGAGATAGTGGGAGATGTAGATAGGAGAGAATACTTTGACCGCTTCTAAGTGTTGACGGATTAAATTTCAACTTTTCTAAAACTCGTATGTAGCCTCTATGCCTCTGTAAAAACTGTATGTATGTCAACACTCGTGTTTATAATGTGATACTACTTTTACACTTTACACCCTTTATTTTCTAATTCCATAACATTTACTATCCGTATTTTTCTGTACGTTGTTGTTAGCAACAACATACGTTTAACTTTATTCAACTCTCTCGCTCAGCTTTTTTATTCAGTCAATAAATTATTTTCCTTGACTTCCCTGTGGCTCGTACATACGCCTTGTTTACACTGCTCAAATTCTGTAACACTAATAGCACATAGGAGAGGAATGAAAAATGCATCATGTCTAATCGTGCTTCTATCGGTCCGGTTTGAACTGGACCGGGCTGGACCGGTTTAGGGTTTGTCCTAATGTTATACAGTCAAAACATTTTCATGACTTTATGAACAGCGCTTTACCATGAGCGGAAAATCCAAAGGGCTTGATTTGCCCATTGTTGGTCATGTAAATGCTAAGCTTGCAGCAAGTTGGTTTGACTACAAAAATACAGTGTTTGTAGTAAGGCTCAAATAAACAACTTCCAGTAAGCGCCAGTAAAAACAGGCAAGGCACGAGGTACAATTTTTGCTGGTGTAAAATGGGCAAACAATTTCAAATAATTAGCGCCAAAAGTTAGTATATCACTTGTTAAAATCAGTGAGCTATTTTAGAAGACTAGTAGATTATGTAAGTATGAAATAATTAAGGAACACGTTACACAGATACAAAAATAGTTTAACCAAAAGTCAAAGTATCAATTAAATAAGTTGAAGAATGTTTTAAATGTAGATACAAAATTGTTCATAGATAATTCAAATGTATTGTGACTTGTGACGTTTGTTTTAGGCAAGTAATTGTGAACTCAGGATCCAGAAGATTTGCCCGAAAGAAGCCCCATGCACATGTTGCTTGACGTTAAAGAAGCTATAATAAATACATCTAACAAGGGAATGGTTTTACATGTAACCCGTCGATTTCAATGAGTTATGTCTACAAAAATCAGGCTACTTTTAAATAGTAAGGATCTAAAGTAACTGGAGTGCATTTTGCGTTGTTCGGTCACAATAGCCCGCCAAAGTTTAAAAACATTCAAATTTTAATTTTTTGCCACCCTATAGCATCTACAGTTCTCATCCAATTTCGACAAAATTTGACGTTTTTTAACGTTTAGGCTATTTTCCTGAAATTAAGCAGGCGTGCTTGGGTGAGTGGTTAGGACTGCAGACTGTAACGAAATTTACAGCCTCAGACCCGGCTTCGATCCTCGGCCACTGCTAATCGTTTACGGCTCGGTGTTGTACGGTAAACGTCACTGGATGGTTGATTGAAACCCAATCTCCTTCGGTGCTCCTTAGTGACCACTACTTACTGTAGGGGCCTAGGGAATGAGACTCCTTTACTGTGGAGGAGGGGACGGGGATAGGTGAAAGGGTACAAAGACCGAGACGATCTAACGCGGTAGCCTCCTATTTCCTCACCCACAGTGACTGGTTGAGTCTGGTTGTATGAACTTCGGTTAAATCGACCCAATGAATAAATTATTATTATTATTATTATTATTTTCCTGAAATTAATTTAAGGATTTTTCAAAATTTAAAAATATTCATTTTTTCGAAAAAATGGTCAATAAAATTAGGCCTAAAAAAATGATGTCTCTAAAATGTTTCGAAAAAATGAAAAATTTTGAATTTTGAAAAATCCGGAAATTGTTTTTCAGAAAAAACCCTAAGGATCAGAAAAAACAAAATTTCATCAAAATGAGACAAGAACTGTAAAAGTACCAGGGCGGCAAAATTAATATTAAAATTTGAATTTTTTAAAACATTGGCGGGCTGTTGTAACCGAGCAACGCAAAATGCACTCGAGTTACTTTGAATCCCCACTATTTGAAAGTAGCCTGATTTTTGTAGATAATAAGTTATTGAAATCGACGGGTTACATGTGAAACCATACCCTTGTAAGAGTCTAAAATGACGTAAAACTTATTACTATTTAGCGGGTATGCGCATGCAGAGAAGAAGGCGTG
Source organism: Dicyrtomina minuta (assembly GCA_949802685.1). NCBI lineage: Eukaryota > Metazoa > Arthropoda > Collembola > Symphypleona > Dicyrtomidae > Dicyrtomina > Dicyrtomina minuta. The sequence continues at coordinate 86,655,552 of OX461808.1, read as the reverse complement.
CATACATTACGTCATCAGTTTTAGGGAAGGGTGTGCGGGTCCAGCTGCTTATGCTCTCACATGCTAATAATACAGGTGCTAAAAAGGCAGTGGGGTAGGGATTTTCAATTTCTGATTTCTTCTTTTGGATAACGCTAATATTGCACGCTCCCAACTAATATAAACAAGAAGACTAAGCGTCAAAGGGGAAGGTTAAACGTGCATTAACTAACTTAATACGGCTTCGGCGGAGCTATATAGGCTTCGACTTTCCTTTATTAACATACAATAGAATTCAGACCCAGCCAGGCTGAGACTGGTATGCTACACCATTGTTTGTAACGATTGTATATTGGAGACCAAGCTGACAAGACGCAATGGACTCACACTACCCACAAAATGAATGAAGGGATTATTTCTGCTACGATTACGTTGTAAAATTAAAATCCTCATTACACTCTGGATTTTAAGATTTTTGTAGCTACATTGCTTCGTATGAGCATGATTCGACATCTTGTACAATACAATGACACGTGTTTTATTTTTACACAATAGAACTAGAATATAACTAAGATACTGCTGTCAATATTGCATTTAGCCTTAGTAAAAACAAAATAATATTAAATATAGAAATTAAATAGCTATGTACGTCTAAAAAAACAAAGCGAAATGGAAATCAATGAATTGTATACAGATTAGTAAATAATTTAAAAAATAAAAATTGAAGTTTAGCTGTACTCTGTAGCATTTCTACAATATCTGTAAAAATTGCACACCTTGTCTTTAGTGTCTTTAGCTGTAATATAAATTGGTGTGGAGTGTTATGGTAGTGACTTGTAGATATAACTTTTGTGCATATAATTATGTATCTATCTGTGAAATTGTTCATCGTGTGAGGAAGAGGAAGTATACTTGACAAGGAGTGCATAGTTTTGGTATGTTAGGCTGTGCTGTCTGTATGGGGCATAGGGACTGAATTTGCTTAGTAGCTTACAACGTAATTCTGATGGTACTTTTGGCAATAAATGAAGCTGATGTGAGTGCTGACTCAACGTGAGTATTGAGTAGTGTAATAAATAGTAAATTGGCGTATCTCTTCTCTGTGAATGACTTCGCTTTGGTTTGCTATAGTGTGGAATGGTATGGTATGGCATTAGGTCGACGTCATGTCACGGCGATAATAATTGTATGACGATAATGTATGTAAAGACAGAATAAGCAACAAGACTTTGCTCCAGCCTCACACCACCACCACTTCCACCATCCAAATTACTCACACAAATATAGTACGTAAATAGTGCCAACAAATAAACAAAAGAAGACTCACACAAACCACTGCACTATAGCCATAGCCATAGCCATACTATAGAGTGTAAAAAGATGAACGTAAACGCAAGTGGGCTATACATGCATAAAGTTCCATCTTATCGTTCCCAGCTAAGCCATATTTTGTCTATAATCCACTCTCGGCCAAGCAACTACAAATAAAAATAGAAATGCATAAGTTTAAGTTGCATTAAGTTTTTTAATTAAAATCAAAGTTAAAATTCCTACCCCGCACCTAGTAAACTTTGATACAAATTGGTTTCTATGGATTTTTGTTCAATGAAAATCCACACATCATTTGCGAACGTATCCCATCACGTTGCATGCAATCGTAATGTACCTAGTTGTAGTTGTAGTTGTAAAGCAGTAGATTACATTAACTATTACGTTACCTGATAATTCAGTGAGGATTGTGCATTATATAGCTGCACGTAGCATTCAGTACCGGCACAAATAAATTGAAGTACAGTATAGGCATATGTGTATGTATCTTTGCCTCTATGTATATCGAAAAAATCTTGGGGTCGTGCGTAAATGACGTTGTTAAAAATCATGAATATTATTAAACAATACGGTAACGCTAATAAAACTGCAACTCAATATTGCTTTAAAAGCGTACCCCGCACCTGGGTTTTAATTTAAAAAAATATAGGTGCGTGGTACATTTTGTTAGAAAATAGTAAAATATTTTGTTTTTCTGTTAATATTAGTTCTGCACAGTGTAATTTATGCTTACCTTCTATACTCCCACAACACAGATATTTTATTAGTGTATCATTTGCTCTTTTATAAATTACACAGGGAGTACAACCACACACACACGTCAAACAAATGCCCGTGTTGTTCATGGGATTGTTATTGTTTAGAAATGCACAATTTATTTTCATATTAAGTTCATTGAGAATTACCTATATAACTTCCAGCTTTGAGCAGCGCAGTGCTCAAAGTTCATGACAGTGTAATTTCCCCATTGATTACATTTTTCTCCCTCTCAGCCTTTTTCAAATTGCAATAAATTAATTATCTCATATTTTTTTAAAACTTTTTGCGTACCGAAGTCCATGTCGTCATTGTCAATAGTGTGCTAAGTCAGTCATTTAAACAATGCATATTCAAGTAACGTAGTAAAGGCATGTAGTTGGATTTTGGAATTTGGATTTGCAAGCAAATGGATTTTTAGTTTTCCGTTTTTATTTTCATTGTTATATACTTAGGAGAGTTGGACATTGTACCCCCGCGTTTGGATTTTTTGTTTGTTGTTATATACTAGATGCAGGCAGGCTGCTGCCTACGTGTTTGCCTTGTCTTCTCAACTTTGCACTTTGAACGAAACCATTAGACGCGGAGCTCAAAGTTTGTTTTTTCTGTTTAATCAATAACCAAAGCAAAGCAGAGCAACCTAAACCATAATACCAAACGTGTAAGTAATTGGAATGCAATGCTGTCGTTGTATGTAGTAACTGTGGTAAGGAGTACAATAATGTACAACTCCAAACTCCACTGACAGCACACCGCCTTTCCCTGCAGTACAACCTGGACTGGTTGACTGGTGCATTATAATAAATTATAATCATTTTTATGAGTCAAAGTCCGTCATTCATCTGTCCTTTTTATACATTTTTTTAAAGCTTAGCATTATCCATTTTTGCTACAGTATTTCCAGCTGCCTAATCCCTAGGTAATCCTTTACTAATAACTGGAGCATATAAGAAGGTACATTTAATTGTACTACTTTCACATAATACAGTAGGTAGGTTGGTAGCTAATTTTTTGGATGCTCGCGACCTTGCAATTAATTCACATGTGGTTTGTCTGGGAATTTAATTGGAGTGTATGTCGTATCTTAAGCTCTTGGTATTCAAAATACGGATAAATGCTGAGTGGACTTTGGAATTTAAGAAGAAGAATGCAAGTTCGTACTTACAAAAGCTAAATGCAACTTTGTTGCAACTGCAGGCTGCAGCGTGTGCTCCTTCCAGCCGTTCGCCTTTCTGCATTCAACTGCATTATGCCCCAATGTCCCAATAAATAATTTGTATACATATTTAAATAGCATAATATCTAGGTACATTCCATATGTATAGAATAGGTCCTTATAGTCTATAGGCAGTTTTATTTCAATTTTCTTCATGACTGAAATTAGCTGCAGTAATTTTTTTATTCCATTTTATGACATCTAGTAAACCTTTTTATAACAATAAAAAAGAAATAATTTAATATGCACTGCCACTACTGCTATACTTTAATTACATTAAATAATAATCAACACATGACACATGTGAGGCACACAAGAATTTTGCATGTGCAGCCAACTAATCACTATTGCCCTGCGCTGCGTGCACTTTATCCCTTATCCATTATTTAGCCTCGATTATCTGACCATCTGACCTATAACAGAAACAGATGCCAATGTCCACGTTCACCACTATATCACTCGACAGAGATGACAATGACAGTCCGCTTCATCCCCCACTCCCACCCACTGGCACTGGCCACATTAAATTATTCGTTGTGGAAAATCCCTTTTATATAATTTTTATCAAATTCGCTATCAAATTTTATTCTATAATGTGAAATAATAAATTAATAATACATACAAATTGCAAATAATAAGCAAAAAAATCATTTCGCTATATATTCCAAAATTCCTTTGATAGCGAAATGAGTTAACTGTTTTGCATTAGACTGTGGGTATTTGGGTCTATGCATACATGCCACATTTTAATAAATGCCGTGTGGGCTTCAAGCATGCTTGCAAATATCATATAACGTCTATGAAGAACCAAAATAACCCAATTCCAATTTATGCTAGAACTAGTATGAGCTATGTCAAAACAAAAGATAGTAAATAAGAAACTTTGCTGAAAACTGCTTTATAGTGCTGATCACGACTAAAATGAGCAAATTGTTCTATTTAAACTTTTTTTAAATGGTAAAAATGCCCTATTAAAGTGTTTTTGAAAAGTGTAAAATGTTTTATAAATGTGCATGTTTTTTTAAAAAATGAAAAATATTAAGTTCACAGGCTTTTTGAAAAGTTTAAAATGTTCTATAGATTTGCATGCTTTTTAAAAAATGCAAAATATTATATTTAAAGGCTTTTTAAAAAGTGCAAAATATTCTATTAACCTGTGTTTTGAAAAATTCAAAATATTCCATTCACTCGCTTTATATCTGGTACCAAAATATGCGTTGCTCTTAAACGGCTTAGAAGTGTTCTGTTTTTATTGTCAGCTTTTCTGTATTTATATTTCCATGTTTTTAGAAAAATGCACAAGGTTCTGTTAATATGCTTTTAAAAATTGTAAAATGGTCAATGTAAATGTTTTTTAAAAGTGCAAAATATTCTATTAACATGTTTATAAAAAGTTCAAAAAGTTCAATTAACATAATTTTTTTAAAATACACAATATTCTTTATATATTCCTTCATAAACTTGTAATTTTAATTTTTTCTGTAGATATAGTGCATTTGGTTTTTGACTAAAAATGGAAATGGGTCATTTTGATTCTTCACATATTATACATACCATTGTGAGCCAGTCAGTAAGAGCATAAGCAATAAAATTGTGCAACGAAATGAAGCGGACTGACTACATACGGTTTATAATGTAACTTGTGGCGCTTCGATGGGAAAATGCGAAGCGAACGGAATTTGACGTAATCGTAATTATTGGTGATAACAAGTCAATAATAATTTCACGTCGATTAGTTTCTGCGTTGGTGCTGATATATACCTGTCAGTAGTCAGTGTAGAGCACCACCGTCATCGTCTCATGCCACCAATAATAATAATGCAAAAACAAAATACAAACAGAAAATGAGAGACTCCCTTCTCATTTGTTTTTCCCCATTCTACAAGCTATATATTCTACCCACAATCAAAATCTACTATCTACACTACACTACATCTGTCGATCTGCCTGCTTATCTCTCGTATCTTGCATGCCTATCAATATCAATGCAAACAACAACAGGGAGACAAAATTGTATTCAGCAAACCAAAAGTTTGACACTCGTACGACCAGCTGTTTCTGACTTGTGTGTGTGTGTCCCTTGTGTTGATTATAATTCATAATCTTAATTGCTCCTATTTCATATATTTTATTCTTGCATTATTTTAGCAAGCCAATCGTCCAATCCAAACGGAGCCATTGCATTGCTCTACATCCTATCGTCACATCGTGTCAGTCTATGTAACATAATTATTTGTAATTATTACAATTCACTCTTGGATATTGCATTTTGAGTGTCAAAAAGTATGCTTTTAATTTAAAGTAATTGTTACAGAAATCGGTAACTGAACGTACCGATAAAGTGGACAGAGGCGACAGTAGGAAAAGACCCAGAAGTTTAATAGCGTAGTAGTAGTAGAGTGCTTTAGCCCCTCATAATTTTCGTATATATGCAACCTGCATTCAGAGAGATTAGGTATTAGATTGCACATTGTGTTGAAATAAGACACGAGAAATTCAAAAAACAATGTGTAGTTAATATTTCATAGAAAATATGATTTCAATTTTTAATAGTGAACAAGAAGGTATATAAGTTCAAGAATATAAAATACATATATAGGAACAGAGCCAAGCATACTCATATAGCTATGAGTAGCTCGAAAAGGCGAAGGTACGTGTAGTACAATCAAATCACATAATTATAGTATTTAAAATAATGTATGTACATAAGAAACTGCATCTGAGAAACAAACTCTAGAAAAGAAGAGTTCTAAGAATACCCCCATTCAACATCAAACAGGTACAAAAAAAGGCGGGAGATTTACAATGCTCAAAAGCATTGTAAAAATACATTAAAAAAAGATTTTACAAATTATGTACACAACTTACACGAAGGATCACTAATAAGCTTCATTGTGGGTCATTTAAATACAAATACAAGAACTATAATAATGCTACAAGAGGTATTGATGGCCACTGTGTATGTATTATTTAGTGGATGTATCTGGCGGCAAGGGGTTGAGCATAAGCTTGTTGAGCATAGGCGACTGGAGCGTGAGCGTAGGCGGGTTGAGCATAGGCAACTGGACCAGCAGCAACACGGGCATAGGCGGGTTGAGCAGCATAGGCGACTGGAGCAGCGACCTTAGCAACGGCAACCTTAGCTGGGGCAGATCGGTCAACAACAGCGTTGAATCCGTTGACATCATCAGCGGTGTAGGTGACGGTACGGACGGCACCATCGGGCTCAACAAGGGAGTATTGTCCAGAAACGACACCGTTGGTAAGGCTCTCGGATTGGGTCTTGGAGTCTCCGGTCAAACCGTCTTGGACGGAGTATCCGTAGTTGTATTGTGGGTTAGGGTCGAATGGCTCAGCGGCACGGACAACAGCTATAAACAATAAAGTTTAAAATTCATTGTTTTTTAAAAACTTATTCTAATCAGTGGACAACATTGGAAATATATTTTTGAAATTTTGTAAAGAATTCTGCTGGAAAATATCCTAGCCACTAGATCACATATAAAAATTAATAATTTTAAACACTGTAGAAGAAGAACTATATAATTGAATTAGATATTTACCCTTGGCAATGGGTTGAGCGTAGGCGACTGGAGCAGCAACACGGGCAACAGCTGGACCATGAGCGTAGGCAAGTGGGGCAGCGTGTTGAGCGTAGGCAACTGGGCCAGCATGTTGAGCATAGACAGCTGGGCCGTGAGCGTAGGCTGGGCCGGCAGCGTATGCTGGTCCATGGGCCAAGTATTGGGCACTGGCAGCAGCCACGAAGGCGAGAAGAGCAACGGTCTGTAATAATGTAAACAAAACATTTGAAAAAAAATATTTCACAGATTTTTACTACTATCTGATTGTTTCTTTTAAACAGTTTTACAAAATTTAAAACGAGTTGTATAACGGATAAACTGTTTGTTTATTTTAAAAAATATCAAAACAATTTCCAAAATGTTTCAAAAAATCAAAATGCAATAGTTAAACCGCAAAATATTAAATAGTTATTGTTCACACACCTTGATCATGATGATGCTTTGTTGGTTTGTTTTACTAGGAAAGAAGCTCTAAGATTGCTTATTGTTGGATGATAACTGAATGACCTGTGTGGTTTTCCATTTGTTTTTATAGCTCCGCCACTTTACCTTTTCTTTCATCTCATTTTCATTACAGGCACAGGTCCACTCTTTGCACGCTGATGTGCATTGTTGTGTCCCATTTGTGAAAGTACATAACCTTCCCCCTTCTTCTTTTTCATCTCTTGATACATATTATATAGGTACGCATTAAAACCTATAGATATTTTTTTTTAATTCACACGACACATCTAAAGGCACACTTATATAGTTTTAGCTTTTTGAATGCAGTAGGCAGATTTTTGCAGAATATAAAATGTGAGTGTGTGTGTGTGTGTGTGTGTGTGTGTGTGTAGCAGGCAGCATAGTTCTTATCTTTCTTGTTCTCGTTAATGTTAATTTACACCCAAGGGATGCAAATCCAAATCCAAAAGAGCGTAAATTACACAAAGCTATAACCTGTATACAGAGTTGGACTTCTGTATCGGCATCTGCATCGGCATCGGCAGATATAGGCACATAATATTATGAGTACATATGTACTCACAGTAGCCGCCTTACAGATTTGAGGCAAGCAAATCTCAAATCTCAATACTGACGTAACTTATGTACTCACGTGCTTACAGTTGTAAGATGTGTGCAGGAAACACATGCAATGCCACATAGAATAGCATATAGCATGGGCGACAGCCGTAGCAGTAGCAGGAGTGCCGACGGTATGTAAGGCATATGCATAATATTGAAATGACATAAGGGGGTTAATTGGAGCGTCATTACTATTACCATACCATTTAGATTTATAGACGCACCTCACTCTGCCTGTACTGTAGTCTGTGTAAAGCTTAGGATGTCGATTACCGTTATTAGATAACTTGCTTATTAAATGTCTCATTTCCACTCTAATTCTAACTTTGGATGTCCAAGCAAAAACGACAGTCGACAAAAAAAAACAGAAAGGCATTGTAAGCTTTCAGTGTTCAGTTAAGGAAGAAAGATATCGATTTCGTTGTGTCGATTTTCGTGGACGTTTCTCCATGGTGATCATATTTCCAATTTTGATTTCAAATTTCAATTTCCCATATTTCCATTTCCATCCACGCCTAATGATAATTTTATTCATCTCTATGTCTCCTATTGCATTACTGTTCGTTCGTCGTCGCTCAGTGAGTCAGTCAGCGTATGACCAAACTTGTACGCTTGTTGGGTCCGTAGGCTTTTGTTGAAGGAGCAATGAGACGATTTAAAATCCACGTCGAACTCGAACACAGTTGACGTTGACATGCTCCGGGCAGTCACCTTCCCTTTTTATTATGCACATATATTATTATTAAATGTATGTTAATTTGAAATTTTTTGAAAAGTATATAGACTACAATGTGCTATATACATAGTAGCGTTGACTGCAGGTATTAATGATAATGCTAATGGGAGCTGTGTTTTTTTGTGTGTGCATATTATGTAGTCAATTTTGTTTGGTGCGGCAAAATATAGCTGTGGGTGTCTTTTGGTTTGGACGTATTGAGTATTCGAAGTCGAGAAGTCGACATAGTTACTAACTGTATACAATAAATACGGATAATCTATTGTCATATGAGGATTACACATTGGAGTGGAGTACAAAAAAACGACGTGTAATTTTAACGTTCGCATTATATTTTATATTCATGTCAAATTTCGATCTTGGATGGGGCGATGTACGTACAAAGGTGCAATGATGACGACGGCGATGGCGATGGCGATGCAGATGCTGATACCGATGCCGATACCGATGACCAAACAGCCGGTCAATTATCCGTAAATCATTTAATTCAACAGTCTACAGCCAGTGCAATATATCGTGAGTGAAGAATAAAAATGACTCATTTCCAATTTAAGCTATACAACCAAAATGAATGTGAAAAGTTTTGTTTGTATGTTTTTAAAAGTGTTAAAATGTTTTATTTACGTGTTTTTGAAATGTGGAAAATATTCTATTTGCTTGGTTTTGAAAATTGGAAAATATTTTATTTGCGTGTTTTTTAAAAAGTGCTAAGTATTTCATTTACATTTTTATTAAATGCGTAAAACGTCTTAATTTGCACGCCTTTAAAAAGGGCAAAATGTTTTTATTTCCATTGGTTTAAAAATTGGAAAATTCTTTACGTTTGCAAGTTTTTGAAAAAAATCAAAAAGTTCTATTTGCAAATTTTTTGGAAACGTCCAAATTGTGTCATTGTCAAACCCATAAAGCCTAATAATTTATAATAAAGAAACTATGTCTTACTTGGTTTTTGAAAAGCGCAAAATATTCTAAATACATCTTTAAAAAAGTGAAAATTCCCAAATATACTTTTGGAATATGGTTTTAGGATCTGGATATATTAATTTAGCTGTGTTTTTAATAGTACTTTTAGCTGGTGCTGAAAATGGAAATGGCTCATTTTAATTCTTCAATGGGGCACTATGCAACAATGGTTGTATAGTAATCGCGTAGAGTAGTAATCCCATAATCGTAAATCGTTACCTTTGAATGGCCTGCCTCTATATGGCTTCTCCCGCTATGCCTTTTTCTGTAAAGTGTAACAATTATTGCAATTACTGATCAAAAAAGTTGTAAATTGCTCCTTTTTGTGTAATCTTTGATCGGCCGGCATAAATAGTAGTGCTGATAGCTCTGTAGCAGTTGACTCCTCGTAAATTAAACTGAATATGAATAAAATTAATTTTTTTTCTTGTTTTGAATATATGAATAAATTATGAGGTATGTATACGTCATGTTATAAGATAAAAGTTTAGATGTATGCGTATTGAACTGCCTAATTAAATAGTTATATATGCACGATCTACAAGTTCTATATATGTAGTGTGAAACAAGTTCAATTTAATGGCACATTTTTTTATCTTCAACGTTGCTTCTCAGTAATTACATTATCACTCCTATTTAATTAATAATGCAGTTTGCATTCATATTAATTAAATTAAATTGTTTAGTTAAATTACAATAGTAGCAAATAGCGGGGCTTATTTATTAGATCTAGAATAAACATTGGTAGGTAGATTGATTGTACGAAGGCTATTTAAATCAATTTAAACTTACCTTGATGTATATTGTAAACTGAATGTTTTGCACTTTCAAAAATTGTAAACTTTAGTGCTATAAGATAAGTGATTTTGCAGGAAACATTCATTTACAGTTTTAACAGTTTTTTGAATAAATATCAAATGGAATTAATTTTCCTTAGATTGTTACATAATTAAGTTTACTAAAATTAAAAATTCACTCCTTAATAAAGTTTATTATTGAAAAATAGCATTCTTAAATTTTTATGCTTCTGAAAAACAATACAAAATTAAAATAATGTTGCTTGAGCCAAAAACAGTATTTTTTTCTATTGTTTTATAGAATTACGAAATTAAAATATTGCCGAGTTGGCTACTAAGCTAAACGCTGTAAAAAAGACACTTCTAAAAAACCTTTACATTATTGCCAAAAGATGAATGTTTATTTTTTGTTTTTTTTTGAAATCCATGAAAGTAAAATATTGCCGCCTTTGCCAAAAGCAGTATTTTAAATGTTTTGCTTTTTTTGAAATGCATGAAAGTTAAATATTATAGCCTTTTACTTTTACCAAAAGCAGTATTTTAAACTGGCTTTTTTGAAAACCATAAAAGTAAAATATTGCCGCCTTTGCCAAAAGCAGTATTTAACATTTTTGACATTTTAAAAAATCATGAAATTCAAATATAACTGCCTTTGCTAAAAGGAAGTATTTTAAATTTTTTACATATTTGAAAGCGATGAAATTAAAATAAAACCACATTAAGCCAAAAGCAGTTTGTAAATTTTCTACACATTTTTGAAAACTATCAAATTAAAATAAAACCGCCTTTGCAAAAAAACAAATTTTAAATTTTCTGCACATTTTTGAAAACCATAAGGTTCCAATATTGCCGCCTTCCTCAGTAACTGTATTTAAAACGTTGTAAACTTTTCAAAACCATGAAACAGCAACCAAAATGTGACTACGTTTTTTCAAAATCCAAAAATTCCATTATTTCACAGACATATAAAAGTAAACTGAAGAATTATGCAATCTCTACAAATCAAAAAATAGATAAAATCCATCTAACACTACATTAAATAAAAAACCAGTCTATATCTATTAGTATATCAGATTCTATCATAGCATATATTATACATTCTTCTAAATGTAAATTGAAATAGGTACCTAAATGGCAAACAGCCTACGGGCTTTAACATTGTAAGAAGGTAGGCAAAAACAAACCAAATAAATGATACAACGGTTTCATATATGAACTCAAGCTTCAAAACATAAAATATAAAAATTAATAACTTTGGCATTGACTTACACTCTCCGTTATCAATTTGTCTTGTTTTTCGCCTGTTTTTTAGGGTGGTCTCCAAATCACATAAAATATTGATATTGATTTCCCCTTTGATTAGTGTGATTGAATTTTAATTCCTTATGAATTAGTACAAGCATAAAAAAAAGTAAAATATGAGACTTTATGACTTATGACATTTTGCACTCTATGTCACATTTTACGCAGGTTTTTTAATCTTTATTAACTTATTGTAATAACCAAGTTAGTATGGGATCCTTTGTTTCTGAACGTCACGTAACATCTTGCCGCAATTTATCAGTATTTTATGACCTGGGGTCGTCCATAAATGATTTCATTTTCTAGGTGGGTGGGTGATATTCATCACATCTTGTAAGGTAATGCTAAAACGTTGTCATTGTAGATGGTAAGGTGGGTCAGTGGCTCATAGGAAAGCGCAATGTCATCCACGACATCATTTATGCACGATCCTTTATCAGTAAATTTTATGTCTCATGACACGTTGGTGATGGATATCAATATCGGATATCGTTGTATGTATATAGTGATGGATATATAGCCCCTATACCCAAGTATGACGTATGCGCAATTTTATTGATTAACTCGTTTTTACGGTTTATCAATAAATCTTTTAACAGATCAACATTGTTTAATAAATATTTTTTATTATTTTACTTTGTTTTTGTGATTTTAAAGATTTTTAATTGTAAGTGGTGTATTCAGAAAAGAAAGACAACGCGGTTGACGGTGACGGTCACTGTATAAGGATTCCCATTTAACCAATTTAACTTGAGATGCTTCATTAAATTATCTACTATTTTTTGCTGTTGTGTGGCCGTACATGTCTCGTCCATTTTATTCTGTCATTGCATAGCCATTAAAGCTGTAATAATGATAATGATGAAAACACGCTTCTGTCTCTATGTCATGCTTTAAGGTACTGGTACTGACAACAAACCATACTGATGCCGACATTCAGATAATCAAATCTGGTAATCGCATTAAATAATAGCAAAAATAATCATATAAAACCTAATCAATAAAAATTGCAATAGGAAAATATTTCAAGGAAAACATATAGTAGCAACTTTATGAAAACGCTAGGAGCAGATCAGGTAGTGTATGTACGGTACGAAAGAAGAAGTCTCGTCATGGATTCGCAACCGTTGCGTTTCATAGGCAAGCAGGGTGTCCTTCGCATTTTCATTGTTTTGTGTTTTTGTTGCCTATTATAAAATAATTTACATAGCGTTTTTCCCTTTCCTGCCTTAAAATACATTGATTGTTAGAAGCAAATACACATACACTGAAATAACAATCAATTAAATTGGGTGTGTGAGATACTTGTTAAATAGAACAATTAAATACTAAAAACTTGACAAATATTAAGCATTAAAAATATGGGCAAATTAAATTCACTATTGAATGCTATCAGTCATATATCGTGAGCGAAGAGCAAACATTAGTCACAACTTTAAAGTAGAATTAAAATAGACAATTATTACAGTAAAAAATAGGCGAGCAAAATGTGTGAATATTATTTAATTAGCAGTTTGTGGAAACTACAAAACGATTTATTTGAATGATTTTTAAAATGTGCACAATGGTCTTTTCATGTATTTTTGAAAGTGTAAAACTTTTTATTTGCATGTTTTTGAAAAGTGCAAAATGTTTTATTTTCATGCTTTTTGAAAGGTGAAAAATGTTTTATTTGCATGTTTTTGGAAAGTACAAAATGTTTTATTTTCATGTTTTTGAAAAATTCAAAATATTTTATTTTCATGCCTTTTGAAAATTGCAAAATTTTTTATTTCCATGCTTTTTGAAAAGTGAAAAATGTTTTATTTTCATGCTTTTTGAAAGGTGAAAAATGTTTTATTTGCATGTTTTTGGATAGTACAAAATATTTTATTTTTATGCCTTTTGAAAAGTGAAAAATGTTTTATTTTCATGCTTTTGGAAAGTAAAAAATGTTTTATTTGCATGCTTTTTGAAAATTGCAAAAACTTTATATGCATGTTTTTAAAAATTGCAAAATGTTTTATTTGCATTCCTTATAAAAAAATGTACTATTTGTGTGCTTTTTTTAAGCAAAAAATTTTCTATTCACATGTTTTTTAAATACGCAAAATTTTTTGTTTACCCATTGCTTTTTGTCAGTGGAAAATGTTTTATAAAGTAGTTTGTGACTGAAATGCGTAACATTATTGCCTATTTCCACTCTTTTAGTAGATTCATGAATCATACTATTTTACTGTTTGTTTTCTAGAAAAATGATTTAATTTTTAGCTTTACACGGCATTTCGATCCTTCATTCACAATACACTGAAAAATCAGAAGCATGTTTATTGTCATACATTGTGTGTAAAATGCCTGGGGGAATTAATCTAAACCTAATTGTAGGCTAGACACCCGCTAATTACATATAGACGTTTCTAGATTTTATTATGTATTGGTTTTGAATTTAATCAGCAATCAGACAGTTGTACACAGAAGATATATAATTTGGCTCGTCTCCTTTTAAAAAATAAATGCAAAAAACAAATCTATGCTACTGCACTGCTCTGCTGTTTTTCTCTGCCTCGTTTAAATTGCAAGGTGTTTACTAGTTAGTATCTTGCCTATGCGCTTTGTTGTCTTTCCCAGTGTATGTTATTTGAATTTTTCAACTTGCGTGTGACTTTGGGCTGGGATATAAAATATGTAAGGAATTGATTGTGATTGTAATTGTAATTGCGGCGATTGGAATATATTTTGTAAATGGAAATTAAAAATCTAAAAAGCATTTTAATGATTCCAATAATTATAATTAACTTTTTTATAAGCTTCCCTCTCTATACAGTTAATCGTTGTAGTCGCATAATATCGTCATCTTAATTTTAATTATTGTTATCACAGTCATGGAATCAGCGACAGAAAATGTGAATTCAGCATCTACTTGTAAGATCAATCAGATATATAGGAAAACAATGTATAATGTATAATGTAAAGTAGTGCGAGTTTGAAGTTTGAAGGAAGGAAGGCAGTCAAGTGTCAGGTAATTTAAGTATGTACCTACGTGTGTTACATGCTGTTAGACTCTTAGCGCGTTAAGTGCATGTAAACTTGAGCTAATGAGCAGGAGGAAAAGATAAAGGACGTTTCTATGCCTTGTCGTGTCGGTGTCGGTGTCGTGTAAGATTTGGATTTGGATTTTGATTAGGTTGCAAATAAATCCTTGGATTTTGGATTTAAATTAAATTGGCATTCATCAAGAAAAATAACATTCTTAAAAGGTAAAAAGTTAATGAGTATTTAGGTCTCTACAATGTCTAATTATAACACAGGACACAATAGCGAATATGTTCCATGTGTGTGATCAACATATGAATATTATGAGGCAAATGATTTTAATTTTATTACGATTCAAGGTTCACTTCAATGGCACGCTATACAAAAATAAAAATAGAAGCAACATTAATTACTTACACGTTAAAACATGAAATTAGTTTAGTTAAAAGGTTTTTTAAAGGGCAGAATTTTAAGAATTTTAAAACTGAAGAAAAAATATACAAAATTAGTGAGCAAAACACATCAGATTTTTAAAAAGTTCTTTTTGAAAAATACAGAAGCACCGTGTAAAGTTCCATATAATTCTTAGGATATTTAGCATTGAATTAATTCGACAAAATTTGATATATGATTATGATTTAAAATTTTAAAACAGAAAAATAAAGCACGCAATTACATAATACATGTAAATAAGGCTACAACGTTATATAATCCTACAGATTTAAAATCAATAAAATACAATGGAAATATGGGCGTTGGTCATTTACTTGCTAATTCTGTCGATCTGCTGCTGACTGACTGACTGACTGACGAGTTCAATGTTCATAGAAGTTTTTGTTTTGTTTCATTTTGCATTGTTTTTAATTACTCTACATTTTTTTAATGCCTTTCCATTTTAAGCGCTCTCATAGCTTATCAGCTTTAGTTTATTATTATATGGCTTTTGACTTTTATTTCAATGGGAATTACCGCTACTGCAATGTAATGTAATGATTTGGACACCGTCTTTTTGTTTGTTTGGATTTTGATTTTATCCTCAATCATTTCTTTTTTTTTCTGCGAATATTCACATAGTGTTTTCTTAAAAGTATAGAGATCATATACCTAGGTAGGTAGATAGTATTTCCAAATGTCATCTGATTACCTGCATGATTTACATTACCCACAGAGATATGGACAAAGAACGATACAAAATTTAGTCAAAGATACATACGTATAGAGCCGCAGCAACACATGCACACATTCTAATTTGCATCCATAAATAATGATGTAACATTCACCTCATTCAAACCAATTTAACCCTCTAGCCACAAACTAATCAAAAACTAAAGCAGACCACACCAAAACCAATAGCCGCGGCTCCGGTCAAAAAACTATACTGCTGCCTCATATGTACATGCAATGAATAAGAATTGACGAGTAAAGAAAATGCCTACAGCAGTTTACACTTAACTTTACGGCCGACAGTCGACAGTGAGTCTACATTATAATTATTGTGTCGATCTATCTGGATGCCTCCCTTGCACTTTTACAGTTTACAGTTTTGTGTTCTGTATTGGAAATCAAAATTGAACTACATAGTTGTAGATGCAAAATGGGCTATGTATTTTATAGAATGCTGTGTAGCCCAGGTACAAATCTGCATTGTAGATACTGGATTTCGCCGGTTTCGAATTTATTTACTGTGGTTTCAGTTTCAATATTGACAGAAATGATCATTAAAAATTGCATTAGCACAGTGTGTAAAGTGTATCTGTAGCAGGATGACGCAGCTCTATTAATTATTGCCCACGTTTCGAATAATATTTCAATCTCAGCCAATTACTGTCTCTTGAGTCTGTAAGAAAGTCTACACAAAGTACACTATAGATATTTCAGTTATTGCATTTAATTTTTGGAGGCAAAATCATCTATCTCCATAGATGTTGTATGTGGAACATTATTCATATATGCAATATTGTTGATTCTGATTATATTTGAATTAACTGCAATTTCAATTACCACTTCTTGCAGTGGAATAAATTGAAAATTGAGAGTAGAATTGGAACCACGAGAGCTGTCAATTATTTTTACTGTAATGTGTCATGCCCAAAAAATACTATGCGACTCATTGCATGAATGAACTTCAACAGAAAGGGCCGTGCATAAATATTGTGCGATCGCACCATTCAAAAAAATTGCTTACTTTTACATATAGAAATCAGTTATATGCTAACAGAGCATACATTAACATAACGACTAGTAAAAAAGTACAAACCTTTCGTTAAAAACTTAAAGTGGCTGACGTAATGAATGCACGTCCCCCAGCACAGTGTAATATCATCATTATCTATATTACAGTTATCAAAAGTACTAACATATTTACATTGATGTTATGCACGCAATGCCCAAACTAATTCATGATAAACTGGACGCATAATTAAATGCGAAACGCATATGTATTCATTACCAGGTGTCCTAATTACAATTACCTACAAAAATAATTGGGACTACGTTGCAAACGGCACTGTTCCAAGTCCCAATTTCCTCAAAAAATTTAATGATGCCGACCAAGAACGACGACCGTCACCGGCAGTGGCGCCGACACCAAAGTACTATAAGTATAGCTTAATTGCCTTGAACAAAAATACATAGTGTGGTGCGGTGCAATTTAACTATGTGTTTTAATAAACGAAATACTTATAACATTGTATTGTACGACATCCAGGAAGATATATCGCATATATACACACAGATTCCCCTTCCCGCTGCCAATTAAGCCCATAAACTTAATCTTAATGACTTGAATATAAATTCACACACACACGCCACATGAATGAAAACGCCAATAAATTCCCCTTTTTACGACATTCTCACGACCAAACAATATAAGGATTGGGCATGCTACGATGCGCGATGCCGATTAACCATCAACCTATGTTTTGTTTTTAGGGTGTATAATGGAAATATATTGAAATAAGGAAGAAACACGTATAGTCATAATAATGAATTATATTTTTCAATCACGAAGGATAAAAATTTATTTTCGTTTTCGACAAGTTTCATAAATATGTAAAGTTTGGGACACAGTCACATGTCCCACACGTACGGAAAGTTAAAAATTAGAAAACAGAGAAACAAATAAAAAAAAAGAGGAAAGTGTCTAATGTAAGAGATCCACTGAGCACCGTTGCAATATGCACAGATAACAAAAGAAGAAACGATGAAATTCACACCACCACAAAAGGACATATGAGAGAGACAGAGACAAAGATAGAGAGAGAGAGAGCATCTTGATCACAGTTATGGAAGCAGAGAAGAAAAAATATTTTAATAAGGTAAATATCGAAGGAGGCAACACAGAAATAGGAAAAACAGAAACCTAATCAGATCACAGTAAGTAGTAGTTGTTGCACATTAATTGCACTTTTTTTTCTCTCTTACAAGCGTAGTTTATTTGTTTTTATAGGTTGCTCTGTCATCGTTCGTAGGATGTCAAATTGTTTTTTTTCAGTCGATGCTTGTATTTAACCGGCATAGGCGAGTGGAGCGTGAGCGTAGGCAGGTTGAGCATAGTGGACTGGAGCAGCGACCTTAGCAACAGCTGGGACGGCAGCCTTGACAACAGTTGGAGCAGATCGGTCAACGACGGCGTTGAATCCGTGGACGGGGTCAGCAGTGTAAGTGACGGTACGGACAGCACCATCGGGCTCAACGAGAGAGTATTGTCCCTTGACAACATCTCCGTCGCGGCTCTCTTGGTGTCCCTTGGAGTCTCCGGTCAAACCGTCCTGGACGGAGTAGCCGTAGTTGTACTGTGGGTGTGCGTCGTATGGCTCTGGAGCGGCAACAACAGCTAAAACGGTGCAACAAAACAGAAAAATTACATTATTTTTTACTGTCTTAGTATCCTAACCACTAGATAACATGGGAAAAAAGTTTAAAACCGATAATGTCATTATTGATGATGTCTTAGACATACCCTTAGCGATGGGTTGAGCATAGTGGACTGGAGCGGCGACCTTGGCAAGAGCTGGTCCATGAGCGTAGGCGAGTGGGGCAGCGTGTTGAGCATAGGCAACTGGGCCAGCAGCGTAAGCTGGTCCATGTCCATGGGCCAAGTATTGGGCACTGGCAGTAGCCACGAAGGCAAGGAGAGCAACAGCCTACAAAAGAAAAGAAATTGAAATTATGAATACAATAAATCAAATTACTGCAATTTCAATTCAAGCTTTTTATACGATGATAAAATACAATTAGAAATAAAAATTCTGAATTTGTATACCTTGATCATGTTGAGGGGTTGTATTTGCTTTGTGGTGATAGTTATTGTTCGTTTGTTATTTTGTGAGTGAATGCTCTTAGCTGGTCTCTCGGTGTTTTTATATGAAAGGGCCAGGAGAGTGAAGGTGTTACTTTCAGTCAGTGTTGCATTTTGAGTTGAGGGTGGTTGAGCTATTTAGTTCATCTGGTCAGTCAGTCACCTGGGATGCTGTGCAAGTAAAAGTAACCTTCACTGTACTGTTGTCTCATATCATATGGCATGGTGTAACACATGCTCTCCCAAATTATATAATACAATGGTATACGAACCGTATTCCATACTCAATACCTGTTCCTGTTCTATACAAAAATATTACATGTAAATGAATGTATCAATGCTGCATGAATTTATAGTGTAATATAGTGACCGTAATTGGATGTAATTGCAAGCTGAGCCCACATATTTATAATGTAAACTTGCATTTGTGCTATTAAGATGCAAGTTTATGTTATGTTTGTAATTATAGGCCGGAGGGAGAAAAGCGCAAGCAATATACAACGTATAAGCTCGAAAGCTGTGAAAGAAAATAAAACGAACAAGAAAGGCAAGTTGACGTTGACGGCGCCGGACACTCCCATACAGTATATACCTGTACAATTATTAATTATTTGCACGAGAGGACCGTCGGCAGTTTACCAAGACCGACGACGATGACCACAGTATACAGTTTTCAGTACGGTGGGGTATGACATGGGATTGTATAATTATGTGTTCCCAAATAGATAACACAAATTACGTGTTAGTTCAGATATTCAGATACTTTGTTCCATGTTATGCAACATGTGTGTGTGTGTGTGTGATTTTGGCTGTCATTTAGTGCAGCAATCTTGAAACAGAATTACAATTACATTGTAGTGTATATTCTTCATTATAACTTGATCATTCCTGACTGTGCTCAAGTAAGTAAACCGGTACCGGCCAAATTGTGATGTAATAAATTGCTTATTGAATTTATTGAATTTTGTCTCCTTCTGGGCTCTGTCAGATTATTATATGTGTAATTAATGCACACAAATTCTCTTTTAAAATTCTTTATTATTCGTAGTTGGGATATGAAAGCAGAAATACATTGTGCTTTATAGGATGCCTTAACGTGATGGTATTCCAATGGACTCAATAGATATATTCTAAAAGTCTAGGTAATTCAAATTGACAAATAGGTATGTTCTTTTCTAATTAAGTCAATATTCAGAACAGGCAATTATTGTGACTGTGAAGCCTATACCTTTTGTTATAAGCGAGTTTTACTACTGGAAGGATATAATTAAAATAGTATGTATCATAAAAGCCATTACATATGGCAAAATACCTAGGAAGTTTACATTTGGAATTTTGGAATGCAAATTCGAATAGTTCGAAGATGCGCAATTTATAAAATTCATTAATAAATTCCTAGTACTGATACTTGTATGGGCAACATCGTTCCTAATCCTGAAGAAATACGATATGCAGCTTTAGTGAATGGCAGTTAAATTCATACGGCAACTTACTACAATGCCACTGAGAACGCTGTCACAGTACAAAAGTGCAGATGAGGTCACCCACACTATACGCACAAATTACTGTCAAAAGTAAAATATCGTCGTTGTAGAACCAAAACGAAATCCTTATATTTTTTCAAACATTTTGAATTAACAAATTGAACTAACAAGGAAACCACGCCAAGTGGTACACCCAGATTTAAAAATCCCCCATTTGAAAAAATCATGCTACTTTTAAATAGTACAGAATCAAAGTAACTCGACTGCCTTTAGCGTTGTATGGTCACAGTTGACCGCCAAAGTTTAAAAAATTATAAGTGTAGCAAAAATATTTTTCTTACGTGCAGGCATTATTGTACAATTACATTTATGTATTCGATTGTGTATTTATATAAAGTAGAATGTTACTGTTTATGCTCATCACTATAATACAATGCAAATATAAGCTACATAGCCTAATCGTAGTATTTTGTTTATATATTTCCAACCAATTAGTTCACCACATATACAATACGCAGTGGGGCATCATATCGCTTTGGTGGTAAGGCTTGTAAACTACATCACAGAACTGAGAACACACATGTGTCCCTACACTCTACACCAATACCTACACAAATAAAATTTATTTGTACGTATCATGAATACTGCAATTATTATGTATATCGTCTGTGAAGAACCAAAATGACCCAAGTACATTTTTAGCTTAAAACAATATCTCCTATCTACAAAAATATTAAAACATGTCTTGATTTAATTTAAGTAGAACATTTAACGCTTTTCAAAAATATGTAAATAGAACATTATACAATTTTCAAAACGATGTAAATAGCAAATTTTACGCTTAACAAAACTATGTAAACAGAACATTTTATACTTTTCAAAAACATGTAAATAATACGTTTTACGCTTTTCAAAAACATGTAAATAATACGTTTTACGCTTTACAAAAAACATGTAAATAGAACATCTTACACTTTTCAAAAACGTGTAAATAAAACATTTCACATTTTTCAAAAACATGTGAATAGAACATTTTACGCTTTTACAGTCAAATGATTATCGTGACCTTCGACCTTTAAACACTTCTAAAGTGAAAGTAACGTTACAATAATGTATAAACAAAAATAATTAGCATCTAAAACTGCACACTGTGCGTAATTTTTATGATTGTGTGCCAAAATAAATTCATTGACCTTTGACCTTCAAAAAATCCATGTCACATTACGCATTAGCGTTGAGGAGTTTTTGTCTTCGGAATATCAGAATCAGATCGATTCGAGGCCGACCGACGTACACGTACGTTACTATACGTAAAAATAATTAAACAAATATTATATCTTACAAAAATACGGTATAATTGGAATAGTTCCTCTGTGTTTTGGAAAAGTAATATTATTATTAAAATAAACAAACTGCAATACTTAAATTACTTAAATTACAGCACATCTGACATTGACTTAACTGGTTCCAAACTATATTTTATTAAAATAGTGCGTAAACAGATTAAGAGGCATTTTTTAAAACAAGTTTTCAATTTATATGTTTTCAACTCGTAAATTATTAAAATTGTTTCAACTGATGAATTGTTTAAAGGATTTTAATTCCGTCACCTGAATAAAACATTATAATTAAATCACAAATAATATAAATTTTATTTTTAGCGGCTGTCACTGTCATTATAAGTAATAAATATTGACCGGTGGTGGTCGGTCGTCAGTTAATACAAAACCACCCACGTATGTACCTGGTGCTGTTATAATTTGAATAATTCCATATGTTTATGCAACAAAATATGTAACTTTGGGTATAGTAAACAAGCATTATTTAAAATTTACATTCCTTGTTTTGGAATTTCAAAATAAATTATTAATTATAATTGGAAATTATAAATTAGCATTGAACCAGTCATCCATGTCCTTATGATTCTTGTGAATCCAATGAAAATTTTGAAGCACTGTATTCTGTAGTCCTAGTGGCATACTGCCCGGGTTTGGGAAGAAGTCAATAAGGGACTTGAATTGTTCCTCAAACTGTAAAAATCAATTAAAAAGTAAACATGTAATTCGGCATTTTCAACAGAACTCATAAAGGGTCGCCCACAAATGATGTCATCAAATTATCTCTAGTTCTAAGGTTGTATTTCCCCGCTGTGATCAGCTTATCTATTTTGTAAATGGCTATCATTCGCATAATTATAATTATTTGAGATCACAAGTATTAGGAAAGGCCTATTGGCCCAACCCGTAATGTCATTTATGGACGATCCCTTATTAGTTGAATCGAACAACTAATCAACATTGTACACTTCTCAAGTTTTGACAAAGTCAAGCGTTGGTATACATGATTTTTGTTCTATACTTCCAGTTCATTTCTACCTATTTTTTACAAAATAAATAGAATATAAATAGTCGTGCATAAATGATGTCATTATCGTGATGGGTGAATTAGTGAAACACCTCTGTGACTTATAAAATGCTAAACAAATTGCCATTTTATTGTTAAGCTGAATGCGTTCATCATAAACACGGCAAGTCTCCCGTGACATCCTTAATGGACGATCCCTAATTAAAAATAGTGTAATATTGTACCGTAATATATTCCTTTTCTTTCGTCAGGTATCCAGCGAGCGTTTCCATAATTTTCCAAACTTCCAACTTGCCGCCCAAAGTCTTATTTACTAAGTTAATATTTGAAATAATAAACGGAAGGACTAAGGGGCGCCCTACTGGGTTTCCCGCCACTCTTTCAAAGACGCTGCGCCTGTCCTTCTGAAACTTTCCTATGAGGCTCGTGGTGTCAATGGCTTGGTTAAGGAGGCTGGAGGTGAATAATGATGACAAAAAATACAAATACATAATACGCAGAAATATTCCGAAAATTCAAACTTTGTAGCGCGCGCGGATAACTGCGACCATAGCGCGGAAGCTTGTGCCAAACTGCGGATATTCCAAATGAGCCTAATCTAATTTATTTTCATTATAAATGACATTTACTGCACTTAGTGCGCATGCGTGCAACTTACTGATCTAATAGCGTCGCGTTTTTAGTGCAGGAGAGCGCGTTGAGAAGTTTACTCCGATGAGTTCTAAAAGTTCCGATGGACGCCGTTTTAAATTGTGTCATCATAAAATTGAAGTGCTGGAGCTCACCAGCTGCAACATAGGCACAGTACAACATCGGCTGGACGTCCACAGGAATTCTTTAAACAATTTGATTTTTTTTAAACATTATTCCCACACAATAATTTCAAATATTGTAAAAACAATTATATGGTAAAAAGTCGAAATGTAAACTTGACTTACGTATTAACACCTGTATCTTCCCATTTTTGAATTTGTGCCTGCGCAGTCGCAATACACTTGCTACTATTAAGTGCGCATGCCCAGTCCAACAATTTTGTTCGAAACACTACGAGCGTCCCTTGGTCAGTCGCTGCTTGGGTCCAGCCCACGGCCGCGCTGTCAAGAGCTTTCTCAATCAGTGGCAACAAGAATCTCTACAAATTACAAAATAATTAAGTTACAAGCTTTCAAACATGTCTCACGTTTATATTGATAAGTTTTTGAAAAATTTAAAATGTCTTTTTTTTAATTTTTGTTTTGTTTTATTTACTCTCAAAGAATGGTTTGGGCCACCGTTGTAAGCTTGGAAAAGGGTGAATGCCTTTGAGAGACGGCTGAAGAGTGTGTACCAAACCACAAAGTCCGTCTCAATGCCCTCTTCGTTCTCCAAAATAACGCGTACAAGTTCTAGAGCTCGCCCATATGAAATGTAATCTAAAAAATACATTATGATTAGGTCATTTTTTTAAGCATTCGGATGCAGAAATATAAAAAGGATGTAGGTTAAAGAAATTTTCACTCGTTAATAAAGCTAAACTCTAACACAGAAACATAAAATTTTGTTTTACTGTGTGCAACGCAGCTTAGGTAGTCATCGACGAGCTGACTTCTGGACATGCCACTAATCGCATCTCGCTTCACTTTTAATTGGTTGATAATCAGCTGAGTCATTTCCTCGTCGTACAGCACGCGGAAATATGCTAAAATTTAAATTTGCCGCATTTAATCGACGTATTTATAGTGTTATTTGTTTTAGTATTGGAATTGATATTTCTTTTTGCTAACTTAAATTGTTTAAATTTCTTATGGCATTTAACATTGGGTCTCGAAAGCGGTGCGTGCTCCCCCCCCCCTTTCCTGTTTCTTTTGGTGAATTAAAATAATCAAGTTACAAAACTTACCAATAGCGTCTGGATTGATAATAATCCATTTGGAAGTGTCGTGGGGGAAAATTTCGGAAACAGCGTCTCTGCTCAGCCAGAAGGCAGGAGTGTGATTTGAGAAGTGAGCGCTGTCTGGTGTGGCGATGGAAATTGGAACTTCATACGGAGCGGCAGTTCCTGGGTTTGAGGGTTGGAAGCGCTCCTGGGAAATGTTCACTCGGGTGGAGCCCACCTTGGATACGCGGATGAGAGGGAAACCCGGTTGGAAGGCCCACGTGTCCATAATGTCTTTCATTGTTTTCCCCTTGGGGATTTTACTCTCGTTCCGAAACTGCTGTGTCAAGTACTCAAAAAGCTGATCTTGGGTAGTGGCTTTGTAGGCACTGTTTAATAAAAGATAATTTTATAATTAAATGTTTACGATATTTACGAGATCCGAAAGTGCTTTAAGTGATTCATCATTATTAAGATAACTTACTTTGCATTTAGATAATGGACAACGGCCCTGTTAGGCGTCTCTCCCAAGCGGCGAGGGTGGCGGGAGGCTGTCCATGGGTTTTCCGAACTTTCGCTGTGGTCGAGTAGAAGGGGGAAGGAGGGTTGTGGAGTTCCTGTGCCATGGGACTCGACTACTGTAACAAATGCAGCAACGAATAAAATGAAAAAAAAATTCATTTTATTTCTTTTGTTCCTTTTTTTAGGTATTATTGAATTTTACAGGATTTTTGGCGTTTATATGATTACAGCGTCGTAATGGAATCCAAAGCACCACTGCACGGAACAAAGTAACTGGCACCACATCACTAATGAGATTTATAACATTGCAATTCATAGGTAAAAATTGGGTCCGAAAAAAAAATATTACAAAAGATTCGCGAAGCAACAAAGTGAGAAATGGAAACTGAATTCTTTGAATTAGATCTATCATTCATGTGGGGCAACAATTCTTCTGCGAATTGAACTGCCAATGTCAGGGCCGGATAATACGGCCAGCGCAAGCAGCCCCCGCTGCTTGAATTTTCAAGAAAAACATGTTAATGGAACGTTTTGCAGTTTTAAAAAATATTTTAAAAGAATATTGAGATTTTTCAAAAATATTCAAATAAACTTTTTTCCACATTTCAAAAACATGGAAATAAGACATTTTCCACTTTTCTCAAAACATGTAAATAGAACATTTTGCACTTTTCTAAAACATATAAATACAACATTTTGGTCTACCAAAGAAAACCATCAATAACATCAAAATGATGGTCTTTGTTTGAAAACAAATTGCTGCCCAAAAACAATTCCTTCGTCCGACCCTGGCCAATGATAATATAATAAGCCGTTTTGGATAGAGAAATGGCGTATAATTATGTACATCCATGATCCATGGAAACCCTCTTACCTTTTGTGATCATACATGTCAACTATAATGGTAATTTCCTGTTATCACTTTTACGCAGAATTTATTAATTTGTCACTTGGGATAAATATAAAAGCAAATAGCACATAGCACATGCTAATACATTAATCATATACAAAATAACACCTGCTGAAGTTTAGTAGTGTCATGCTGAGATCTACAGGCTACAGGGGTCGTTTATACATAACGTTAGCTACGAAGGCCAGGGTGAGGGTTGAGGGTTTGAAACAGTTTGTAACGTCTATTTTATAGTTAAGAACGGGAGTGCAAATTAATTTATGCATTTATAATAATTAAACAATATTTTTGCTGACGTAATTTGTAAACAGCTCCTTTTGAAAGCGAACGTAGTCAGCAGAGACGAAAATAGATCAAATTATGTTTTGCAATATTTATGTTACGGTTATGCTACGAACATTTCATGTTTTGAGAATTAAATAGGGAGGATTAATCTATACAGCTGTTCAGTGTTCAGAGAATGACCTATGCCAACCATGAATACATTGTTGTTATGTGTGAATTAAGTATATGTACTAAGTCGGTATTAAGCACAAATAATCTTAATTTCTCAAAAACTAGACTTTGAGAAAAAATTAAAACAGTTTATTGAGATTTAAAAATCAGAATTTGAGTAAAGGCCAGAAAGACACAAAACCGTAGATCAATGTTAATTAAGAGTTTTTTAAAAGTACAAAATGTTTTGATTATTTGCATGCTTTTAAAAAGTCTATGTACAAAAAATGTTTTAAAAGTTTAAAATAATCTATTTACAGCTCGTGTACATAAGTCTTCGCGATTTCGCGTGTTATGGCCAATTAGCCGAGTCGCGAAGACTTATGTACACCAGCTGTAAATGTTTTCAAGTCATATTTCAATAAATTCGTAGATAGTGGATATTGTTTTTAACTAAAAATGGAAATGAGTCATTTTTGTTCTTCACGGACGATATTTGACTGGTGTTGTTTTGAGAATTACATTTCACTAAAAATATCTTATATAATAAACAATTACACTGCCTTAACGATTCACGCGCTACTTAAGGCATTTGAGATCAATAAGAATTATTTTGTATAAAATATAATGTGTTACCTAATTACGGGTTAAAAAGTTCCTACACATAACTATGGCATCGCATTTATATATTCGATTGTACAATAAATATTTTTACAGCTTGGAGCTCCAGTCCATTGGTAAACCCTGATAGACTTCTGAATTAATTTTTCACTTTATAAAATATACGGAACATCGCAAGTCAGTTTGTATCTTGAAATGATAGAAATATACCATAACAAAATTTAAGACTAGTTGTAGCATTTTGTTCACAACACACAGCATAATTACCTTTTCAAATTAAATGTAAACACTACACAGGCTAAAGTGACTTAACCATGCACCAAGATCGTGTGTCCTCTGATTATTCCCGATTTCCGGATTTAAACTTTGACTTTCAAATTCAAACCAAGCAGCGACTCGTTACATTTATTTCTTCATCCGAATTTCAATGTAGTCAGCAACCGGAGCCAGATATCGACGTGTTTTTGAAATCCATAAGAATTTACACGACTAACGTTAATCTCAACTTGAAATTGATTAACTTGAACTGTGTTAAACGTACTGATAGTCATCAACTGTGTTTTAAAAAAATTTAATTCTTATGGTTGTAAGAAGAAAGAAATTTATACCTCCAGCTTCTTCAACGCTCATCTTAAGGCCTAAAAAATGTAAGATTATCTTTGTTTGATGCATTACTTCCTGAAATCCATGAACAGCTGTTACTTCTGAGACAAACTTTGATTTGCATGTTCCCCAAATGTTGATTTTGAACTCCTTTAAATCTGTAATATCAAAAAAGTATGTATGATATATAAAAAGTAACTACCCAGTCGACATCGAGCTTTCATATTGTTATCATAATGTACACAGTGCCTTCAGGTAAATCTCGATACATTTTATTCTATTAGTCTATTTTCAGCAACAAAATAATAAAAATAATTTACTATAAAATTGATTGAAAATTAGATTATACGCTCAAGTCACAGGTTTAGTTATAAACGAATTCAGTTGAAACCCAAATATATCTATGTATAGTTCGTTACTACTTAATCGTATCATATTTAATAATATTTTACTATGGAATTTTGCTGCATTGGACCCTTCAAAAAAACATAATGGGATTTACGAATGCGTGTTACTAATAGTAAGTAGGTAGATTATCAAGCTAAGGAAGTACATTTTTGTTCATAGATCGAACATCGAACATGGTAAAGTTACAAATAAATTCCTAATTTTAGTAACGAATTAAAAAGCGAAAACGAATAAAATATTAGTACTTTTACTTACTTACTTTGTTGTTATTAGTCTGTATTAATTACTAATGCTGAATAATGGCACCGAAACTGAGGTTAAAGCTGTCTTACGGTAATTGAAACATTCGATTCCCAATAAATAACATACGATACCGAAAGAAAAGCAAAATTACATGGCTGAACCTGAAAACAAAAGTAATATGTAATATAAAACTCAAAACCTCTACTCGGTTTATTAGTTGACGTTGACAGTTGACTAGTAAGTCAGATTGTCACAAGTCACAATTCAGTGGAATTTATAATGACTTCAAATAACCCGCGAACTACGGAAAAATCAGGGACGAGAGAACACAGATATCAGATAAATATGAACAAAAACTTTATTTCCCTCTAATTCTAAATTCTAATCCCTCAGAATCCCTCTCTGGAAGTCATTCATTGGGAATTCTCGAATCGACAAATTATTTAATATTTTAAAATTTCGTCAACTTTAAATTATTTTTACATGCCCAAATAATATACTTTAGTAGATTTGCCAAAATTTTATTTTATACACAACAAAAATATAGATGCTCAATAGTTTGCAGACTTACTTGGATTGCCTGCCACAATAAAGTGCGCACTTAAATTTGCAGTTTGCAGTCGTTCAGATAAATGTTCCCATTAGTGGCGAAGAATGATTCTATACCGACGATATATATATTATATACATATATATGATTAATTTAGTTATACAAAAAAAAAAGAATTGATACTTGGTATGAGTATTTGTTTTGCTCATGTAGTTTAAGAGTTTGAGTAATTACCGACGATATATGTTATTACCCAACAAAACTTAATTTTTGGTATGTGTTTTGAACGTTTTCATCAACGTTTTAACAAAATATCTACTTAGCTTAATTCTAGTAGGAGATTCTACTCATGTTTCCATCTGCGTACGTATATACACACGCTTAGAAAAATAGGAGGGAATTGACTACTTTACTGTTAATTTCTAACTACTTTCTTGTTACTCCGACATCCACAGTGAATCCTGTTAACCACGGTCAACAGGATTATGGTTGGTGATTTGCAGTGAAAACTGTTCGACTTGGTATACTAGAACGGTGTTGGATCACGCAACACTAATCTTGTTGAACGATTTTATTAATTCAAAAATAACACTAAAAACTGAATTCGTACCCCTGGATTCGAACCAACACCCTTTGGAATATAGACCTGGCTCCTTCACCACTGGACTGTCACAACACATTAACTATTGACTACTAATTTAGCATGCATATACAGTGATATAAATGCTTCAACAGGTTTAGTGTTGATTTAACAAGTTTAGTGTTGGGTTTTGCAACACTAGTCTTGTTGCATGTGGTTGACAGTTTTCCCCACCCTCAAAAATTTCAAAATTTACTACTAAACCTGTCCAAGTTAACAGCTTAACCTGTTGCCACGGCCTAACTACATTCGTGTCAAGATCTTTTCTAAGCTCGCAGGGACACTCTAAATGCCTTGAATATTAATAATGTGCCTACATGGAGAAAATATTGTCGAAGAAAACTCCAATACGGCTGAAATTAAAATAGCCTTACAACAATCAGTGTACAAGACAATATTTTCTTAACAAGAATGAAATACACAATGAAAAGAAACATTACTGTTAAATTAAATGTAAGTTTAAGGTTAAACATAAACGAAAATAATAATTTACAAATACCCAAAAAAAATTAAAATGGAGAATAAATTAAACCTAATTTAAATCATGAGTAACAACTATTGTAAATGTTTGATTTGGCGCAAGAGGTGTTTAAAAACGCAAGAGGTCAGGTCCATTTATTACGTACTAAAGGCGTATATTTACCTTTCATAAGATGCTTTTAATTCTAATTGCACAAAAGTACTTGAGCGCCATAATGGAACTAAAGAACCTGCGTCAAATATGAATAGTTTTCCAAAACAAATACATTAGGCAGTTGCATTAAAACCAGCTGTAACGCACAACACTGAAATACTATTCCAATTCTTAACTTTGGACTAAATTACTCTAATGTGAGAGAATAGTTTAAGTTTAAATTTCACTTAAAAATAACCAGAGCTCCTGCTCATCATCCAACCCTTGTGAAATGAAGTATAAAATAGTGTTGGTAAATTTTCCTAAATATTTATGTTCCCTGCAAATAATTACAATTTTACAAATTTTTAATTTCGTACTTTCTCGCCCTCTATATACAACTTCTGCTCAGTTCTTGAACACACAGGATCTATACACTAACCCTCAAATTAGCAAATGTTACATTCACATCCACACTGGCAAAGACAGTATTTTAAATTACATGGAAATAAAAGTCCCTATATTTCTTACAGACATTCAAGTAGGGAATATTAGCCCTAATAAAGGATTCAAAAATTACAAGGTCATTAGAACCATCAATGGGGCACATTGCTACTCTGTGATTGTTCTCTTTGACAAATGCTACGATGGTGAACAGTCCTGGAAAAACGTTTTCAAAAACAAGATTAATACTTCTCCCTACATTTTTGCGGTCATTTTAAATGAGCAATGCTTTAGGCCAAGGTTCCAAGAATCATTTAAATGTAACCGTGGAGGTCCGACTATTGAATTTGGACGTCATTTGCCGATTAATCTGTATTTAACGTACACAAATAGCGTTCAACCACGTTACGCAGAAAAACATGAAGCTATGGAATACCGTTTGAACTATTTTCGTGGGGAAATTCGAACAATAGGGGAATTAAATCAGTACGAGTTATGCTTGCAGTCCCATGTGAGCTATCAACGCTGTGATTTGCGCCAAACAAGTCACAGTCCAGCTTGTTTCGCCCAAGCAATTCAACTTTACGAGCAACTAATTCGAAATGGCCGAAATATACAATGGCACACGAACATGATGAACCAACAAGCATTCCACGGAAAAAAAAGTTTGCAAGTTAAATCACATCAGTTTACTTCATTGTCCTTATGGGATGCTACTTATAAGTTTGTAACAGCTGATTTAAACGTAACTTCAGATATGACTAAGGCGCTTGGATTGCAACGTTTTCAAGATCCAGAAATTCGTAACTATGTGCACATGCCTGCTGATTTTAATGAGAGCATAGCCTTCAGTTTCTACCCTGTGGGCCTAACATCAACATACAAATTTATTACTTTGTACGATGTAGGGCAAAACAAGACACATTTTGAAATATTTACGTTGCCGCTAGATGTCTCTGTATGGTTGTTTCTTCTAGCAGGAGCGACGACGCTGTCGCTTTTCTTTACAGCGGCCACCTCTTTTACGTCGCTTAGCGTGAGAATTCAAATATTACAGAATTTTTCAATTAACTGGATTAGAATGATTTCCTCTCTTGCAGAGCAGTCTGGGGTTGAAAGCATTTTGTTGTATATTCAAAATTTATTTGTAAGGCGCTTGGGCGGGAAATTAATTGCCCTTTGGCTCCTAGTAAGCATCGTGCTAACTAATGGCTACAAGGGGTTTCTTAAATCTGGCTTCACAATCCCACATGAGTATAAAACTTCACTTAGGTCAATCGAGGACCTACGTGACTTCAAACTGTATGGCTTTATTTCGGACGCAAGCTGCAATGAAGTATTCAGCGCTGCTGACACACAGATGATCTCGTCACAGTTGAACAGTCGCAGTCTCGTCAGGGTATTGAATGGCGATGTACATTCCTGCACTGAAATGAATTTTCAATGTAAACTGTACACAGATCAAATTGCGCGTGCGTACAAAACGTATGGAAGTGACATGTACTACGAATTGATGCGCATAGCTCAAAACACGTTTCATATTTGTTCAAAGGATCTCGAGGATGTTGTGAACATGAGCAGATTTTTGTTGGCTCAAAATGCAAAAGTTGCCTTTGTTTTCCGTGATGACCAGTTTGAGTACTACTGGCAACGGTTCCAAAATATTATGAAACAAGATTCAAGTTTAAAATTTGCGCACAACTTAGAAACGGAAGATACGTTTCTGACAAGGAAAGCTTGGATTGCTTTGCCAAATAAGCTCAATTCCTACCATCAATGGGTCCCGCGTCGTTTACAAATTCTGCTAGAGTCTGGAATCTACTGGTTTTTGGAGAAGTGGGACGAGATCCAGTTTTCAGAGTCAACAGGGCGGCGGGCCCTATCAGCGCATGCCCAGCTCCGGAATGACGACCCCTCAAAAGCTGTTAAAGCGCTGTCTTTAGCAGAGTCAGACATATGTATTGTGTTTTATGCATTTGGGTTTGGTATTGTGATTTCAGTGTTTGTTTTTGCTGTAGAAATCGCAGTTAGCAGGTGTTTTACTATGCAAATTTTAATCGTCTTAAATTGTAATTGTCTAAACAAGAATGTATAACAATATGTAATATTTTGATCTAATTCATTTTAAGCGCCATATTTAAAAAGCACGCACCGCTATTAACCTAAAGAAAGGGATTTTAAACATAACAAGGTTTCAGCTTTTGACGATGTATAGGGGACATGGTAGTAGCAGCAGGAATTTCCGTAGTTGATACGTTCTTTAAATACATTGGGTCTTCTTCACAGTGGCTGTCTCCGCGACGAACTATCTTCAAGTCTTCAGAAATACGTTCCCCGAAAAGTATACATTTAAAAAAACAATTGGTACGACGCATTAATAAATTGTTTAAAATTTCTTCTACTTTAAATAATTTTTACAAGTGCAAATTATATACATTATTTGATCCGCCACTATTTTATTTATATACCATAGAATTAGGAAGAGCTCAATAGAAACTGTTATTATAGACTTACTTGGATTGCCACATTTAAGTGCGCACTTGAATTTGCAATCGTTCAGGTAAATTTTCCCATTAGTGGCGCAGAGCGGTGCATATTTGATATCTATATGCAACAAAAGGTACAACAATATATACCAGGTTTTCAAAATTTTGTGTATTTTTTTAACATGCGCCTATAGGAACTAGAAATTGTATTCAAGAATTAAAAAGCGGGAATGATAAGAATTTTGAATCAAAATATTACTTTTGTCACACACGCAATTTTTGCACTCGTTGTTATTAGGATAGGGACCTAGTGCTGACGCCATAAAATGACGCTTTGGGCCCATTTTCCCTCCAAAAAACGACAACATGACGAACCCGAAAATAATTAAAATTTTCATTTTGCTAATGTTTGATTTTTGTATTGGATTTTAGTAATTTTTATTAATAGACATTTAATATGTAAAATTTTTTTAAAGGATTGGACCAGTCACAAAAGTGTAAATATCAATCCTACCTTCTGACAGCAGAAGTAAAATACTTGCAATTTACAAAATAAACTGAATATATACTAAATGCGCTGTTTTTCCTTATTATTCTTATGACGAAATTCGAAACAAAAATTTCCTAATTTAAATCTTGCACTGTGTACAATTTAATGTTGAGGTGATTACAATTTATGATGATTGCAATGTGCATAGTAAAACATAATAATTATTTTGTGTTTGCCAAAATGGCATAAAAATAATCTGATACTTATATCTATTCTGTCGGTATTTTCAAATGTTTAATAACATACAGCTGTATACTGGTATTAAGGTACCTGTGCATTGTCTAGTTAATCTAAAATTGCAAATAAAACTTATATGACATTCTTTATGGATTTGTGCTATGCTGAAGTTTGTCAGTAGTCTTAGGTGACGTACACTCATTAAAATTAATGCGATTCAGACCTAGACGTATGTTTTATTTTTAAAAACACCAGTTTAATGACTTCCAGGAAAAATAATGCTTAAATATTTTGTGTAAAACGAGTAATTAGTTACTATAGGCATACAATCTCATTATTTAAATTTAAAGCTCACCATGATTACCACTTTACAATATAACATAGAGCCAACATTTGCACTCCTTTCTGACTCTGACTGACTGTTATTCAAGACACTTTGTATTTTTAATATCGTAGTATGTTTATACTATTTTAAGATTAAATATAAATGTATCATTCCCTGTTATGTTCTCATATAGCAAATATCTTACATTAGGCAACAACCAAAGTAATTGCTACGTAGTTACCATTGATAAAATTGCACCCAGCGATAAAGAATATAGAAGTTTAGGGAACGCCCATAAATGATGCCATAGGTAGGGTAGGATGAGAGGGTCTCAACAGGTATTAATAATGTGCCATGTTAAAGACAACCGTTCACGGCGTTCACGCAATGCTAAAGTAGGGCAACATGGGACTGCGTGGGTCCGTAGTAGAGGGATAGTTTAGACAACGTCATTTGTGTACCATCCCTCACAAATATAAATTGCCTAACAATGACAAGTCTCTAAGTTTAAACATTGTACCTTAAACGTATCAACTACAAGTGAATACGTATCAAGAATCCAACACAACTAAGATTTTGTAATTTTTTATTTAGTTTTGTCTTGAGTCATGAGCTGAAATATAAAAATAAAATAGGTAACACTAAATCCAAAAATACCGGGCACGATTCGGTAGTTTATATCGCAGTAATTTCTCGCTGTGAGCGACCACCTCCACTTAATAAAAAAGTCTGCTAGTTCAATCGACTGCATAAAAATAAATCAAAAATAACGTTTGCCGTCAATTATTTGTATTGAAGTGGTTAGATACTAAACGAATTCATTTCCTAAAATTAGTATTAATAAAATAAAGGATTGTTTGCTTTAATTACTGATACTTACTTTTTGATCAGCTTCTTTTTCAAAATAGTATTTTCCTACTGCGTGCAAGACAACCTTGCGATTCTCGGCCATCTACAAGTCATAAGCCAAAAGCATTTTTAATAAATAATGATATGATCTTCTACATATGCAATGAATAATTACAATTAATAATTAACGAACACATTTTCAAATAAAATGTTTTATGCCCTTGTGTTCATATAATTCCCAATGCTACCAACAATTTAAATTACATACACTTCAAAACTAATGTCTATTATGACCGTCGAAGTTAGTGTCTTGCTGTTAGGATACAGTAAAACCTCAATGTTTTTCACGATGCCCGTCAACCCGACAATTAACACCGCAATACAGTACATTCCAGTCACATGTAGGAACGTTTGAAACATTCCCTTTAAAATGAGTACTGATTCTAACATTTGTCTCCTTTTAGCAGCGTTGGAGTCAAAATTAGAACCTGAGGGGGTTTAATTTTATTTCTGGTTCTGTTGACAGTCTTATTAGAAATAGTAACTGGTTGATTCATGTGTGTACTTGTCACATCAGCATTGATACTTGCATCTAGATTCTGACAACATTTTTGACTGGAAGGACAATCCATTTTATCCACAAAATTGTCCGCAACTAATTTATGCATATAAATAAGCTCCACGCCAAAGATGCAGATAAACATGACACAGTAGTATAGTGGATTGTGTATGCTGTACCTCCTAAATACGCAATTGTGACAGGGAAAATGTAGAACACCACATCATACAGGTTTGTGGCCCTTTATTAAAGAATCCCAAGCGAGAGCTGAAAACAAAATTGCCTTTCAATGTATGAAGTTGCTGGATGAGCTGAGTGATGTCGCTGCAGTAGAATAGTGCCAAGAGGCGAGCAAACATAGCGATTCAATAATCTGAGATAAGTGTACAACAAAGACGTAGATCATGCTCAAAGGAGATACAATAGAATTTTCACCTTCGTCTATAGTTTCAGTGAATGATGAGGCGTCCTTCAATACTGCAATGGGGTAAATGGGATTGGGATAAAGCAGAAAGATAAAAGTGACTGGATGCAGCCACTTGAATTGAATCCTATTGAGAGGCCGCGCCCATGGGTTTTTAACTGGGAATAACCCAGACAGCCAAAACATGACCACAAAGAAACGTAGTACGACATTTTTGCATTGAACAGATTGAAACGAGGCGTAATTTAATTTTTTGTACATTTCAAAAACATGGAAATATAACATTTTTCACTTTTCTCGAAACATGTAAATAGAACATTGAGCACTTTTCTGAATCAAGTAAATCGAACATTTTGTACTTTTTTAAAACATGTAAATACAACATTTCGATTTACCCAGAAAAGTCAATAAAATTGAAATGATGCGTTTTGCATGGAAACAAATTGCTGCCTCCAAAAAATTCCCTCGTCTTGCCCTGAGGCTCAGGAAATGCTTGAATTGAAGAATTTTAACTTAAATATCATTGAAGAATTTTAATTTGCTGAATATTGTTTAGCCAGGATTAAGAAAGTTTAATTACTTTTTTAAATACGGTATATTTAATGTAATTATTATTTCTTCTACAGATAACTTCTGCTATAGAATTTAAATGCGGGGTCCTACAGGGGTCGCCACTAAGCCCATTATTATTCAACCTTGCTATTAACTATGTGCTAGAAGAAATTACAGATCCTGATTATGCAAATGAGTTTGGATTTAATTTGGATGATAAAGTTCAAAAATTAACCGCCATGAATTTTGCAGTTGATACAACTAATTTGTCTGATTCAAGAGAGGGATTGGCTTTAATGGTGGAAAAAACAATAGACCTTTTTAGTTACTCGGGCCTAACAATTAATCCAGAAAAGTCTATTTGCATCTTTATTGAAAAAGGAAAAATGATATCATCAGAACACCTTATTCTTGCAAACGGGGATTCAATTCCATCTTTAGTAGAAGGTGAAACTGTTAAATACTTGGGGGTGGATTTCAACTCGCAGCTCACCTTTGTTCCTTCTAAATTAATCGATAATTTGAATAAAATGCTCAATAATTTAGTTTCGTCACCAATGCTTCGCCCTCATCAAAAGATTTCCGTCATTAATGAGTATATTTGGCCTGTACTTATATATCCTTTACAAATGGCTCCTTTGCATAAATTACCAAAATCTTTTTTGATGGACGTGGATCGCATAATTCGCAGTGCAGTGAAGGAAATTCTTGGCATTCCAACTGATACGCCTAATGCGATGCTCTACACATCTTCCAATTTACGAGGGCTGTCAATAACGAAGGCCGAATGGGAAGCGTTTTTGCAGCATTACAATGTTTGCATGGTTTTGCTGAATTCGGATGATGCGTATGTTCCTTATGCAAAAAACATTGAGGAAGAAATGAAGCAGTGTGAAAGTGCACTGAATTTTACGGATGGTGATTTGGTTGAATTAAATGACCCTGAAGTTAAAAGTAAGATAACTAGAAGAATGCGTAAAAAGCTTCGTGAAAAAGAGTTTGATTCGTGGTGTCAGATGAAGTTGCGTGGTGCAGAAGTATGCCAGTTTAAGGATAACCCAAAGGGAAATAAAATGTTAATTCAAAAAACAGGGTTGACCACGTCAGAATGGGTAACGACTTTAAAAATGAATGCTAATGTTGCTAGTGTGAGAGTAATTCCAGGGAGGAGCTTAGACGGAATCCAGTGCAGGCATTGCGGCGCTGAGAAAGAAAGTCTTGGTCATGTCTTAGGTTCCTGTGTCCGGGGAGAACTTTTGCGTAACATTCGTCATCATGGTATTCGAGAACTTCTGGCAAAAGCTCTTGGTGAAAAAGATTTTGTTGTTCAAGAAGAAGTTCATTGTGTTGCTGAAAATGGGTCAACTAGAAGAGTTGATATTATTGCATATAATCCAATTTCAAAAATTGGTTACATTTTGGATCCCACCATAAGATTTGAATTTGGAGACAGTGAGGACCAAGCAGTTGCAGTTGATTTGGAGAAAAAAGCAATTTACGAACCTTGTGCTAAGTTTTTCGTGGAAAAGTGGGATTTGCGTAAAATTGAAGTGACGGGTCTGTATGTGGGAGCAAGGGGGACGATAACTAGTTTTTTTAGGACGTGGGCTAAATCTTTTGGCATACCATCGAAAGTGGTGGATGATATTTTAATGTTTGCTCTTAGAGGATCAATCAAGATTTATAATCACCATTTATATACTTAAAATTTAACTAAGGATTAGTTTATATTTACCTAAAAATGTTTTTAATTTAATTAAGAAAATTTTGTTCTGTATACTGAGCTGTTCGGCTATTGCAATTGTGCAACAGTGACTTAATAAAGTTTTTTATATAAGTCTATAGAATTCTTGGTGTTGAAGCCAAAACTTTTTAAATGCTTTTCTAAGCAAAAAATCCGGCGCTTCGCGCCGGATTTGTCCACCGTGGGCTCGAAGTAGATGCTGAGCTTACAGCAAATTGTTTCAATCATTGGAAAACTTTGTTTATACATATAGGAAGGCTAGCATAAAACCCTTGCAGTGAGTGTCCGTAAAATCAGGCTAAGTTACAATTTTTGCTTTTGAAAATAGACGGGATTTGAGTGAGGCTAGTACAAGTGAGTTTTATAACAGCACAGGTTCGAGTTAGAACGTCAGTACAAGTGTGCTAGGTACAAACGTTGCTGGTACCATTAGGCAGGGTACAAGCGACTTGAAAGATCTTGTTGAGAATTGCGTCAGTACGAGAGACGCTGTTGCAGGGTTTAGTTAGCTGGATACGCCTAGTGCGAATGCAAGTGGGCTTGGTACAAAATGCACCTTTACGAGTGGGTAAGAAACGAAATTTGATGCATCTGCTGAAAGAGGCTCGAGTGGATTGGCTAGGTTTGTAAAAATTCTCTTATGTCTGGTCAATAGGGTAAGTTAGGTATTGATGGCCCAAAGATATGCCGTAAAGTTCTAAATAGAAGCGCCCAGCTTCTATTAAATATAATAAGTTTGAGCTGGAAAAATTAACATTAGCGCTTGCGGCGAAACACCCGGTCATTATTAGAGGCTGGCCTATATTTTCTATTTGTAGCTTTACGGTACGTTTACCTGATACATATTTAAAGTGACGTCATTACGGGATTACCCTAATAAACGAGTGATGTGTTTTTTACGTCATTTACGGATGATTCTAAAAATACAGTAATATTTTTTGTGCCGTCATCTACGGACGATTACTATAAACGAGTGATGCTTTTAACGTCATTAACGGATGCTCCTAAAAAAACAGTAATATTTTTTTTGACGTCATTTACGGACGATCCTAATAAAAAAAGTGATATTTTCTGTAACGTCATCAACGGACGATCCCAATAAACAAATGATATTTTCTTTGACGTTATTAACGGACGATCTCAATTAACAAGTGAAATTTTTTGTGACGTCATTTACGGATGATCTTAATAAACGATTTATATTTTTTTTGAAGTCATTTGCGGACAGTCCCAATAAAAGAGTTATTTTTGTAACGTCAATCACGGACCATCATGATAAACGAGTAATATTGTTTGTGACGTCATTTACGGACGATCCTTATATACCTGTGATATTTTTTGTAAAGTCATTTACAGACAATACCAATAAACGAGGGATATTTTTTTATGTCATTTACGGGCGATTCCAATAAACGTATAATATTTTTGTGACGTCTTTTGCAGACGATCCTAAGAAACAATTACCTAATGACAGTTGGGGTTCCTAGAATAGTAAGATTTGTATGACGTCATTTAAGGACGATCCATGCTAGCATACTAGTAAAATACGATGTCAAAGATATATGTCATGTCAACCCAATTTCTTACCTAATGACAGTGAGGGTTCTTAGAATGGTAAAATTTGTATGACGTAATTCGTAGACGCTCCCTGCATGTATTATAGTAATATTATATGTCGAGAATATATGTCAACCAAATTTCTGAACTAATGACAGTGGGGATCCCTAATATGGTAAAATTTGTATGACGTAATTTATGGGCGATCCCTGCATGCATTCTAGTTAAATTCTATGCTAAGGATATATTTTAAGCTAATTTTTGAACTTATAACTGTGGGGGTCCCTAAAATTGTAAAGTTTGTTTGACGTAATTTATGGACGATCCCTGCATTCTTACTAGTAAAATCCTATGTTAATCGGAAGTTTTCTATGGTCCAAATATCCACTGAATGTCAGATATATAGAACGTGCGGAGCATGTACCTACCTACTTAACTTCAGCGGCAAGTATTGAAATGCATGTAAAGTCGCCAGACACTGGTTTTTCCAAGCATTTATTTTATTTCTCAAAATTTGGTCCATTGAATCGTTAATTGTGAAAAAATGGTTAATCCGTTTGATTCCAAAAACCAATAGGGTTCTATTCCATCTTATTAACTATCATTTAAAATTTATTTGAACAATTTAGGTTGAAAACTGTGACCTGTGGAGCACGCTAAAAAAAATATCCACAGACAGACAGACGGACAGAGCCATTCCTAATAGATGCTCAGCATCTAAAAACGTGCAAGAAATGTATTTACTACATATTTTTATTTGAGCTACTACATTTCGCTGGTGAAGAGGCAACTTGGCCTAAGTCCAGTCCAAGCTTAAAAACAACTTGGCACAAGTCCATTCACTTCTTAAAAGTAACTTGGCACAAGTCTATGTCAGTTTCCTAAAAGCATTCAAATGAATAGGACGGGGCAGTTATTGCATTAAATAGGTTCGGATACGTTCCTGTTCAAACCTGTCACAGCCTTTTACCGCTGGCCTTTCACAATGCATGACGGTGGTCGCAAAGCCCACCTTATACTTTTTGCCCGTCGAACGTTTTAAATGTATGGGATACAATGAGGGGTGTCCATCAATGACGCGTATATTTAGGGGAAAGAGGGGGGAAATGTAATATGTCAACTTAGTGTGACGCTATATTGTGGATGTGCTTAACTCTGGGAGGGAGGTGTTTGAAAATTTCTTATTTTTCTAAACTTCATTGATGGACGACCCCTAATTGCGCTAACGCTATTCATTTGCATGCTTTTACAAAACTGGCATGGACTTGTGCCAGGTTAATTTTAGGAAATGAATGGACATGTGCCTAGTTGCTTTTAAGTTTGGACTGGACTTAGGCCAAGTTGCCTCTTCACCAGCGATTTGTATTATTATGTTCTAAATATACTGATAGTTTAATTACTGGATTAAAGTTGTGCAGTATTTTTCGTGCATCGCATAAAGATGTCGTGCTTGTGAATGATTATTCCTGTTACTGTGCAGTTACTATATTTGGCATAATATTACGTTTATCATGCTAGGCAAGCTTTATGTTGTCAAGCTGTAAATATAACCAATTATGTTGGCTTTTAATGGAAATAAGGAGAGCACTGAGCATGTTGGAAATTGTCAAAGTACAATATAAATCACATATTTTGTTTTTTTATGCCCACACAACTTTTTATCTAAATTTTTCACATCAAACAATGTATTATTATTATTATTAATAATAATACATTGTACATACAGCAAACAATGTAGGTACATAGAAGTATGGGAAACACAAATATGTACTCTCTCCTATTACTGTGAGTATAGGCTCCTTAACTGCAATATTCTTGAGCGCTAAGGGTAATTTTAAGAATAGTAATTATGTAGGCCTTATGTTAGCCTTAACAGCGAAATTAAGCATTTTGAATTTACCGCCTACTTGTTAATTCACAGGTTGCAAATTAGGGGATGTAAAAAGAACATTTTGCACTTTAAAAACAATTCATCTAGAACATTTTACGCCTTCCAAAAACATGTAATTAGAACATTTTTCGTTTTTCAAAATCTTCTAATGAATATTTTAAGCATGTTTCTCATTTCATTTTTATGACATAGCTCATTTTGTTTCTAGTTTAAATTTGATATGGGTCATTTTGTTTGTTCAGACGATATGTTCTCAATTATTGGGAAACATGAATGTAACTACTGTAAAGAATTACTGCCACTAATACATATATTTTCTCATTTGTGTAATAAAATGATGC
Organism: Dicyrtomina minuta; assembly: GCA_949802685.1. Classification (NCBI taxonomy): domain Eukaryota; kingdom Metazoa; phylum Arthropoda; class Collembola; order Symphypleona; family Dicyrtomidae; genus Dicyrtomina; species Dicyrtomina minuta. The sequence goes on along the minus strand of OX461808.1, from coordinate 86,613,366 downwards.
TAAAACGTCTTTAATGCTCCAACATGGTCTGTTTCTCAAGCCGAAAACCTTCCGCTGTCGAATATTAAATCAGGTTATGGTAAAGTATTTAATCTCCATATTAAATAAGGCAATATTAAAATTGTTTTAAAATTTTATATTTTTAATATTTCTCGAGTTTTTCCTTCGTTCTCGAGTTTTCCCGAAATGACTTTTACTATTTATGTCTAGTACCTATCTGTGTTTTTTTTAACCCGGCTTGGTGGTTTGACGATGCTACGGCATGGTCACACCACTGAGTCGGGCCAGCCAGTCACGCTCAGGATTGGAGTTGGCGTTGGTGATTTTCCTGGCTGATGGGTGGGGAGAAGAAACGGGGTGTTGTGGAGAACTAAGGTGAGTGGGTGCTGTCCGTACATTTATCTGTGACAGTTCTACTGTCTGAGACAGAGATGTTGGATGGCTTAATGTAGGTACCTACTCACTACTGCCTCTCACTGTATGTTTCATATAGTTCAGTACATTCATTCCCACTCTCTCTACTCTGTGCTACAGGGGTTACCACCCAATAACTTTCGCTTATTTGAGTTGTGGATGGCGGGTGTTGAGTACTGGCGGATCCCTTTCTCTTCTTGACTTGGCGGCTCAAGATGATTTAGTGGAGTTACCAGTGCTCGATCCCTCTGCGTCAGCAGGAATTCTTGACGATGTTACATCTCCTGTCGAGGAGTATAATCTACTCGCTGACTTTCGGTCGTAAGCAAGTATACACTATCCATGTTTAAGATAAGATAAAGTATTGTGCGATACGGAACTTGAGTGACATGTACATACATGCCCACCAAGGACCACATCGTAGAGCAACTGATTAATAGAGACATAACCGCTCAGGTTCAAATTCTCTCAATAATCATACATACATACATACATACCTATATGTGTTTTCCCTTTAAATACTAAATGCAGTAACTGCACCGGCTACTAATAAAGTCACCTCAGACATCGTACCTCTGACTTATCTTTTTTCTCAACTTGGTTTCCTTTTTTTCTGGCTTTTACTCAAATTCTGATTCTTAAATTCTAAATGCTTTTTGAATTTTTTCTCAAATTAGAATAAACTAGTTAATAAACTGGTTCTTTCTCTCTCTAAATAATCGTTGGTTCTAAAATTTATTTGTCCTGGCCGTCACACTCTTGATTCGCATATTTGCAATACCCACTATACTGAAATACTTACATTCTGACTTCAGACCCCGTTGGTATGGAAGGTATAGCAGACCACTAAACATTTACTGCCTTTCAGTGTAAACATTTGTTCTAATCCAGTCTATTTATAAATAAACCGCATTAAACGTCCAGGGAATTTAGGAGCACATTTTGAAAAATTTTAAAATAACGTTTTGGTTTCAAAAATATGGAAATGCCCTATATTAATTGAGGCCTTTTTACAATGATGTAATTTTTGGGAAACTAAAAATTATTTAATTTTTATAAAGCTAAAAATAACGTTTGAGAAATATTTTTAAGATTAAAAAAATTTACATTTTATCCAATTTAAATTGTTACATATTTGTAGGTAGTATAGGAAGTTGTCTTAAAACAGTAATTTATCATTGTCATTCTATTAGAACATTATTAAACTTAAGCTGCATGGAAAACCCTATTGTTTAATTTTTATAATAAAATATTGTTTTCAGCGGCTTATATCATTGTTAGATGAGAATTTATGGCATACATAGTCGGAACTATTAAATACATAGGTAAAATTTAAAACACAGAATTAAAATAGTTTAATTGTTGCACTGTAGGTAGCAACAGCTCCAGCTCCAGGTTGAGAATAAATTAAATCAAATTATCAAAAGCGTTGTTGTTAGTTGCCTGATTGTCTTTACTATATACATATCATTTGTAAAGAACCAAAATGACCCATATCCATTTAGCTAAAAACAATATCAACTATCTACAAAAATATGCAAATAAATCATGAGAGAATTTAAATAGAACAGTTTGCTTTTTTCAAAAATATACAAATACAATATTTTATACTTCTCAAACACATGGAGTTAGAAAATTTTGCACCTTTTCAAACACATAATTAGATCTAGAACATTTGGCACATTGGCACCTTTCCAAAAACATGCAATTAAAAAATTTTGCATGGTTGAAAACCATGAAAAAAGAACATTTGACGCTTTCCAAAAACTCGTGATAAACATTTCACCTCTGTTTCTCATGTTGTTCGCATGACATAGCTCATTTTGATTTTAGCTTTAATTGGATAAGGGTCATTTTGTTTCTTCACAGATGATATATAAATATAAACAAAAGTTTTTGTAAAATTCGATTTATAATAATATGCATTGCTTTAGTTAAATATCTATCTTCTAATAAGTAAAGTATACAGAAAATTGCCTCGAAATAGTACGTTATCATTGCCATGCTATTCAAGCATTATTAAAATATTATTGTATGGAAAACCTTTCTACATTGTTATGTTTTTAATTTTTATAATTTAAATTTTTATATCCGAATAAAATATTTTTTTTATTGGTTAAAGCAAACTTTTGGTTTTTAGATAGCTAATTATATATGGCATAGTTTTAGAAAATTGCCTCGAAATATTGAGCAATTATTGCTATGCCATTAAAACATAATAAAAATAATATGGTATGAAAAACCTCGATTTTTAATTTTTATATCCAAATAAAATATAATTTTCATTGGTTAACAGCAATTTTTGGTAGTCAATCGTCTGTAAAAATCTAAAATGGCCCATATCTATTTGCAGCTAAAAACAATATCCACTATGTACAAAAATATTGAAACATGTTTGAAACCATTTAAAACGAACATTTTACAATTTTCAAAATCATGAAAATAGAACATTTTACACTTTTTAAAATCATGAAAATAAACCATTTTACACTTTTCAAAATCATGAAAATAGAACAATTTACAATTTTCAAAAACATGTAAATAGAACATTTCACACATTTCAAAAACATGTAAATACATCATTTTACACTTTTCAAAAACTTTTAATTAACATTTTACGTATGTTTCTCATTTTGTTTTTATGATATAGCACATTTTGATTGTAGCTTAAATTGCATATGGGTCACTTTGGTTGTTCACACACGATATATGGGATGACACAGTTTTAGCTATTTAAAACATTTAAACCCCAAATGCGGAATTTAAATATTTTAATTGCGGTAGTAATACAGCACTTGCTTGGCTTGGGAATAATTCGAATACTATAATTATACCTAATCAAGAACGTCGCTCCCATACTAGCCTAACTAAAAGTAAATGTTTATACCTATAAAAAATAAAATACTAACGAGGAAATGGTTACAACCTATAAGTTCAAATTTTCCCGCCGTATTTTTTTTAAAAGCATGTCAAAAAAGTAGGAATGGCTTAAGAACTTGTGTCGAATGGGCATCTTTGCTCGCTAAAAGATTTTTTTGAAAACATTAAATTGCCCATGTTAATTAATTGGACGCTTTGTTTAAATGACTATTTTTTCTATTATATTATACTATTATTTCTTTAAATGTGTCTCTAAGCTACATTTTTCATCTCATTCCAATAAAATTTGAGTTTTTTGATTGTTATGATTTGAAGGTTTGAATTTTCCTAGGAATTGCGTTCTAGATAATAGTGTGCAAATCAAAAACCTTCAAATTTTTCGAAAATCAGATGAAAAATTAAGAAGGTATGGGGTTATACAAAAAACTTAAAAGTGATTTTCAAACTTTGGGAGCCCTTATAAAAGAAAGCATTTTTGAAAAACTTTCAAAATTTCGAATTTTCAAAATCCCAATAATGACTTTTAAGATGATATCATAACAATCAAAAAACTCAAATTTTATTGGAATGAGATGAAAAATGTACCTTAGAGACACATTTAAAGACCCAAATAGTCATTTAAACAAATCGTCCAATTAATTAACATGGGCAATTTAATGTTTTCAAAAAAATCTTTTAGCGAGCAAAGATGCCCATTCGACACAAGTTCTTAAGCCATTCCTACATATCTAACAATCTTACTCTAGTTTTAACCGTCTAGTTATTAATTGACTCAGTTCTTTCCTACAGGAAAGTACCAGTGCTCACTTGATACTTGGAATCAGAAATAAAATCAGAAAATACAAAATGCTGCTGTCAAGGAAAGACGTGAGGTGGAACATTGTTACGTATTCTGCTATCTCAATGCAAAACACCCTCCCATTCCAGGTGTCACGAAATTGGGATCGAAAATCCAAAACAGTTGTCACAACCATAAAGGAGCAGACAGTTAAATGGAAACTTATAGTCCAAAGAATTTGGTCGTTTTTATTTGGGTTGCAAGCCACTACTCTGGGCATCAATCTCATACGCCTCTTATTGAAGCCCGTCGACACAGATAAATCATTTTACTTTCCATTTGTATTTAATGCATTCTTTGCAATCACTTTTTTTTTGTGGCAACCTCATTATCTCTTGTTTTTGGCCAGACTTGAACGCTCTAATACTCCAGAAATTTTTAGCGGGTTTGAAAAATCTTCTCTTTAAAAAACAAAAAAAGGTAACAACAACACACGCAATTTAAATTTTTATTTCATTTAATGAGGGTGCTTTTTTTAATAACAATTATGTCTTGCTACATATAAATAAATTTATGTGTATGTTTGTTTTGCTTCCAGACATATTCGACCCAATGAAGCTTTTTATAATTTATTTGCCCGTAGGTGTGACGTGGTTGGCACTTGTAATTATCCTATTATTTTTATACGATCCATACTTACCACTTAATTTTACTCAATACTTAACCAAATTTCAAGTTTTGAATTTCGAGCAGGGGTATATGTAAAATGGATTTGTTTTGTAGTATACTGTTTAGTAAAGCCATTCGTAGTCACATCTTACCATATCTGGTTTCTTATACTTTCATTTATTCAACATCTCAGTTTTCAAATTGACATTATCGACGTGAATATAATTTTGTCTAGAGGAACAAACAATGTGTAAGTTATTGTACTCCTTTCAAAACAAAACATATTCGTTATTTTTATGACTCAAAGTTTTTTGAATCTTAATTTCATTCCAACCTATCTACATAATTTAGCAACCTTTGGCAATTCTCAACGGAATTTGACATGCGATATACCATTTTGAAGCTATTAAAAAATAAAAAATATGAAATTCGTTGAAACTTCAAAATTATTTAATTTACCATTTTTTTTAACTTTAATTAACTTTAAATGTGCAATTTAAATTTGAAGCTTTGGTAATTTGCGCGTCAATCGCAACATATATTGTTCTTCTCCTCATTCCCGTCATTTTGACCTATCGCTTCTCTATATTTGAAGAGAGTGATCGGTCGAAATTTGACATTTTAGGTTTGGCGGGAACTTCAAATTTTCAATATTCCCTTATTCATACCTATCTACATAATTTAGCAACCTTTGGCAATTCTCAACGGAATTTGACATGCGATATTTCTACATATCTACATAATTTATCTCAGTTTTGCATTTCTCAATGACATTTGACATCCAATATATGATTTTGAAGCTCTTAAAAACAAAAAAATGATTTAAAATTGTAATTTATTACATTCAATTTTTAGAAGGTATTATTAAATTTAAATTTGCAATTTTTTAATACCGATTTTAGCATTAAAGAGTAATACCCCATATTACTGTTAAGGCTACCAAAAAACAAGGGCTTTAGCCCTTGTTTTTGTACATAATAATTTAACATTTTTGATGACTAATTGTTTTTATTTCGGAAAGCAGAATAAATTCTTGGAGGATGCTCACCAGCATGCGTAAGCAATTCCGAAGCCTTCAATTACTCACAAACTACTTTAACCTATGTTTTTGCACCGTCATATTTCTGGTTAAGCCTGAAATGATGACGTCTACAGTTGTATTTGGCTACGTTGCTATTCGCTTCAGTCGCTCCGAAAGTATGATTGGAGTGGCAAACCTATTCTTAGCTTTGGAATAAAGCGCCTTATTCATATTTATGTTTGACAAAGCATTCGTCATCCAAGAAAAAATGAAGGAGCTGAAAACACAAGTGGAGAGTGTGTGTTGTACTTGCACACATCAAGACTTGAGAAAAATAGTGCGAACAGAAATAAAGTCGTGGAAAATCGATGGAATTAAAGTTGGTCAGTTTCGCACTTTAGAGCGTGAGTCCACGCCCAGTTTTATTGATTTTGTAGCAAATCAAATTGTGTAACTGCTTGTAATGTAACCTTTTATTTGTAGTCTACTCCTGGGTTTCATAGTAATTAAAATTTTTAAACTACAAATAATTTCGTGTGTCGTCGTCCATGAAAGATTTCATAAAAACAACCAAGTTTTGCACGAGCGTGAACTGAGACAAAAATGTGAGCTCTCTATTAAACATAAACGCTATAAATGCCCTCTTTATTGATATTGAGATTACCCAAATAGTAAAACTCTTTTTGAATTCACTGTAAACTACTGAAATAACCTTAAAACAGTCAGTACAGACATTAATAATATTTTTAATGAAGGTGATCTAGTTAATTTAATTTAAACTCTAAAATCCCTTATGTAAATGTTGCGTTATTTGAAAACAGTATATAATATAAAACATCCAGAGGACTGGAAATAAAATCTCTACTAGTTACTCCTTTAGGCTCTCTCAGTCTCGAATGTGTTTTCCCCTTGTTGTTAGTATTAAATAGAACTAGTAAATAAATTTTTGTGTGCAAGAATGTTTACATGATATTGGTTTAATTTTTCAACTCAGTGTGGACATTTTGCTGTGGAAATCGCTGTTATTAAGTGTGTTTTACTATTAATCGTCATAAATTTTATTTGCCTGAACAAATCTGCTCTCTCATAGTAGGATTGATGTTTTGATTTAATTAAGCAACGTATCAACTACGAATGTTTTTAGTGCGCTGCACTGCCTCCTACTCTTTTTTACAAGCTGCAACTTTTTAAAGTTTAAAATCCCTTTCTTTAGGTTAAGTACGGTGCGTGGTTTTTATTGTAAAATCCGGCGCTTAAAATTAATTCAATATAAATATTTATTGCAAAATCATGTAAACTTTCATAATTTATAGGTATCTAAACTTATAATCATTAAGCTCGCGCCGTTAAGCTGTAATAACCTGTTTAAAAATTTAGGCTTTATATAATAAGTACAAGTTTACCTGCATAACTAATAAAGATGAAATCAAATCGCTTGGACAATTATCATTAAATATACAACAGCATTAAAATCGGCCCATGTTATTTATTTAGCTTAAGCGTACCTCTAATTATATCTACCAGTTTGCTAGGTATTCCGTATATTAAAGCAATAACTTTTCGAACCAATTCATGTTGATTTGAAGTAATTCCAAATTTTATACATATTGTCTGTGAAGAACCAAAATGACCTATATCCATTTCTAGCTAAAAACACTATCAACTATCCAAAACAATATTCGTATAATTATGTCTTAAAAGCATTTAAATGGAACATTTTGCACTTTTTTCAAAAACATGGAATAAGAACATTTTGAACCTTTTCAATAACATGGAATAAAAAAATTTTGCACCTTTTCAAAAACATGGAATAACAACATTTTGCAACTTTCCAAAAACATCAAATTTAGAAATTTCTGCACTTTTCAAAAACATGGAATTAGAACATTCTTCAACTTTTTAAAAACATGTAAATAGAACATTTTACATTTTTAAAAAACTCCTAATTAACCTTTTTAAACATGTTTCTCATTTTGTTTCATGACAAAGCTCATTTTGATCCTAGCTTAAATTGGAGATAGGTCATTTTGCTTTTTCACAGACGATATACAATATACTGTCACATTAAGGATCCTTGAGTAGGACAGCTTTGTAAGAATTTATAAAGCCGTAGCCGACATTGTTATTAGGATAGTCAGACTCAGCTTTGTTTCCACAATTCTTGCCATCTCCGACTGGTTTGGTGTGTCGAGCACTTAAGCGAAGATTTTTTATAATATCGTTGACGCTTAATGAAGAATTTGCGCTTCGCATAAGTGCAACAGTGCCGGCCAGAAAGGAAGTAGCAAAGATAGACCCCGACCATTTTTGTATAGTGTTCCCAAGTCCTGGTGATGGAATGGCCACACCTGGTGCAATAAAATCAGGCTTTATAACATCATCCCTAAGATATGCAGGCCCTCTGCTTGATTGGCTGAGTACACTAGTTCTTTCGTCGCCAGTGTATGAGACCAAATCTGCTATTCCAACACCAATCACTTTTGTAGAGGATGCAGGATAAGTAGATGTAGTACAATCGGGTCCAAAATTTCCTATTGGGAAAGCAGGAACTATGCCCTCTTGCAGCCAGCAATCCAACATATCATCCAAGTAGTCCTTTTTATCTTGTTTCGGTCCCCAGCTCCACATATTAGTCACTACGTCAGGTTTTTTAGAGCAGTCAGGATCTGTGCCATCCGGCTTTGTTGGACAGAGCATCCATTGCGCACACTTTAAAGTTGAGCTCTCTGTGCATGCTAAATTTTTGCAGGCTCTACAAGCGATCCACTTAGCTCCTGGAGCTATACCTAATCTACCATCCGCTACTATAATCCCCATACTTGCGGTTCCAATGTCTGCGGTACCTGTAGGGAATTGTGACATGTCGGACGGATCAAACCAACCATAATTAGTACGCCACTTGGGACCAATGTATGAATTGGTGTAGTTCACCCCATCTCCGATGTATCCCACAACCGTGTTTTCCCCTGTTATCCCCTGCTGATGAAGTGCGTCTATATTCAACTCGTCTTGACCCCAGTGCGTACTATCTCCTCTTGTTGTAGATTTAATTGAAATCGGAGGTAATTCATGTTTAATTTGTAAAAACTCATGTTCCATCCTTATTGTTTTGACATCTTTGTGATTTTTAAGCATTTGCTCAACTGAGGAGAGATCAGTGCCTCGGACTATAATTATATTTGTGATCCATAGGGGATCTATTGTTATTTGTCTTGAGCGGGATTTGGACTCGGAATGTAATGTTTGTAGAACACTTGCTTGAGTTGTTTTTCCATGGTTTTGTAAATATTCTACAATTGAGGAAGAGCGGGATTTTGACGACTTTGGTCGGCCAGGGCAGTTTTGAGGGTCAATACATTCTATTTCATGTCCATTGCAATCAGGCGAGTGTCTTAGCTCGATCATGACGCTTACTAGAATTCCGTATAGAAGTGAAAAGTTTGTTTTATACAAATTACAAAAAATGGCATTGCATACCTGTAGATAGTTTAATCGTTTCAACAGGGTTTTAAATGGCGTTAAGATATATTGTGCTCAAGTTTGTTAAGAATTTGTTAAATCATATGAGGTAAAAGGGAGTAGAAAACATGCATTATTTATTTAAAGAACTTACGCTCCCGTTTTGTTTTTCCGTCATTATCAGTAGTAAACGGTGTACATTGATTATGATCTGGAATAGAGTTAAAATCCCGAAATTTTGTTATATGGAGTGTGAGTATATTATTAAAGGTGTGTATATAATAAATTTAAATTATTAATTTCAAAAATCTACATTTCGTATAATTCAAATATTAAAGCAAAATGGTAACACTTTCTAACTATTTACCACATTTTTTCCACTTTAACCATGATATTGGAATTGTAGGAGTCACATTATGTTCTTCAAGCCTTGAGAACATTTGTTTTGTAGTTTTAAATTGATTTTGAAATTTACAGAGACCTTCGGCTAAGCCCGAGTGGAGTAGTATAGCTCCGCCAAGACTCATCTCTATAATAATGCATGTATGTATTTGTATTGTAAGTAGCTTATGAAATAAATAAATAAATTCTGAATGTACAATACGGACAGAAAAACAAAAACATCAACCAAGTTTTGAAAAACAGTAACTTACGGGCTGCAAAAAAGTGTACAAAAACAAATTGTGCTAGAACTTCATGTGGCATTTTATTGTTTGAAAAAGTTTTGATAAATAAGTATAATTTAGGTGTTACTATGTAACAAAAGCTTAATAAGAAATATTTAAATTCTTTAGGAAAATGTAGTTTTCTTTGTTTAAATCTTTTCTTGCTTTGTAAAATCACTTAAACCAGCAAAATGTGAATATCTAATCTGGGTGAATTTTTGGTGTTTAAAACTCAAGCTGTAAGTGTACTTTATTTTGAGTAATCGTGTTTGTATTTACTGAGTACTGCAGTTAGTACTATTTGTTTAACTATAAAATATACAAATAATGAGATAAAATACATTTAAAAGCTGTAACTTTCTATTGTTGTTGATTATTTATTTCGATTTAGTACAGTGCGTAGCACTGGATTTGCCAACCAGGGACACGAAGTAGATGCTGAGCTTACAGCGAATATTTGCTTTAATAAAGGAGTACATTATCTATTTTATACAGTTTTAAAAAACTACTTTTATAAGCACACCAATTTTTGATCCGTATACTAAGTTTTACAGGCTACCCTCGATGGAGGTCAGTGTTAAGTTTGTTCTTTTGAATAAAGTTTATCTTTCTCTCTATTGTAGCAACGCATAAATTATGTCAAAGCCTAACTCCACTTGTAACTCTACTTGAATTTCTAATTTGATTAATTTTGTGGTCGCAAAAAATGACAGAGGATCCTTAAAATGATAATACTTGGATAGTCCCATTTTTGAGCAGTCGTCGTATGTACGCTTGTATCATTAGGTGTTCAAAATTTCTGTTTACCTTGTTGCTGAACCAATGCCTAGGAGATCGCTCTGATGTTAATATTTGTTTACTTAGCTTTTGAAATGCTGAATGGGAGATCGTTAAAATGATAATACTTGAATGACGTCATTTATAAACGATCCTGGTATACATAAATGTAACATCCGCTGTTCAAAATTTATTTTTACCTAATTTTTGAACTAATGCCCGGGGGGTCCTAAAATGGTGATATTTCAATGACGTCAATCATGGACGATCCTAGTGTGTGTACTAGTAACATTCAATGATACGGTTACCCATTTACTTTTTTCCATACAACTGACAGGCGGGATACTTAAAATAATGATATTTGAAATACGTCATTTATTAACTATCCCCGTATGTATAGTGGTGACAATCCATGTTAAGAAAATCTATTTACCTTATTTTTGAACTAATGTCTGGGGTGTTCTTAAATTAATATTATCTAGATGACGTAATTTATGGACGATCCCTGTATGCCTACTAGTCACATCTAACCTGATGTTAATATTCGTTTACTTTATTTTTTAATTTGTTACTGGGACTGGGGGATCTTAAAAATTATAATATTTGAATTACATAATGTATAAACGACTCTTGAAATGTGAATTATGAGTCATATGGTCATATGCACTTAACACTGTTTGTTTGAACTACGTGCTAAAGCACGTACCTATGTTCGTCATGTAATGTCTTTTGTGATTTTTCAAATTATATTAAAATGAGTAACACTGTTGGGATCGTCCTATATAATGTCAGCGTTAGTGCTGGTTGTATGAACGATTTGCAATAATAAAAAGCAATAAACTCAGTTAAGTCGTCAAAGCATATCCACAGACAAAATAACAACATCAGCAGCAGCACTTAATGCAGACCAAAGCAATATGTTATCTACTGCAGAAATTTCACTAGAGTTGATTTTAAAAGTAATTAATAAAAATCACAGCAGTGTAGTATCCTAGTTGAATAAAATGACAGAAAATATGGACGAAATACCAAAACTCAAAGCTAAAGTTGAAACCCTACACTAAAATATCAAAACTGTGCATTAAAAAATAATCAGCAAAGATGTTATGATTTTTAATCTCAAGAAGAATAATCATGAAACTGCAATACAAACAGAAGCTCTAGTAAAAAAAACTGTTTTTAAAACTGAAGATAGGCGAAATAGAAATTGACAACGTGCGCAGGATTGGACGGCCTAAGCAAAACCATGCAAGACCTATAGAAGGTCAATTTTTGAGAACCAAAGACAAACATACTATACTGAGAACCAAACAAATGCTACAGAACAACTCTAAAACTAAACACATCAGCATCGCACATGCTCTAACACCAAACGAACGTCGAATTAAAGAACATTTGCTGCGAATTGCTTCCACACAAAAAGAACGAAACCCAAATATCAGATTTCGTATTCAAAACTCAATACATACACCATGTGGATGACAACGGCCAAATTACTGCATTTAGACTAAATGGAAATGACGAAGCAGTGGAACTACCACGACAAGAATTTTGAGTCATCAAATTCTATAATCTACAGTAACGAGTAAGAAAATGAAGTTTTTATCATAGAATTGTATTTATCTACTATGCGTAAGCTATATGTATATTAGGTAAGTATAGTAAAGTTTTAAAAATCACTCTTTAATGAAATACTGTACCCGTAATGTATAACGTTGAGCATTATACAGGGACTATATATTGTTAAATATAGTCTTATAGATAGTCATCTAGTAACCATTTAAATTAACATGAACGTACAATAATTTTTTCCAAAATATTATGCAAAAAAATACATGATTATTACTGCACTCAAAGAAAATTATTGACTACAATAAAACGCAAGCGTACATATACGGAATAGAAGCATATGTAGTAAATAAAAGAAAAATAACTGTAATATTGTAACACCACGTTCAACAAGGCAAAATGAATTATGTGAACTATGACACAATAGGTCGGGACTTCAGCTCTAAATACATTTACCATATAAAAAATATTGACTTCGAATAAAAAGGGCAATAGGACAAGTCCCAAGAGCCTATAGACATTGAAAACTAACTAAAACTATATATCGTATACAAAATACGGGGAGGGGGGGCCCAGTTTCTTGATCACGTTTGTATACGATAAATCGGTGAGGAAGGGGAGGGTAGAAGGGTTCGACCCCTTGATCACGTATACACTATCAAATAGTGAAATAAACGGAAACTACAGTTTTAATTTCGCAAAACATCTAAAACCTAAACAGAAATATATCACTTTCTTCCTGGTTATTTTATACTTTGATTAGTGGGCCCTACAAAGGGTGAAAATTTTCTTGAGTGCGAACAAAGAAACGACAAATTGACTACATATTTATTGAATATTTTTATTTTTTAGTTTTTAACTTTATTTCTCTCTCTACAGTAAACGGATTAACAACTATGCAATATACTTGTCGGTATTAAAATTCAATTAGTACATGAACGGTGTTTAAATGTAAATACTAACGTTAGTAATTTTAAGTAAATACTTGGGATTTAAAACTTAATACATTCCAGCAATAAGCAATTAAATCTAAATACAGAGCACTTATATATGTCGTAGTCCAGAAGAAGTTTAGTCCACAAGCCGCAGATGCTTTTGGACTTGTCCAGAAGACGTTTTCGTGGAATCATTGCGTATGACCAATTCGGGCTCAATATAAAGGAATTCTACCAAAAACTAACACTTAACTTAACACTAACTTAACTTCTACATAAATGGTTTTTTCCACCTTGATGTATCTAGTTACATTGATCAATTGTTAAATACTTATTTCTAAACAATGTATATTTGTAATTGTGTCTTTTAGGCAAGTACGATTGTGTACCAGTGTAAATAAAGCTTTTTACTTTCTCTCTCTTTAAATCAGTGTGTTAAGGTGGAACTGTTGATAGGAAAACTCAATCAGTTACATTGCACGCATACTTTATCCTATATATTCATAATGAGATACCAATTTTGTTATTTTGGGTCTTGTGGTCTAGTCCACAGCAAGTCACTGGAGCTTGTGGACTAAACCGCTTCTGGACTACCACATATATAATTCCCAATTTGATTTGCGTGGCTGCTGCTGAATTAGCTATATATGGCATTTCCTGTAACAGTTGTTGGACATGTAATAAAGTCGGAGCTTAAATAGTAAACAGGTTTATTAAACACACTATATGGCAGTAGACGGGCCTGTAATAGTAGACGGGCCTGTAGTATTGGACTACTGTCAGCCAAACAGAGAACGAAGGCTGACCGATCTAGTACCGAAGCGCCGTTCTCCCAAACATAGTGATCGAAATGGTCTGGTCCGGACCAGTAAAATCTGGTCTAGTCTGGTCTGGTCTGGTCTGGTCTGGTCCGAGGATTTTGGACCAGACCAGACTTTTTCGGACAAGACCAGACCAGACCAGATTTTACTGGTCTGACCATATGCAGAATTTTTAAGAAATTTTGGCAGTATAATTTTGTTTTCTGCTCTTTTCTGTTGAATCAACTATGTACATATATATTTATGTCTTACACTTGAAATCAATTTTTTAAATGAGTGATATTTATTTTTTGAAAAATCTGGAACAAAATTTTAGGCGAAATTTCTGAAAAAAATTTTGTTTTGAGATTTACTGGTCCGAAGTGGTCTAGTCTGGTCTGGTCTGGTCCGGCCGTCAGACCAGACCATATGGTCTGGTCCAGTGATGTCGGACCAGACCAGACCATAAAACCCGGACCAGACCAGACCATTTCGATCACTACCCAAACACTCGAAGGCATGGGCTCCAGAATTGGAAATTGACGAAGGCAGCTCCAACGCACAGCTCCACACAGCTCCGATGCGCCTTGGTCCCTAGAAACGCTTGAGGCAGAAGGGGGTGGTAAAACGTTTTTATCATTGACGAGTCAAGGTATATATTTTTGACGCGTACATTAGAATAGAGGTACCTAACTACCTTGTCCCTTGTACTACATACTAAATTGTACTTCCACGTTCCTCTTTCACAGGTAGTTCAGGTAGTTAAGGTACTTAGGTACCCCACGGTAGTCCACAGTACTCCACAGCGTACAGCGTACAGTGGACGAAAAAAGATGCTCCTGTAGTCGGGGGTCGGCCCAGAAAGCAGGCGGAGTGGAAATTTCATAGTCGAAGGCATGGGCTCCACACAGCTCGACACAGCTTCAAAACTCGAGACTCGAGGAGTCCGTTTTATTTTTCTTGGAGGGCTCATATGCGCCTTTTTTTCGTCGAAAAAAAGACCGATCAAAAAGACGAGAACGACCGCATTTCGTTCTCGTTTGGCTTACAATGTATTGGACGGGTCTGGGACTCTGGGAGGTTGCAATTTGAATAGTTAACTGTGCCAAGCTTACAGGAAATACGGTGCCTCATTCATTACCATTTTGAAATACTTGACCGATTTCAATTTCAACGAGTTGTATATCATTTTTGAGCTTTTAAATAAAGTGAAACAAAACTATCAGTTTTCACTTCAGGCGCATACAAAACTTTTTATAAAAACCAAAAAAGATGTTTCAAAAACTAACTGATAAATCTGAATTAAGTTACATTGTCGAAAATTGATTCAGTTTACTTGCTTGCGCTTAGCAATGCCTTATATCACTGTTAAGGGCAGTGTTTTACGATTAAAATAGTGTCAATCTAAAACTTGCAAACTGTATTCAAAAATAATATTTCTTTGTTTTGTGGCCGGTTTCAAGGTTTTCAATGTTTGCTATATATTAAATGATATATTGAAGTTGGAAAATTTTTAAAATATGGGCTTTAAAAGTCTGAATCTCAAAATAAAAATTTTAAAATGTAGGTTTTTTATAAATATCAATACAAAAAGAACTAAAAACATTAAATAGGTACTAGGTTTGTAAAACTACATTTTTGCTAAGGTATTTCATGAAATGTGGTAATGTTGTTTTGAACATGAAATTGAATAAATAACAGGTATTATAAAAATGTGTATTTTTATGACAAATGTGTACGTATACAGGAAGGGGGGGGGGGGGTTGTCGTCAATGATCACGATTGTATACTTAGAGGGGGGAGGGGGTAAAAAAAGTCAAAAAAGTGTATACGAGATATATGCACGACGTCAAAAACTTCCATTTTTGCTAAGAAGCAAATCCGCTAACTTCCACTTTTAATTTAAATAAGCGATTTAGCTGAAAAATTCATAATTACATGGTTATGAAAAGTGCAAATTGTTCTAATTGCATATATTTCAAAACGCAAAACGCTCTAACTATATTGATGCAACCACTGCAAATTGTTCTAACTACATGATTTTAAAACTCGAATTGCTTCATCTCCATAATTTAAAAAATATGCTTGTATATGTGCACAAGTTGCACATGTAATTATAGTTTTTTTCTAAAGTAAAAACCATTCTAGTTGTTTGAAGCTACGGTACTGTGATTCTTGATTACAATTGATGCCTGCGACATGGAATATCATCTATCTTTTTCCAATACCATGTTATCGTAGGACTTTAACTTTCTAATAAGGAGATTGAATCTTTCTTTATGTTTCGGTAGATACGTGCATCGCAAGAAGTACTTTGTTTACGGCAGAAAGGCAATTCACGGTGACAAAAACGCCATTGGCGGTACAAGATTTCGTATTGGCTGTTAATTAGAAAAAGGGCTATTGGCGGTAGAGGCAAATATTGTAATTAAATTCATAAAATTGATTTTTCTTTGGGACCATTAGCGGTATTGAAAATAGTGTTCCTATTTCATAGGTTTTGCCTAATTTATGCAATAGTTCCCCTTAAATGTCAATTTAAAGTAGTTTGCATAGTAATGCTTGATGTAAGTGTTGCAGTCACGCATACTTAGGATCAATACATTTTTACGAGCCACCGCAACATGAAAGAAGAAGACCCTTCTCAAGAAAAAATTGAGAAGGTGTAATAATACGTGGAAGTTTGTTAGATCCTTTGAAACATTAGAGCAAGCACAAATAAGAATTGCTGACAACTGGAAAAATAACTATTCAAACAAGATAACTGCCCGAGATTTATTGGTGACAGTGAATTACTGTTGTCGTCATGGAAAGAGTTGTGCAGCGAAAGTACCATAAGTGCCCCCTAAAGTTAATGGGCGTGCATCGTACTTTGAATTGGGAGGAAATGGATTATGGTAACTTACCAGAAGAAACCAAGATACGTCTATTATATTTGCAAAAAGAAGCTTTCAGGAATTTATTCCAACAAGGAAGAGAAAGATCTAATAATTTACTACAATCCATTGAGTTTAGTTTCATATTCAATTTTAAAATTTTTGAAATATTAGGTCGACATCATGAAATAAGTTTTTAAGTTTCTTTTCAAAATAAATATTAAAACTAACAACAAATAGGACACATTTATTATTAACAGCCAATGGCCCCAAACCCTCTACTACTAATTTGTTACGCGATAATTAACAGCATATGGCCCTCCCCCCTTACCGCCAATGGTCCTGCAGCCCTTTGTTTACTATACCTTTTAGATAATAAACTGCATTATATTAGTCTGGAACAAAGAGCCTGCCTTGTGATATTCCAACACGTTCACCAATTGGATTTATGTGGTTAATGTTGATTCATTTGAGTCGTATGAATCATATTATCCAATTAGGCAGTTACATTTAACTGCGAATGGTAGTTGTTTTTTTTCTACCTAATAATACCTAGCGTACTTTTAGACAACGTATCACCAATGGTCCGTCCTGATGCTACTACTGTCCCCTATAATTCCTTAGAAGCTAAAACCTTTTAAAATTTTAAATCCATTTATTTAGCACTTTTCCTTGATTAATAACAGTGCTTGCAAGGCCAACCAAATAAATTACTTTTGGGCAGCAATTTCTTTTCTTACAAAAAAACGTTTTTTAGGTTGTATGGATGTTTTTCTCTAATAAACCAAAATGTTGTAATATAAAAAAAAATTGTAAATGATTGAAATGTTCTATTTACTTCATTCTAAAAAGTTGCAAATTGTTCCGTTTACATTTTTTTTAAGAAATGTTTAATTTTTATCTGCATGATTTTTAGAATGTCCAAAAACATTCATTTGCTTATTTTTTGAAAGTTATAATAGTTTTTTTTGAATATTGATTAAACACGCAAAATGTTATATTCACATGTTTTTTAAACATTTAGGAAGCAGCTGGCTGCATTATTCGGCTCTAGCTCCATGCATTCAAAATTCGACCCTTCAACTTAAATGAATTAAAATATTCATTACTTAGGTAATCATTCAAACTTCACTAAATAAAATGGGGTTTCGATTCTGTTCCTTTTCTAAACCATTAAGCGCACTATAATAAGTATGTATATTTGTAGGAAAATTTATTGTATTTAATATGTTACACGTTTTATTGCATAAATAATAAACGTAAAATATCTGTAACATCATTCTGACTGATATTTTTCAAAAAGGTGAATATTAAAATCGGCACTTGTTAGTCATAGAACTAACCAACCGTGTAAAATTTTAGCAATTTTTTTTTAGAAATTCTAAAGTATATCGCACAAATTTAAACGCTCTAAAAGTGTTTCTGTTTTTAAATAATATATAATTAGTAGGTACTTTCAAATTAAGGATCCTTTAAAAGAACAGCTTTGTAAGCATTAATACAGCCATGACCAACTTGGTTATTGGGATATTCCTTCTCTTTCTTATTTGCACAGGCCTGGCCGTCCTCGTATACTACAGTGGGGCTACAACTCAAGCGAAGATTGTTTATAATATCGCTCACGCCCAATGAAGAATTGTGGCTCCGCATGAGTGCAATAGTGCCGGCCACAAAGGCGGCAGCTAAAGGAGTTCCAGTCACCGCTTGAAAAGTTGCGTTAGGTCCAATTGACAAGACGCCAGCGCCTGGTGCACCAACGTCAGGCTTAATAACGTCCTGCGCAAGATGTGGAGGCCCTCTGCTTGATTGCGTATTGACTTTAGTTGTTATTTTTCCAGTGGCCTTGACACGCTCTAACATCCCAACCCCAATCACCTTAGTGGAAGATGCGGGATAAAGAACTGAAGCACAGTCGGGTCCATGATTTCCAACTGGAAAAACAGGGACTATGCCGTCTTTAAGCCAACAGTCTAGCATACTATCCAAGTAGTCTATGTTATCAACTTCCGGCTTAAAACCCCAATTATTAGTCACCACGTGAGGTTTTTTACCGCAGTCAGGGTCCGTGCCATCCGGCTTAGTGGGACAGAGCATCCACTGTGCACATTTCAAGCTGGCGCTCTCTGTGCATATTTCAGTAGTGCAGGCTTGGCAAGCGATCCACTTAGCATCTGGAGCGACACCTATATTACCATCCGCTACAACGATCCCCATATAAGCTGTTCCATCCCCTGTGGTATCCGAAGGTAATTGTGTGTTATTGTTAGCATCAAACCAACCATAATTTGTACGCCACTTTTCACTAAGATGTATATGGGTGTGGTCCACTCCGGGCCCTATTATTCCCACAACTATATTATGCCCAGTTATCCCCTGCTTATGGAGATCCTCCATATTCAACAGAATTTGACCCCAGTACTCAAAATTTGTTGTTTTTCTTGATTTGGTAGGATAAGAGGGTAATTTAGAGGTGACACTCACTACTGTATGTTTGATTGGGGAGAACTCCCGTTCTATCCTTATTGTTTTGACATCTTTGTCATTTTCTAGCATTTGCTTAACTGAAGGGAGATCAGTGCCACGAACTATGATTAAATTGGTGATCCATAGGGGTTCTATAGTTATTTTTGTTGAGCGTGATTTAGACTCGGAATTTAATTTTTTTAGAATACTTGCTTGAGTTGTTTTTGCATGATCTTGTAGATATTGTGAAATTGAGGAAGAACCGTGTCTGGACGTTGGTTTGCAGGGGAAAGTTGCCGGGTCGACGCATTCTATTTCGTGTCCATTGCAGTCAGGCGCATGTCTTAGCTCAATCATGATTCCGCCTATATTTTCGTAATATAATTATAAGTTAACATTTTGTTTTAGCAAATTTGAACAAACAATAACGGCATTTGATAGAAAAAGATGTTTCATTTTGTATTTTTAATTTATAGAAGAAGTAGCAATGCATCAATTATTTAAATAACTCACGCGACGATTTTGTTTTGCTTTCATTAGTGGTAAACGGAGTACATTGATTATTATCTGTAATACAGTTAAAAACAATACTCACCGTTTCAATATGCAGTGTGAATAAAGAATTAAAGCTATTTAACTAATATTGGTAAGTAATTTTAAAACTAGGCAATTCGTGTAGTCATGCTAATATAGCAAAATATTACAATTTTTATATACCACATTTTTTCCACTTTAACCATGAAACTGGGATTCTTGGCGTTACATTATGTTCCTCAAGCTTTGAAAACAATTTTTTTGTAGTTGCAAATTGATTTCGAAATTGACAGAGACCCTCGGCTAAGCCTGAGTGGAGTAGCGCAGCTTGGCCAAGACTCCATTCTAATAAAAATGTGTGTAGTATTTGTAAAATTGGCTATAAATAAAATTAATAATTACAAAATCCAATAGGGTCATACGTACTAACATCAATCAAGATTTAATTTTTATAAAATTCTATTTAACTTACGTGCTGCAAAAATTGGGAAAAAAACAAAGAGTGCTCGAAATACATGTGCCATTTTATATTGTTAAGATTTGAAGTAAAATATTGTGACTAGATTGGTGTCATTTATGTTTGACAATTGAACAAGCTTGATAAGAAATTTTTTTATTCCTTTACAAAGTCGCCGCTCGCCTGTTTACGACACAATGTACTTCACGGTACAAAATACAACAAAACATAATGCTATAGAGAAAGTGGTCTATAAAAATGGTCCGCTGTGTTTAAGTACGTTCTGTAGCGATTGGACTGTATATGATTAATTTTTATTAACAAATTTAATTTTATAGTACAAAATTGCTAGCAATGAAAATAAATTAAATACAAAACAATTACTGATAAAAAATAAATAAAAATATCGCATAAGCAATTATTGTTTTTGATTACCAACATTGCAATTGCTATAAATAAAAGTATTATTGTGATTTTTGGAAATAATGCACAACTATATCCTACTGCGGGCTTCAGCAAGTGCTTTGCAGCTGATATTGTAATAAATAAGAAATAAGACAACACTTTTAGGATGTCAACTATGTTTTTATTGGATTACGTTTTTTTTTGTCTTGTGAAAATAGTACAGTGATCATGTAATGAAAAATGTTTACTGCGTAGTGGTATCGTGCAATCGTAATTATTAGTAAAGTGTTATGATAACAGCTATTATTTTCATTTGCATAATTTTAGGTTAACATTTACTTACAATAGATCATTTAATTAAAGTACGATAAAAAATTCAAATCAAACTCACGATCAGAGCTGAACGGACGCAAAGTTCGACATTTCCCTTACTTTAACGAAGAAAGCCAATTGTTAGGTAGGGCTTCGCTCGTACTACACTTGACCACTTAACGCCGGCCTCCGTCAACTTCAGTAATGAATGGATTCGTAGTAACGAAGGTAATGCTATCAGTTATACTAATTATCCTGAGAAAATTCAAAATGCCTGAACGTACATATGCACTTCGCTTAATTGGTAATTGCAGTAGTATTACACCTGGATCTTTGTTTTGCAGGAAAAATGCTCCAAAGATGTTGTTTCATCCTCCGTCTCGGTCTCAGGTAATGACAAATGTGGTAATATAAATATTGGCGAACAGATTAGTGCATTTAATGATCTTAAAGAAGGAATAAAAGAAAAAGTGCTCAATAATTTGGCATCGACCAAGGAACGTCATGCGCAGGAAATTTCATTTATTGTTAGAATCATAGTTCCAATTAAGTAGAATTAGTATCGCCGTACAGTTCTTGCAAGGCCGGACAATGTGGACAGCACAGTTTTTTCAAAAAACCAGTAAATGGGACATTTTGCACCTTTCAAAAATATGTGAATATAAAATTTAGCACATTTTAAAAATATGAAAATAATTTATACTGCATTTTTTTAAATCATGCAAATAAAATATTTAACTTTTTTTTAAATTTGTAAATATATCATTTTGCAATTTTCAGAATAAGTAAATATAAAAATTTTGCACTTTTGTAAAACATGGTGTACAACAACATTTTTGTTTACTTAAGAAAACATTCAATAAGAACTTCAAAATTATTAGTGGGTTTTTATAGGAAGAAATTACAGTCTCAGGTCTAATTCCTCCGTCCGGCCCTAGATTCTTGAATAATAATAATAATAGAAGACTTTATTAGTCAACTGCTTTCATTACAGAAAGACAATATTATATTGACAATTAAACAGTTAGTTTTTATTTCTACCTATTTCGTACTATGACATTCAGGTATTTTTCAAACGATCTTAACATACTTACCTAGGTTGAAAAATGTCTGGCGATAAAGGAAATGCATTTATGGCAACCAGGATCACTTTTAATTTTAACTAATTATTTTTTGAAGTTTTAGTGTGGCAAAAACGTTGAAACTTGAGCAGCTCGCCTCATACCTAATTTTAATTATGGAAACAGCTCTAAAAATAATTGTTTCAAATCTAAGGCAGGTAATAAGGTAGACATTGTTTTAGAAATTATATAAACATGCGTTTTGCCAACATTTTATGTATCAGTGGTACGCAGTGTACGTGCTCTACTACAAAGAAATTGGGATTGGATGACATTGAGGTGATAGGACTTTACGTGGGAGCTAGAGGCACCATTACCAAATTTTTTCTGGATTTTATGAGATCACAAGCAATACCATCATTTCTTATTGAAGATATCGTTACGACAGTGCTGAAGAAATCAGTCCAAATCTGTCAACATCACTTGTTTTCAACTGTCCCTAATGTTTAGGATTTTAAATTAAATAATTAATTTTTCTTTCAAATCGCATAATCTTGATATAAGCAAAAATTTGATTCGTATACTGAGTCCATTGGGCTATCCTTTGTGTAGGACAGTGTCAATTTTATTTTTTCTGAATAAAGTTGTCTTTATATATAGTTTGATTTTTGCTTGTAATTCGATGCACAAAACTATGATACGCATGTTATTGATATGTATGTACGTGTATGATCAACGAAACAACATACATAGTACTTTATTATAACGTTAATTGCATACGTGTGTAAGCATTTTTTCAAATTGTGAATCGATTTTATAAGTAATTAGTATCGTAGAAAAAACGAATATAGTTTGGTACTCAAAATTACATTGTTTGCATAATCGTGGGCAATAAAATAATTATTACATGGTTTTCCTCTGACTCTTATTTTTAATACTTACTTGCTGCTGTTGTACACAGTATTCTTTACAGCTCAGGACTACGAATCACAATGTTCCTAATAAATCTATAAGCAAACCTAATTAAACACTTTAATGACTCTCCAAGGATATGCACAGTGTATACCTCCCTACAGTAAATTTTTATCACTATACTAATTATAAGTGCGTTTATCTTCTGCAAATTACGTGGACCATTCGGACGAATACATTTAGAATAATAATTGCAAATAGTTATAATAAATTCAAAAAATATTTTAAAATCAAACATTACAGAAAAAAGCATTGTGAGATTGTGACTACTTGCAAAAAAAATTTAAGTAATGATAAGCATTATTTTCCTAAGTACACTGGTTGACATCGTTACCAGAACTACAGCATTTTATAATGATGCCACGGATGGTAATAAATGGACATACGGCGTAGTGACCTTCAAAGTATTTAGTTCGAATGGCGATGTGAAACAATTTATGATAAATAAATTTACGGACAAAATAAAAGACGTCGGACTCAACAAAGGGAAGAAATATCGATGGCTTGTCCATGACTGCATGTCAAAGCATACTCAAATCCATGAATTAGCTAAAGGTACGATGTAATTATACCTTTATTTTCTAAATTCTAGTTTTTAGTTTAAAGTTCAGCATCTCATTTGAGTCTACAGTAGCTAAATCGTTTGTCATGTGCCATAGCCTGAGCTTAAAAAATGTATGATAATTTGCTATCTAATATTTCTGTTAAAACGAGTATGGTCATCTCCTCCCTAAATAAGAGTGAGGGAGGGAGATCATACCTGAGTTTACCACATCCCGTCACCATGAGCATCTATGAAACGCCTGAAAAATTGTGGATTAATTTCAGTCCCTATTTAAAAATTTTGATAATTTAATAAATATAATAATGAGGGTGTAAAAGATGGTAAGGGTCAGATGGTAGTATTTAAGTTAATAAAGGGGGTGTTCCACCACTCCGGAGGAGGCCGGAGACCTATGAAGATGGGGGAGGGAGGCTCAACTGAAACTCCAGTCGAAGCGCTCCAGCATAGCTACAGATGGTAAGAATGCAAATTTTTATTATTTTAATTTTAAATGCATAATTTATTTAGACTTGGATTTATGCTTTATTTTTAGCGTTTAGGATTCCAAGAGCAGTGTAGCTCGGTGGCTGAGGTCAAGGCTGAGGATAATGTCATCCACGGCCATGGCCTCGCCACCACGAGCTCCCGACTCCATGAGGGACTACGGAACCACATCGACCGTTGACGGCAAACGGAGCATGTACACGGTCGGGTGGTCCATGGTCCCTCAGTTGGAGATTCGGTCTGCTCGGGAAATTTTGCCAATTCTATTTTATTGCCAATGAGGATGAGAGGAGGAGGGAGAAGACTGACTTATTTTGCTTCTCATTTCAGGAGGACAAGCCGGCGTGAAGGTCGGAGGCCTGGATTTTGAACCAATTGAAGGTAAGTTTTATTTTTATTCATTTAGGTTAATTATATTTCGTTTATGTTTCAGGAGGGTCGTTGGGGAGGTGGTGCTGACTCCGTGCCCAGCAACCACATCCAGCCCAGAAAGGACGGAGAGGTGCGGTGGAGAGTGTCCTGGCCATAAGGGAAGGCATGCAAAGGACACACACCGCACCATTACCACCTGTCCAGGCCGACCAACGACCCTGAATTTTGGATGCCAATCAGGTAAATTTATTTATTTCTACATTTTATTTTAATTAGATTTTAGTTTTATTTAGTTTAGTTAATTTTGCCAATGTAGTTAGTTGGGGAGGTTGGGTGGACGATGGCAAAGCCATGTTGCAGGGAATGGCGAACAGTGTCACCGCTCCATCGACCACTCCAACTTGGAGTACAAACCCGCAAAATACAGCATGTGCTGCGGGTTCGATCCTCCCAGTCTCCCCTCAATTTCTGATTTATTTTTATTGATTTTGCCTACTTTGTTGTATGAACCGAAGTCCGTAAATTACGTCAAGCGGGTTCAGAGAACCACTGCTGACGACTAATGAATGAGCCAATTATTTTAAATACAAATG
Organism: Dicyrtomina minuta; assembly: GCA_949802685.1. Classification (NCBI taxonomy): domain Eukaryota; kingdom Metazoa; phylum Arthropoda; class Collembola; order Symphypleona; family Dicyrtomidae; genus Dicyrtomina; species Dicyrtomina minuta. The sequence goes on along the minus strand of OX461808.1, from coordinate 86,588,306 downwards.
ATGTTAACTGAAATTTATGTTTCTTAATTCTAGATTCCATGGCGGAAGAATATGAGAATCAATAGAGGATTGCCAATATAAATGAGAACACTCAACGAACGAAGATGAGAAGGTAAGTTTAAAGGATAAATATTTATATTAATTATTAAATCAAAATTGGAAAAAGTAAATTCAAATCAAATGAAATATTTCCCTTTCGACATAAGGTCGAGGGCCACAACTGAATAATAATCATTAATTCATGTTTTGTTTCGCTTTCAGGTTTTCGTCCAAATGATTTACAATATAATGGATTACAATAGAATAATTTATAACTGATACGCTTACGGATGCCACGGGCGTGGCATCTGAGATTTCCGATTCCCGGTCCAGATTACTTACAGGTAATTCACAATATATAATTTCGATATTTATATAATTTATATTATTTGGTCCAATTGACCTCACGTTAATTTATAACAAACTTAAGAAGAACTCGTAGAGAGGAATCGCGAACACAGTGAACACCATGAATAAGAATAAGAATATGTAAAAGTTATCAGATTTTCTCTTTTTCTTAATTTTAGTTCCCTTTTGATGGCACCAGCAGGAACCATGGGGACAAACCCCCTGAGTGGTTCTTATTGCTTTTGGAGTCTCCATGTTCCTCGATTCCTTTCTATCCATTTTTCTATCAATTTTCCAGAAGGGAAATTGAAAAAGAAATTAAAGATTTCGAAGGATTTTTGGAAGAATTCGTGTCGGAGACCCTCTCTTCTTCGCGGCGTGATTCATTCTGCCTTAGCTAGTTCGCCTCCGCTCCTTCCTCGCTTCGTCTCCTGTCGCCTCAGGAAGCATCATTTAATTCCTTTTGTGGCTCATAGACGCTGTGTGGTGGAGGGCTGCGATTTTCATTTATTTTATTATCTCCTTCCATGGATTTTCCTCACTCTCTGTCAGATGGCCGATGCTGTCTGGAGAATTTGAGGAGAATCTGTGGGAGGACGTGTCGTGATTTTGATTCCTTTCTCATCATCCCCTCGTAGGGCTCCGTGTCCTCACGGAGGGTATGGTCTGAAAGGATTGGAATAGAAAACACGACACGCAATTACATTTTAACCTTTTATTTATATTTTAGTATAGACCTTGGAATTGGATCTGATTATTTTCTGAAGGAATAAAATTTTTGAATCCTGGACCGGTGGAATTTGGAATTAATTCATTTTTGCGCTTTATTTAGTCAATTGGCAAAATTCATTAATGTCATATTCGTATATAAAATTTTTACTGGACTTGGAATGGAAGTTACACGTAAATCTGTTGAGCTTCCTATGGCTTAACTTAAATGCATAGCGAAGTTCTTTTAACAAAATAATAACTTTAGTAATTAAACAATAACTTGGCAAATCTACCTCAAGATCCTATGACTTAATTATTTATGCATAGCGATCTGATTCTCTACTTAGTCAATTCATATTTCATTTGAAAACGCAACGATTTTGGTTCGTCGGATAATTCATGTTTTCTAAGCTAATCTATTTATGCCTAAGAAATATCCTGCGTCTTATTCTCTAATGCGTAGCGATATCACTATTCTAAGCATCTAATTCTAATTTCGAAAATCAAAAGAGATAATGGGAAAACAAAATGAAATGAAATTATTTCTACATCTCTAACTAATTTACGTAGAGATTTTAGGTTCATACAAATGCCGTTCCAAAACAAAGACATAACGTTTCATAGAGATCACGAAATATATAATATTTTTACGTAGAGATTATTTTAATAAGTCTTAATTTTATTAACGGAAGTAAATTTTTATCTTTAAAGTAAACACCGCGGGTCTTGAGACTATTTATTTTCACCGGGTATTTGGTTTAATTCATTAATTTTTCGAAGTTATTTTCTTAAAGGGGAAAATTTAATTGGGACGAAGGATTCTCATCAGGGGTGGGATGTCTTCTTCATCGACTGGGGGAACACTAACCATTGCACGAACGGGAGTGGGATCCACTGCTATTGGTTGTTGGAGATCCTGGGGATTGCTAATTGATTCTTCCTCTGGATTATCGGGGTGGACCATTGGAAGGACGTGCTGGATGGGAGCTTCTGGAGATGCTTGCGGCATGGGTATATGTAAATTCCCTTGTATTGCAGCTAAGCGTAATGGAGCATACCATTCAGTTTCTTCATTGGCCAGTAATCGGACCGGTGGAATGATCGCAGGCACAAATACAATCAAAGTTTCTGTCGGGATGATAGGTGCAAAGCTTCCTGGTCCTGACTGAAATTCGTATTCCAGGCGCACATTGAGATTGTTCACGTGCATGGCTAGCAGATCCCTGAGTCCATACGGGTTATTTGGCCTTAGGATTGTGTTTGTTCTCCCAGGTCCTAGCCATAATTCAAATCCCGGGATGACTTCGAAGAGGACTCGATATGGAAAATTTGACCTGGGATCCACAACCAACATCTGAAAGCGTTGTTGTAGGTAAACCTGGTATACTATAGCAAGAGCCATAGTCCTGACTGATCGAGCCCCCATTTGGACATGGGGCATGATCGGTCTTGGGTTGTCCGCGAACGCAGGAACCGTGATCGTAGTAGGATTTGGATTTTGAACATTCAGTCCCCCGTGTCCTATTTGCGTGGACTTATCTTGTCGGTTTAAATTTACCCGTAAGACTGCTGCATCCGCGGCGGTCGGGGGTTTATAGCTGGTGGAGGCGATTGGGTTGATTTGTGGCCCTGGTTGAGAGGTCGTCAAGCGACATGTGGCTTGGTCGTTTGTAGGAGACGACGGCGATGGTGTCGGACGTTGAATGCGTTCTGCCCGAGAAGGGAATGGAACTCCCCTTCTTTCGTAATCTTGTCGAATAAAATCGATGTCCCTCCTACGTCGATCTGCCCAGGACATCGTCTTTCTTCCCCGAGCGTAGGGAGAGTATCTGCTTTGTTCAGAGTAATTTAGAGGCGGCCGCCCACCCAATGCTGCAATACCCCTGGGTTGTCGGCTTACTTCGATGGAGGCATCCGGCGTTTTCTTTGATGTCGGAGTACGACCTCCTGTCGAAGTTAAGTCATATTTTCGGCCGACAATCTTCGGTTTACCTTTTGAGGTGGATGGCTTTGGCGCGGAGATGGAAAGCGGCTGAGGAGCTTTCGAGCCCGATTTTAAAAGATGAGGGCCAGAGCTTGCAGGAATAGAGGATTTTGCTGCTGCGATAGCGGCCCTGGCTATCTCCGCTGTGACTTTTGGAGCTCTGATCGTTGAGTGGGACGACGGAGGAGCAATGGGTCTTCGTACGCTGGAGGGACCTCCCATCTGAATGACAGTGTTGTGAGGAGATTTTGGTACTAATTTCCATTGATACCCAGGCCGTCCCTGGTTTTTGGCTCTGTAACCCGGATGTCTTTGTCTCATGCGGGCATGTTTATTCCGTAGCAGACGTTTTTCAACTTCATTTTTCTTTGTTGGTCGCACCGGGACATACTCCATATTGGGATCATTACTGATGGGGCGATTTTTGTTTGTTCGCCAGCGTTCACGCCTAACGCGTTTTGGTGGAGTTTGCGAAGGACGTGGACGTGGCGGCGGAGCTTTTGACGAAGTTGAAGGCGTTGGGACTCTTGGGCCCAAAGAGACTCTTGGCGATCTTCGTGCGAAGCCTTCTTTAGACGGGTCGTATGCCCTCTTTACTACGTCTTCAATTCGCTGTTTTTCTTCATCTGTATCAGCGGTTGTTTCTGCTGAGGATGATGATGAAGAAGGAGCATATGCCTTTTTTGGTACCTTTTTAATCTTTTGTTTTTCTTCATCGGTGTCAACCTCGGTTGATTCAATGGAAAAAGACGACGATGAAGATGGGGTCAGCTTCCGCTGTTTGTAGGGGTCATATGAATATTTGACTGCCTGTTTTAATTGATCCCCTTTTGTTTCTTCGGAATCGGAAGATGATGAGGAAGATGACGACGAACTTGAAGATGATGAAGACATCTAATTATAGAAAGAAAAGGGAAGAGAAACTGGAAATGATTAAGTTGTTCATTTTTGGAAAGTCAATGTTTTTCTCTTCACTCGAAGCACTGATTAATTTGATGTTAAAATGAGTTCAAACATCGATGTTTCACCGGTGTTTGCATTTTAAATAATGTTTTTCACTTTTTAATTTTAATTATTTTTAAACTAAATTTCTGATCCTGAAGGGATCAGAAGGGAAAATCTTATAAATTATTTGTATTGATCTCTTTTAATTTTTATGATCTCTGTTTTGGAGGTTTACCCTTGAACCGGCAAAATTTGTAGCGGTGTCCACCACCGCAATGACCGCAATGCCTAATTCTTTTCTTTTTAGGCGGTTTAAAAAGGGGGCAATCTCTAAAGATGTGCCGAATATCCCCTTTTATTGACTGCTCCCTACAATTCGGACATTCCCTAAGTTTCGAACTAAATTTTGTTTTAATGACCACGTTATTAAAGTTATTTGGTCGCTCGTGGGCTTGGCCTTCGGCGACTAAGTTATTTTCTTTTTGCGCGGAGGCGGAGGCTGAAGGAGCTTCCGAGTCTGCATTAACTTTTGAAGGGAATTCCGGATCTGGGTCCCAGTTTATGGTGTTAGTAGGGCTCTGTGGTGAAATTCTGAGCTCCTGGGTGTCTGGTCCTAACCAGAAATCTTCTTGATCGGAGGGAACATTTCCCTCGTCACTGTCGCTGAGTGATATCTCCATTCATTACTGCGATATAGGATTTTTACACAATTAATCTTACATCCTACCTAATTTTAGAGATATCATTTTTAAATTTTGTTGATATGTTTTTGATTTTTATAATTTCTTATTGATAATTAAGCATGGGGGTTCAGGGGTGGGATTCCGCATGTGAGCATTGGTTTCCCAGTGAAATACTTTACCCAGTTCGCATCGCGCTGGAAATAATCAGAGATCCGATGCTCATATGGAAATCGCAATCCTGAATCCCCTCGTAATTTTGTACTAAGGGTTCGAATTGTTCAGAAGGAAAATTTTATTTAGGAGATTTTTGAGAATTTATGTTTTTATTCTGAATCTGATGGTGATGGGAGGAAATGAGAAATATTGTCATGCATCCTTCCCATGCACTTTATCATGCTGTTGATTAACCGAATTGATTTCGTATTTTCCTTCCGGGCGGTGGGAGAGGAACTTGGTTCCTTATCCCTATTTTTACGGGGTTTTGGAGGGGGATCTCTCCTTTGAGCAGCAGAGCTGGTACCTTGTTCGGGGGCTTTTGAAAGTGCTCTTCTCGAACGAGTGGCTACTCCAGGTCGACGATCACTATCCGTTAGGGTGCGAGGGGTAACCTCGCGATTCTTTCGCCGAGTTTTCTTTTTCTTACGATTTACAGATTCTTCATCTGTGTATGAGCTGGGATCTTCAGTCGTTTCTACCTGAGATTCAATTGTTTCACTCTCGGAGATCTGTTGAGCTTCATCTCTTTTTGGAGATTCAGTTCGAGATTTCCTCTGAGTGGGGGTTGCGTTAACCCAAAAACTTTCACTATTTCGCTTCTTTCTAGGAGATTTACTTGGGCGAAAGTTTGACTGAGGTTCTCTGCTTGGGGCAGAATTGGTATTTTCTTTTCTGTTATGCGTACTTCTTGGTGGAGTGTAATTTCTAGCTTCACCGAATTGTGAAACGGGGTTATTAGGAGGGGATGGGGTTCTCTCTCCGCTGATTCTGGTAGGTGGGGAATTTTTGGATGAAGAAGTCCTGTCCCTGCTCCGATTTGGATCACTCCGGGAGTAATCCCTATGGGATAAGTTTATGTTCAAATTGATATCCTGTCTCGGAGAAGATTGAGTGGAAATCTGATTTTCCTGGAATCTAGCTCTGGGAGATTGACTACTTAACTGCGTCTGAATTCTACTTTCCCTGACCTGCGAATCTGAGGGGTCAACGTGAGAAGGCGAATTTATATTCGCACTTCCGTGATTGCAAGAATCTTCGGCGCTCTGAGGCGGAAGTGGAATATTTTGAGTTTCCCCAGTCCAAGAATATTCGGGACACCTGGGAAACTGGTTTTGTTCTTCCCTGAGACTAGCTTGATTCTGAGCTGAGGGGCTCAAAATTTCTTCAGCAAGACTAAGATTTTGCGGGGTACGATTAGAATTAGAATGGACTGAATTTTGTGGTGAGGGGTTGTTTGTGATTACCGGCGAGGTTATTGCTCTTGGTTCTCTGCCTTGGGTTTGATGGGAAACTTCCCCTCTATTTGATCGTGGATTCGAATTTTGACTACTCTCGGTACTCCACGGGAGTAGTTGATTTTCAATTTCAATATTGTTTTGCATGCGTTCAAATCTTTCTCTAATATTTTGAACTGTATTTTTATTAAATGGATAATTTAAATTTAATTTCGTAGGTTGAATTATTGAACTGTGAGGCGTTCCAAGTGGTTCGTTCCTCAAAAAATTTTGGGGGCTGGAATTTCTTTCCAAACCGGCGAAGGAGCAAGTGCCCTCCATGCGGGTGAGGGAAGGAATTTCAGCGGAATAAGGAAGTTCGAAGTCGCCTTCGGAGATCCTTTGAGTGGGGATGTCTTGATGATTGGAGCCTGCAAGAATGTTGTGGCTGCTCATCTCATCATCAAAGACCTGAGTTTCCTGTCTATCATTGTGAGTCGAGCCTGCAAGAATATTGTGGCTGCTCATCTCATTAATATGATTGACAGGTGCGCTTCTGTTGCTCGAGCTTTCGGAACTGCTCAAGCCACTAATAGCGCCGGGAAGTCGGATTGGACCAGTGGAGCTCGAAGCGTCGCTTCGTGGATCTCTCTCTGGTTGTACTATTTTCTCCAGATCTAATGGAGATTCTAAAGAAGATGTTGAAGATTTGTCTGAAGTTTGGACCCGATGTGTACATCCGTCTGGGTCTTGAGAAATAATATTCAGACCATCCCCGACATCACCCCCAGGCGTTTTACTAAACGCCGACATATTAACGAAGGATGGACGGGAGGGTCCAATGTGCGGGGCAGCGATGTCGGGATTGAGTGTGTTAGGTGGAGGAGCACGGGCATTCCAAGAGGAATGAGAACCATCCGTACTTCTCATGCTTTGTAGGTGAGGATGTGACGCATCTGTGTCGTCACATCTCGGTAAATTTTCTGAAGATGAAATATGTTCCATTAGGGTTTGGACAGGAAGATCTGCCGAAGAATTGAAATCCCCACGGGGTAATACATCTACCATGGGGGTACCATTTATTTGAGGTGGATCCTCAGTGGGATCAAGACGGGGCTCCGCGAGGAAGACCTCTTCCGCTGGGACAGGCCGTAAGTCGTTCAACCAGTCGGAGTCAACGGCAGATTCCTCCGGAGCGGGCAGGGGTTCACCTGTAACATATTTACGTAAATTATGGCCATGGGTCAGGCGGAGCTGACGTTCTGGCAGAAAAACATTTATGTCGACATTGTGTGGACATAGAAAATACGAATGTATATTTTCATTAACACTATAGACTTTATAAGGCCCCGTGTATTTCATGATAAATTTGGATTTGGTACCGGCTGGACGCGTGTAGTTGCGCTTCCAGACCAAGTCACCGATTTGAAATCTTACAGCGGGATGCCTTTTATCAAACGCTAATTTTCTCTTTAATTGACTCTCACAAGAGTTTTGAAAGGCTTGCATACGGACGCGAAACATTTCGCCTATGCGCACCTGTTGCTGTTCCAAATCCCACTCGGGATTCAGATGATCATCTAATAAATTTAAATTACGATTAGGAAGGCTAATGCCATGAAGAAGAAAGTAAGGAGTGAACTTAGTACTGGAATGAGGCGCACTATTATAAGCATTCTGAACTGCTGGAAGTTTTTCATCCCAGTAACGCTTATCTTCGAATTGCAACTTCTTGAGAATGCTGCCGAAGGTGGAATTAACGCGTTTACAGAATGCGTTTGATGAAGCGTGATATGGAGCAATGGTGATGCGTGTGATATTATGTTCTAAACAAAACTTGAGATATTCCTTAGCTATGAAGGCACCTCCATTGTCAGAGACAATGCTCTTCGGATGATGTTGTTGGACGAAGGGTATGAGATGCTTGGCGAAATCTTCCCAACTAGTGGAACGACACGGAAAGAGCCAGAGAAAACGTGTGCATTTATCGATAATTGCTAGAATATATCTATGTTGTCTAAAAGTTTTGTCCAGAGGACCCATATGGTCCACTGAAATTCTATGAAATGGAACTTGAGGAGTGATCATCACATGCAGTGGTCCCTTATTCTTTCGGTTGATCTTCGCGAACCTTTGGCAAGTTTCGCAGGTGCGGCATACATTTAAGATTATTTTATGCATATTGAAGAATCAGAATTTGTTCTTGAGTATCTGAGAAATTTTGTCACTACCTAGGTGAGATTGCTTATGGAAATCCTGGGCTGCTTCCTCCGATAAAGGATATGGAAGTACCGTTAGCCACATCGGACCTAAGGGGTCGCAGTTGATATGTTGTAGAAGCCCTTCTTCTGTGAGCTGATAATCCTTCCTGTATTTATTTTCGCCTTCAAATTTATTTGCCCTATCTTTTTCTAATGACTTTATAATCTTGAGGCATCGGGGATCGAGCCGTTGGCTAGCGACGATCTCGTGATCCAAGTCGAGGGTAGCGAGGTTCGGATGAACAATCTCAGCATCCCGAAGACTACGGAGGTGAACGGTGGTTTCGGGCTCTCCCGGATTTTTCCATTCTTGATTTGGAATATCTCTTGGTGGTCTGCTTAAACCATCAGCCATTTCATTATTCTTGCCTTTGATGTGGTAAATTTTGATGTCGTAGGAGCTCAATTTGAGACTCCAACGAATGAGTCTTGAATTAACTTCAGACGTCTTGAGGATGGATGTCAACGCAGAATGGTCGGTGTAGACATGGATTGTTCTGCCCAACACCAAGCTGTGTTGTTTGGCAAGGCCATGGATGATCGCATAGCACTCTTTTTCAGGAGTGGACCATTTTAGCTGCGGACCGGTGAGTAGATGTGAATGAAAAGCAAGTGGCCTTCGGTGACCATCGATCTTTTGTACGAGACAAGAGCCAATGCAGAAATCACTGGCGTCCGACCATAGTTCCAATTGACCATGGGGGACTGGAAAAGCGAGTAGCGGAGCTCCAATTATGAGCTGTTTAAGTGTGTCAATAGCATTGCGACAAGCGTCATCAAAATTGAATGGAGCATTTTTCATCAGGAGTTTAAAAAGCGGACGAGCCACGTGAGAATATCCATTTATCATTCTACGGAAAAAGTTAGAGATCCCTATAAACCTCCTAATCTCGGTAGTGTTCCTGGGATACGGATACTCAACAATAGCCTTAACTCTCTCACTGTCGATCCCTATGCCTTCTGCACTAACCCGATGACCCAAGAAAATAATGGAGGGGAAGCCAAAGAAGCATTTGGTCGGCTTCAATTTAATATTGGCTTTTAAGCAAGTAAACAAAACCTGTTCTAACCTCTCAAGCATCTGGCTAAAGCTAGAGCCGCCGAAGCTTGTGTCATCGACGTAAGAGGCTAAAAAGTCACAAAGAAGTGGAAACCAAATTTTATTCATGATTTGTTGGAACAAGGTTCCAGAATTTAAGAATCCAAATGGAAGACTAAGGGGTCTAAATACTCCCATATGGTTTATATAGGCGAGAAGATTTTGAGAAGCTTTATCGAGCCCAATTTGTTGATATGAATTGGCCATATCGACGTTGCAGAAGTGGGTACAACCGAAGAATTTAGCAAATAAACTCATTAAATTAGGTATGGGAGCTGCTATGGGTTTAACCCGCTTATTGATGTCCCGATAATCTATTACTGGGCGCCAATCATTAACACCTTTCTTTACCACTAACATTCTTGATACTGTGGAGCTTTGACATAGTTCAATGCTTTTACGTGCGATTCCTGCCAAAGTTTCGCGTTCGACCACCTCCATGAATTTCTGAGACATGACTGTCGGATTGTGAATCATGGGAGATTGGTCTAACATTTCAATACTAGCTTCCAAGACTTGACCTGTTAAGGGATCCTTTACGGTTTCATGGAAATCTTCAGGTTGCCACCCGAAGACCTTATGAAATTTGCTGAGGAGATCCCTAAGTTGGTCTTTCTCTTCAGGTGCCAATTTTTCATAAATTTTGAATTGTTGGAATTCCTCATCGGTGAGCGCTTTGCTCCCTTCGACGGAGGATGGCACAGGTGTTATTTTCGGAGTGCTTGGAAATTGCTGTTGATCAGTGTTTAAATGAAGCATGCGTAATTTCTGGTGACTGGGTGGAATAACTCGATAGGTAGTCAGAGCAGGCTGAATCGGGAGAATGATATCTTCAGGGTCAGAATTAATGAGGTGGCAAATGCCATGACCGTTTTCTATTCTTAAGGCGGGTTCAAGGACTTGAAGCCCGAACTTTTGAAATAAAAGATTATTGGGTTCCAATAGGATATCCCCATTAAAATGCCTATCTTCCACATACACGTTGATGGGGTTAGGACGGTATGCCTCAATAGAAAGTGGGGTGACGGTGCACAATCTTAATTTAAATTGGGGTAAGAGGCGCTCTGCACGAGATGACATACTAGTTGTTGATATTGTTTGTACGTCATCGTCGGAGGAGCTTTCTGAGCCATATGAAGGGCGGATGGTGTGGACCACGGATTCAGTGTCCGAGCCATCCCCGTCCATAGGGGTAATTTCAGTTTTAATAATTAGATTATAAAAAGGATCGTCAATTAAAGGATTAAAAGCAAATTGAAGATCAGCATTCACGTTTGATTCAGGGTCTATGCTATCTGTTCGAGTTATTTCCTTCGTCACTCTTAGTTTCTTAACATTAGTTTTTCGCAGATGAAGGCAAGTTCCAGCTGCACGTTTTAAACTTTTTCGTGGGGGCGGCTGATTTTCGTCATGTTCAGGAGGTAAGAAAGTCAGAAGACCTATGTGACAAAGGACGTATGCATGATTTTCCCGAAGGAGGTCCATGCCAAATACCAATTGGTCATTTGCTTTGTCCATGACGAAAAATCCCCACTTTATCCACTTATGAAATTCCTCTATATATAGAATGAGGAATACAAATTTCTTTATGATGTGCTCCTTGCCATCATTAATGGATAAGATAGCCCTAATAGGAGCACATGGTTGAACTCTTTTCTGGAGTTCTAGTCTAATTAATGTCCGAGGACTAATGGTGCTAATTGTAGCTCCCGTATCAATGAGGGCTTCGACTGTGATTTCTCCGCCGTACTTATTTTTAACCGGAAAAGAACGTCTAATTTCCATCTCGACTCTAGAGAAGGTTCTTACGTGTTGAAGAGATCCCGCATCGGGAACTTTGAAGATGTCATCGTTGGTGATGACGTCGTCGGAATTTTCTATGTTGAAATCAAAGGCGGAGTCAGTATCGGAGCCGTCATTGATAGGAGAAGTGGGTGCTGAATTGTATGGTGAAACTTGTATAGACTCAGCTACCTCAGGTAACAAATAAGGAAGTGAAGGAATGTTAAGGAAGGGAACTAATTTTACAGACTTGTTTAGGATATAGCTAGGAGGTTCAGGCTCTAAGGCAATGTCGGTAAGAGGCGATTGGGGGGGTTCAGGATGACCTATGCCCCCCCTTTCGAGTTTAAAGAATTCTGATTAGAACTGTAACCGAAAGATGCTGAAGTTCCCTGTCGCTCAGGTGGAGGTTGATCACTGGAAGTCATTGAGGAAGCTCCACGAGTGTTCAAACCTCTGAGCGGTGCTCCACTAGAAGGATGATATTCATCAGGTGGAGGATTTTGATTATAATCTCTATAAGGTGGTTGCATGGGATATGCCTGTTGATACATCGGTTGTTGTTGGGGCGCGAGATATTGTACCGGAGCTGGTGCATAATGCATGGGTTGAGTATGGTGTTGTTTCAACTGTTGAACAGACTGAGCTAAATCATGTAAAAGCTGTACCATGTTAGGATCTGCCGTGGCCGGAGGCGGAGGAGGATTATTATTATTGGATTTACTTCCTCCTGAGGATGTATTTCCATTTGTCGCTTTGTTCGGAGTGGTACGTGGTTTCGGAGGAGGAGCGATACGACCTTGTTCCTTTAAGAGAATTAGGCATTTGCGGGCTCCATGGTTCTCCTTACCACATTCCATGCAATTTATGCGACCTTTGGAATTTTTAGCGGCTTCACGTTGTGCAGACGTAAATTTGGAAGTATCAGCAGTTTGATATTCTAAGCCGTCCCAGGCCACGTAGTAATCTCAGTGAAGGACATCGGTAGGTTTCTTTTGATAAGGATGTTGGACTTCGGTTTCGAGTCCTCGAATATAAGCTTTAGGGATGGATGCCGACGCCGAGTTACTCTGTGTACTGGGCTGGTTTAGCTTAGCTTCTTGTTTTTCTGCAATATGACGTTGCATGACAATGCGGAGGCTCTTTTCAGTTGTGCATTGCTTCGCTTTGTCGGCAATATCAGATGGTAAACCCTTAATTAATTCGCGCATCCGTTTTTCAGGGTCCATGTGGGGATCAATGAGGTCCAAACATTCGCCACGGATGGCTAAGTAATCACGGGCACTTTGATCAGTTTTATAAGCAGTGGTTGGAAGATTAGCTTCAGCACGGTCTGCAACATAATTGCGATCAAAGTAACGAACAAGAGGTTTGGTAATTTCATCCCATTTATCGGCGCAATGATCGAAATCATCATAATCCATTCGGGATGTAAACCTATTTTTGTTGTTACGCCACCATTGAGCCGCTTGATGGGTGAAGACCCGGTCAAGTCTAGTGATTATGGCGGATGGTGGCAAGCCATATAGACATACTAAGGAATTAGTATCGATTACCCATTTACGAGCTAACATTTTGCCATTAAATTTAGGTAAAAGATCAACATATTTCGTTAATTTATAGTGATCATATGCAGCCGGGTTCAGAAGTCTATCTGCGCTCCTCCCTCTTGGAGGAGGTATTGCAGGTGGTGAAGGCATACGTCTATGACCTGGTCGTCCCCATGGAGATGATGGGAGCTCTTCGTCGGAACGGCGAGACTCATCACCACTGTGAGGGGATCGATTTGATCTATGACTACGACTGCTACGACTTGATCGTCGTGGCGGCGAAGAGTCATCTTCATGAGATCTGCTATCTCTGTTGGAGCGTCGAGGAGACGGTGAATAATCCCTATGGGATCTATTGCTACGACTTGAGTGTCGTTGCGATCGTGAATGATCCCTTTGAGATCTATGATCTTCCTGATCTCTTGTAGGTTCTCGATCCCTACGCGCCGAACTCTGTCTCGATGTTGGATGAGACCGTCGACCCTCATCACGATGTTGATTCCTGCGCGAATGGCTCCTGTCCTCTCTAGGACGCGATGCTAGTGGCGGAGTAGGTGTTCTATCATCATGATGATGACGACGAGGTCGACTATCGGGTTGTCTGGAACGAGAAGTTCGAGGTGGAGTGGACCTTCTATCATCGCGATGATGAACGGGTGGACTCTCAGCTCGATGAGATTGAGAAGATCTTGGTGGAGTGTTTGGTCGCTCGCTGCGGTAGCGATTTGGTGGACTCTCTGGTCTCCTTGATTGAGAATGTCTAGGCGGTGTAGGCTGCCGAGATGATCTCGAATTATGATTTGGAGCAGGACCTGTTTCAGGTGGTGCTGGATATGATGTTTCTCTACGGGATTGATTTGTTGAAGAGGGGAATGGCTCCCTTGATAAATATTGGCGCGGAGAAGCATCAGTTTCCTGATGTCTTCGCAAATCAATTTGAGGATACACGTTATCGAAATTCACATGAGTTGTCCGTTGAGGAATATTAGGGAGAGGATCCACCCATGGGGCAGGTTCCCTTGATCGATCAAATCTTCCTTCATAAGTAAGGGGTTGAACATTACTACCCATTATTGGACGTTGCTGTGGTCTGGTTGATGGACGAGCTTCCCGAGTTGGAGCATGTGCCAAATATACCTTTAGGTCAGCTCCGGGAGGAACTGGTGGCAAAGAGCCTATAACAGAAGATGGAGTCTGTACAGTATAGCGAGTCGTGTTGACGTCGCGGCTCTGTACCAATGCAGTGGCCGGAGGTGGCACAAGAAGATTGCCTGTGATGTTCATCCGTTGAGGCGGTTCCATCCTACGAAATGGAGGATTTTGGAAATGAGAAGGCCTATTATTTTTAGATCGCTGATTCTGTTCTCCATCTAAATGGACAGATGCAAGCGCGGCTCGGAGCTGCTGTTGCGTGACAGGAGGAGTGGGTGAGGGAGCCGGAATGAGGCGCCGATTTCCCCCTCCTTGTGTCGGCTGTTGATTCGATGTTTGAGCAACATTATTTTGTGAAATGAATGGTGAACGTGATCGATTGGAAGTTGGAGGATTACTCTGTGATCTCTCCTTTGGTTGGAACTTGTAAGCTTCCCCAGTTGATGGGGTGTCCACCAATGGAGTTTCACCGTGTGGAAAGTTCAGAAAGGTCCATAGAGCAATCTCCAATGTGGTATTATTTTCTCTAGCTATATCAACTATTCCTTTATAGAAATCGTCGTCTAATGCATAAATTATATGTTGGCTATGGGACAGCGGAATTTGACGGTCATCATACCATCGTTGCATATGTAATTGGATTTGTTGTTTGGTGCGAGACGTGACCACGGTGGGGAGTACTGAATCTCCCTCCGGGTTATCATCAGCATATTTTAAGATGGGTAATGGACGTGTGATCGAAGATGAGGTGTGGGGAAGCTCCATTGGCAAGTGGCTGAGATCACGAGCCCCTGGTGGAGGACCCTCCTCAATGGATCTCCTATAAAAGAATGGATCAAGTTCAGTAATGTCCTCATGATCGAGGAGAACTCGAATAGTTGGATCAATAATAGATTGAGATCTGTTTACTTCGATTATGTATCCTGCAGTTACACCATCACGCAAAAGAATTCGTTTAGGATTTATTGGAATAGAGATACGTTTGCTATTGAAAATTAGATAATTTTCATAAGGACCATATGCCTCTAAGGCGTAATGAGTAATATCATGGCAATGTTGATCGATGTGAGCATCTAATTCTGACTGGTTTGGATCATCAAAATCTGAATCTCTAGGATTCTGATCTGTTTGAATTGAGCCTTGATCATCCCCAGAGGGAATGGTTTGGTATGAAGATGTCTCACAATCTTGGTTAGGATCAACCCCCGGAGTCTTCTTTTTCCTTGTCAATCTCGATTTGGAAGTCGAGTGCGACTTGGAATGTGCAGAATTTCCAGCTTTATGGGTTTTGCTGCTGTGTTTTGAAGGAGATTTATTGGAAGTTCCCTTCTTCTTGTTTGCATTGGTTGGAGGTTTACCATTGGGGCCAGGTGTTTTCGGTACCACGGTATTATCCATATCGGATGCACCGCTGGAGGTACCACAGGCATCGGTATCCTCAATATTCACTACAGGAATATTTTCGTCGCCTTGTCGACTCATGTTTTAGATTTGATTGAGAGAAAATATAAGAAATGAGAAACTTTAATAGTTCTATTAATGAAATTAGAATGTCTACACTACTTTAAGAAACTCCTCGGAGTTTTGGGAACTTTAAACCTATCTATATATTTTATTTTTATTACTTAACTAGTGATGAAAATTGGTGAAAGCAAGCTTTCTCCGCTTTTCTATATTTCCCCGCGGTTCTTATCCTTAAATAAAGGTAGATATTCTAAATCATACCAAGTAATAAAAAGCTACTGAAATGAGATTTATTTATACTTATTTCTAATTTTATCTAGCTAATTTTAATTTTGATCAAGGACCTCGAAGATTTTTAATTCTTTATTAGGGAAGGAAGTATGGGAGAATCAGTCCGTTAGTGTCGGATTTTTAGAAGAGTATATCCGTGCGCTTCGGGCTGTTTTCTCCGGGGTATTCTTGTGAGGTGAACTTTCCCCAATTTCACTTTTAATCTTGAGAACAATTTAGGATTGTAGGTAGGTGAAACTCGTGAGAGTACTCGCTGGCTTGTGTAGAGGTCGGAGACGGCTTTTCAGCTTTACGCGGACCACCACCTGTTCTCAAGATTGTAAGGTTGAGATTAGTAAAAAGTTCAGTTCACAAAATATGGGAAATCTTTATATTTTATTTTAATTATGTATAATTTGTATTTATGCTTCCCCAAAGGGATACAGGAATACCTGTGCAAATCTTTGGTGTCTCAGTGGCGATTTGAACGGGGCTCGAAGCTCTCCTAAATACTTATTACCACAGTCCGAGGTGAGCCAAAGATTTGTTCAGTTCCTGTTGTTCCAACTCCGGGAAGAATAAATTGATGGTTTCAAATGCGTAGAGGGCGAGTATGATGAGTACACACAGTTGATCAAAATCGATTGTAGAGTGACCTCCAGAGAAGAACCAAGTGAATGCGTCTTTTGTGAAGGCGTAGAATTGTTCTGGTGGAACGATTGACATAGGTTTCTAGATGAATGTGGCTCAGAAAGAAATTTTGATATTAGACCTCAAACAACAAATTTTTATTTTATTTTGTAGGTATTCTTATTTCTATTTTTCTTTGTATGACCACTAGTATGTTTTCAAGGAATTCGAGTCACGGTTTGCGTCCCAAATTCGTGCTAAATGATCTCTACGAAGATTTTGTGTAGTTGTAGATCGAGAAGCTGTTTGTCTCCCAATCCACCAAGTCTGCAACTACAAGATTCACAATTAATTATTTTTGAAATCAATATTATAGGAGGGACACCTCTATCAACTGAGTTGACGGCGTAATGGTCTAAGACCTAAGGACCCTGTGCTTAATACGATTCCAAATGACTTTCCAATGAGTTCTAATGAAGAGATTAGATTGTGCTCTACCGATGCAGGTTTCTCTTATGTGATTAAGCACTATAATTATAAAACCGAGTAGTTGTATTTTTGTCAAATGCCTATGACCTACTCGTCTATGCCAGATGACAACTGATGCTACAAATTTTCGAGGAAAATCTGATTCTCTAATCAAGTTGATTTGCTGCATTCACTCTGGGGTCACTACAACCGTAATTGTCATATGCCATACACAACTGAAAGAATTTACGGGCTTGTGCGTAAGACAAGCTTGGACGATTTATGGCTATAAAATATATAAATACTGCTTCTTTAAGCTTAGGAAACCAATTTTCTGCGTTGAGATGTGGTATTGACGTAGCGATTGGGCCGTTCAAACCTGTACGCAGTTTTAACTTGTGGAAAACAAAATTAATAAAGGAAGTTAACTGGGCTTCAGTAATGATGTGTTTTCCCTCCTGTGCAAACCAGAATCTTATGGCGGCTTCGGTTCGAGTAACCAATTCAACAGGAGTGGGATCACTCATTCAGTAATGATATTAACTTTTTCTACGATTGTAAAGAAAAGTTGTTGTTGACAACTTACAATGGGAATAGGATCTAAATTAAGAAACCAATGAAATACCGCGGCTTGGTATTTCTTACTAAAAGAATGGGAATTAAATCTGGGGAGAGTGATGGGAGAATTTTTATCCTCACGCAGTCCCAAATAATTCAAGACAAAATCACGAAAATTCTCAGTGCTAATCGCTGAGAAATGTTTATGTCCTTCTATAATATGCCAATAAATTATTTCAGACTCTATTCTTTTAATTAATTTACGGGGATCACTGAAGTTCATCAACGAACATATGATATCTTTTCCGGCTGCTTATGAATCCAAAATTTCTAAAGCTTGATCATAAGCAGCTGCCATGAAAAGATATTGATATGCGCTTTGAGTTGCTTGAGGTTCCTCGCAACGGGTACGGAACCAACAATACACCGATTCAGCGTAAAAACGTATGTAATTTTGCTGAGTTAATCGTGTATGGGTGGTTGCTACTGGAGAATCCTTGTCTTCCTGGATTTCCAATCGGGCAAGGACAAATTCGAGGAATATATTCTTCGAAAATTGAGTATGGGTTTGGAAACCTACGTTAGTATACCAGTCGTTGATGTGTGCTTGGATTTGGAACTTAAACTCAATAGGCGTGCCGAAGTACATTTACTTAATTATTTATGACTGAAGCAAGCTGATGATTTAAAGATCCACCGTGTTCATCAAAGAAATTAACGGTGGTGTGAAATTCTTCTAGTTGTTCAGAAGTCAAATAATGATGGCCAAGATTTAAATACCATATATATACAGCGTGCTTGAATTTCACGGGAAAAGTTGTGAGTGTGAGATGGGAAATATCAGTTTCGATCGGGCCGGATGGATCGTGTTGAATGCCTAAGTATTTCAATATGACTGTGTTCAGGAAGCTAAGTTCGGTTTCGGGAAGAAATTGGTAACCAATAGTGGTATGCCAATATTTCGTTCAATCCGTAATTCGCTTTGCTAATAAAATAGGATCCCAAGAATTCATTCAATTTTTAAGCATAAATTATGAAATTTTATAAATTAATACAGTCGTATTTATCATATACTGAAATAATGCCAATAAGATAGTCTAATTGAACAGTTGACAAATAATTGTAACCTCCACCAAAATACCAAAGGAATACCGCCTTCAAAAGTTCCTTCAGGAAATTCGTATGTTGAAGGAGCGGATTTTCTTGGATTGATTCAGTAGGAGATGCTTGCAGGTTTAAATGCTTAAGGGTAAATTCAATGAATAATTCTAATTCTGATTCAGGAAGATATTGATGCGCACTAATCAAATGCCAATATCTGATTGAATCGGTAATACGTTTAACTAGGACAATGGGGTCAAGGAAGGGCATTCAGGGATATTTTATTCTGGGAAGAGGAAATCAATATAACAACTTACAAAGGTAATGAAACCTCTGAGTTGTTGTTTTTCTAGAAAAAGGAAACCTTCCTCTTCGTACCAAATAAGGATTGAATGAATGAGCAAGGTTCTTAAATCAGTATATGGGATATGATTCATAGAATTATTCAAGGGAAGATAAATTCAATCCCGATGAATGGGTAGGATTCTCTAAATGGATTGAGGTTAATTCGTCGTAGCTAAGGACAACACTGATGAGGACCTTGGTCTGGTCTACTGAAAGATGCTTATGACCGATGACAAAGTACCAATCCACAAGGGCAAGTTTTATCTTATTGTTGAAATTTATTAGGTTCAAATGAGGAATTTCCTCAGTAAATAAAGTACCTATTCCCTGTGGGATTTCTAATTTATTGATTACGAATATAATAAGATCTATTAATTGTGCTTTAGTACTTTGAAACTGGCCTAAGATTTTGTACCAACGACGAATGCTTTTGTCTACACGTTTAATTGCCCAATATGGGCTGAGATTTGACATAAGAAAATTTATTACTGATTATTGAAATTTTGATTAACCTAGAAATGGGGTTGTGTTGAGATACTAATTGGTGACAGCCAGTAATATCTTCAATTGATGAGGAGTAATCAGATGTCGACCCAAGGTAGTATACCAACACTGAATACCTTGATTAAATACGGCAATAAATTCAGTAAAAGGTTGATATGTAGTTGGACTAACAATAGGAGAAGTGGAAGTCTCTCTTAAACCTAAATGATGATGAATGAAAGCTATGAGAGTGCCAAGTTGTTGAGAAGTGATAACTTGGTAATTGACAAATCGATGCCAATGTTGTAAGGCTTGTTCACTTCGAGCTATTAATATCACGGGTATGACCAAAGACATAAATTTTTATTATAACTTTAATATGTAAGATCAGAAATCGTAGCGGCGTTATCAACACTACCTTGATCGTAAATGGCTATGATTGCTAGAAGTTGGCTGATTTCGTGGTCGGTGAGATACTGAAAGCTGAATACGTAGTACCAACTCAGAATTGAATACCTTAATTTTTCTGGGAAATTAGATAAAGTTCGATGGGGAATAAATGCTGCTATTGAATTTGTGACGGGTGACCGAAGGCCTAAATACTCGGTCACAAATTCAATTAAGTGATTAGTTTGGTCTTGGGATAAATACTGATATCCTGTAAGAGCAAACCAATAACGGACTGATGTGACTATACGGTGGATCAAAATAGTAGATAAAAGAAATGACATACGGGATTTATTAAATTTTAATTTGCATTAAAGATTGATATAGCGTTGTAAATAATTGAATTGAGTTCGTCGAACTCGATCACCTCTACAAGGAATTGCTCCAAGTGACTAATGGACAGATGAAGGTGTCCAATCTCTTGGTACCAACTCGTTACAGAGATGTGGAAACGATCTACAAAATTAAGGTAAGTATGGGGAGAGGAAAAATCACTGATGGGTGGATTTGGTAATCCAGTAATGCCTAATTTAACAAAGATATACTTAATTAAATCGTCTACCTGCTGTAGGTTAAGGTATTGATGACCGTATAGGCTTTCCCAGTTCGTTATAGCGGCTTTTATTCGGAAATTTAATTCGATATTTTCAACAAATGACATTCACAAAATTATAAATTAATCAAAGGGAATTAAATTATGATAAGGGTAATGTTTCTAGTTTGAACGTAGGTAAGGTATTCGTTTCCGATATCGAAATACCAAGCCCAGATCGCGCGTTTGAACTTTCGAGTGAAATTACTCGGATTCAAATGCGGGACTTGAGTTGCTATTGGTGCTTGAGGATTTTCCCTGAGCAATAAAAATCGGAGTACGTATTCAGTTAAGAAATCCTTTTGGGATGCCGTTAATAAATAATAACCACTTACCGAATGCCAAAAATCAATAGTGTCTTCAATCCTATGTATGAAAATAATGGGAAGAAGTGATGACATTCAATGTGAAGCAACCTTTAACGATCAAGATCGTGGCGAAATGCTCTTTGCACGTTAAACTTGGACGACTCGTGGTCGTCTCGAGCAAAAACAGTGACAAATAATTCGTTAACTTGGGCTGGAGTCATGTATTGGAAGCCTATTTCGTCGTGCCAGCCCCAAACTGCAGCTCTAAATCTTTGGGAAAAATTCTCCCAGGAATGGGGAGTTGGATAATGAATAGGTATGGCTTGAGGAACGTCTATAAGACCCAAAAGTTCAAGAACGTGTTTGATTAGTGCACGGGCTTGAGGTAGGGATATGTGCTGAAGACCTATGGTATCGTACCAACTACCTATTTCTAACTTGATGCGGAAAATTAATGCTGATGTTGAAATAAACTGACTCATGAACTTATGATTTACCCTGATATTGTTGACCTAGAAATTCAGTATCGTCGTTAACAATTAGTAACACAACGTGTATTAATTTTCCTAAATGAATTCCGTTAAGATATCCAAATTCAGATCCCCAACCAAGGAGACTATTTATTAGCTTATCAGTGAATTCTGGTGTACCTGGGTGCAATAATTCGGAATTGGAAGTTGATGCGGCTTGGTCAAGGCCAAACGCCTTTAACAAATATTCAATAAGTTGATTTACTTGGCTTTCGTTAATGAGTTGATGACCTTCCACTCGGTACCAACGTCGAACAGCCTGTGTAATATTCGAAATAATAAGATTTCTGAAAATAGTAGACATCAACTTGCAATAAAGAATTTGATTGAATTATTTATAAAGGAAGAGAATAGGAAAGAAAATTATTTTACCAAAAATGAGCAAATTCAGGATAATTCTGGTCCTTGAAGAATTTCAAGGTGATGCGAATTACACCGAAGACTTGTGGTTTAGTGATGTATGCTTTTCCCACGTCGTTATGCCAGCTAATAATGCCGTTGACAAAATGACGCAAAAGTTCAGCGGTAATGGGCTGATATTGGAGGTTTTCAGGAAGAATATGAAGGGTTAAGCATATGTCATTAATCACAAAGTTTATGAATGCAACCAATTGAGGTTTTGTGAGATGCGCCCTGCCTTCAGCCCGATGCCAAAGTCTGAGGGCCTGATTTACTTTATTGAAGAAATTATAAGCTGCTCTATTAGGTTCGAATTCAAGAAGAAGGTTTGAATTTGACATTAACCTATAAATGTTTTAACTGAAAAACTACCGTAAATTGAATGAATTTTATGCTTCCAACGCCCGATGAAAACTGATAATCGTCTCCACGAATGCTTTTAACTGGGAAGCGGATAAATAGAGATATCCAATCTCTGTATGCCAATTAATAGCAATGTGGTGAATTCTTTCTTCGAAATGGGGAAGCACGATTTTAATTTCAGGTACATTAAGTGGGAATTCGGTCACTGGAGTGAGTCCCAAACCGTCGCACACAAAATTAATTAAGACGGCAACTTGTAATTGAGATAGGTACTTGTGTCCTGTGACTTGGTACCAATACCTGATTGATCTATCTACGTTATTCACTATTATAGCCTGACCGTGATCAGACATACACTAATTCAACTTTCTGAGTTTTGAGGGACCTAGGAAATCGCTAATATTCCTGAGTTTTTAGAATTTTCCTTCTGAAGGAAAATGGAGAGTTGGGAATTAGGAAAATTGAGAATAGGTTGAAGGAAGGTCTTGGACCTTACGACTTCACTTTTCTCTTTATGAAAAATATTAATGGGAAATGAAAGAATTTTATGAGGGTAATATGAGCTTATTATTACTTATGCTCTACTTAATTTGTAACAAGCCAACTTACGATTTATCCGGTATTTTGGTTCTTCAATCCGGGTTGATGTGAAGCTGCTTATTTTCTCGGTAATTTCTTCTTTCTCCTAATTTGAGGATTAAGATGCTGAGGTCCTCACGGCGGTACTGAAGAAATTTTTACTGGATCCGGCGATGTTTTCTCGTTGATCCGATTCCTTTTGATTGAAGTGGAGTCCCTTGAGGAAAGTCCCTGATATTGACTGATGTTCTAATTAAGTACGGAAAAGTTTCGGTAAGCACATCAATTAAAATTTGATCAACAAAATTATCCCCAATATCCAACCATACCAATGCAATGCCCATGCATTTGCATCCATGTTCCCATTCAGCATGCGCTACTATGATCAGGGAAGCATGGCCTGGGTCAATGAACCCACCCGGCATGCTAATACCGGTATGTAGATTCACCAACCTACCCCACTTACGTGCGAATCACCCGGGTTAAACTCCCCTGTTTTATAAGAAGTGATTTTGGCACTGTGGGTTTTCCAGGGAATGCAATAATGAAAAGGAAGATGTATTCACCTTTGTGCAAGACGGCTGCTCTTGGTAGGTCGATACCTGGGAATCTGGGATGTCCCCGGATGGAATTCGGGCTCACAATTCCTTCTACGCACTGATGAGGTCAAATTTTATGATCTTTATAATATTTAATTTGATATTTTGACCTGTTTGGCTTTTGGATGAGTAGCTGCCTGCTTTTAACAAGACAAGGCGTATAAGCTAAAGCTACTGATTTCAATCCCTCAGAAATTCTTACGCGATTTTTCTGAGGTGAAATTTGGATGTTGATCACTTAAAACAGTGAAAATGTTGAAGATGAACTTTTCTTCTATGAGATGGAAAGTTTTTCAAAATGAAAAAGAAATTTTCGAAAAGGATGAAAGATTTCGAAAAGAAAATTCGGATGAATTTAAGGAAGCTCTGATACGCATCAAGGCACAATGAATAATGAATAGTGCTGGCGATTTTACTGTGAGCTGACGAAATACACTTGGCTGTGGCATGGTCATGGTACGCGATGTTGCCAAGTTTATACGGGTGAACGGAGACGGCGCCTTGGTTGCCTCTCGTTCACTCTCCGGCATAGCAAATACATAGCCCAGTACATAATAGTGCTGATGGCATGTGTATTTACGGGGAGTTCAGCCGCAAGGGAGATGCTGATGTTACCGTTGGTAAGAACGGCAACGTGGCGGACTTGGCCGAGCCCACCGCAGCATCCCGGCAAATAGCGGTCTTCTATTACGGTCGACTTGCTGTTTTGGACGGGGCTATGGATATTTCGATGATATCCACGCACTATTTGAGAAGCCAAAGGGCAACTCATACGAGATTCGGATAGGCGGCGTTGGATTCGAGTTTGCAACCTCGAATCCTGCCATTATTTATGATTTTATTTCAGGGAATAGCTGTGGGTGATCCCTACAATACCTATGTTTTCATGCGGGGATGGTATTTGTTAATTTCCCCATAGGTACATAACAATTTATGTTTTCGTGCGGGGACGGCGTATATTTATCCCCTGCACGTACATACTAAATTTTGACTTTTTATTAATTCTAGGTAAAAAAAATGTTTCCGAATCGGAATTTTTCGGAGTTTTTGATGTGTTTGGTGACGGGGGGGTAGGGTTTAAGCCTACCCCGCACCTTGTAAAACGAGTATGGTCATCTCCTCCCTAAATAAGAGTGAGGGAGGGAGATCATACCTGAGTTTACCACATCCCGTCACCATGAGCATCTATGAAACGCCTGAAAAATTGTGGAATAATTTCAGTCCCTATTTAAAAATTTTGTTAATTTAATAAATATAATAATGAGGGTGTAAAAGATGGTAAGGGTCAGATGGTAGTATTTAAGTTAATAAAGGGGGTGTTCCACCACTCCGGAGGAGGCCGGAGACCTATGAAGATGGGGGAGGGAGGCTCAACTGAAACTCCAGTCGAAGCGCTCCAGCATAGCTACAGATGGTAAGAATGCAAATTTTTATTATTTTAATTTTAAATGCATAATTTATTTAGACTTGGATTTATGCTTTATTTTTAGCGTTTAGGATTCCAAGAGCAGTGTAGCTCGGTGGCTGAGGTCAAGGCTGAGGATAATGTCATCCACGGCCATGGCCTCGCCACCACGAGCTCCCGACTCCATGAGGGATTACGGAACCACATCGACCGTTGACGGCAAACGGAGCATGTACACGGTCGGGTGGTCCATGGTCCCTGAGTTGGAGATTCGGTCTGCTCGGGAAATTTTGCCAATTCTATTTTATTGCCAATGAGGATGAGAGGAGGAGGGAGAAGACTGACTTATTTTGCTTCTCATTTCAGGAGGACAAGCCGGCGTGAAGGTCGGAGGCCTGGATTTTGAACCAATTGAAGGTAAGTTTTATTTTTATTCATTTAGGTTAATTATATTTCGTTGATGTTTCAGGAGGGTCGTTGGGGAGGTGGTGCTGACTCCGTGCCCAGCAACCACATCCAGCCCAGAAAGGACGGAGAGGTGCGGTGGAGAGTGTCCTGGCCATAAGGGAAGGCATGCAAAGGACACACACCGCACCATTACCACCTGTCCAGGCCGACCAACGACCCTGAATTTTGGATGCCAATCAGGTAAATTTATTTATTTCTACATTTTATTTTAATTAGATTTTAGTTTTATTTAGTTTAGTTAATTTTGCCAATGTAGTTAGTTGGGGAGGTTGGGTGGACGATGGCAAAGCCATGTTGCAGGGAATGGCGAACAGTGTCACCGCTCCATCGACCACTCCAACTTGGAGGACAAACCCGCAAAATACAGCATGTGCTGCGGGTTCGATCCTCCCAGTCTCCCCTCAATTTTTGATTTATTTTTATTGATTTTGCCTACTTTGTTGTATGAACCGAAGTCCCTAAATTACGTCAAGCGGGTTCAGAGAACCACTGCTGACGACTAATGAATGAGCCAATTATTTTAAATACAAATGATGTTAACTGAAATTTATGTTTCTTAATTCTAGATTCCATGGCGGAAGAATATGAGAATCAATAGAGGATTGCCAATATAAATGAGAACACTCAACGAACGAAGATGAGAAGGTAAGTTTAAAGGATAAATATTTATATTAATTATTAAATCAAAATTGGAAAAAGTAAATTCAAATCAAATGAAATATTTCCCTTTCGACATAAGGTCGAGGGTCACAACTGAATAATAATCATTAATTCATGTTTTGTTTCGCTTTCAGGTTTTCGTCCAAATGATTTACAATATAATGGATTACAATAGAATAATTTATAACTGATACGCTTACGGATGCCACGGGCGTGGCATCTCAAATTTCCGATTCCCGGTCCAGATTACTTACAGGTAATTCACAATATATAATTTCGATATTTATATAATTTATATTATTTGGTCCAATTGACCTCACGTTAATTTATAACAAACTTAAGAAGAACTCGTAGAGAGGAATCGCGAACACAGTGAACACCATGAATAAGAATAAGAATATGTAAAAGTTATCAGATTTTATCTTTTTCTTAATTTTAGTTTCCTTTTGATGGCACCAGCAGGAACCATGGGGACAAACCCTCTGAGTGGTTCTTATTGCTTTTGGAGTCTCCATGTTCCTCGATTCCTTTCTATCCATTTTTCTATCAATTTTCCAGAAGGGAAATTGAAAAAGAAATTAAAGATTTCGAAGGATTTTTGGAGGAATTCGTGTCGGAGACCCTCTCTTCTTCGCGGCGTGATTCATTCTGCCTTAGCTAGTTCGCCTCCGCTCCTTCCTCGCTTCGTCTCCTGTCGCCTCAGGAAGCATCATTTAATTCCTTTTGTGGCTCATAGACGCTGTGTGGTGGAGGGCTGCGATTTTCATTTATTTTATTATCTCCTTCCATGGATTTTCCTCACTCTCTGTCAGATGGCCGATGCTGTCTGGAGAATTTGAGGAGAATCTGTGGGAGGACGTGTCGTGATTTCGATTCCTTTCTCACTGTTATGTGAATTTTTAAGTATTCAAGGCAAACTACCCAGATGACAACGTGATACTGGTCGATTGGTACAACATGAGAACAACGGATATGGTACCAAACGAGTATGAAAATTTCCGACAAGAAATTGAGTATACGAGTTGCTCAATACTTTTTGTGATTTACACCATCCATGCGGGTCTCTATGACTTGGAGAGCCCTTCAGTAAGAGAGAATAGTCATTTAATTGGTTTTGGACATGGCGCCGTCGTTGCGGCGCATGCGGGCTGGTTAGCAAGTCACAAGGATAAACTTAGGATTAAGTGGAATTTTGCAGATAAATATACACCTGAAAATTTCGTCATGAGCCGCGTAACAGGTAATTTAATAATTACTATCCATTAGTTACAGAATTCACATATTTTTTCCTGTAAAGTTTATAACTTTGAATATTTGAATTTGAATTTAAATGGTGTACTTTTTTGTAGTTATAAATCCTGTTCAATACTGCAGCATAGACAACGATTATAAGAGGTTCGTTCAGTGCAAAAGATTGCATGATCAGGGCCGCGACTACCCAATATTGTTAGTAACTCAGGACTGTGCCAAGTTTGTGGATGGATTTTACACCAGTTTTCGATCAATACATTATTCACTTTGTCCACGTGATAGTAAACATCATCGACGGGGTCTCATGCATCACAGAGGTGTTCATTTTGTAGACAATAAGTTGGATGACGAGCAAGTAGGTGGTTGCAAGTCAAATCCTGGTTTCTTTGTTGCCAAACATTGTTCCGGTTTGTGGGATTTTTATTAAATTTAATTTAGCCGTTACATAATTCCTATATTACTAGATGCAATATTTAATACTTTACAAAGTAATACATTGTAACTAATTGAAAGGTAACGGTACTGTGTGGGTTAATTACAGAATTAGCAAATCATTGCGTTCACCAAATGTCTCTCAAATTATACACGGATGATATGCGCCTTTTAAATAACACGATCCCGAGTGAATGCAGCACTATGTTGAATAAGGCCTTTGGTGATACGGATCCAAATAGGTATGATTAATTTTAATACCATCTAGTAGCACATGATTATTTTTGATTTGGTTTGTTACTAGTCCGCCAATAATTATTATGGTCTTATTTATTCAAAACTTAATGTATGGGTTGTTAATTAATATTTTTTTTTATTAATTTGTTTTGTGTTTTCAAGACCTGGGGAAACACTGGCAATGGACGTTCATATTTAGGCTGATAGTCCAGATGTGCTTAAGGGTAACTATGGCTGTGAAAGAATTGAGACAAATTTTCCAGAGTTAGAAATGGACCGACTCGTAGAGCACTGCGAAGCCAATGACATGATCCTTGAAGCTGACGAAACTTGGAATTTTAACAAATATTAATTCATATAGTTATAGCCTAAGAAGTTGACACATTGTTTAGATTCTAGATAGATAGAATTACAGGTTTTAACAATGTATGTAATTATTTACGAACAAACTATTATGTAATTAGTATACAGTAACAGAAATAATTAGTCAAATAAATAAGCTAAAATAAGCATAAGTTATAATTCATACGTGTATGAAACGTAGACGGTGTATTAAATGTGTGCTTAGCAGGCCAACAGCTGTCTCTCCGTTCTTATGTAGGTAGTTGCAATATAGATCAGCAGACCATACTCTCGTACTTACAACAAGCCTTCACTCACTTTAATGATGTGTCGATGTACTCGACGTAATTGAGTGTGGTTCAGTGGACAGATACTGCTTCTGAATCTGTTAGATGATGCTCGCAGGCGCAGTCACGGGAATGGCCAATAGACTGAGCCTATGGGGTTTCCCAAATACTTTCAAATACTTTAGACTATTACTGGAATCTTGAACAACCGCAATATACAATTAGAGGGTTTTCATTTCTATTATATCTTCAATCCCTCGTTCCTAGCTGTGCCGTGTGCATTCACCGAGTTTCAATTCAATATGGTTTACTTTAGAAAAATACTCAGCGTACAGTGATACAGTGTCGTGGTACATGTTATGTCTCTAGGCGGTTATAATTACTGTTACAATTAATTAATCAATCAATCAATCAATCTATGACATTTCTTTGCTCTGGTACAGGGCTGAAGTAATTGATCTAAGGCATCATTTTTTTTTCATAAAAAAACCACCATTCTAATTTTATTGATGGTTTTCTTTGGTAAAACAGAATTTTGTATTTACATGTCTTAGAGAAGTTTAAACTGTTCTATTGACTCAATTCAGAAAATTGGAAAATGATTGGTCGTTACGTAACGACCAATCTCCGTCTTTCCTTTTCCTCATCTTCAAATCAAACCTTTATCCGTCCTCACCACTCTTCGTTCAAAAATTTAACGCGCTAAGTGTAAACATTCAGTCACTCATCACTCATTTTGAAACACCTGAAGAAGAAAAATATTCGAAACGTTGTGTTCATATTTCAAAATAAAATACATTTAAGTGACTAAAAACTATCAACTAAATCGGTGAGTCCTACCCTTCATTGTTTTCCTATCTCATTACACTCACTTTTGCGATACTTGTTTCCTAAAATGATTACTTCACAAATTTTCAGAAAAGTGCAAAATGTTCGATTTACATGCTTTTTATAAAAGTGCAAAATATTCTATTTACATGTTTTCCGAAAATTGCAAAATGCTCGATTTGCATGTTTTTAAAAAAGTGCAGCTGTTCGATATACATGTTTTCAGAAAAATGCAAAATGCTTTATTGTCATGTTTCTAAAATGTAAAAATACATTTTTAACATATTTTTGAAAACTGCAAATTGTTCCATTTACATGTTTTTTAAGAAGCGTTAAATGTTTTATTTTGCATGCTTTTAAAAAGTAAAAATAGATAATTTTTACATACTTGTTTTTGAAAACTGCAAAATGCTTCATTTACATGTTTTTTTTATTCAAGCAGCAGGGGCTGCCTGCGCTGGCCGCATCATCCGGCCCTGTTTTGATAAAGCAAGTATCAAATGACTAATGACGGATATTAAAAAGAAAGAAATTCTGCTTTTTATTCTCTATGATTATCATAAACACACGGGGAGATCGATGAAAAGTTGAATTTATTCCTACAGAACTGCTGACTAGGCCACTTTTGCCACGTCACTTCAGCCTCAAGCCTAGACACTTCTCTGCGATAATTTTTTTTTTGAAATTTTACACGCACACTCAAGTAGGTACATTTTTGGGATTCATTTGCCAGTCGTACCCTGACGATTCGTACCCTACCCAGTCGTACCCTGACCATTCGTACCCCATACGAAATAATGCTTGTAGTAAAATTTTGGTGTCGGTTGTTGGCAGTGCAAGAAAAGTTTGGGTTCCGGTTGTTGGCAGTGCAAGTAAAATGTTGGTGCCGGTTGTTGGTAGTACAAGTAAATAATAGGTATACACACTAAAGATTTAGTTTTGTAGTAAGTTTAAAGATAGCTTGCCTATGCTTAAACAAGAAAACTGAAAAAGGTACAGAGATGAGAAGTCTTGATAAGGTTTGTGAGGAATGTGAAAAGGGAATTGCTCTTGACTTGGTTCTTGACTGAGGTAGTGAGTGGTGTATTAATTATCGTGGTCTACTATGGCTAGTCAAGAGTGTCGGCAAACTCAATTAGCAAATTGTGACCTGGAACTCCTGTTTGGCAGTAGTGACAACGAGGAAGATGAAATTGAAGAAATTGGCGTGATTGAAGCAATTACCGAGAATAAAGAAATTGAAGAAATTGAAGAACTCACTCAACAATGCTAATTATTTCTATAACCTGAAATCTATACCACACAAAAAAATAAATGAAAACATAATACCGTTGTTTTATTTCTGGGGTACGAATGGTCAGGGTACGACTGGGACCAGGGTACGAATGGTCAGGGCACGACTGGTCAGGGTACGACTGGGACCAGGGTACGAATGGTCAGGGTACGACTGGTCAGGGTACGACTGGGTAGGGTACGAATCGTCAGGGTACGACTGGCAAAGATACCCATTTTTGGAATCGTTCACAAATGACGCCATCAAAAAATCAACATTTTGGGGCCGTATGATCCCGTTGTCATCTCCCTATACCCATCGCGTAAATGTCTATCTTTAACATAGAATGTCATCCCGTAACCGTTATACATAATATGTACAAAAGGGTTATCCATTACACCAGTTATATAAATCTTGACTGCTCTTGAAAAACCGTGATACCGAAATTCTACTGTAATTAATGTGTTAATAAATTCAGAATCTACAACACACATTGTTTCTTATACCAGTACGTATGTTCTTAAGCGAGGATTTGAGCAGTCCCAGGGTTAACAATTATAAGTATGTACCTACATAGAGAATCATTCTATAAGGAATACAAAAATGTTTACATCAATTGCAAATACATATTTGTAAATTTTTACATGCTATTGTGGGGTTAATTATTGAGTTTTGAGATGACAAAGAACCTATTCTTCACTTTTGACAGCTAGAAATCACAATGTAAGCAATAAATCTGTAATTAAAGTTTAAAAGCCTTATTAGTTATGACACCCTACGAATATTTACAGCTGCATAACTCTCTGCAGTAAATACTTTATCATTATCACTAATAAATATAATTATAATAACTTTGTGTGCGTTTATCTTTTGCAAATTACGTGGACCATTTTGAGGACTTTTAAATTATTAAGAAAATTTAATGCAAGTAGTGATAACAAATTCAAAAAAAAAATAAAAAATATATTGAAACTAAAATTAACAAAAAAAAATTTCACTGTGACTTACAAAACAGTTGTTTGAGAAATGACCAGGAGCGTTATTTTCCTTACCATTGCACTCTTGGCCATCGTAACCAGAACTATAGCATTTTATAATGATGCCACGGATGGTCTTAAATGGACATACGGCGTAGTGACCTTCAAAGTATTTAGTTCGAATGGCGATGTGAAACAATTCATGATAAATAAATTTACGGACAAAATAAAAGACGTGGGACTCAACAAAGGGAAGAAATATCGATGGCTTGTCCATGACTGCATGTCAAAGCATACTCAAATGCTTGAATTAGCTAAAGGTACGTTATAATAAATTATACCCATTTTCTTATTTTTAGTTTTGAGTTTGAAGCTCAGCATCTAATTCAAGTCTACATTAGGTAAATCGTTTGTTGTGTACCCTATCCTGAGCTCAAAAAAGGCATGATAATTTGTTACCTAATATTTTTGTTACCTAAATTGTTTAGTATTAAAGACAAACTACCCAGAAGACAACGTGATACTCGTGGATTGGTACAACATGAGAAAAACGGATATAGGTCTAGATGATTATGATAAATTCCGACAAGAGCTTGAGTACACGAGTTGCTCACTACTTTTTGCAATGTACCTAATCCATGCGGGTCTCTATGACTCCGCAAGCCCTTCAGTGAGAGAGAATAGTCATATCATTGGGTTTGGACATGGCGCCGTTATTGCGGCGCATGCGGGCTGGTTAGCAAATCACAAGGATAAACAAAGGATTAAATGGAATTATGCAGACAAGTATACAATCGAGAATTTCGTCATGAGTCGCGTTACAGGTAATTTAATTATATATCATCTATATGAAGAACTAAAATGACCCATTTCTATTTTTATCTAAAAACAATATCCATTATCTACAAAAAAATTGAAATATGTCTGGATATCATTTATAATAAATTTTCAATTTTCAAAAACATGTAAATACAACTTTTTGAACTTTTCAAAACATGTACCTAAATAGATCATTTTGAACTTTTGAAAAACATGCAAATAAAAAATTTTGAGCTTTTTAGAAACATGCAAATTGAAAATTTTAAACTTTTCAAAAACATGCAAGTAGAACATTTTGAACTTTTCGAAAACTCTTAATTAACATTTTTTGCATGTTTTGCATTTTGTTTTGATGACAAAGCTCATTTTAAATGTATCGTAAATTGGATATGGATTATTTTCGTTCTTCATATACGATATTATTCAAATTTATTGTTTAACATGTAAGTGAGCCCCGTACACCGTACATAATTAATTGCTTAGCAGGTCAGCTAAGATAGTATCGTAATAATATAATGAATTACCTCTAGTCATAGACCCTGTTCAGTACTGCAGTTTAGAAAAAGACTACAAGAAGAATCAGTGCAAAAAACTGAATGATCGTGGATTCCCAATACTATTAATTACACAGGACTGTGCCAAATTTGTGGATGGATTCTACACAAGTTTTCGGGCGACTCAATATTCACTCTGTGCCCGTGAACACAAACCTCAACGAAGAGGTCTCCAACATCACCGAGGTGTCCATTTTGTAGACGATAAGTTAGATGACGAGAAAGTAGGTGGTTGCAAGGGGAATGCTGGTTACCATATATACAAACACTGTTCAGGTATTTATGTAGAAATTTATATGTAATTTAACTGCACTTTTAGTATGTATTTC
The DNA here is from genome assembly GCA_949802685.1 of Dicyrtomina minuta. NCBI lineage: Eukaryota > Metazoa > Arthropoda > Collembola > Symphypleona > Dicyrtomidae > Dicyrtomina > Dicyrtomina minuta. The sequence continues at coordinate 86,555,324 of OX461808.1, read as the reverse complement.
AATTACTTGATACAAGATAAATAATTATTTAATCTTTACAACTATGCATATAAGGTAATAAATGTGATTGGGCGTTAATTATTTAATAATTTATTACAGAATTGGCAACACAGTGTGTTCACCAAATGGCGCTTAAATTCTACACGGATGCTATGCGCCTTCTAAATAACACAATCCCAAGTGAATGCAGCACTATGATAGATAAGGCCTTTGGTGAGACTGATCCAAATAGGTACGTTTAGTTTTAATTCCTTCTAATAGCGCATAATTTATCTTTATTTTTTTATTGTTTTCCAGTCTGCAGAGTAATAATTATGTTCGGTCCTGCAAAACTAAACATTTTGGTCGGTAATTATTATTTGACTACAGACAGATACTAGACTGATTTAGTGATAAGTTTTTTCTGTGTTTCTCAAGGCCGGGAGAGACACTGGCAGTAAATATTCATATTCAGAGCGAAAGTCCAGATGTGCTTAAGGGTGACTACGGCTGTGAAACTATTGAGACCAACTTTCCTGATTTACAAATGGACCGAATCGTGGAGCACTGCGAAGCCAGTGAAATGGTCCTTGAAGCTGATGAAACTTGGAATTTTAATAAATATTAAATATGTTACCGTATTCCTAGCAGCGACATTATTACAGACATCGACAAATTCTATTTTTACAGATTTAAAAAACCAATGTGCGTGCAATAAAAAGTCTCTGCTGGATGCAGAACAAAAATTAGAATTATTTTTATTGACATAACAATAGGGTAGGGTTGGGTATCTGTGGTAGTCCGGTAACTGTGATATTGGTTAACCATAAAGCAACGAACGACAGCTGCAGTCCAAAATTTGTTTCAGTTCACTTAACTACTCATATAGTACGTTCTGGTTGATGTTCCCCGCGATAGTCGAAAACTTGTAGGAGAAGAAAATTAAAAAACTTTTACTGTGTCAGTTTAATTAGTAACAAAAGTTTATTTTCATTTTTTTAAGTCCCTGTAATTATTACTGTTCCAAAAACATTCTCACCGAAACTGTGTGCGGAGATATAGTTGGGGATAGTCGGCATAAGTTAATCACAATTAGGATAAAATAATTATTCAACCCTTAATTCGGTGGATTTTAGAAAAATATTCAGTCATTTAAAAGTGGTCATCTAAATGTGGTAATGTCAGGGCTTCTCACTGTGGTATTGTGAAGACCTTGTAAAGCTCATTAAAAATTTTGTGAAAAATATTATTAAAAATAATATTTTAGTTCGTTTTTATTTGTTTAGCACGTGGTAAATTGTAACAATGGTAAAAAAGAAAAAAAGGAGACAAAAGCAAGCCATACACCAAATTAGACCTAAACGATGCCATTTCTTCTGTGCAAATTGTATCATTAATAACATTCATTTAATAAATTTTTTAACACTCATATAGAACTTAAAGTGATCGAATCTGTTCCGGCTAAATACTAAATATGCGTTATTCACATGTTACTTGATTTTTAACTTATGTATTTTGGACTGAAATTGCAATAAACGATGGGTGTTTATAACATTACTAAACTATTAACTAGGCTGCCCAGAGTCAATTACTAGTTTCATAAATAGCATAATTATTTTAATTCACGTTATTTTTGGAACGTAAATTTCTTCAATTTTAGCGAAAATGACGTTACCACAGTTAGAAACCAGTGTACCACATTTACCGGACCTAGTAAATTTCCCATGCCACCTAGGTCGTATAGTTTAAACACCTGCAGTTTAAGAATGCAGCATTAGAATTTGATAAGAATTAGGTGAAGTGTTCAGTACAGTATGTGTGCCAAGTGAATGGTGCTATTGCTTTCAAAATTCTATTTATGTACTTGGTATTACAGATTGAAATACTAAAAGTTTTCCAAAAAGCTACCACATTTAGAAGACCTTACGCAACGCTACAGGAAAAATTATTGTATTTTACTCTCTAATTTGAAAGCGTAGTATTTTTGAAATTTAATTGAATACGTTTATGCAGATTTATACCTTCTTAGTGTTTATATTTTTTCACAGTGCTACAATCTAACTAATTACTGTAGTTTATGTAATACATAGTTGAATTATTTTACACCCCACGTTGTATTAGAGAGAGAGAGAGAGAGACATAATGTTAAAGGATGGCAAATAACACTGTATTTTAAAATAATTTTTAATCAAGCTCACTTCCACTGGCAACTAGTGCTCGCATAGAGAGCTTAGCGTACGTAAAAACGAGTCATACAGATAGAGCCGCGCCAATATTTAATATTTTTAAACCAATTCGGCATTTGGTGATTTGGTCGGCTTTCGGCATCGGCTTTTAGTCAAATTTTAGTGATATTGGTGAGCATCTTTTTCTTTCTAAATTTTAACTTTCAATTTAGTATTGAGCCTACTACATAATTATACACGACATATGAACTGGCATAATTATTTAATTGTTCTGCTAAATCAAGTACATATCTCGTAATAGATATTAACACGTAATGAATATATTGGGCTCTATCATTCATCATTATCAAGTATGTACGCAGCTCCAGATCGGGAAAAAGTTGAATATAATTATTCTTACAGAACTGCTGACTGTGCCACTTTTGTCTCGTCTCTTCATTCTCAAGTCTAGACACTACTCTGCAATAAATTCTTCTTTTTAAATTTAACACGCACACTAAAGTAGGTAAGCACAATTTTTTTTTCAATTTGAAGGCTAGTCCACAAATGACGCCATCGAAAAATCGTCATTTTTAGAAACCTAATTTTATTTAATTCCCTGGTCATCAGCTTATAATTATCGTGTAAGTAAATGTATATTTTTAACATTGAATATCACCAGCAACCAGTAGCAAAAACGAACCATTGACCGTACTCATGACGTAATTTATGAACGATCCCTTACTGTGTGAGCCATATTATGACTAGGTCTCAACTTAACTAGAAATACTAAAGAACTTCACAGACCGCAGTCAGTCTCCAGATTATTTTGTACAATATATCTATCATCCTTTATTGCAGATGCTCTACACTTTGATAAGAAGGTGCTGATAAATTATTAATATAGGTAGGTAATTCATTATTTACATAAATACTGCGTTTAGGTGGGTAGATATGTACAGACTTGCTCTTTGTAAATTCAATTTATAAAAATTAAAGCTTTAATAATTTTATCGCAATAAGTTGCTCCTCTATTTTCCAGTGTTAAGTTTGCACGAGATAAATAAAATTATAAAATTATAAATAAAATTGTTTTTTACACTATAAATAGAAATCTATAAATGAAGGAGACGAATTCCACAATGACAGAGGAAAAGGAGCTGCTGCGGAAGTTTAAAATTAATAAACAAGTTCAGATCCGGCTTTCCAAAATAACGATAAATTCCCACACTACTTTGAATAATGAAAAAATGCCATGGACTTTAAATCGGTCTCAATTGGAAACGAACAAACGTGACGCATTGCAACAAAGTGATCCACATAAAAGCAAATTATCATTAACAACTAATAGGCCCTTACATTGTTCTCTATGTAAATATTCTGCCGCTACTCTTAAAAGCCTAAGACAGCACGTGAGAATACATTCAACTCTTAAACTTTTCAAGTGTCTGGAATGTAGTTACCGAACAAATCATAAATACAGCCTTCCAGGACACGTTAATAGCGTCCACAATAAAAGATCAAACGGTAGAGAAAGGAACTTTCCTTGTCAAAATTGCTCCAAGTCCTTCTACAAAGCTTCAGATTTGAAAATACACACTACCGCAACGCACACAAAATTAAAACCATTTTCCTGCCAGTTTTGCAAACGCCCATTTGCAAGGAAAGGAGACACAAAATCCCATGAAATAACGTGCGAGATAAATCCAAAGAAAGCTGACAAGAAATGGGTTGAAGGGCAAAAGCGATTTAGGTGTAACTTGTGCAGCATTAGAATGATGACCAAAGCTCAATTGACCCGTCACACTAGGACCCACACGATGGAGAAACCATTTAAGTGTAGTCAGTGTAACTATGCAGCTGCTTCATTTGCCAGTGTGAGACATCACACGAGTAGGAAACACAATCCAACAAGAGTTAAGGTCGTTCCATGCCAATTGTGCCCACTGATGTTCTACACTGAGAATGAACTTCATCGACATATTTCGACACACACGAAGGAAAAACCATGGGAGTGTGAATTTTGCAATAGACAATTCGCACAAAGTTCTGCACGCAGTTCGCATTATAAATTATGTAAGTTGAATCCGAAGCAAAATGACCCAAATTGGGTTCAAAAGCAAAAACGGTTCAAGTGTGTGTTGTGTGAATTTTCGGCGTTATCAGGGCACAAAATCGAGCGCCACTTAAGTACACACACCGGAGAAAAAACATTTTCGTGTACCTTTTGCAAGTACAAGTGTTCTGAAGCATACATGCTGAATAGTCACATGAGGACCCACACACGCGAAAAACCATTCAAATGCCCACTTTGCGCATATTGCGCAGCTTCAAGTACATCAATTGTTAGTCACATGAAGCGACGCCATTATAAGAACGCTTCCACATGATTGAAAGTGTACCAGGAGGAAGACAAGTGTGACAACATTGGCAGTGTCGAAACACGATAAATAGAAACTTAAACTGCCAGTGAATGAGTGAAACCGTATAAAAAAATGCGTAATCACGTCAAATGACATGATAGAAATGTCATGACATCAAATGTCATGAAACGTTCCTTTGAAGACGTATGTCACGTAATTTGGCTTGTCAGGCATTTTAGAACACCTGTGTTAATAGTGTAAAGTCATTGTAAAATAAGTGTTACAATTGCACCAGTTCAAATGTAAATCAAAATTCATAGACTTTCGAACGACAGCCTTTGATTATCAACTTTATTATCAAGATGTTAAAAGGGAATTAGAATATTTATGTGATTGTGGTCATGATGACCTAATTTCATTTTTAGTTAAAAACAAAATACAGTTATCTACACAAAATAATAAAATAACGTGAACATAAAAATATGTAAATAGAACCTTATGCATTTTTCAAAAAATATGTACATTTAATATTTTGCACTTTTCAAGAAGAATGTAAATAGAACATTTTGACCCCTTCAAAAACATGTAAATAGAAAAATTTGAAGGTTTTAGTAACTTGTGATTATTAGCGTTGTAAGCATGTATCTTATTCAACTGCGCCTGGTTTTGGACATAATTAGCTCATTTTAATTTTAGCATACATTGAATATGTTTCATTTTGTTTCTTTAGCGACGATATGTTTTACCAGCAGTGTGCTTATGTGTTATCATCTGTTGACAAAATTAAATCACTGTAATTTTAAATTTCGTAATAAATGTCAATATTTATAACGTTGTTTTGTATTTAAAACATCGAAGTAGAGTATTTTACAATTTTTTGGAAACATTCTTCATAACATTTTGTACATTCTAAAAAATCTTAAAATTACATTTAATACACCTATCTCGGTTAGTGTTGTTTGGACGTTCTTAAATCAGATATTTGAATTTTTTACTGACAATATACAATTCAGTCTACAGTACATATAAACGGCAAAGAAATAATCGCATACCGTAGTAATTAAAAATAAAACCCTACTTTTTATAGTTTCCAGTTATATTGTGTATAATTACATATAAGGAGTTTGCTAGCAAAACACGTTAAGTCCATTTTTTCAGAAATTGAGATTGTTGGTGCTTAAGAACGACTAAGTACAAATAATTCACACTGTGCAATATTAGAGGTCAAAGGTCACTGGAACTTTTTTAAATAATTCGCTCAAAAACGGTTTTTTGGCAAAACACGTTAAGTCCATCAGTCCTTTTTTGGCAAAACACGTTAAGTCAAGTCCACTAAACCCAAAAAATACAACTGATTCTTATAAAAAAATATCCCAATTTGCCCAAAACTTTGATAGTTTCACCCTCTTGTAATGAAACAAAAGTTATTTGCTTTAATATCAAATTCACATGTACTATTCATAGGGGATCGTCCATAAATGACGTCCCACAAATTATCACTTTTTAAGGTTTATCCATCCCTCTGCCAAGACTTTAACATTGCGTTTAACTGTTATCTTTACCACGGCATGTCATCACGACATGACTAGATTCACTTACCCTACCAACAACGTAATTTACGGACGACCCCTAACAGATTGATATGCAAACTAAAGTTCAATTTGTTTAGCACATCTAATAATACAGAAGGGCATGGGGTACCAAGTAATTAAGAAATTGTAAGAAAGAACAGTCGTGTTTCTTATGAACAAAATAAAGATGTAAGGGGTCGTCCACAAATGACGTCGTTTATAGGTTCAATGGGTCTACTTGGCAATACTGTGGTAGAGATAGTCATTTACGCAATATGACTAATCTGGTGACAGGGGGGAACAAAACATGGTCTTAAAAATGAATACTTTTCTATGACGTAATTTGTGGACAATCCCTTAGAAAACAAAAATTCTTTAGGAGTATTAGATTTGCACTTGACTATTGAACATTGGAATGCGGAATTGTTTTAATTAATGCTTACTGTTGTATTTAAATGTTTTTAAAAAGTGCAAAATGTTCTATTTACATGTTTTTAAAAAGTGTATAATGTTCTATTTACATATTTTTAAAAAGTGCACAATGTTCTATTTACATGTTTTTAAAAAGTGTATAATGTTCTATTAACATATTTTTAAAAAGTGCACAATGTTCTATTTACATGTTTTTAAAATGTACGATTCATACTTCAATTTTACAATCAGAAATTAGCATTCAATTGAATATAATTCAAACGGTTAATTTTTTGCATTGATTCTTATGGGTTTTTTGGCAAAACACGTTAAGTCCAAGATTTTAAAATTTTGCATTATTTTTAAAAAATTACGACGCAGCGTCAGATTTGAGTATTTTTGGCTACTAATACACCTGGTAGCATGCAGTTACGAAAAAAAATTCGAAAAAACAATGACGTTTTCACATGATTATCAAAATTTGCGGTTCCTGTAAAGTTCGGCAACATGGACTTAACGCGTTTTGCTAACAAAGTCCTCATAAGCATTTTCAGTTATTGCAAGCCTACTACTTACTACAGATATACTTTCGTAAACAGGTATATTATTTATTTTCTCTGCTACATAGAAAGCACGCATAATAAAATAATTGATATTAAAACGGATCGCTCCTTATCATTATCAAATGCAGAGCCAAAGACGGAGAAAAATTTTTTACATGTTGTGTTATGTTTGTGTTTGGTCTTACAGAACTGCTGACTGGGCCACTTTTGTCACGTCTCTTCATTCTCCGGTCTAGACACTACTCTGCATTAAATTTGCTTGTTTAATTTTACACTCACAATAATGTAAGAACAATTTTTCCTATTAAGTATGGTACACAAATGACGCCATTACAAAATTACAAGTTTAAGGATCAAATGATCCCCCTGTTAGCAGTTTATAACCATTGCGTAAATGTGTGTCTTTAACTAAGGATGTTATCAGTAGTCAAACAGAACGATTGGCCCTACCCACGACGTAATTTATGAACAGTCCCTTACTGAGCCTCATATTAGTCTTATAAAACTAACGCGAGTCATAACTTTTGATTAAGTTAACTTAAGTAATGGTGTCAAAGGACTACACACCGCGAATGAAGTCAGTCTGCGGAGTATTTTGTACAATTTATATATTTATCAGCCTTTGCAGATGCTCTCCTTTGCTGCTTAAAATTTGTGCGGGTAAAACACGAGCAATTTTTTTATTCACATAATTAAATACTGCATCTTATAAAAGTAAGTGACAAATGCCGTTTAAATTTTATCCTTTAGTTTCAAGTTTTCAATCTTTACACCTTTGATTTAAATCATGAATTTTGAAAGTATAAATTTCTTATTATTAATGAATTGTAGACGCCATACTTAAATACATATTTATATTACACAATATTATATATACATTTTATAATATATAAATATTACAAAAATATTCCTGTTTAATAGGGCGTAAAGATTAAACAATGGCAATTTGCAATTTACATTTTAAAAAAATTAAAATTTTAAAAAACAATTAGAGAATTTCTCGCAGCCTAATTTTTTTTTAAATATTAGTTTTCATATCAAATTGAAAAATTAATTTGTATTGCTTACACTTTAAATAGGAATCTTTCAATGAAGCAGATGAGTTACACAATGAAAAAGGAAAAGGAGCTGATGTGTAAGTTTAAAATAAATAAACAAGTTCAGATCCGACTTTTAAAATTTCCAATAAATTACAACACGATTTTGATCAATGAAGAAATTCATAGGACTTTAAATGTGTCTAAATCAGAAATACGCAACACCGATTCATTGCAACAAAGTGATCTCAACAAAAACACATCGTCAACATTATCAGCTAAACCTTTTTATTGTTCTCTATGCGAATATTTTACTGCTACTCAAAAAAATCTAACGCGGCACAAGAGAACACATTCTCCTAACAAACCATTTAAGTGTAAGAAATGCAGTCACCGAACAAACAATAAATTCTATCTTCAAGCACACGCGGTTCGTATGCACAATAAAAAGCCAATTGGTAGAGAAAGAAACGTTTCTTGTCAGCATTGCTCCAAGTCCTTCTACAGTGTTTCAAATTTGAAAGTACACACTACGGCAACACACTTAAAATTGAAACCATTTGCCTGCAGATTTTGCAAACGCCCATTTGCTAGGAACGGAGATACAAAATGCCACGAAATAGTTTGTGAGAAAAATCCAAAAAAGGCTGACCAGAATTGGGTTGAAGGGCAAAAGCGATTTCAGTGTAATTTGTGCAGCATCAAAATGATGACCAAATCTCAATTGACCCGTTACACTAGGACCCACACTATGGAGAAACCATTTAAGTGCATTCAGTGCGACTATGCAGCTGCTGAACATGGCGGTTTAAGAAGGCACACGAGTAGGAAGCACAATCCAACAAGAGTTAAGGTAGTTCCATGCCAATTGTGCCCACTTATGTTCTACACTGAAAATGAACTTCATCGACATATATCCACACACACGAAGGAAAAACCGTGGAAATGCGAATTTTGCAATAGACAATTTGCACAAAGTTCCGAAAGAAGTTCTCATCATAAAATATGTAAGTTGAATCCGAAGCAAAATGACCCAAATTGGGTACAAAAACTAAAACGATTCAAGTGCGAGTTGTGCGAATATTCATCTATTCATGGGTACAAAATCAAGCGGCACTTAAAGACACACATGGGAGAAAAAACATTTTCGTGTACCTTTTGTAAGTACAAGTGTTCTGAAGCATACATGCTGAATAGTCACATGAGGACCCACACACGGGAAAAACCATTCAAATGTCCACACTGTACATACCAAGGAGCTGAAAGTACAGCAGTGGTTGCTCACATGAAGCGAAGCCATTGTTAGACGCCTTAAGACAATTAAGAGACGGTAGGGGGAAGATATATGTCAACATTGGCGATGTCGTAACACGATATAATAATTAAACAGAAATTATAACTGCCCCAGTTAGTCGTTTTTAATATTTGGCGCCCATGAACCGCTTGCAAAAAATGTGAGAAGTTGGTTTATTTTAGTTAATAAAGTCAAACGCGGGGTAATTTCCTGTATCAAGTATTATGGTATCTGTAATATTCAAACATCATGTCGTATTCTAATTTCGGTTAACAAAGAGTTTTATTTGCATTTCGACGAAAATTCATGAGCAATTATATAATAAAAAACTTAAGCATCTAGTTAAAAGAAGTAGTTGAGGCCAGCATTGTAGGTATTACTGTTTGTGTCATCGCAGGCAAACAATAAATACCGAGACATAGAAATCAAATCATTTTTAAGCAGAACAAAATGATGTATTAAGCCATGATTTTCTATAATTACATCTCAAACTTACAATTAGTGATTTATCTGTATAGCCCACAGCCAGTAGCAAAGTAATATACATTCTTTGAAATTTACATTATTCACACGCGGGAAAAGCTTGCATCTTATCGTATACGTCAAACCCTAATTTCTCACGAGTAACTGGACTATGTAGTTGGTTGTTAATATACGCCCTGCATGACGTCATGTTTCCAGCTAAACCGGACAACGTGTTGTACTTAGAACAGCTATCTCGTACTCGTTCATGCAGTTGTCACTCAGCATACAACAAATCAAAAGACGAGAGGCGAGGCTTGTTAGTCTGCGTTTATAACTAAAACAAAATTAGGGAAAGTTTTTTTTAGATGCTGCTACACTGCTCACACCGACGCACCTTGTTTACATTTTTAAAATAATAAAAGTGAAAGAATTTATTTTGCTACTGAGCCCCTAAAAAGCCCTCAAAACAACCACGTTACAGGTTGGTTGCATTTACCTAATTAATGTTAATATTTTTAAATTGTCGTTATTGCCAGGCTATCGTATTGCAAAGTATTGTATCTACATACTGTGTAATTTTGTAATTTAATTTTTACAATTTTGAGAAACTCTTATAATCATAATGTTTTGTATTGTAGATTACAGAATTATAAATATTTGTGAAAAAATTCACATAGAGATATGTCTAACTTTCAAGAGCATGATATTGCACACAATTTTGGTTCTGGTGACGCTTATCACACTAGCTATACTACACAATTTTCTAGTCAGCTCCAAAATTCAGTACAAGCAATTTTGGATTTCAGAAACCAACCCAAATTCCCAAAAATATTATTTGCTACAATTGGAATTTCTGTCGTCGTGTTGATCTTGGTCTTTGTAGGACTGAGGAGTCGTAAGTGAATAAGCGTATCTTCTTAATTCTAGTAATTTAGTTATATAGCCTCATTTCTGATAAATCTAAAGTAGCAAATATCGATAATTAAAATATGATTTAATATTATTATTAATTATATTTAAGCTACAATCAAAATGAGCTATGTCATAAGATAAAAACGACAAGCATGCGTAAAATGTTAATTAGGAGTTTTTGAAAAACGTGAAATGTTCTATTTACATGTTTTAGAAAAATGTAAAATGTTCTATTTACATGTTTTAGAAAAATGTAAAATGTTCTATTTACATGTTTTTGAAAAGTCTAAAATTTTCTATTTACATGTTTTTGAAAAATGTAAAATTTTCTATTTACATGTTTTTAAAAAATGTAAAATGTTCTATTTACATGTTTTTAAAAAATGTAAAATGTTCTATTTACATGTTTTTGAAAAATGTAAAATGTTCTATCTACATGTTTTTGAAAAAGTGCAAAATGTAGTTATTCCATGTTTTTAAAAAGGTTCTAAATTTTCTTATTCCATGTTCTTTTTTTCCTATTCGGTTTTGACATTCGTTACTATGTGTTCAATAAGGGGGCGTTTTCCTGATTTAATGGGGGCGTCGATGGTAGTAATTGTAATAGTCAAATGATCTATGTGCATAATTTATAATAAGTATCTACTTATAAAAACATAATTAATTACAAAGTTGTATATATTTCAGATAACGTCGATAACCACACCAATGTGACTAATCATGCAGGGACTAAACTAGGTAAGCCTTTTATACGCTGTTAATAAAATACCATTTTTACTTGTTTTAGGAATAAATAAGGTACTGTAAATGAATAATTATGTTTCTAGATTGCGGCGGCTTAATAAAAATACCAGAATTCCCTACGAGCCTTACGTCCTTTCAAATACATTACAAAAGTACTGGTGCGGTGGCTGGCCAAGACCAAAGTGAGGAGGGATGCCTATGGACTTTAGATAATACGGCGCTGACTAATGGAACAGCAATAAGCAGAATATTTTTGTTTAAAGTCAACATTACACTCTTCAAGTCAGTATTTGAGGATGAGGAAGCTTCTTTGGCTGTAATAGAATGGCATCGAAATCAAAATTTGAGTTCACATCTGCTAATGTAAGATATTTAATTATATCAAAGTATGCAATACAAAAATGATACATATCGTCTGTAAAGAATCAGAATGACCCTTTTTATTTGTAGCAAAATACAGTATCTAATTACTATCTTTAAAAATAATTAAATATGTCTTGAACGGGTTTAAAAAGAGAATTTTGCACATTTCAAAAATATGTTAATAGAACATTTTATACTTTTCAAAAACATGTAAATAGAACATTCTGCACTTTTAAAAAACATGTAAAATAGAACATTTTACACCCTTTCAGTAGCATGTAAATAAAACATTTTACCCATTTCAAAAACATGTAAATGAAACATATTACATTTTAAAAACCATGCAAAGAGAGATATTTACACTTTAAAAAACATGTAAATAAAACATTTTACCTATTTCAAAAACATAACGTTTTATTTAATAACGTTTTACACGTCTTTCTTATTTTGTTTTCATGACATAACTCATTTTATATTCAAACCTAAATTGGATGTGGGGCATTTTGATTATTCATAAACGATATTACAAGTGTGTGTGTGATCATAACTAGTTATGTACTTTCAAAGTTAATTGTAAATGTTTTACTTCGAAATTCTAGAGCAGCCCACGACACCTACGCTTCTAATCAACTGTACGACGCCATCTATCTCAGCTTTACGTCAACCTATCCTACTCAAAGAAAAACGACTGGGTTTGTTGCAAGGATTGACATAGTTGAAGTTGAAAGAGCAGATACTGGCTTAAATTTCAGCTTTAGAAGTTTAACAGGGAGCCAGAAGTTTGGTCCGTATCTATCTCATGACCGTGTCTCAATTGTCGTTCACCCTAAAACGTCCATTACATTGGACTCGGCTCACTTTAATAATGTGAATGATTGTCGTTCGGATTTTATTGATGTTCTAAGAACGTATGAAATAGGGAGCAAAGGTGTTGTTCGAATGCTTCCAAGGTATTGACCTTTTAGAAATGTATTTTGTTTTTAACGTAAGTTGTTAACGGAGCTTTTATTATTATTAGCAATGCAACCATATGGTTTTTAACACAACTCTTTAACACAGTTCTGCTTAATGTATGTAGAGATGAGGTATCGTCTGTGAAGAACCAAAATAATCCATATCAAATTTATGCTATAATCAAAATGAGCTATGTCATAAATACAAAATGAGAAACATGAGTAAAATGTTAATTAGGAGTTTTTGAAAAGTGTAAATTTTTCTATTCACATGTTTTTGAAAAACTGTAAAATGTTATTATTTTATATTTTTGAAAAGGTGCAAAATGTTCTAATTTCAAGTTTTTGAAAGGAGTAAAAAATTTTAATTCCATTTGTTTGAAAACTGTAAGATGTTCTATTTACATGTTTTTGAGACGTGCAAAATGTTCTATTTAAATGCTATCAGGACATATTTGAATATTTGTATAGATAGTGAATATTGGTTTTAGCCAAAAATGGATATGGGTCATTTTGGTTCTTCACCGACGATATTGTTTCTAAAAGTTGAAAATGTTAATCGACGTTTAATTTGTCTCTTAGGTTTTGCCGTACAGTCACAGGAGTCCAATCGTTGAAAACACATTTCCCAGTAATAGCAGTGCTAAATACATGGGCGGAAACTACTAGTAACGGATTTAGTATTTCTTGGGAATAATGTAATACTTTCTAGCTCCCACAATATCTCCAACAAGAAACTTTAAACATTAGCAGCAGTGCAATGATTTTGTATGTGTCCCCATCTCTTGACAGAAATAAATCACCGGAATTTCCAACTGGTCTAGAACAACATATATTATGCTTACAGTTATTTCACTAAACTTAATTAACTAAACTACAATTTTATAAAAAAATGTCCACAAATTAATGCCACTTTTCTTGGCAGCCACTGCTCTTGTGGTGAAGTCAACTCTATAACGTGTGATGTCACATTTTATATCCTATTGTATTCGCTCCATCAAAAAATGTAAATGCATTCATTGTATCATATTACATATCGTGTTATTTTATTAAGTATGGTATGTATGTACATTAGAAATATAAAAAAATGGTTTATAAATGATGTCACCTAAATTGTCACTTTTATGGACCTACCCACACTACAATATCCGACGGTTTCATGTTACATAAACTGCTATGTTTAACTTGTTTAACACGGCTTGACATCGAATCATTCACACTACCAGCGTAATCAGTTAGGTACGATGGACGACCCTTAATATGCTGTGTATACTCAGAATAAAAACTAGTACTGATTAACAAAATTCTGGATTATACAACGATGGTTAGATATGAGCATATCGTCGGTCAAGAGTCATTCTGTCTTATGTCCAGTGCACTGCTAAAATTATTCTGTAGCAAGTCCATTCAATTGGTAACTGCTGTCGAGGTCGCATCTGCGTTGTCCTATGCATTAGGTGGGGGTGGTAAGTTACTGACTGTGTAATGCTCATGACGTACACTTAGGGGTTGTCCACAAAAGACGTTATGTTACTGATTGTGTTGTACTTCTGACGTACACCTAGAGGTCGTCCACAAAAGACGTAATACAAATTCCATTTCCAGATCATTTCGCACTTTCTAAAAACACTTTTTGAAAAGTGCGAAATGTTCTATTTGCATGTTTTTGAATAGTGAAAAATTTTCTACTTTTATGTTTTCAAAAAGTGCGAAATGTTCTATTCCCATGTTTTTGAAACGTGTAAAATGATCTATTTACATATTTTTCAAGTATAAAATTTTCTATTTACATTTTTTTTTAAGTGTAAAGTGTTCTATTTACATGTTTTTCAAAAGCCCAAAATGTTCTAGAAATGGAATTTGTATTACGTCGTTTGTGGACAACCCCCAAGTGTAAGTCATGAGTACAATACAGTCCGTAACGTACCACCTCTACCTAATGCATAGGACAACGCGGAAGCGACCTTGACAGCAGCTCTCATTTGAATGGACTTGCGACAGAATGACTTTAAGAATCGTATGGACTTGTGACTTGCAACAGAATGATTTTAGCCGTGCACTGGACTTACGACAGAATGATTCTTCACCGACGATATGATTTATATGCTTCCCTATTAATTATTGACGATACATAACAAAAATACATTCCCTTAATTTTAATAATGATGCACTCGTTCCTAGAAGCGGCAGGATACTGCCCACAACCACAGTCCCGCTACGGCGGCTACATACTTTCCTATTCAAACCTTTCTCATTAGCAAACATAATTATCATTGGAAATTGAAAGTAAAACGGAAGCTGACTGTCAGTACCAGTTTACAATAAATTTTTTTTTCATTTTTGGTTTACAGCTCAAAATATTCACTCTTTTTTCATTACTTGACATAAAGACAAGTTTTCATTAAATCTAATGTCAGTGCAAACGAAATTTGTAGATTGCGGTGCCTTATGGTGAAAATAATAAGCTACAAAAATGTGAACACACTAATACAATTTATAACGTGAAAAAATTGTGAATTACGAAAACAGTAAAAAACCAAAACCTAAGCAAAATAACAATGAGCAAAAATGACGACATATTTCCGCAGTCTTTGCTTGTATGGTTTTCATTGTCATCTAAGGGTTTCATAAAATCTCCAGAAAATGTTTTTGTTCACTACGATAAAAAACTTCATCAATTAGAATTCAATTCCTCGATATCATCATCTTCAGGCAGAGCATCTACTAAGGTTCATCAAGCCTGTATGTAATTAATTAAATAAACATATTTGCTGAATTAATTTACAAAAGTTACTTACTATCTGTATTTTGCTTAATCATATTTTCATTGTTGAAACATCAAAATAATTAGTTAATTTATTTTTTTAGTCAAATTATGGGAAGTCAAAGAAGTCCGTCGTGGAAAGAATACTTCTGACATCCTTAAAAAGGAGAAGCAAAATAAAAAAATTCCTGAATCTCGATGTTTCACAATTTTCTATGGAAATGATTTTCAACTTCAAACCATTTTCCTTGCCACTCAATTAAGTGAGTTAAAATATATAATTATTGAGCATTAAATGTTAATAATATTATACATATAAAATCGATGTGTAAATTGCAATTCCTACAACAAATTAATTAAATGAGTTTGTTTACGATTCAAGCTTCACCCTCTGACGACGTCACTAAATGGATAGAAACAATAAAGTCTCTAAAAATTAAATCTTTAAATCTTACTTATCAAAAGAAATTAGACCTCTGGATTCTGACTAGCTTCGAAGATCTCCTAAATGATCAAAGCCAATCCTCCCATTATCCAAATTATGTTGATAAGTATGCAATCTTTTTCAAATTTTAAAATTGAATACTTGTACCACAGTAGTATAATTATGAAATAAATTTATATAGGATAACCTTGGAACAACTTAAAGTTTTTACTATAACATATGGCTATGATATTACAAATGCTGAACTAGGCAAATTTTTTGAGAAAGGATCATACAATTCAAGGATGAAATACACTGGATTTTATAAATTGATTCGAAAATGGCTTCATAATCAACAAGTATTTTGAATTTAAATTGTCCGCACTAGCTAATCGATTAATTAATGTATTTAATTATTAATGTATTTTAATTTAGAAATAATTCCATGTATATTTGTATGGATTTTTTCTATAGATTTTTACTGACTGTTTTGGACCAGATGTAAAATTAGAAACAAACCCAACTACATTGAGTTTGCGCCAGTTTCAACTGTTTATTACAGAAAAACAAAAAGAAAACTTTTTTCTAGGTTCTTGTGACTTTAGACATAAATTTAAGAAATACATTTCAACTAGTTATCCTACACAGACTGAAACTGAAAGCAAGGATGATAAATTAGTCAAGTACGCCTTTCCTGTACAAGTAAGTTATGAGAAAAATTAAAAAATAATTAAAATTGAATTAATTAGTTAATTTGTGGAGTTTTAAAATACATGTAAAATAATGTATTTATGTTAAACATGGATTCGTAGGACTCTGGTGATGGTGATACTAGCCCTAGAATCAGTGCTATAGAGGTAATGTAAATCAGATATGGTTTTACAATTTATCACGTTTAACAGTATGACTACCGCACTATGATTACAGGCTTAATATTTTATATGATTTTTATTAGGCTGTAGACTATCTATTTTCAAAAGAAAATCAAATCTGGAATGATCAATACTCAAAAGTTAACCCGGACTTAATGACGCGACCTCTTTCGCATTACTGGATTTCATCATCACATAACACGTAAGTCAAGTGCTATAGCTCACACTTATTTTCGTAAATTGTTAACATTGCTAATTGTGCTAAGGCAGTTAGCAGTTAGCAGCTAGCAATTAGCAGCTAGCAATTAGCAGTTAGTAATTAGCAGTCAGCAGTTTGCAGCTGGCAGTTACCAATTAGCAGTCAGCTGTTAGCAATAAGCAGCTAGCAGTTAGCAGTTGGCAGTTAGCAGTTGGCAGTTAGCAGTTAGCAATTAGCAGCCACCAGTTCACAGTTAGCATTTAGCAGTCAGCTGTTAGCAGCTAGCAATTAGCAGTCAGCAATTAGCAGCTAGCAGTTAGCAATTATCAGCTAGGAGTTAGCAATAAGCAGTCAGAATTTAGCAATTAGCAGCTAAAATTTAACAGTTAGCATTTTGCAGTCAGCAGTAAGCAGTTAGCAGCTAGAATTTAGCAATTAGCAGCTACCATTTAACAGTAAGCATTGTGCAGTCAGCAGTAAGCAGTTAGCAGCTAGCATTTAGCAATTAGCAGCTACCATTTAACAGTTAGCAACGTGCAGTCAGCATTTATCACTTAGCAGTTAGCAGCTAGCATTTAGTAATTAGCAGCCAGCAGTTAGCAATTAGCAGCTACCAGTTAAAAATAAGCAATTAAAAGTTATAAATTAGCAGTCAGCAGTTAGCATTTACCAATACAACGTTTTAGTAATTTTGAATTTATTTTGTAGATACCTAACAGGTCACCAATTGACTTCCAAATCATCAGTAGAAGCCTACGTCCGTTGTCTAAGAATGGGTTGCCGATGTATTGAGCTGGATTGTTGGGATGGACCAGATGGGATACCAGTTATATGGCATGGACGTACTGCCACAACAAAAATATGCTTTGTAAAAGTTATTGAAGCCATTAAGGAAAATGCATTCGTAGCCAGCAAGTTAGCATAAAATACACATTTATTTCTGTATGTTTTAAAAATATCTTAATACATAGCCATAACTTGTGTTCAAAATGGTGGTCAAATTTAAAAGCATTTTTTTAAAATTGTCTTTCCTGTAGATATCCATTAATACTCAGCATTGAAAATCATTGCTGCTTAAAACAGCAAAAAATTATGGCAAAGAAATTTCAAGAAGTTTTTGGAGAAATGCTGGTCACTGAACCTTTGAGTGAGAATGAAAAATTTCTCCCTTCCCCAGAAAAACTTAAACGCCGTATTTTACTGAAAGCAAAAAAATCAATTTGTCAAGGAAACTCAGGCCCGTCATCTTCTCAGTACTCTAGTAGTGGTGATCCAACTTTGAGCTACAAACAAGATGGTGCTGCTATTCTGTCTGATACCGTTCACACTGGAAAAATGTACTTTTTAGAGCCGTCACGTGTTGAACGACCCTATTTCTTTGCCCTTACCAAAACAAAGTTGATTTACACGGAAGTCCCAGAACAACAAACTTCCGAATACCGCATTAGTAGTCGACCATTACGCTTACAAATTGGCGAGCTTCACTTACATGAGATATGGTATCATGGGGAAGTGGATGGGAAAGAAGCAGAGCAAAGGGTCCTGGATTTTAATGTCGAGGCTGGTTTTCTTGTGCGAGAAAGTCAGACTAGTAAAAACAGCTTTGTGATCTGTTTCCTCTCAAAAGGAATGCCTCATAATTTAAGAATCGGCTTAAAAATACAAAATAAACAAAAAGTGTTTTTCTTAAAGCCCAGCAAAACATTTGACAGTCTTTTTGCACTCATTTGTCACTATCAGAATAATCCATTGGAAACAGCGGTATGGAGTTCCTAATTTTATTAATTATTAAATAATTAGATAGGATAATAAAAATATTTTAGAAAAAGAATTGATTTTAGGCCAATTTATTTTCATACAAAAACCATTTATTTGATTTTATTAATGATTTTCTTTAGAAAAGCAAAACTTTGTATTTACACGTTTCAGAAAAGTTTAAAATTTTATTTTTACTTGATTCAGAAAAGTTTAAAATTTTATTTTTATTTGATTCAGAAAAGTTTAAAATTATATTTTTATTTGATTCAGAAAAGTGCAAAATCTTCTACTTGCATGTCTTAAAAAAAGTGGAAAATATTAAATTTCTATGATTTTAAAATGTACAAAAGTATTTTAATTGCGTGTTTTTAAATTATAAAAAAAAATAGTTCCATGTTTTAGGAATGTACAAAAACTTTAATTTGTGTGTTTTTGAAAAGCCAAAATATTCTTTTTACATATTCTTTAAAAACTTTTAAAATGTTCTATTTACATATTTTTTGAAAATTCAAGCAGCGGGGGCTACCTGCGCTGGCTGCATTATCCAGTCCCGTGTTATTATGCCTTTGAGCTCAGAAAATACATGTTTACAATTTTTGTTAGAAAAATTTTTATTTTTGTTTCTACGTCACAGGAATTTTGCATTAGACACTTTACAAGTTCAGTTCCAGTACCACAAGAATATGAAAAAGAAGAATGGTTCTATCCACACATTGATAGAAGGCAAGCAGAAAAAATACTTTCAAAATTTGGAATAAACGGTGTTTTCCTCGTTCGCTATTCATCAATTCGAAGAGGTCTAAATCAACGACCCTTTGTTATTTCATTTCGGTAATTTTAAAAAGTGTATTATACGCGTACATTAAAGTTTTAATTATAAGACTCAATTTATAAAGGTTGTTCAATATTTTATAGAATCGACAATTTAATAAAACATTGCCGTGTCCGTGCGGATGGTCGTGTCCTAATCGTTGTCAATCATACATTTGAAGACATCGTCGAATTAGTTTGCTTCTATAAAGCACATTCATTCTACAAAGGTTACAAACTATTACATCCCGTAGATAATGAGCTGTACAATTTGGCTATGTCACCTAAGCAAAATTTAGAGAATGCGGAACAACTCATCATGCTTCGAGATGATGGCTACGTTTACTCTGGGGATGCTGCACAATTGATTCTGGTAGTTGAAGCAATTCGTTCTTACAGTGCCCCACGAGACAATCCAGAAATCATGTCATTTCATCGAGGGGACAAAATTATCAATGTTCTTAAAGAAGATGAGACTGGATGGTGGAAAGGAGATTTAGGAGATCAAATTCAGAAATCTTTTCCATCTTGTTTTGTCAAAGTAGTGGATGATGATGACAAGAAAGATACTGTTTTTGGAGATTTACAAAAGGGGTCAGTGGCATTGGGCCGTGTGGAAATACTGGAGAGTGGGGATCCAAACTACAAATTTATTCTTAATATATATAATAATAATGAAATTCCTTTTCAAGCTGGTGTTGAGACATTGAGAGAAGCGAAGGATTGGCAACATGCTATTCAACGAGTTTTAATGGAGAAAGATGGCGGCTTTACAGAAGTAATTATTTATACATTTTTAAATATGAAATTAATTAGGCCTAAATTCAGCAAAACTTATGTACATACATTTTTTAAATTAATTTTTAACTAGCACTAATTTATTAATTTATTTTGCTAGAACCAACGGAAAATAGACAGATTTAAGACTAGCGTGCGCAAAATGTTTCGTCCTGGAATGTATTTAGAGAACGACAAAACTGCAAAAGAACTTGCAAAACTTGTAATTTACTTGTGTGCTGTTCCGAAAAAACCGATTTTAGGATATCAAGGAGATTGTAAAGAAATGTCAAGTTTTAATGATCACTCAGCACAGAAAAGCATGGGAAATCATCCTAATGCTTATATTTTTTATCATGAGGTTTGGTTAATTTGTGCATTGTACAGCGTTTGAAAGTATCCTAATTTCTTACAGCTAAAAAATCAACTTTTTTTTCTTTTTTAGAATCAATTAAGTAGAATATATCCCAGCGGGAAGAAAATTGATTCTTCAAATTATAATCCAATGACATTTTGGAATCTTGGATGTCAAATGGTATCTCTGAATTATCAAACACCAGGTAAGTACACACAAATTATACCGGCAGATTTAGAATAATAGTAATAAACTAACAAGATAACAACCACGCCAAGTGGTATACACCGGGATTTTGAAAACACATTTAAAATAACTAGACTACTTTTAAATAGTACAGACTTAAAGTAACCCACCAAATTATTAAAAAAATCAAATGCTAATTGTTTGCCGCTCTGTAATTTGTACAGTTCTTGTCTGATTTTGATGAATTTAAATTTTTTGTGATACTTCTCGTTCGGGTTCTGAAACGTAACTTCAGGATTTTGAAAGATTCGAAATTTATATTTTTTCTATAATAAAACAATCCAAAAAGTTTTAATTTTGAAGCCTGATTTTAAAACACAGTTTTTTCAAAGAAATTAAAATTTTGAAATTTTTAATTTCTGATTTTTTTTTAGAAAACAGCCTAAAGATCAGAACACAAATTTCATCAAAATTAAACAAAAATTGGGGAAGTTACAGGGCGGGAAAATATTAAAATTTGGTTTTTTAAACTTTGGCGGGCCATTGTGACGAAACGCAAACTACAGTCGAATAACTTTGGGTTATGATACAATTTAAAAGGAACCTGATTTTTTTAAATAAGTGATTTTCAAATCTTGATTTACCAGTTGGTATAGTTACCTTGTAAGTCATTTTCTGTACATGTTTGTTTTACTTTTAATATTTTACCTTTCAGATAAATGGATGCAGATAAATCATGGTAAATTTAGAGAAAATGGCAATTGTGGTTACGTTCTCCGACCAGAATGTCAATTTGCCAAAGACTTTGACCCTAATAATTTAGAGTTAACACAAAGTCTGGGAATTCAAAAAAAGAAATTTATTATTACTGTATGTTACCTAACGCTCCATAAGTTATACTTGCACGGTTTAGCTTTGCATAGGTGATCATAATAAAAGTCAAATTTTTATTTCTCTAGATAATTGCTGGAAGAAATTTATCCAAGCCCGAAAAACGAATAATTGAACCATACGTAGAGGTTGAAATCCTTGGAGCAGGATTTGACTGTCTTAAGCAAAAGACAAGGCAATCTTCAAAATGTGAGGAAGCTATTTACTGTAAAAACCTTTATTTAATCGAATATGTCTAAATAATTGGGATTATTGTGCACTGCGCTGTTGTTTTTTCTTTAAGCCGCAAACGGACTAAGTCAATACTGGAATGAAACATTTACTTTTACTGTTAACAATCCACAATTGGCCTTACTGCGATTTGTTGTTCAGGATGCAGATTCTTTTAATGACTCACACTTAATTGGACACGCTACATTTCCGGTACAATGAAAATAAACACTACATTATTACATACTGTTAGGGACCGTTCACAAATGATATCATCAAAATTTCGTGTTTTTACCACCTACCTACTCCTTGTCATCGCTTGTCACTTTTTCTAAAAACCACCTACCCACCCTGTAAGTTACATCATTTTTTTCAGATATCCTTGATTTGTGCTCAAAATTTCCCAAACACAATTCTGGTGACGGCGACTGATATTACGGGCAATTTAATTTAGAAAATGTATTTTGTTTTTACTTTATTACAACTCAAACTGACTACATTGAACATAAATTCAGGTGCACTTTCCTGGCTGAGTTTGAAAGTATAAAACGTGCAGGATTTAGTTGTTTTGATATTTTAAGGAAAACTCATATTTTTAGTAAAAATGGTGATGATATCATGTGTCACCAGAATTATTAAGACAGCGCTCTCCCTCTGTCATCGCCCTTCACATACGTGAACGACGGTGGTGGGAAGGAACGAAAAGAGGTTGACGGTTGAAACTTTCGACGACGTTTTGCCTAGGCATCGGATGAGAGGGGCGGCACTAGCAGAGAGTTGGTGGAAAATAGTACAAGATAAAGGATTTAGGGAAGGAAAAGCCGTGCCATCTTGTCCATAATGCTAGAGCATTGAGGGTTGGAATTTTTAAACTTCAGTAAGAGTTTAGCCAGCAAGACAGGTAGTAGTTAGCTAGTGAGAAGGACGGGACCAGAGCAGAGCAGCGCTAGTGCGACATTTTCTTTTCTCTTTTATTTTTGTTTTCCGAAAAGTCGGAAGTTAACTTTAAAATTAAATTAACAGTTATAGACTAAAAACTACCAAAAGTACAAAAGACACCAGTACGCAAAGCAGACAGTCAGTCATTCCGGTCAAATTCTCTTCATCACCAGCAGGAGATTCACGAATTACAACTAAGGCCGTGGCCGAGTGTGTCAGCTCTTTTCGTTCGTTTACCATTGTCATCACCATCACCATTACGGGTAAAACTAATAACTAATAATTTTATTAAATATATATGTTATTATGATAATTAAACGACGATTTGTAATCATAACCTATGTTTCATAATTGCCATTAAGTTATATACCATGTCATCGTATACCGTAAATGCCAGAATAGTTTTATGTGAAAGCCATAGTATGTTTAAGTGTATGGGTATGTATGTATGAGAAGTTGAAGGTGCAAACGAGATATAAAATATTAATAGACCTGCAGCATAAATGAAAGTGTTTAGTTCATAATATTTATTAAAACATCCACGAATATTTTATCCATCCGCGGGATACTCATATTTAGTGAAACGTCCATCTAAAATAAAATACTATATTAGGCAGTGCGCATACCTACATACATAGTGTTTTATATAAGTATTGTAGATATTAGTGAACTTACCATTTGTCATAAATTAATTCAAAATTGACTGCCGAGCCGGGGAGTCACGAATTACATCTTTTGTGGCGGTGCGGTTTGCACCACCGGGATAGAAGGGCAGAACTGAGTGCTCAGTATTTTATTCCCTTATTTGTACATGTTAGGTAGATAGGCCAACTAGTCAGAGGTACAAAGGGATACCTTCTATTCGTTAAGGGAGCTTCGGACACTTCCTTATCAATAGGTGCGGGGTATTTTCCCTTTGTAGCTCCGAAAAATAGTTGGGAGAAGTCCCAGAGTTTTTGGCCAAGATTTTGGGATTTTTCGGGTATTTTAGGAAGTTTTGGATTTTTTTTAGTTTGGATTTTGTGAGAGTTTGAAGAGTTGTTTGGGAGAATTTTAGGAAATAGAACGAGGGAATGGCGCACTACATCCTGATGGATGGTGCCCAATTCCTACAAGAATTTTAGTTTGTGATTTTTGAGAGTTTTGGAGTTTGGAAGTTTGATTTGAGTGACGTGTGAGTAAGAGATTTACAGTACGGCGACATTTTAAGTAGTAACGCATGGGCATGGCATGGTGGTACATGGTAAAATAAATAGGAACAAATGGTAGTAGTAGGAAATCAAATAAAAAATTAGAACTAGGAAAGAAAATAAATAATTATTCAAATACTGGATGCTTAGTGAAATGAGAGCATGAAATTGTAATTCTATTCTTCTTTATGGGGGCATGATTTCTAATCTTCATTCTTTTATTTTTCACAGAAGGTGCATGAATCCCAGTCATCGCATAGTCATCCAGCATTAGCATAAAGGGGCAGCAGAAATTTTCCTTCTTCACAAAGGAAGTTTAGAGCAAATCCAACTGGTAGTAACATCGAACATCGCCAGGGACATCGGTCATCGTCCAGCAGTTGGTCGTATCATTCTTTTACTCATCGAGGGAACTTGACCCTACAAATGGTACAAAAATAAGAATAATACAATTATAAAAATTCAGATAAACAAATTAGTAGGCAGGTCATTTATTGCGTGGAATAGATAGGCCGAAGGCCGCATAGGTGGTTAGTTGTGAGAAAACCTGACACTCACAGGCAAAGCAACAGTTTCTTTACCGTCTGATTTCTACACAACCCCATATATCACAAATTCACTTGAATACTTAAATTCAAACTTACCATTTCACGACCGAGGTCGTATTTGTTTCAACATCCATTCAAATTTTCATTAGCATTTAAAATAAAATTAGCCCTTGTACTATTCAACCCTCCAAGGGGGAGATCAGTGCCTGTAACCTAATTCTCAGAAATTCAAATTAGCGGGAGTACTTATAGTTGAATCATTTCTTTATGAAAATTTTTACTTTTGCCTTATCTACCTTTAAGTAAATTATAAAATTTCAAGTGAATTATTGATAACGAGGGTCGGCCAGGAAAGTTCGAAAAGCAATAATTATAAAAGGAAGGTTAATAGTTAATCCTAAGAGCCGACATTTACGTGGAATACTTATTTTATAAATATTCAGGAGTTCAATACATCTAATTAGTATTGAGCTGGGTGATAAACGTTCTGGCTTCGACGTCAAATCCTGTATTTCTGTGTGTACTCATATTTTCCTTGTGCTTGAATTAACTTCATTCGTCATATACAAATTAATTTTAAATCCTAGTTAATATCATCACCCAGTTTAGTATCACTTCTTCATCGTGTCCCATCGATTCAACGTAATTTTATTCTTTAGTCCTTGTCAGCCCAGATATTCATTAGAATATTAGGCCAACTATTCAACATCGAGCATTTCTCCAACAGTTAGTGATGATATAATTATTCATCGGGACTGGTAGTTGTTCTCTTCAGGTTTTCGACTGAGTGTATTAAACTATAAGCCACCGTTTATAATTTTGGGTGAACCATTATTAGTGCATTGGTGGGTGACTTACTTACCTGTCGAAAATTCAATATTAAGCATTTCCTTGAAATACCTACGGGAATAATTATTTTTCTTTCTTTTGTTCATCATTTAATCAACATATTTCCCCCCAGGATCTTTTGGCCGAGGCAACCTCAAGCAAATCGTAAGCCATTGTTTCAAATAACCAGTTAATATAACAAGTAAATATCGAAATTCATTTTTTGATATTTTCACAACTTCTACAACGTACTAAATCATTTTTACTCTTTTCAAAGTGCAGAGTGCCTGAGACATCTACAAGGTCCATATTAGGTGTTGGTTGGGAAGTTCATTCAGTATTCATCTAGCATTAAATTATTCCTAAATAAATTGTTCTTTTTGCAAAAATATTTCATGATGAATAGGGAACGGGATTTAGAGGAGGTTAGGAAGAAAATTGAGGAGTTTATTAGGAGGGACATTGAATTCAGGCAGCGAGAGGAAGGGAGTAGTAAAGTTGAGGAAGGTGCATCTGTGAAGCAAGGCGCGGCAGGGAGACCAGCAGTCACGACAACATTTTGTCCCAGCTTCCGAATTTCCGAGGGCACTATCGCCATAAACCCAAGAAGCTTACAAACCTTCCTGAGTTTTCCAACCTTGATGGGTCCAGTATCCATGGAACGGTGGCTTCGATTGATTAGCTTATGGCATAAGTATATACCCGTAATAAAAAGTTTGGCTCGTCCTCTGTTTAAAAAGTTAACTGAGGAGGTGATGTTCATCTTGGATGACGATGACGACGCGACTGTGGCAGAACTTCAACGAGAAATGGAGAGAGCTCCATTGATCATGCATCGAGGCACTAGTGCAGAGATCGCCTCATGGTGCATTGGTTCTACGAATCAATCTACGTTGGCTATTTTACCTAGTAGGGATAATAACCATGCAGGCACATGTCCAATCCCAATGGATTTGATTCAGCAGGGATGGAGCATCAGTAACACTGAGTGCCAAAGCATCATTCATGCGGGACAATTATGTCATTTGTTATTCATGACACGTCCCATAAATGGCTTCGTTGATCACAGAGCTTTCCTCCACTCTGTCACGCCGTTGTTAACAGGTTGTTTAGTTAACCTGAATTCACCTGAAAAGAGCCATGAGACTTTTGGGTTGCATGAAGATTCAATCGAGGGCATGCTGGAACGTCTGAGTACGGATGGTACTGACATTTCACGGATATGTAGAAGGACTAGCCCAAGGATGGTGCAACTTGCGGAAGGGGAGGAGGCTGATTCATTATTCATTAGCATGAGTACTCAGGGAGAAGTGGCGGATGTGCTACAGTTACAATTTGGCGATAGGGAATATGGGACAACTGTACAGAACGTGATGTTGGGTAGATTGTATGACGATGGATCCATGGAAGCAAATCCTAGGGAGCATGTTTATTTCGAAGTTTATGTCGTCAACGTTCTTGAAGACACAGATAAGGTTACTATTCAAGTAATTAGGGATGCAAACAAGGACCTCGAGGATGCTAATAAAGAAAACGAGGGTAGAGAAGCATCAGGGAATGCAGGTAGTACCGCGACCACAACCATAGCTCCTCAAAACATGCCTTCCGCATCACCAATAGATGAGGAGGCGGAAGACACTTTGGTGTTGGCAGGAACTCAAACTTGTCATCCTCACAGCCCACATTTTTTATTGCATGGAAGAACAGATACGGCGACAGATCCACAGCACATGCCTTCAGCTCCACCAGTAGAAGAGGAGGCGAAGGAGACTCTTGTATGCATACAAGACAAGGATAGTATTTATTACTGTGGCGGCATTCATTATTGTCACCCCAGTAGCAAGTATTTCATACCAAGGGCAAACATCTGGGACACCATTAGTATAGACTTGGCACGAATTACATACAATTGTGCGACAGGCACAGGTTATTATAACCACAGTGAATGGTTGAAATTTCAGGGCATTGAGATTAATAGCGAGGGCACGAGAGACATACACCCACTTACATGGGTAGCCCAGTATGATTCTGCAGAAGAGAGTCAGGAATATGCTGCTAGGCCATATACCATTCAAGAAAGCATACTGGATGGCCTATTCCATGTTACAGTCACTCCTCACTTCGTCAAGCTTAAAATTTCAAGTGATTTCCTAAATCACCTTGACCCCAAGAATACGGACGAAAAAATCCCCCTGTATTTTCGAGCGATTAGTGATGAGATGGACAAGATCGAGGATCTTGAGGATGAAACTTGGCAAAAGGTACTGAGTGAAATGGTTCGACACAAATTTAAAGGCCAATATACCTACTTGTTCGCGATCGAAAGAACGACAGTGCATGGAGGGGATTTTAGGGAAGTCATTATACATTCAGTCAACGATTATGTGCTCAGGGAAGACTGCCCACCAGAAATAGTTTCCACTCGTTCCCCGGCAGCTCAGGACACATTGAACAAAGATGATAGGGAGTTCACGGTTGAGCGAGCGGCATTAGGTGACTTATATCACATCATCGTCACTCCACATGAAATTAAAATTAAGATATCCAGCGATTTCCTAAATTGTATTGATCCTGGTATCAATAACGGTAACATTCACACTTATTTTGGGCCGTTCGGAAATGACATGGGTAAAATACAGGGTCTCGAAAACAGAGTATGGTCAAAGTTGGTGGGTAAAATGATGCGCCACAATCGGTTCCATAATCGAGGTGAAGCCGCATACATATGTTCGATAGAAAGAACACCTGTATGTGAGAACGACTTCAAGGAAGTCGTTGTTCACTCGGTTGCGGAACCAACGGACGAGGAAGATTACCCTCCAATGGTAATTAATGGCATCACCTATTGTAACCCCGAGAGCGAATTCTTCGTAGAGAGGGAAGATATTGGTGATAATATGGGAATAGATGAGATGAGGTACAGGTATAATTATTCCACCAAAATCGCGTATATGGACAAGGAACACTGGAGAGAATATCAGGGTATAGATTCGTTTGGCAATGAAAACTACGATGTTCACCCAATTACCCGCCCCAAGACACCACCTCAAGATCCAGACAAGGAACGACCAAAGACCCCACCAAAGGATCCAGGAAGTGAGACAACCAAAAATCTTCGGGAAGTTACGCTTGAAGAATTTATCCAATTATCCCGAGGGCCGGACACGGATCCGAAAGTCTACATGCACATTACTCAGGCAATGATGGACAAGCTACTCCAGACACTTGACGGCAAAGATCCACTCAGCGTATGCAAGGATACGCCACCATCGGGAATTACTCCACGAAAAATACAAGCCTGGAATCAAGTTCTGAAGCAGATAATTTTCAGATACAAGCAAGTCCGACAACCAGGCCCCGGTAAACAGTCATACGCATTGGATTTTGTTGGAGGAGATCCAACCATAACACTGGCAAATGAGTATATCACGCTTGGCGAAAATGCCGGTCAATGCATAAGAAACCAGAAGGTGCTTTTCAAACGAGCGAGACCAAGTACCCGTGAAAGACTTCAAATTAAGCTCCGTCAGAAAGCTCCAGGTACTGGTTGGGATGACAGCATCCATGGTTCCATGAGGGAGATGCTTAATGTGGTTAATCCCGAGGTGGTAAAAATCATTGAGGAAAGTGTCTCCGAAAGTGATGAGCCTGTGGCCTCCTCTTCGAGTGTAGTGAGTAACGAAGAGACAGGGCGTCAAAGCAGTAGGCAGGAAAGGGAGCAACGCTTGTGTAATGCTTGGGCAAAGTGCCGCAAGCACAACAAATCCCCAGACCCCAAGAAGTAAGTGTCGTGAGCAGGAAGAGTAAGGTGTAAATAAAATAGTAATAATAAGACAAGTATAATAATTATACTAATTCCTTTAGTAGTCAATATAGCAAAAGCAAAATATAAAAACTCAAATAAAAATGATATAAAAATTTAAGATATTATAGTAAATAATGCGGGTTAAAATAATATATGGTGATGGTGTGGATCTTAATTGTATGGTGTTAGTATTCTTTTTCACCTTTAGAAAAATAGTTAGTACGGTCTTGGAGGAGCGTACAGTCGGAAGATAAGATAGTTGGCACGATTTTGTAGAACGTACAGACGGAAGAAACGGAGGAGAGCAGCAACACAACATCTAGAGCTGCCACGAAAAGGAGAAGAAAGAATTGGAGAAAAATAGTAATATAGGGAGAACCGAGGATCCAACTTCAAAACCGAAGAAATGCGGGATCACAGCAGCTGAAAATTACTGAGGATGGCTCACGGTCATGGGTCATGCCGTTCTGCACTCCAAAATACTTGATAGCGTAGGAGGAAGATGTGTTGATTGTTGGGAACAATCAATGGATGAGCTGGAGATGGATGGGATGAAAATTACTACGGCAACAGCCGAGATCAGAGGTATGATTAAAAACAAAGGTCAGTAATACAGAAAATTCTATAACGACCATTTCTTTAAATCTTACTGGAGCCACGGCGGCGGCCGTCCCATCCGTGCCCGGATCACCGAAAAACGGTAGCGTAAGAAATTCATACAATTCAATAGAATTTTTTTATGAAACGGCGATGAGTACACGATAGATGTGGTAACGGTACTCATGGTGGGTGTCACATCAACAATTACATGCATCATATAAAAATGAACATGCGGGATCAAATATGCAATTACATGGCAAATAATTTAGCATTGGTATTAGGGATGCTTGAGTACAACCTAGTTAGGAAAATATTATGTGAAATGAATTAGTGTATGTAAAAATTGGGTGTGGTGACGTCCCGTCACTGGGTCCTTTGGGGCTGAGCCGTACAAAATTAAATTAATTTGGTGGAGTTTGGTGTTTAATTATGTTGCAGGCACATTCTTCCGAGGACAGTAATGACTTCATCATCCACGTTGACTCGGACGAAATGGATGAGTTACTGGCACAACTACCGTTCTCGGGATCACCAGGACATTTTTCTCAAAGAAATATCGAGGAGGGAGAAATAGAGTCTGAAGGACAGGAGGAAACTAACCCTACCGAAATGGAAGTTACTAATAATAACAACATCATGGGGAAGCCACCAAACGCCACGACTCAATTGGAGGTTTTCAATATGGACACAGAAGAAGAGACTGGAGGCGACTCGGATTACGGTCATTGCAAAAATATTTTCGCCAAAGAATGGACTAATAATCCCAAGAGCCTTTTTCGTAAGAGGAAGATGGACAACCGACTTAATAATAAAAATCCACCAACCAATGACGGATCATCGGATGACGAAGCTCTCCCATTCCCCAGGCCCATCAAGCGAATTAAGAAAAGTAAGCCGGGACAAGTGACCCCGATGGAAATCGCCAAGCGAAATTGTTAGTCACCTCGACAATACAAGATCCAACACCGACCAAACCACCGTACTTAACTTCGTTACATACAAATTATAAAATTGATTTTTTTTTACATATTACAATTTCTTCGTTGTTACTAATTATGAGATAGAGACTGCACATAAATATTTTATGTTACGCTTATTTTCATGAATCTCAACGAGACCGTGATCTCCCTAAATGGATATTTTTATACCATATTAATTATGTATGCCCATGTACGTGTGATGATGTACCTAATACCCTGTAAACGATGACAGTTCTATTTGGCTCCGTGTGTTTCATAGCTATTGAAGTAATATTTTATAGATTAACGAGTATGTTAGTTAGTAAAATAAAAATATATGAATGAATGTGAGATTTCGTGTCAAGGAGGGGTTGTCTCTGACCAAGACAACGCCTCGTTGACACGGAATGTTTTAGCTCCAACAGGAGATTTGAGAAATTGAATGATGACGTGAATTATGTAATTCTAAGGGCCGCGGAGGAGGGTGCTCCATTGGGTAGTTTCGATATTGAGCTACCGAGCATTTTCCTCCAGAGCTTAGTTTGATGAGTTTGGAAAAATAGTTTGGAAAGAAAGAAGGGGATGAGTCTAGGCGATATGTACGAGTATATTGCAAATTATGAGGGGGATTATAGAATAAATAAATAGATAAATATTAAATATGATATGAATACTTCATAATACTACGAACTATAGAATTTGTAAAATATGCTGCAAAAACAAATAATTATGGTCTCAAACTTATATGTACAAAAACATAAATTTATACAATTCTTACTTTTCTGTACCAATAACATTACAACTAACATATCTTTATTACACAATTACTGTTTACTTTGGCGGATCACTCTTGTAAGACCGAATTGTCGATCCATTTTAAGCATAGTATTACTTATTCACCTAGCTTTACGAAATTTGGTGGATCGGCGATGACCGAGGCGGAGCGCTGTCCCCCCGGGACCTTTGGTCCCGGTCTTGCTCAGGAGAGCAAGAAACTAAGTTGGGAAGTATTTGTCACCAGAATTATTAAGACAGCGCTCTCCCTCTGTCATCGCCCTTCACATACGTGAACGACGGTGGTGGGAAGGAACGAAAAGAGGTTGACGGTTGAAACTTTCGACGACGTTTTGCCTAGGCATCGGATGAGAGGGGCGGCACTAGCAGAGAGTTGGTGGAAAATAGTACAAGATAAAGGATTTAGGGAAGGAAAAGCCGTGCCATCTTGTCCATAATGCTAGAGCATTGAGGGTTGGAATTTTTAAACTTCAGTAAGAGTTTAGCCAGCAAGACAGGTAGTAGTTAGCTAGTGAGAAGGACGGGACCAGAGCAGAGCAGCGCTAGTGCGACATTTTCTTTTCTCTTTTATTTTTGTTTTCCGAAAAGTCGGAAGTTAACTTTAAAATTAAATTAACAGTTATAGACTAAAAACTACCAAAAGTACAAAAGACACCAGTACGCAAAGCAGACAGTCAGTCATTCCGGTCAAATTCTCTTCATCACCAGCAGGAGATTCACGAATTACAACTAAGGCCGTGGCCGAGTGTGTCAGCTCTTTTCGTTCGTTTACCATTGTCATCACCATCACCATTACGGGTAAAACTAATAACTAATAATTTTATTAAATATATATGTTATTATGATAATTAAACGACGATTTGTAATCATAACCTATGTTTCATAATTGCCATTAAGTTATATACCATGTCATCGTATACCGTAAATGCCAGAATAGTTTTATGTGAAAGCCATAGTATGTTTAAGTGTATGGGTATGTATGTATGAGAAGTTGAAGGTGCAAACGAGATATAAAATATTAATAGACCTGCAGCATAAATGAAAGTGTTTAGTTCATAATATTTATTAAAACATCCACGAATATTTTATCCATCCGCGGGATACTCATATTTAGTGAAACGTCCATCTAAAATAAAATACTATATTAGGCAGTGCGCATACCTACATACATAGTGTTTTATATAAGTATTGTAGATATTAGTGAACTTACCATTTGTCATAAATTAATTCAAAATTGACTGCCGAGCCGGGGAGTCACGAATTACATCTTTTGTGGCGGTGCGGTTTGCACCACCGGGATAGAAGGGCAGAACTGAGTGCTCAGTATTTTATTCCCTTATTTGTACATGTTAGGTAGATAGGCCAACTAGTCAGAGGTACAAAGGGATACCTTCTATTCGTTAAGGGAGCTTCGGACACTTCCTTATCACATGTTTTGGAAAACCCACCTACCTACTCGTCATCTTTTGTCATCTTAAGGTGAAACTACATACCTACTCAACTGATGATATCATTTGTGAACGCTCCCTTATGCTTGCTTTTTATTTTTTATTTAGCTTACGGTACAATATGAAACTATTTTTTAATGTGATAATGTACTAACAACTTAGCTTGGTAGTATAACTAATGATAATTATTATTACCTAATGTAGGTGAATTGTCTGCACGAAGGATATCGAAGCGTACAACTGGTTAATGGGTTTGGAGAAGAGCTTATGTCCGTACTACTTGTTCGGTTACAAGTTCGAGATGATTAATTATTAATCGCGTTATAACTTGAAGTGTCAAACTCGCTCTACTAAAAAGAATATACAGTCCACTCTCTACATAGCGTACTTCAGCGGACCAGCAATATAAGTACGTTATGAGGAGAGTTCGCTATGTAGAAAGTACAGATTTAAAAAAAATCAGTATTATAGATGAAAACAATAAAAATTCTACTGTATAAAGTAATGGTTATTGGTTCTACACAAATCAATCAAAGAATATGCTTAGTAATTTTGATTGAATAAGTTTGCAAAATCAGTTAGATCAAGAAAAAAAATAGTAACTTTTTTAACTGAGCGCTAAAATTTTTTAAATTTCTGAAAGTACGCTATGTAGCGACGAAATTTACACATGAAGAGTGTTTTGGGCTAGCAAAATTAGTACGCTATGTGGAGGTATACGCTATGTGGAGGTACACTATATAGAGGTATTATTGCATTAAAATCATAGGGATTTAGCCAGGGATGCGTGAAAAGTACGCTATGTGGAGGTATACGCTTTGAGGAGGTACGCTATGTAGAGAGTGGACTGTAGTATTTTTATGCATTTCTGTATCTGTATGGTACATATTATTGTTGTAATAGACGGTTTATGGTATTAAATGTGGATACGTAACCATGAGCATATGTTACAGTGTTACTTGACATCCACAGTTTGGTACGTGGAAGTACATATAGAATATTCTGGAAGTAAATCTGAAGAAGCGTCTAGTGGGGATAGCGGAGGGTTTATCGAGCGGTAAACGATTAGCAGTGGCCGAGGATTGAAGCCAGGCCTGAGACTGTAAAGTTCGTTACAGTCTGCAGTCCTAACCACTCACTCAATCACGCCTGCTTAATTTTATTATATGTGGAAACGGCAATTTCAAAATTTCAAGCAAAATGCAGCGTGCCAAATTAAAATCCGCGTGAACTACAGTGCGTTAACACTGTTAAACGTTGTCTAACAATGATTATTTGCATTTATTTATTAGTATTAGGTAATATATTATTTCTAACAATCCAAAAATGTAATTAATAACCCAAGCGAATATCTTATTTGCTGTGATACGTGACCATTATAAACAGTTTTCTATTTTGGTTTCTTATTTACTAATGCACTTATATTGGTTGAAAAGTTTCGTCCTATTTCTATCGGTTTAAGCCAGTGGGCAGGTTTCCATTCAAAGAGGGTGGTTATTACCAAACTCTGGTAAGTAGTTAGTACTAAATTTATTGCTAACGTGAACTTTTAGATTTAAAATAATATAACCAAATTGACAACCTTGAGTTCAATAATGTTGGGTTTAAAATGCGGGCAGTTAAACATATAAAAAAGGTCTTCCTGAGCGCAGTGCAGTGGTGTCAGTAAAGTGTCGAAACGTGTATTTCATTATTTTATGCAGATAATAACTAATTAATGCACTGTGAATTACTTTAGTACAATTGAATTAAATGAATGCTTAAGCTTTGTATTTTCCTAAGAGCCTAAACTTAAAGCCGGAAAACCCGAAACCACAAAAGACGTCACTGAAAATTCATAATTACCATGTTAAAGTTTTAGAAATACAAAAAATCTTGAATGTGATTAAACTGTGTTAAAAACGTTTTGGTCCCCATAATGCTGTACTTGAGAGAAAGTAAATATTTATTTACAATGTATGCCCTTATACATACTGCTAATTAATTGACATTTAAATTATCAAGTATAGTTTGGTATAGCGTCACTGTAATGAAAAATATGTAATTAAATAATTACAAATAAAATGTAGGATCGAAATACAATAAATAGGTAAATAAGTTTTATTCTGATTCATTAGTACATAATAATGACGTAGGAATTAGTTTCCGCAGGAAAAATGCTGACCACAACTACAGTACTGTCATGCTTATTCATTCTAAGCCTTTGTAATAAATACGTAACTATAATAAAAACCGCATCAGCATCCGTTTAATGAAATCAGATGCTGACTTTCAGTTTTTAATTAGTTTGTTTGCTATGTTTTATTTCAAATTTTAATTTAACTTAAATCGATGCGTCATACAAAACGCTCTAAAAAACTCCAGTGTGTCACGACTACTACCAGTCACTATACCACTAAATTTAAATTGATAAAATCAAATTAATTTTGTACATTGAGAAACTCATTTATAAGAATTATAAGATAGGTAATTACGCAAATTTGAACAAGCAATACTGTGGGATACATACAATATAAAAGTACATAACTACTTGATATCATACTAATTAATAGTTATACAAATTTTATTACTTTTGTACTACGCACAGGAAAAAATAATTATTTTGTACCATTTTATAAATTGACTAGTAGAAGTCGAATTTTATACAAATAAATTAACTAAGAGAGCGCTTTCAGTACTACCTTTTTAGTTACTAAGCCAAATATACAAAATTAATACGTAGCAAAATTAGGAATAAAGAGGAATATTGGTTCATTGTGTTAATCAATGATGTGAATCAATAATCAGTGATTATTTCAATAATTAAATTCCTTATTACCAGGTTCAGCTGATATTTCTCAAACCTGGCAAAATGAAAATGAGTAAAAATTCCAACATATTTCCCCAAACCCCACTCGTGTGGTTTCCATTGTCATCAAAGGCAATCATAAAACCTTTAGAAATGGTAGTTGTTCTTTACGATGAAAAACAATATCAATTGGAATTTAGTTCCCCGACATCCACATCCCCAGGCATTGGTCCAACACCAAAAATCAATCTGGCATGTATGTAATTACCTATACCGTAAACACTTTGTACATTGTTATCTGTATTATGCACACGTCCGATATTTAAACTAACAATTATTAATGGATTAATTTTTCTCATCTACAGTTAAATTATGGGATATCAAAGAGGTCCGTCGTGGAAAGATTAGTTCAGATTTTTACGAAATGGAGAAGCCAATTGAAAAATTTCCTAAATCTCGATGTTTTACAATTTTCTATGGAAATGATTTTCAACTTCAAACCATTTCATTTGCTACTCAATTAGGTGAGTTGAATTAACCCGCATATTTAGTAATCTATATCTTCACTGAATACGTACCTTACATAATTATTTAATTAAATGTAATAAACATTAAAACTGATAGTGATTTTACGATTCTAGATTCGCCACCTGTTGACGTTACTAATTGGATAAAGGCAATTGAATCTTTACAGATCAAGTCTTCAAAACTTCCTTATCAACAGAAATTAGACTCCTGGATTCTTACTAGCTTCAAAAATCTCCTTAAATATCAAAATCAATCCCTTCTTAATTTTAGTAATATTGATTGGTAAAGAACTTTATTAAAATTTGGAATTTTTAAAAATATAGTTCACCTATCAGAATGATACATTAGCCCTATGAAATAAACTAATAGGATAACCTTGGAGCAACTCAAAGTGTTTACAATGAAAGTTGGCTATGACATTACCAATGCAGAATTAGGCCAGCTTTTTGAGGAGAATGCTACCAACTCTAAAATGAATTATAATGGATTTTATAAATTGACTCGGCAATGGCTACATGATCAACAAGTAAATTTATTACACATTATTAAAAGAAAACTGTCTAAAATTGCAGGTTGGTTTTTAAAATATTTCCTATATAATATTAATTTTTTACATAGATTTTTACAGATTGTTTCGGGCCATACGCGAGGTTAGAAACGACAGACTCTAATTCGCTTAGCTTGCGAAATTTTCGATTGTTTATCACAGAAGAACAAAAAGAAAACTTTTTTCTAGATTCATGTTACTTTCGAAATAAAACGACAAATGTTGAGAGTTGCAGTAATTTTAGTCATACAACTGGAACGGAATCTAAAAAGACAGACAAAAACGTGATCAATTACTCTTTTCCTAAACAAGTAAGTTCGAGCAATGAATAAAAAAAGTGTATATAACAAGTTAGGGGAAAAATTTATTCAAAATTAATGTTTAGAATTCTAGCGACGGTGATATCAGCTCGAGGATCAGTGCTATAGAGGTACGTTGAAATATATATAACTAATTAATTACTACGAATGGTGCTACAATTTAACTCGTTTAACAATCAAATGATTTAAATGCAATTAATTTTCTTACCGAGCTATGAACTTTTGGGGTTTCTTAGGCCGTGGACTATTTATTCTCGAAGCAAAATCAAATCTGGAATAATCAGTACTCTAAAGTTAACCGGGATGCAATGAACCGACCTTTGTCGCATTACTGGATCTCATCATCACATAACACGCAAGTCCCGTGTCAAATTTTCTTGCGCTAGTTGACAATTTATTTTGCAAACTTGGGTACTGTGCAAATTCGCGCTAATGGGTTATTAATATTAATTTTGAATTAATTTTGTAGATACCTAACTGGCCACCAATTTACCTCAAAATCATCAGTAGAAGCTTATGTTCGCTGTCTACGAATGGGATGCCGATGTATTGAACTAGATTGTTGGGATGGGCCTGATGGGATACCTGTGATATGGCATGGACGAACAGTCACAACAAAAATATGTTTTGTGAATGTTGTTGAAGCCATTAAGGAACATGCATTTGTAGCTAGCGAGTAATTTTACTAACTCATTATAGCATGGTAGCAAGGCTTGAAGCTATGGTTTCGCAGGTTTAAGAAAGAAAATATTATATCGTCTCTGTGAAGAACTAAAATGGCATATATCCTATTTAAGCTAAAACCAAAGTGAGCTATGTCATTAGTAAAATGGGAAACATGCGTAAACTGTGGATAATGAGTTTTTAAAAAGTTTAAAATATCAAGTTTACATATTTGTGTAAATCGTAATATGTCCTATTTACATGTTTTTTTAAGTGCAAAATGTTCTAATTCCATGTTTTAAAAAAATGCAAATTATTTTAATTATGTAGATGTTTTTGAAAAGTGTGAAATGTTCGATTTGCATGTTTTTTGAAAATTGCATAATGTTCTATTTAAATGCTTGCAAGACATATTTCAAAATTTTTGTAGATAGTGGGTATTGTTTTTAGCTTAAAACGGATATGGGTCATTTTGACTCTTCACCGACGATATACTTGTTTTTAACAACGTTAAAATAACCAATTTTCAATTTTTTGTTTTCCTGTAGATATCCACTAATACTCAGCATTGAAAATCATTGTTCTGTGAAGCAACAAAAATTTATGGCAAAGAAATTTCAAGAAATCTTGGGTAAAATGCTGGTGACGGAACCGTTGAGTGAGAATGAGAAATTCCTCCCTTCCCCAGAAAAACTTAAACGCCGCATTTTGCTCAAAGCAAAAAAATCAATTCGGCAAAAAAATCCGGCTTCATCGTCTGTTTTCTACTCTGCTGACCAAAATGTGAGCACCAATCAAGACAAAGCTTCTATTCTCTCTGGTACAGTTCACAACGGGAAAATGTACCTTCTAGAACCGTCTCGTGACTGGCGGCCTTACTTCTTTGCTCTTTCGAAGCAAAAGTTGATCTACACAGAAATCAAAGAGCAGCGAAATTCCGAATACAGTCTCAATAGTCGGCCATCCGACTCCATACAAATGGGCGAGCTTCACTTGCATGAAATATGGTATCATGGGAAAGTGGATGGGAGAGAAGCAGAAAAGAGGGTCCAGGATTTTAATGTCGAAGCTAGTTTTCTAGTACGGGATAGCAATAGTGGAAAGGACAACTTTGTTATCTGCTTCTTTGCTAAAGGAAAGTCTCACAACTTAAAAGTCGGATCTAGGATACAAGATGGGCAAAAAAATTACTTTATAAAGCCAAGCAAAGTATTTGACAGTCTTTTTGCCCTCATCTGCTTTTACCAGAATAGTCCGCTAGAAACAGCAGTGAGAAATTGCTTACATTATTATTGTCTTTTAATTCAAAAAGCACTAACTGTATTAAGTACACACAAAACACAAAAATCTTTTTTTTCTGCCATAGGAATTTTGTCTCAGACACTTTACAAGTTCAGTTCCAGTACCACAAGATTGTGAAAAGGAAGAATGGTTTTATGCCCACATGGATAGAAAACTAGCAGAAGAAATTCTATCAAGATTCGGATTAACCGGGGTATTCCTGGTTCGCTATTCTTCAATTCGCAAAGATCTTAATCAACGACCCTTTGTGATTTCATTCCGGTTTGTTATTTTTTTTGGCAATCTAAATTTTTCAACAAAGAGCAAATACCAAACCACTCTATTGATGAAGGGGTAACAAAATTTCATATATAAAATAATTTTTTAACTTAATTTTAATTTATCTAGGATCGACAATGTAATAAAACATTGTCGTGTGAGGGCGGATGGTCGCTTTCTAATTGTTGGCAGTCATACATTTGAGAGTATCGTTGACGTAGTTTGCTTTTATAAAGCGCACGCATTTTACAAGGGCTACAAGCTTCTGCATCCAGTCAATAATGAACTCTACAATTTAGCAACCTCATCTAATAAGCAAAGTGCAGCAGATAATGCTGAGCAGCTGATTATGTTTGGAGATAGTGGGTATATTTACTCCGGAGCTGCTCAACAGTTAATTCTGGAAGTGGAAGCAATTCGTTCTTACAGTGCCCCTCGAGATAATCTAGAAATATTATCATTTCATCGAGGTGACAGGATTACAAATGTACTCAAAGAAGATGAGAGCGGATGGTGGAAAGGAGATTTAGGAGATCAGATTCAGAAATCTTTTCCATTCAGTTTTGTCAAAGTGGTGGATGAAGACAATAATAGTGATATTTTTGGAGACTTACAAAAAGGGTCAGTGGGATTGGGCCGTGTGGAAATAGTAGAGAGTGGTGATCTGAAGTACAAATATATTCTTAACATTTATGACAGTGGTATTCCTTTTAAAGCTGGGGTTGAGACAATGAAGGAAGCTAAGGAATGGCAACAGGCTATTCAAAAAGTTTTAATAGAAAGAGATGGCTGCGTTAGTGGGGTATTTTTATAATTTTATTAATTAATGTATGTATTAATAATGTTTCAATCAACAATGCATTTATTTTCACACCTATGTTACTTTTTTTGCTAGACCCAAAGTAAGATAAGCCAATTTAAGAAAGGTATGCGCAATGTATGGCCTTTTGGATCTGATTCTGAGCACGAAAAAACGGCAAAAGAACTTGCAAAACTTGTTATTTACTTGTGTGCGGTTTCTAAAAAGTCAATTCCAGGACTTGAAGGGAATTGTAAGGAAATGTCAAGTTTTAATGACTATTCAGCACAGAAAAACATGGGAAATCAACCAAACTCATATATTTCTTATCATAAGGTTTGTGTCATTTTTTCCTGTACTGTGCACTGCCTAATTGTATACTGATTTCATGAAGCTGTAGCTGCATCACATTTCTGAATAATTATTTTGTTATAATTATTCGTCGGTGAAGTCATTCTGTGGTAAGTCCAGTGCACGGCTTAAATCATTCTGTCGCAAGTCCATTCAATTGGTAGATCCTGGACGGGATCTCGCTTTCGCATTGTCCTATGCATTAGGTAAGGGTGGTTTGTTACTGACTGGGTTGTACTCCTGACGTACACCCAGGGGTCGTCCACAAAAGACGTAGTAAAAATTTTATTCCCAGAACATTTTGCATTTTTAAAAAACACTTTTTGAAAATTGTTCCATTTTCATGATTTTGAAACGCGCAAAATGTTCAATTTACATGTTTTTGAAAAATCTAAATTGTTCTATTTCCATGTTTTTGAAAAGTTCAAAATTTTCTATTTATGTGTTTTTCAAAAGTGCAAAATTTTCTATTTAGGTGTTTTTAATAGTGTAAAATGTTCTATTTACATGTTTTTAAAAGTGTAACGTGTTGTATTTCCATGTGTAAAGTGTTCTAATTACATGTTCTGGAAATGAAACTTTACTTATGTCTTTTGCGGACGACTCCTAAGTATTCGTCATGAGTATGAGTACATTAAAGTTAGTATTATACCATCCCCACCGAATGCATAGGACCACGAAGAAGCGACCTGGACAGCATCCACCAATGGAATGGACTTGCGACAGAATGACTCTTCACCGACGATTTCTTTAACCGGGTTGCTTATATACAAATTAAACTGTATAATAAAACATGTAAATTGTAAATGGTACTCATGCAGTCACACTTATTTGTACACTTTAATTAATTATTGGTAATAATGGAATTTAATTGAAAGTTACGCAAATAGGTGTTTTAATTATTATTAATGTTTATTTTATTAACTTATTTTGTTTCTAGAATCAATTGAGCAGAATATACCCCAGCGCTATAAGATTTAACTCTTTAAATTACAATCCAATGACATTTTGGAATCTGGGATGTCAAATGGTTTCACTTAATTATCAAACACCCGGTAAGAAAATTTGAATATTCAAAACATTTTCTGCACAAAAGTTTAACAACTGACGCTTGCATTTTTACCTATTAGATAAATGGATGCAGATTAATCAAGGGAAATTTAGAGAAAATGGGAACTGCGGTTATGTACTACGACCAGAATGTCAATTTGTTAAAGGCTTTGACCCTTTCGATTTAGAGTTGACAAAAAGTTTAGGAATTCAAAAAAAAACCTTTAATATTACTGTGAGTTAACTAAGTTACTATTATTAACATAATACAATTTTTGCATAATTAAACAAATTTTTGGCGCTATGTACACGTCCATGTCATAGGTACATATATATGAAGACATGTATAATTATACAGACATGTATATACATACATGTACATATATATGATAAATGAATACAATATACGAATTAGATAATTGCCGGACGTAACTTATCGATGCCGGAAAAACGAATAAGTGAGCCATACGTAGAAGTTGAAATCCTTGGAGCAGGTTTTGACTGTCTTAAGCAAAAAACACAAGAGACAGCAAAATTTCAGGAAACGTTTTACTTACATTATGTACCTACATAATTACATTTATGACAATTTTGCAAAATGAATGTAATTTTAGTGGGTTTTCTGTTTTTCTTACAGTTGCAAACGGACTTAGTCAATACTGGAATGAAAGATTCACGTTTACTGTTCAAAATCCAGAACTAGCTTTGCTTCGGTTTGCTGTACAGGATGCGGACTCTTTTAATGACTCACATTTAATTGGACACGCCACATATCCGGTATCTTAAATATAGGGACCACATTATTGCAAACAATCTACATACTTTGATTCTAAATTCAGCTCATTAACTCTGCTTTTAAGTACGAGCTAATAAGCTTATAATTAGTTTTACAAGATCACCAATGATGGTTAATCCTTTCTACAGGTAAATTGTCTGCATCAAGGATATCGAAGTGTACAACTTCTCAATGGGTTCGGAGAGGAGCTTATTTCTGTGTTACTTGTTCAGTTACAAATTCAAGAAGATTAATTGATAATTGTGTTATAGTTTTAAGTATTGAACTGAAGCTTGTCAAATTATTGTTATTATATAGGTACCTCTAAATTAAAGGTAGGTATGATATGATTTACAGTTTTTTATTGACATCGTTTAATACGAATTATTACTTGATTTTAATGAGTTGAGATGAAATCAAAATAGCTATTAAATTGCATGTATTATGATACAACATGATTTAGTTAGTGAGTTAATTATTAAAACTCTGGGAAATAATAAACGTATCTTGTATGGTTATATTTTTAATGATTTTTATTAATTTGTAATAATTTTGACACACAACTTTAATCATATTAAAATTGTCTTTAAAATGACAAATTCGAAAACATTGAATGAAATGGCCTCTGCACAGTTTCAAAGAGCCATATGAGCTCCATGTATGAAGGCCTCATTTTTATCTGCGGTCCTTTAGTTTTTCTGTAAGAAAAGTGTTCCATTTGTAGGATTCAACCGGCTTTGTTGTGTAGAACTTTGAATGAGTCCGTACTTGCCTCAATATCTGCTGTCGTTCTTGTCTTGAATACGTTTCAACCAGAATTGAACTTTCCGCCAAAACGAGCGTTGAGATCATCAACACCACAGCAGCAATAGTCAGCCATCTTGGAGACATATTTCTTCTTCAATTTTAAATGTTTAAAAAATGCTTGAATAATTATCTATAAAATAAATTAGTAATTATAGATAAATACATAACTATTTATTCAAGTATAATAATTATATAAGTTGAATTCATTTATGTATAAATATTTTCCAAATAGTGAACTAGGATTTTTATTTCCAATAAGTAGCTACACAGCTGAATTAGACTTTGTGAATGTTAGTATTACATTATTTAATGCTGTAGGTGAATTAAAATTGGGCTTTACAACTAAATCGAATTTTGCAAAAGTAAAACGAAAATTTTTACCACAGCTAGTTAAATTTTTGTCAACGATCAAAATTTAAAATATCCAACTGTTCGTGGCCGCAGTCAGCAATTTCAGCTAAATTGATAATTTAACATTAAAAAGTTTAGAAGCAAAAGTAAACAAAGTGCGCATTAGTAATACACAGTATATTAAAACCATTAACTTTGATTATTGCATCGCGACAACGGCAGCATATAATCATGACTTTAACTTTATGGCCTAATAAAATTAGTCTTTTTCAATTCTTAGTAATATGTCGCACCCACTCATAACGTTCACACGGGAAATCAGGGTTATCTAAACGCAGCTGACACTGCTTTATGTACATGTCAATAAACCTTTATTGCTTTTATTGCGCTTTTTTCACTCTCTAACATAAACTATCCACCCTAAACTTAAAACGGGTTTTGTAAAGTAGAATTTAATCCCTTTTATAGTGTAATATTAGGTGTTCAAGATTAATGATAAAAATTTTCGATTATTTATATTAAACTAAACAGTATTACCTGTAAGTACACAACGTATTATAATTATTAATCCTAGCAATTTCATAGCAATAACTTGAAATTGTAATAAAAAGTTTACTATAGCGTTGGCGTTTGACACATTTACTTTTCTTGCTAAGTAAGTCCTAACTCAACCAGATTATGACCATAAATATAAGCCTCTACCTCCGGCAGATTATCAGTCGGAATAATCAATCATAAATCCCAATAATAAATCTGAATTACTTGTGTTTATACAGTCATCATCAAAATAAAACACCGACATAAGCAGTTTCCCTATAATAAATATTTATTGTAGGAATTACCAAATATTTAATTAACCTTACTAACTTTCGGATGCATTTGGTTGTAGGACATTGCTATCTCAAACTGTGTCACACAGTATAGCTGAGTAGCATCATTGCACTT
This sequence comes from Dicyrtomina minuta, assembly GCA_949802685.1. Classification (NCBI taxonomy): domain Eukaryota; kingdom Metazoa; phylum Arthropoda; class Collembola; order Symphypleona; family Dicyrtomidae; genus Dicyrtomina; species Dicyrtomina minuta. Next base: position 86,510,662 of record OX461808.1, on the reverse strand, counting down.
GCACAGAAACAGGGTTTCAAGGCGCAGTCAAATACAGTGTATTTTACAGTATCTATACTGTCCTAGAAATCCATATTTTTAGAGTGAAAATAAAGTAATACTGTAAGTATTCACTATAAAAATTATTTTCTAGAAAACTGTATTTGCAATATTTATATTAATTTTTTTTATTTTCTAAAAAGGTTTTGGAATTCAAATAAGAAAAACATTATGGCTGCCCTAGTTTCTAAGAGTGTACAATCTACACAAAAAACCAAGGAAATCTTGCTAACAGTCATTTTACAAATCTTGTCACACGTGGCAGTCATCCAGTCCACCTCTGACTCATCAGCCCCCACGGACAGTAACTTCTTACAAATCCCAGCCTTGGGTCGAAGTGCCAATTTAGGCTACCTCTACGATGCCCGTACAGAAACATTCCAAGATGTCTACGTTTTCAAAGCCCCAATCAACAGCCAGAATTTCATCACTGAAACTCACACCCCCTCCACATTGACAGAGATGAACTTTGCCAATACAATTGCCGAGAAAAATAATCTATTCAACATCCGAGCCTCCGTCTCAGCCTCAGTCCTACTTGGCCTCATCACAGTCAAAGGGAGTGCATCGTACTTAGTAGAGGAGAAGCACAGCGCTCGACATGCAGAGAGCGTCATGATGATTAAATCCCGGACAATCTCCCAAAATCTTCAAATCTACTACGATCTCCTCCGGCCCTGCTACAATCTTGACCTCATTAACCAAACCAAGGCCACACACATAGTCACGGGGGCTGTGTGGGGGGCGAACGTAGCCATAAGCTTTAAGGACACCCACCAGTCAAGTTCCAGTGAGGAAAATGTAGCTGGGTCACTAAGTCTTGGGTACAACCAACTACAAGGTATTCTTTCCGTTCAAGGCTCGGGGGGCGTTAACATTGAAGCTTTAACTAACGATTCAAATACCCAATTCTCAGTTAAAATCTACGGAGATATTAATATTCCAAATGAATTCCCACAATCATATACTGAAGTCTACAATATTGTACGCCGGATTCCGGAATTTATTGAAAAAAGTAATGGGGGTAATGGCGTCCAGCTAGAGTACACTTTGACTCCTATTAGTCACCTTAGGGAACACTTAAAATATGATTTTAAGCAAAATACATTTTTTAAAGAATTAGACGAATCATTCCTAGGAGATTTTGTTAAACTATTTGACGAAATATCCCTTACAGAACAACATCTCAATGACATTTATGACGACTTTACTATGTACACCGTGTGTATTCCTTCAGAAAGAAGGGTGGAAATTTCCAACTTACGCAATAACTTTCTAAAAGCTAAAATAGGTTTTATGTCAGCTGCAAAATCTAAATTAATTTCTATAAGAGCAGGTGTAGATCCAGCAACGGATCTTGTTCCAATTATAGATACTTACATGAAGGACATGTACAATGCACAAAATGTTGAGAGACGGCTAGATGAATTTAAGGGCCCTTTAGAGAAAATTGAACTTTACAAAATCCTAACTAGCCCCACTTACAGTAATATACTATATATTGGACATCGAAGTAATTTAAAAAGTGAGATTTTTAAAAAGGAAAATGGTAATAGGAATATTTATGTACTATTAATGAAACCTAAAACTAGTAATGCGGACGATGTAAATCTGCAAGAAAGTATGAGCTTATTTTTGCATGATTTAAATCAGCCGGCTTATCAACTGTTTGTTGTAGATTGTGATTTTGGTCAAGCTGAGTGCACTGGTTTAACTAGGTCGACAATACTACAGTATTTTAACGGGAAGGTCATTATTAGAGATGTCCAGGCTGCCATTTTAAACTTAAATAATTCAAAAAGTAGAAAAGGTACACCATCAAATACGGGGGGTAATCTAGAACCCTTAAAATTGAAAGCAGTTGGGAGATTTGCACAAATAGGGGAATTGTACGATGCAAGAACTGACAATTTTGTAGGGCGGGAAATTCTACAAGACGGCTACTCCGCCTCGTCTTTAATTGAAACCAATGAAAAAGACGACGCGGACGCGTTCATCGTAGAATCTGAGAGCATTTTGGGAAAATTTAAATCCTTGGAAATTGAGGCCGAACAGCAGCTGAGTATACTAGCAGAGCAGAGTCTATTAGTACGAAGCGGCAAATATTTAAAAGTGTCGCCGAATATTGGCGGGTTTGAATTTAATGGCGGGCAAAGTGTCATTTATACCCAGTTTTTAAACGAGGAAAAATTAATTACAGAAAGCCAGGATTTTTCCCAATCTTTAGATTTAGACTCTGTACGAAAATTCCCAGCTACACATTTTGTCTCAAAAATCCTATTTGGCTACAATACAGTATTTTTCCTTGAACCTTTACCCGGGGGTAACTTGACCTTGACAGAGCAAAGGTCAAAATTAGAAAACAATTTAAAAAATTTAAGGAATATTATTGCATATAAAGTAGTGCGTCACAATCAAGGTTATGAAACTCAATTAAGTGAGGAAGACCTAGGAACTTTAGACATCAGCTCTTTTAAAATCCAAATTTTTTCCGACATTCAAAATTTCGAGTCAAATCCTGAACTAATTGAAGGTGCCAGGGGACATCTGCTGGATTACTTTAATTACAAGTTCTTTCCTATGCAAGCGGAAAACCCTACGGGAAAGCCCATTGCATATGAACTAACTCCGTTGAAGTACTTGGAAAAATTTGGGGTAATTGATCATAACACCGAATTTAGACTAATTAATGAGGACTCTCAAGAAAATTCAATGCTCATCAAAAGCTACGCCATTTTGAGCGAAACTCTCAAAAAAGCTGAGTATCAAATTAATGCACTAAACATTGAGCTTGCCAGCAACCCCTTAGTTGGAACTGACTCAGATTTTAGTATTCTTAAGCAGGTCAGCAGCAATTTTAATAGAGAATTTGGTAACTTTACAATAGAATTACGAAATGTATTGGTACAACTAAAATCGAACGAAGTTAGCATACAAGCTCTGCATGATTTATACACGAAGTACCAAGCCCAAGTTACAAAAAGTTTCAATAAAGATGGTCGGTATGTTGAATTTGAGGAGATGCTATTGCTTAAGGAAAAATTAGAATTGAGTCAGAAACACATTGGCGTGACCTATCTCGGTAAAGATTCTAAAACGGTGTCTTTTAATCAAGTATTTTCATACTGTAAGAATGACAGTATGTTAACCTATGCAATGGTTTATAAGCCTGTTTGGATACGAGAGATGGCCAGTTTGTGGCAGACTACAAGTCAAGAATTTTTTGGGAACTTTAAAGATGATACTTTTAGGCAGAAAAATCAATTAGTTATTATTGACTGCGACTTTGATCACCCTCCTTGCAAGAACGTGAGCGAACCAACCATCTTCCAGTATACTGATGGGCAATTTCTACCCAAGGGAACGTTGACTACTGCTAATAATGAGCCTGGCCTTGCAGCTATGGAAATTTATGGTTTGAATCAATAATGTTTATATTTTACTATGGTGGGGGTATACAGTAATTAATTACTACGCAGCTATATGCTAGTAACAGATAATTAACTACTTATTACAACATCTTCTAATTGCAATTAATTTATGCTTACAGATAACTTTCTCCGTAGAATTGAAACCGCGGAATTGAAATATGGTACGAACTAAAATAATATTTCAATTTCAAATTTTTAGTGCATAAGAATTACATTTATAATTTCAACTCTGATACATCGTCAAAATAAAATGCAATTTATCTCATTTTTTAGAAATCCTTGAAAACCAACTTAAGAAGACCCAACAATGAAGCTTACGAACGGAATTTACAATGAATGATACTTATTTGTTATTGTACTAGAAATTGGTTTTACATGAATAAAAAATGCTTGGCAAAAATAATAAATGGAAAAGATGCTCTATACACCCCTGTTTGATTTAAAAATTATCAAATTCTAGGAAAAAATTCAATATATTGTTTTTGAAGATGATCGAACTAACCAGTTTTTCACAATTAACAGTTAAATATACCCACTTTAGGAACAATAGAAATGAATTGCGACGGAAATGGGTGTCCGGTATGCCTTTTAAAGGCGCATACATACATGTTTCGGAACTAAGGTAGGTAGGTAAGTACTTTCACCGTACGTTCAACCTACGATCCACACTCTTGGCAAACTGTGCATTTAAATAACATACAAAATGGAATTGTAGGCAGCGTGTACAAATAATATCATCACGTTTGATCAATTTTCGAACACACCCACTTCTACCTACTAATGTTTAACATGATGGAAATGAAAAAAGTATTATCTCTACCTAATTACCTACCTAAAATATAACATCATTTGTCAAAGCTCCCTCATCTAAATGGTACATGAAATATAGTTCATCAATCAGTGATTAGTGATTACTATAACATTTAATAGACTTCTGCGGGTTTCCGCATAAATGGTGTCACAAAAACTGTTGTTTTTTAAATTTACCCAACCCACAAGACATCACATTGACATTCGGTAGAGAGCTTAGGGGTTTGGTATAAATTATTTCGCTTATCGTTAGATGAATAATCCTTTAGGACCCATGTACCCATCGCCCACGTATCATCACAATAGCATTAAGTAAAACGGCTGTTGTGCAGTAGTTAAGGTACTGCCGACTGGAGCATGTAGGTTCCCAAATTGAAAAAAAAATGGATCAGCCAGTTGATGTCACAGGAAGAAGGGGCTTACTCATAATACCCGGCAATTAAATAATGTTATGTGAGTAAGAATTTAATATTTTTACTGCAGTTCGTATGCCGGAGCTTTCCGATGTAAATCCAATTTTATAACGCAGATACTTAATCCTAATTTACAAACCCAATTTCTGCATTTATAACTAGTACACGTGTACACGTGCAGGACTCAGGACTACAGCAGAGATATGTTGAAATCATTGCATTATGTAGGTAGTACTAACTTTGCATTTTCGCTTGAGGCAATTACAGAAGATTAGCGATGATCTACAACAAAATTATTGTGGATTTTACTTAATTACCTTGAGTAATTATGTGAAAAGGGGATTTCAGTTAAAAAAAATGCAAGGATCAATGCAAAACCCTATTGTACAATTTTACCAATAAAAAAACAGGTCGGTCTTTAAATGTACTACAGTTGCAGTATTTTGCCCTAAGCCCCGTTATAAAACGAATTTGTGACGGTATAACGGTTCTTGATTAAAGTGACATTACGATGGGAGCTTAGCATTGGTCACCTCAGACACCAAAAAATATGACCGTCTTTCCTTTGCTCAAACCGACAGTTTATGTCAATAACGATAACTATACTAAGCAATAACAAATATTTTAACACTAGCAGTACAACTTGTGTGGTATTACATAGTCGAACAACACACTGTGATAACAAAGGCCCTTTAAATTGTTTCATTACTTGAAAGCTAATTACAGTGGATTAGTTAAAACTGCACTTACGTAAAACTTTCCAAGTAAAAAATTACTCAATAACACATTACTTTAACATTAGTTACTCGTAAAGTCACCCAAAACGTATCTTGTAAATAGTGATGAGTAAAATACACATCGTAAATTCTTTATTTGACATAAGAAAGCGTATACATGTCAATTAACGTGACACAAAGTTATACCATACGGTTAAAAACGTAAAAAATAACCGCCAACGAATGCAACTAACAATGAAGTCTCTGTTACGGCACAGTCGAAGGGAAGCGAGGCATTGGAAGTCAGTTCTTTCTGTATTCATGGCCGGTGCCTACAGAACAAGTGGGAGCTGAAAATCCGCAACTTTAATTTCAAGAATTTTACAGCTTAAAGGTTGAAATTGGAAATCAATATCAAGTAAGCTGATTTTAATGTACCTATTGTTGTTGTGTAGTACATAATTTTATTATATATCAGATTTTGCAATGTCACACTCAAAAAATAGAATTCTCAATGCAAAGTTTGTTCAGTTCTCGTATGTGTTTATAGTTTCAGTTTATGTGTACTCTCCAGCAATTTTTATATTATCTGTTCTTGTTATCTTTACTCTAGTTTCTAATATAATGGAAGGACACGAAGAATTGTCGTTAGTTAAGGCTGCACTGGAACTGGAGGAGCTATGCCTGCTGCAGTATTTCGAAATTTTTACAAGTAAGTTAAAATAACTTGACAATCTGAAATGATGTGCCGTCCAATACTTTGTCGTCTCTTATGTATTCAATGGTAACATATTAGGATTTGGGGTATAATTAAGTACCTAATTACTAATTAGTGACGTTAACAATGTATCAATATATGATTATTATGAATGAATAGATGCATTTATCCTGCCTATGTTCCGTCTTGCAATTTATGCTTAATTTAATACTGCTAATTTTGTGAATTAAATCACATTTTCTCTGTATTTACATCTCAGGTAACTATTTAACGGACGAGCTAATCAAAGAGTTATCTCAAAAAGAACTGGAGGATGTTATTAGGCCAATCGGGCACAGAAAGTTATTTTTAAACAAGTTTGAAGCTCGAAGCTCAGAGCAGAACAACATGGAAAATCAACTCAACACTTCCTCAACAGAAGCAAGCAATGTTACCGTATTTCCTAATTGCAATGATCGAATTTTTAAAGTACTATCATCTTTCATTAAATAATACAACCAAGTATCGAGTGCTGGATGGTATGAAATCTTATAATACATATTATTATGTTTACTTAATTTGCATCGAATTATGTAATTGGTTTAATATTTATATTTTGCTAAATAAAGTATTTATAACTGGATTATTATTATCCTACTGGATTTGTGCTTCAAAATTAATTTTCTCCTTGTCATTTAATAGTTTCATATCACTAGAAAACGAATTATATTTTACGTTGCATTGCATTAACTTTACTGGTCATATTGTAAAGATCATTACTAACCCGCACGTATATCCTTCATGAAACAAAGTTAAATCGTCTAAACAAATTCAAGTAGTTATTTACGTTGCCTGTGTTAACGGCTGTACGTAAAACTCAGTTAAGATTGTACGGTTTCCGCAGTAAAATAATTCACGTTTTCAAAGCGTAACTTCAATGACGTGATCTGAAGTAGGTGCATGAATACGTGACGTTTTACTTTATTTTATGTTTTATTTAACCCAATATAACGTAATATTTGTTATATAGAAGCTATGGGAGTTGTAAAGTTTATAGCTGGAATGATTAAATAAATATTTTTTTTAAATTTACAAGTAAGCAGGCTTTAATATTTTGTTAGTTGATTTTGGCGGAATTGCAGGTAATAAATTCGCATTAAAGTAAAGTACGTAGTTGGTCTTTTATTGCTGCTTTGGATTAGATAAGATGACGCAGTCTTGCATATGCTACAGAAATAGGTAGGTACCTACATTAATACTACTACTACCAGATTAGTTACATTACTTACAACTAGTACATATTTTGTAAGGCTCAAAAATGCAGAAGAACATTTCATAAGTTCAAGTTTAATATCGCATGCGTAATTACTGCACTCTGTACAAAACCCTAAAACATTTCTTGGATTAATATGACTTAACTAACTGAAAATTGAGCCTGAAAGTATTCAAACCATTTTTTCATAAATAATGTTTCCAAATTACACTAAAGTTTTACCCAACTCCCGGAACTTAAAAAAAATGTTAAATACGTTTAGATCTGATATTTTGCATTCATGGTTTTTCAAGAATTTAGCTAATCATTGGAACGTAGCAGTTTAAGTTCATTTTTTAATTAATTACAGAAAAATTAAAAAACAAAAAGCATTTTTGAATTTCTGTAAGAACTAGAATCCCAAAAGAAGTGCTCATTTTTAACTGTGCAATTTTACTACATTAAAAGTAACGTTATGGAATTGAAATATAATGTTGTAGCTCTAACTAGTAAATAATATCGAAATCGTCCATATAGAGTAAAAATGCTAAATCAGCTTGGATTAAGCCTGGAAGGCGACATGATGATACCTATTAGCTAACACGCCTTTTTTTTAACTTTGAATTTTGTTAAGGGATTTAGTTTTATTGGTCCGCATTAAATATGAGTTTTAACCGTATTGTAATTCCCACAGCTGTTCTTGAGAAACATTTTTCTGGGTCTGTTGTAGTTAAAATATTTATAGGAGGATTAGAGATGTAATAATAATTATTTTATTTATTTATTGCTTGGCATGGCTTACCAAATGTTTGCGTGTTATTAATACCACCAGTACTAGTAATTGCGCGAGTTATAATGTGAGCAAGGTGAACTTAGCTTATAAGGTAAATTACCTTATTAAATTGCAGAGCAATAAACGATTTGCGCAATTCCGTTTATGATTCCAAGTAATTAGTTAAACATTATTAGAGGTGGATTAACATGACAAGCGGAATAGAAGAGTGATGAAACGCATTACATATTCATTAAAGATTTCAACTTAATGCAGTTTTTTGAAACCAAAAATTACATACTGCCCTATGCTTTATGATGCTGTGATTTTGTGACACGTGTAAAGTTATTTCAGACGGTTTTTATCAGCCGTCCTGTTTCAGGCAGCTTATTATTACATGCGACACAGGAGGTACAGATTACTAATTAATCCTTGCAATAAATGTAGGATAAGCAGTTCGGAGAAATTATTAAAATTACCTTATGTACATCAGGCTACAAGAAGATCACAAGGAATGTCAAGTTTCGTATATAAATACTGAAATTATTTAAAATGCAAGATTGGTCAAAATATTCAAAGTATTGGGGAAGCCTCTGCAGTGAGCCATTGTCCATATGGTGAGATATTACTTTTTAAATGTAATAAGACTTTCCCAATTTCATTTAAAACACAATAAAAAAATATTTCAGTAGTAATTATTTAATTATTGCTATAGATTAAAGCTCATTTGCTATATGTTGCTTCAATTATACTCATCCAGAGTATTTTATTTAGGTACGTAGTACACACATCATTAAAAAAAATTAAATTCAAATCAGCACTAACTAAACGATAAGTAGTTAGCCGTCGTCCGTTGGACAGGCCAGTATATTTTGCAAAGTACAATGGTTGGACGACGAAATTTCTTTAAGGGAGTAATTTGCTTCTTTACAGAATATACCATTTTGATTTTATTGATTACTCTCTTTGGTAAAGCAAAGTGTTATTACATGTTAAAATGTTCATTTTACTTGATTTTTAAAAGTGCAAAATTTTCTATTTACACGTTTTGAGAAAAGTGCTTAAAATTGTATTTGCATGTTTTCGAAATGTTCACAATTTTATTTACATGTTTTTGAAATGTACGAAATTTTATTTGCATGTTTTTGAAATGTACAAAATTACTATTTCCATATTTTGGAAAAGTCGAAACATCCTTTCAACCAATTTTTGAAAACTGCAGAATGTTCTTTTTACATGCTTTTTGAAAATGCAAGCAGCGGAGGTTGCCTATGCGCTGGCCGCATTACCCGGCCCTACAAAGAAGTAACAACTAATCCTCTGTTTTTTTTCATTTTTTTGCAGTTTAAAACATTCAAAGGTTAGCCAGCCAAAGCCAAACTATGCTGTCAAACAGTTGCCAAGTAATTTTGAGGTACATCCTGCTGCCAGTTTTACTCCTGGGCATTATTGACATCACTTATGCAGCTCAGGAAAACTACCTCAAAGTACCAGCGCTCGGTCGATCTGCCCAACTCGGCTACCTCTACGATGAGCGAACGGACCAATTCCGTGATGTGAACATGTTCAAGAGAGCGATCCCTTACGATATGATCACAACCACTCAAGTACCCTTCACATCCATTGAGACGGCGTCCACAGATACCTTCTCAGATAAATTCCGCCTCTTCCACATCTCCGCCAGCATTGCTGCAAACATTCTCTCTGGCATGATTAAGATCGAAGGTAGTGCGAGCTACTTGAAAGAAGAAAAGGAAAGTTTACTGGATGTCACTGGGGTCCTTCTCTACCGCTCCGAAACAGTAGTTCAAAATTTACAAGCGTACTACGACGGCCTTAAACCAATTTACAATACAGACCTTCTCCAAAATAATCAAGCAACACACATTGTGACTGGTATCAAATGGGGTGCAAATATTGCAGTCAATTTTCAAGACCGAGCCACTAACGATTCCAACCGAGAAGTAATTGATGGCCATCTAAGATTGGAATTTGAAAAACTAAAAGCCATTTCAATCGCAGCAGAGGCCTCAGTCAATATTACAGGAAGTGAACTTGATCAAGTATCAAAATTTGTCATGTCTGTCCAAGGTGACATTCAAATCCCGGACAAGGTCCCTACAACTTTTAGAGAGGTCCAGGAATTAATGAAGCAAGTACCAGATTTAGTCAAGATCACCAACGATGGTAAAGGAGTTCCTCTTGAGTTTACTCTCACACCACTTGGCCCTCTAAAAGAACATCTTAAACAACAGACTGAAGAAAACAATTTTGCTAACAAGCTTGATGAATCTGTCCTTAACGATTTTATTGGAATCTTCGACGAAATCTCCTACTGTGAACAACTCCTTAACGATGCTAATGAAGAAATTCAATCCAACATAGTATGCGTCCTCCCAGAAATCCGTATCAAGTTAATTGATCTTCGCTCTGAATTCACAAAAGCAAAAACTGCCTTTACAACCAAGCTGAAAGAAACCCTCATCAATGTACGGACAGGGAACCAGTCCGAAACAGCACTATCGGAACTTGCAGACAGCTACATGAGTAGCCCATACTCCGCTCCGAATACAGAAATCAAAATGCATGAATTTCGTGCTGCTCTGGAAAAAATTGAATTTTACAAAGCTATACAAAATCACTACAGGAATGTGGAGTACTTTGGTTCAAAAAATACACTCAATGCTCGTATTATAAGTAACCTAAAAGAAGTCATTTACGTTCTTTTTCAAAATCCACAATTTATGGCTAATGATCCACAAGCCTGGGATGATAATTCTTTTGCATTCTTTAAAACATTAAATAGAGCCTATAACAAACTCTTCGTTGTTGATTGTGATTTTGACTACCCACAATGTTCCCTGCTAAACAAAACTGTAGTGAAGCAGGTGATTGACGGAAGGTTTTCGATACAGGATGTTGATGCAGAGCTTAAAAAATCAATTGAATTAGATTCACTTTCGATGAAGGCAATTGGACGATTTGCTCGATTAGGTGAATTGTACGATGCAAGACAAGACAAATTCTTAGGGCGGACCTTGCTACTACCAGACCATTCATACACACTCATAGAATCAACTGAGAAACAAGACTGGGAAACAATAGCAGTAGACACTGAGAGTATTGAAGATAAATTTCGAGCTTTAAAAATTTCTGAAGAATCCCAGTTTAGTATTCTAGCGGATTTACATCCTCTATCCCGGAGCGGGCAGTTTTTCCTCAAGCAAGAAATGAACCAAGCACCTGACAATGTTATAAGTATTGCTCATATCCGACATTCTGGAGAATCCGAGCTAAAAATTTTGGAGCCTGTCTTCGAAGAATCCTTAGACCTCACTGCAGTCAACCATGGGGAGGCAACACATTTTGTAATCAAAATTGAACACGGATTCAACTCAATATTTTCTATTGAAAATCCAGCTAGTGGGAGTACCAGTACCAGGGCTTTGGGCGCTTTCGATGTAAGCCCTGCGATGGCAGATTTTGCAAATAACTTTCGAAAACTGCTGGACCGAATTAAAGTGGATAATATCACACTAAATCAAGTCGGTGCCGAGGACTTTGGAGCATTGAAACCATTTCACATCACTGTTTTCTCTGATACCCAAGGACAAGAATCAAAACCACTACCAATCGACACTCCTGATCAGCTGGCTGAATTTCTTAACGCTCAATTTATTCCAAGACAGTTCAGTCAAAATGAGGGTAAGGGTCAACCTCTAGCCTACGTTTTGTACCCCATCGTCAACCTTCGAAAAAACTACGGTGTGATTCGTCCTCCAGTTCACTTTGACTCTGTATCCTCTGCTAATATAAATCCGTCAGAATTTGTGAGTCTTATCGAAGAACGTGAAGTACAGTTAGAGTTTGCTACTAGAGAAATTCAAGAACTTGAAGATGAAATTAATGAGTTTTACTACTGTACTACTACTGCTGAAATGCTAGAACTAGAGAAAATCAAAGAGCGAGCAGCACATTTAGGCGGGCTAAAATTACAATTTAAAAATATTGTAGCAGATATTAAAGCCACTAGGGTTAAGCCAGCTTTGCTGAGTGATTTCTTATCAGATCATAGAATTCAGAATGTCTATACTAAAAATCAAAGTTTTGTAGGCTCTGATAAAATTATATTATTAAAGGAAACTTTGAATTTGTGTAGGCAACTAAAGGGGAGTAATATAGAGTATCTAGGTAGAAAAAATTCAAATTTTTCATTTAATGAGATTTTCAGTAGTCAGGACAGTATTAACTATACTACTAAATATTTCCTTTATTATAAACCGTCTTGGATTGAAGAACAGGGTGATATTTGGCGGAGTAGTAGTGAGTTTTTTTTTGGCCCATTAAGTCACAATAATTATTCCAATGCACGGTACTATGTAGTCAACTGTGAGTTTGAGTATGCCCACTGCAATTATACAACTGAGCCAACTATTCACGAGTACAGAAATGGAAAACTAACAACAACTAATTACCAAGATGCGCTTGCAAAGGAGGAGTCTAGTATTCAGCAACAGCTTAATGAGCTTAAAGGTAATTACAATTTATTAATTAGAAATTTGTATGTAATAGTGCATAAACAATTTTTATAAAATATTAACGTGAGACCGCCTATTAAAAATTTCAGAAATACTGCGCGTGGAAAAAGAAAGTTTTAACGAGACACTTCAAGGCAACAAACAGTCCATAGGTATTTACTCTTTTGAAATAATTTAAAATTTAAATGTAAAATCACATGTTTTAGAATAGTTTTGAATTACTTATATTTTTATTACTTTTTTAATAGATTCGTTAAGCACTCGAGTTGAGACAAACAAGAATTCTTCTACTGTGAATGAACACGATATAAGTAATCTTCAAAACTTTAAACTTTATCGGCTATTTTTGTATAATATCAAAATTATAAATTAAATGTTTCGGTATACATACTAGCACGTATAACATTTGCTTCATTTAATGTACGTAAATACATGATATTTTGTAAACATTTTTATTGTAGAGTCATTACGGTCAAGTGTCGAGATAAGCAGGGTGGCAATCACCAAAAATACGGACGATATATGTAAGTTGGCTTACAATATATAACTATATATAAATATAATTCCAAAATTTACTTAGGTGATCATAATACTGTATGTATGTTGTATGCATGCAATTTGATAACACACATTTATTTGTCACTGCTTATAGCTCTGTTAAAATCAAGGATGTGTGACAAGGAAAGCGTTAGCAAAGTAGTTGGTAAGTTGACATAAAGAATTAAATCGTCTGTAAAATATCAAAATGACCCATTTCCAATTTAAGCTAGAATTAGAATGAGCTATCTCAAAAACATACTAAATGATATATGTGTAAGTAAATTTTCTACAATTATACATTTTTTTAAGTTCAGAAACATTTATTTGCATGGTTTTGAAAACTGAAAAAATGCTCTATACATGCAACTTTTTTTAAACAGTATAAAATGTTCTTTCTAAATATTTTCTAAAAGTGCAAAATATTGTATTTACCTGTTATTAGAAAATTGGAAAATATTCTATTTACATGTGTTTAGGAAATTGCAAAATATTCTATTTACATGGTTTCTAAAAATGCAAAAAAAAATCTATTTACCTCGTTTTGAAAACTGCAAAATTTCCTACGTACAGGTTTTTAAAAAAAAAATTTCTATTTACAACATTTCATGATAATTACATGTTGTTGTTGTTATAGTTAGCGCAGTATTTATGCGTTTGATGCAAAAATGTATTTGGGTCATTTTGATTCTGTACAGACGATATGCATATACATAATAAAAGTGGTACACAGTGCGTAGATCAGCAGAGTCGTGGTATTATGCAATTTACTTAATAGTTAAAATTTGAAATTTAGGATGTGGCGGCCTTATCCCAATATTTTCAAACGGACTTCCTGCATACTATAACTACAACGTGAATGCAGCCTACCGAAATAGCGAGCGATGCCTATGGACGCTAGACAACAGACAACTTGTCGGCTCGACATATGTTCGGACAGATATGAAACTGAAAATTACAGTCGAGTGTGAAGGCTTTGCTGATGCGGGTGACACTCTTTCAGTTGTACAGTGGCAAAGGAACAGTCTAGTTACATCAGTTGTACTTAGGTAAAATCGTATTATGATGTTTTATTTTTTTTTTAATGTGTTGAGAATTTTACCCTAATGATGTTGTAAATATCTGTCATTTTGCAGAAAACTGGGTGATTTCTATGAATCAGACAAGTTCTATGATAGCATTCATTTAAGTTTCTCTTCAAACAGTGCCACTCAAGGGACTGGTTTTGTATTTAAAGTAGAGGCTATTGAAACCAGAAACTTTGAAACAGGCACCAACTTCTACTACTCTACCGTGTCCAGCCTTAAGAAATTCGGTCCGTACGTTTCTCGCTCCCGAGTCTCTATTGCCATCAACATAAATAAACCCATTAAATTGACTGTTGATTCCTTTGATTCTTTAACGACGAGTGATGTTTGCTCTGCTACTCCATATTATGACACTTTCTTCGTGTATGAAATTAGAGAGCAAGGAGTCGTTTCACAACTATTAATGTAATCATACTATTTTTAATTGGATATATTCAACATTTGTATGGCTTTGGTTTTTTGGAAGACATAATTTTGGTATTTTTCAATTTTTTAAGGTTGTGCGGAAAGCGAACATCTCCTGTTACTGTTAACTCGAGCTACCCATTATTGGCCGTAATGGAGACAGTCACAAACCAGGTTGGGAAGGAATTTGGACTTTCTTGGTCGTAGATATTTCTGAACTGGATTTGAGGATGGTCACCTCATATCTGAGAATTAAAAGTTAAAAATATAAATGTATGACGTTTAATTAAATATACGTAAATTTAATTTTCTCTGATGAACATGTTTACTGAATTTAAAGCCAGATTTAAATTTTTAAATACGATTGTTAAGTGTTTTCAAAAACTTTCCTCGTGTAAATTGTAAATTTTAAAACCCCCTAATTGCATATTATATAAATAAATATTTGTCTTTGATTTCTTGACAGTAATATTTGCATTTCAGTGTGCGTCTTTAATGATTTATTTAATTATTAGAATTTTTTTGATAATTTGGCATGATCATATTATTAATAACCAAAAACCTCTAATTTCCAAAATATACTTCCGCTACAAGAAAGTATTAGATACTGTTACAGTCATGTCTTAAATGCCACTACAAAATTAACAATCAATCAATTATAATTCACTGAACGATAGGCAGTATTTTCATATAAGTTAATAAATATGTACAATTAATAAAATTATGAGTACACAGAGACAGAATCTTCATGCATACTTTTTACATGTTATAACAACTCACCTCACCCCCTTATGTACACTCACGTTACATTCCAGCACATTCCTTACGTGAAGGATCGGACTGACCAATACAAAGCACATTTCACATACCGCATACTGACATTCGACGCCAATATTTTAGTTAATGACTTGATTACATTTTAAATACTGCTAATGTAAATTAGATGAATGAATTAAGAATTAAAAAAACAAGGGCCAAAGCCCTTGTTTTCTGCTTCGCAGGGTAGCAGTCGCATGAATTAGAAATAATTGTGTAGCCCCACATAGATCACCAGGTTGTTTTAATTATTCAACCAGGAAGCGAGTATCACGCAAGAAATATATTTTAACAGGTATTAATATTACTATTTTTTGTGTTGGATAACATTCGTTATAAAATTAAGCCCATACAGCAAACTTAGGCAGTTTGAATTTGCCGCCAAATCTTAATTGTCAATTTACAGCCTGTAAATTAGGGGGCGGCAGCCGTAAAAGGGCAACCTTTGTCGATTTTCATGCACGCGTTTTTAAAATGGCAATAAAAAATGGGTCAGCCAAAAATGCCTTTAGGCGATTTTTAGTTTTTGAAAATTGGAAACCTTAACCTTCAAAATTCAACCGGTCACTCAATGCTATTATAGACAAGTTATACATCAAAATGACGACAAAATTGAGTAGAATGATATATGTCAAATGTGCGCGCAAACCAGTGCAAGTCAATCGGTCCCTAACGAGCTCTTAAAAAAAATGACCGAGGGTCCCTTTTTCTTGAAAAAACTACCTCAATTTGAGCGAGCCTGAGCCCGGGAGGAAAGACTCGTCCACTAAGCATGGGATTTGAAAAAAAAATGAGCCCGAGCGTGCCTGCTATGTTTTCGATTTTACTGACCGGAGCTTCGGTCAGTGCAATCGGTCCCACCGGTCACCGGCTCCGTGTCTTACACTGGCGCAAACGCCTGAATTTTAATTTTAAATTCCAAATTTAAAGTTAATTGTAGTTAAAAAAATTAGTAAATTAAATAATTTTTAACTTTTGTTGAATCTGGTATTTTAAATTTAAATCAAGCTTCAAGATGACATATTGCATGTCAAATTCGGTTGAAAATTGCAAAAGTCAACTAAATTATGTAGAATGTAGATAGGTAGGAATAATTTAATAAATTAACTAAATTACCTAACACTTTAACTTATGCACATATTTGTAAAAATGTGATATTTTTAGAATCTTGAAACTGTAATATTTAAGATTTCCAAAATACCTTACAATTTAAACACTTAAATATATGTACCTACTGTGTAATTAATGTATGCTAGATCCCTATAATTAAAACCCAATTCAAACCATATAAATTACCAAACCTTATCGATTACCGGAACCTGTAGCTGTAAGTTGTGTTCTGTGCCATATTTATTTAATTAAGTAATAGCTAAAATTAAAGTACCGTATTACTTCTAATAGAACCCGGGTCTCCAATAGACCCCGGATCTCTATTACAACCCGGGTCTAGCTGAGTATTTTAATATACACCCCGGGTCTCTAATACACCCCGGCTCTCCAATACACCCCGGGTCTCCTATACACCACGGGTGTTTAATACGTTGCGAGCTTGGTGCAACTCATATTTCAGCTTACATTTCACTACATCATCATATGGTGTAACAGTAATAAGCAATATTATAACTACGTTTTGGGCAATTGAAACGACTCTAGTGCCCTTTATTGTCCCTTAATTTTTAAAATTAACTTTTGAGAGCGCTGATTTTGTGTATAACCCGGGTCTCTAATACACCCCGGGTCGCGCGTCAAATTTTAAAATATAACCCCGGGGTTCTATTAGAAGTAATACGGTAAATTTTTTAAATTTATTATTATAAAATTATCAAATATAATAGCATCCTGACGCAAGTTTTCAGAAAACATTCTTAGGATTAGAAACACTTATTTTTAATTAAAAAATAAATTAAACTGTAGGTAAGGGGCAAAGTCTTGTTCTTTAAAAACTTTGGTGGGTCAATGTGACCTATAATACCCTCAAAATGCAGCCCACAAGGATATAGCTTACAGTGGTTTTGAACATGTGCATATAATTTGTAATTATAGCGCATACGGTAGGTTATATATACATAGATATACCAGTATTGGGCATGACATTGATGACACAAAGCACGAGTGTCCTGAATGTATTCCTGTCTCCCAAGGGCTTGGTCATAAATATCGATAGATATTCACCGCGCCCAGATATAATTATTATAGAATATCAAAACAGGATTAAAACAATTTTTTTATTAGCTTGGGCCTACTACAAAGATTAGGATTTTATATGGATTTCAACTCTAATAAACAACTATCTAATTTAAAAGATTATACTGCAATAAATGAATAAATAAATTTTATCCAAATCCAAATGTTAATAAATTTAATTCTAAATTCCAGGTAAAGCTTTTAACACAAATCCCACAAAGTACAACTGGTGACATCAGCATCAATTTATAAAGTCAAAAAGTAGCTTATAAAATTTTTTATCAGCTTTTATGGAAATGCCATAAACGAACAGTACATACATGGTAAATTTGCCTATACCGACCTAATTTTACTCAGAAGCTTCTTGTGTATTTCCTGCTGCAGACGTGGCTAAACCTACAGTGTTAATTACAGTTCTAAAGATCAGTTATATTGTTAGTTTAATTGAGTTATAGTGAGTCAATAATTAAACAGTACGCGGTACGAAGCTGTGTACATTTTATTGGTAAAATCAAGAATTTCGTAAGGAAATTGTAAGTACGTAATTTTAATAGTAAGTTTAAAAATATTTAGATCAGTTTTTTAATGTAATTTACAATTATTATTTAACTGACTTTCTTAAATATTAAAACTTAAAAGTTTGGGAAAAAACAAATTTAAACATTTAGGCTATTTTAGTTATTGAATTAAATTTAATTTTTTTAATTTTCATAGAAGAAAAAATGGCCATAAATACAATGAGCAAGTACGCCGTGCTTACAATCATACTGAATTTCCTCTTACACACTACAGTCCAATCAGCTTCGGAAGCACCCGAGAGCAACTTTCTGCAAATTCCTTCCCTGGGGCGAAGTGCTAATTTAGGCTACCTCTATGACGCCCGTACGGAAACCTTTCAAGACGTCTACATTTTCAAAGCCCCTATTACCAGCAGTACTTTCGTCACAGAAACTCACACCCCCTACACCTTCACAGAGATGAACTTTGCCAACACCTTTGCAGAGAAAAATAATTTATTTAAAATCGATGCCTCCATCTCGGCCTCCGTCATGTTTGGTCTCATCAAGGTCAAGGGGAGTGCAGGCTATTTAACAGAGGAGAAGCATAGCGCCCGACAAACTGAAGGTGTCATGATGATCAAATCCCGGACTATTGCCCAAAATCTTCAAGTCTACTACGATCTCCTCCGGCCCTGGTACAATCTGGACCTGCTCAACCAAACAACGGCCACGCACGTACTCACAGGGGTCCAGTGGGGCGCCAATGTTGCTATAAGCTTTCGAGACACTTACCACTCAAGTTACACTAATGAAAGAGTAACAGGGTCACTAAACCTTGCCTTTGACAAACTAAAGGGTCTTTTTTCTGTTGAAGGTTCAGGGAGCGTCAACTTGGAAGCTTTAAACAAGAATTTGAACACCGAGTTCTCAGTCAAGATCTACGGGGACATTAACATACCAAACGAATTCCCACAAACCTACTCGGAAGTTTACAGTATTGTACGGAAGGTCCCGGAATATATTGAGCAAAGTAATGGGGGTAACGGCGTCCAGCTAGAGTACACTTTGACTCCCATTAGTCACATAAGGGAGCACTTAAAATTTGATTTTAAACAAAATGAATTTTTTCAAGAATTAGACGAAGCATTCCTCACAGATTTTGTTCAAGTATTCGATGACATATCTCTTACAGAACAACACCTCAATGACATATATGACGACTTAAGTATGTACACTGTATGTATCCCTTCAGAAACTAAAACAAATATTTCTAACTTACGTAATAGTTTTCTAAGTACAAAAATAGGTTTAAAATCAGCTGTAAAATCCAAATTAGTTTCTGTTAGATCAGGTGTAGGTCACCCATCAGATCTTGTTACTATTTTGGATAATTACATGAAAGACAGTTACAGTGTTCAGTCAGTGGAGAAAAGACTTGCAGATTTTGTAAATCCTTTAGACAAAATTGAACTTTACAAAATTCTAACCACCTCCTACAGTAACATTATGTATCTTGGGCATCGTAGTAATTTAAAAACTGAGATTTTAAAAAAGGAAAATGGGAATAAGATTGTTTATGTACTACTAATGAAACCTATTTTTAGCGAGGCAGATGACCTAAATCTACAGGAAAGTATGAGCTTATTTTTACATGATCTAAATCAGCCGGCTAATCAACTGTTTGTTGTTGACTGTGAATTTGGCCAGGTTGAATGCATTGGCCTAACACGGTCGACAATTCTGCAGTATTTTAACGGGGAGGTTATTGTTAAAGATGTACAAGCTGCCATTTTGAACCCGGGTAAAACAAATAGGGGGGAGCAGGGACCAATTTCTAATTCGGGGGGTAATTTAGAAACTTTGAAATTAAAAGCAGTTGGGAGATTTCCACAAATAGGAGAAATGTATGATACCAGAACTGATAGTTTCGTGGGGCATTCAATCCTACAACATGACTACCCAGCCTTGTCTTTGATTGACGCTAATGAAAAGGACGAGTCAGATGCGTTTATTGTAGAATCTGAGAGCATTTTAGGAAAATTTAAATCTCTGGAAATTGAGCCAGAGCAGCAGCTAAGTATAGTAGCAGAACAAAATCCACTAGTACGAAGCGGGCAGTATTTAAAACTCCCACTAAATGCCGGCGGGTTGGAATTTAGTGGTAGGCAAAGTGTCATTTATACTCAGAGTTTGAACGAGGAAGAAATAATTACGGAAAGTCGGGAATTTTCCGGATCTTTAGATTTAGATGGGATACGAAAATTCCCAGCTACTCATTTTGTGTCGAAAATCCTATATGGCTACAATACAATATTTTCAGTGGAACCACCTTCCTCTGATAGTAGCTTGACCTTGACTGAAATTAGGGCAAATTTAGACAAGAATTTGAAAATTTTGAGAAGTATACTGGCCTATATGGGTCAGAAAGGTAATGAGACAATACTAAGTGAGGAAGACGTACTAACTTTAGATCCCTCATTAAAAATCCAGATTTTCTCAGACATTCAAAATTTCGAATCAGGTCCTGAACTAATTGAAGGTAACAAACATCTACTGGATTATTTTAATTACAAATTCTACCCTGTACAAGCTGATTACCCCACGGGGAAGCCCATTTCATATGTCCTCACGCCTTTAAAAAATCTTCAAAAATTCGGTGTAATTGGTCATGGCGCGGAATTTACACTGATCGGGCAGTCCGCAGAAAATTCAATGCTTGTCAATAATTACGTTGTTTTGAGCGAAACTTTAAAAAAAGCTGAGTTAAAAATGACATCGTTGTACACAGAGCTTCAAAATAACCCACTAATTGCCACTGACGGAGATTTTGCCTTGCTTAAGCGAATTAGCAGTAATTATAATAGTAAATTTGGCAACTTTACAAAAGAATTACGAAGCGTATTGGTACAAGTTAAATCTAATGAAGTTGAAATGCAAGCTTTAGGGGATTTTTACAGTACTTTTGAAAGTCAGGTTACACAGTGTTTTGGTGAGGATGGTCGCTATCTTGAATTTGATGAGATGAGATTGGTCGAGGAAAAATTAGAATTGAGTAAGAAATTAGGCGTGACTTATCTTGGTAGAGATTCTAGAACAAGATCTTTTAATCTGGTATTTTCATACAGTGACGGTGAAGAGGGCAATGTTCTTACTTTAGCATTGGCTTATAAGCCGGTTTGGGTTAAAGAAAAGGCTAGCTTGTGGCAGAGTCGAAGTCAAGAATTTTTTGGGAATCTAGGAAAAAATATTTTGGGGGTGAAAATTCAATTAATTATTATTGACTGCGACTTTAACCATCCCCCTTGCAAGAATGTGACCGAGCCAACTATCTTTCAGTACAGTGATGGACAATTTCTACCGAAAGGAAGGTTGGCTGTTGCTAATGGGTCTGCAGATATTTATGGTTCGAAATTGTAATTTTTTTCTCACATTTTTTTCAATGCATTAGTATGCTACATTTTCATATAAAAAGACTTGAAAAGACATCTTTTTAAATTGTTTAAATTAATGTTTAATTTTTGCAGACAATTTACTGAAGAGACTTCAAAATGTGGAAACAAAATATGGTAAAAAAATATATATTATTTCAAGTTTACATCTATTTCTATTTAAAAAAAATGCATGCATACAGAATAAGATACAATTATTAAATAAATTATAATACTTTAATTTATTTGTTACAGAACTTCTTGAGAAGCAACTGAAGAAGCCCTAATGAGGCTTGCAATAAATTCAAATAATAAGTGACACTTATTTTTCATTATGTTCAAAACTGGTTTTCAAATGAATAAAATATTTGACAAAATTAAAAATAGCAGCAATGTTGGCTTTTTTGCGGTTCGAAAGTTAATTATAGGTACTTGCCACGTTAGTTTTTGGCATAATATTCTAAAAATACGGCATATAATGGAGGCATCTGCTTGCACTCGAATAATAATCAAATCCTCAAGAACCAAAATAACATGTATCCATTTTTAGCCTATTAAAAAATCTACTATCTATAAAACTCATAAAATATCATAATGTTAAAAGCTTGCAAATTGCACACTTTTGGACTTTTCAAAACATGTAAATAGAACAATTTTGGACATCTCGAAAGCATGTAAATGAAACATTCTGTACTTTTCCAAAACATGTAAGCGGAACATTTCGAACTTTTCAAAAACATGTAAATGGAAAATTTTACACTTTTCAAAAACATGTAAATGAAACATTTTTAGCTTTTCAAAAACATATAAATATAACATTTTGTACTTTTTGAAAACACGGAAATGAAACATTTTAGACTTATCAAAAACATGTGATGTAAATAGAACATTTTGCACCATATTTAACATTCTACGCATCCATAATTCATTATCATTACCCGTTGTTTGACATAGCTCAATTTTAATTGTGAAAGTTTAAAGTGAAAGTGGATACATATGGTTAATTTATCATTTTTCCATACGATATTTAAATTTGTTTAGGTAATAATTAATTTACAATGCTTCCATTCTGTTATTCCGTTTTCTGAAATTTGTAAAGTGTAGAAATGTAAATTGGTGCTATCCAGTTTAATTAAGACATTACTACAATGAAATACATTTTAGGAAATTTCCAACATTTTCGACCTAATTGAATTTCATTGGCAAATAAAATAACCGAAGCTATTTCGGGAATGTCAGCTAAATTGAAAATTTAACACAAAATTAATTTTAATTGCAGAAGTCAAAGAAGCAAAGGCGGACTCCTAATACATATGCATAATCAAATTAAATTTGGGTGATAATTTAACGCTTCAGCGAAAAAAAATGGTTTTGCAGACAAAAAATCTGCTGAATTTGCAGACAAATTCATTTCATTTGCAGGCAAAATTTTGTATATTTTAACAATTTTTCCTGCTGACAATTATTTAGGAACTTTGCATTCTCTTAGCAGCCAAACAAAAATATTCAACTTATTAAGCCCTTAGGTAAATATTGTCGAAAGTAAAAAGTATTAATAAACTTTGATGACGTCAGACTACGATGAGCTGCTGAGTTATACCTACCTTTTGTACAGTATTTGTCATTCGTGTTGTAAATCTTAGCCTTACTGGTTTCTTACTTAAAAAGGTATGTGGATATCTTAAGCTTCCATCATGAGCAAAGGTGTTGTTTTCGTGAAAAAATGAAACATAACAGAAACAGAAGAACTTATTGAAGAGCAAGAGCCACCGAATAAAAAACGAAATTTAGGTGGTTTTAGAGAAGCAGTAAACTGGGTTCCAAAAGGAAAATTTGCGAGTAAACTGGAAGCCTTGAAAATGGTGGAAAATGACTGGAAGCTTGAGTATTCAAAGGCGAAGGGTACTGTAGTAGCTGAAAAAATAACGTACTACTGTGCCAAACATGGCAAAACTTGTTCGTTCAAGAAGCAACTGAGAATATTTAACCACTGACATGTGAGTGAGAGGAAGTCGGTTATTTTGAAACTGAAGTAAGCGTCCACACTAACACTGAAAAAGATTCAGCTTTAATCTGCAGAAAATAAAGACAGAACTCGTGCAATTGTGAAGAGTGGAACCACAGGTGCATTGCAAATATGTATTGAGCAACAAAGCTTCCCCAACAAAGCTATTGATTTACCTATAGCTGCAAAACCCAAACGAGGAAGACCAGCAAAGGTTGCACTAGGGAGGACCAGGGATGCCGGATGCCACACAAGAGGAACCTCAGTCTCGACAATAACTAACATAAGACTCTTACTTTATTACATTTCAACTATTTTTTACTTGATTCATTCATTGTAACATTTTTGTTTACTTCGTTGATTTATTACTATATTTAACTGTACTTCATTGATTTATTTTATCAATTACCTACTGCGACAATGCTTGATTACTTTTAACATTAAGCAGTCAATACATAAAACGCGACATTAATTGTCTGCAAAATAAATTGTTTTTTATATGTTGTCGCTGAAACGTGTCTGCAAATCGTAAAAGTTTGTCTGCAAAACAAATGTATTCTGTCTGACGGTTAGATGTCTGTGTCTGATCATTAGATTTACATGTCTGATCGAAAAACATTACATGCCATAACATTACATGACTTTCACGAAAGTAGGTCAGTATGTCATCGTGACTTTGAATTCATGGCCTAATAAAATTTTTCCCTAATGTTCATAGTAATAAAGTACTAATTCCGAAAGCTTTAATTATATATTGATATGAGCAGTCTGGCACTTTGAGTAAATTTTGAACGCTTGACGGTGAAATTTGAACTACCAGGATTTTTAAAACGATCATTTTTGACTGTCAGACGGTCAAAAATGAACGTTTGACATTCAATTTTGATGGTTTGGTGACCTCTATGCTAATTAAATGTAGATGCTTTAGCATACAAATTAAACCTTTCCCCTCATTATCACTTAGTAAGACAGTTTTGACAGAAGGGGTTACAGTTGTCAAATGTGCCAAATTTTTAACTCTTTTTGCTCAGAAAGTTAGTTTACTTGTCAGGTTTAAAAATTAGCCGTCAGATCGCTCGAAGCACCGCGCGCGCGATTTAGGCGTTTATTTGTGATCGTATCACGGTCATTTTTGAACGACTAAAAATCATGCCTATTGCTTCAGAATAGGACAAATTTCTGCACGTTCAGGTTTGATTTCCTCTGCAGGCGATCAGATTTCACCGTCACACGTTCAAAATTGACTCAAAGTGCCAGACTGATGAGAGGCAGCTTAGCAGCCTAATATAAAATTATATTAATCCTTTGGAGCTTGGCTCGGGTCGGCTAATTCGCTAAATGGCAGTGTGCATTGGAATAACTACAAACGCATAAACACTTTTTTTTTTGATAAGCCTTTAAGTCTTTTATTTTAGTATTTATCCCCCTGAAATAAACAATCTAAATCAGTTAAGTAGATTTTAATCTCTTTTTATATGGGATACCTGGATTGGTAAATTAATACTCATACACGTGAAGGATTACTAGAAAATCTGCAGTTTTAGTTGGACACAATTATTGCATTAGAATTAACCTTAAGTATACAATTTATTATTTTAATTGCAGGAAATACCAAAGCTTAGCAAATACAAATGATTACCAATTAGTTTATAATGGATTATAAAGTTGCAGTCTTGGGGTAGTGGGAATTTCCCGAAAAAAAATGGATCAGTGCTGGTGCTACTAATAAACAAAAGCCTTTAATGCACTTCAATAAGTTTTTACGCGGTATTCCGAATCCGAATAACATGTCATAAAGCAATATCGTGTTGCTACCAGTACCAGTTGTGATTACAGTGCAATGGGTCCACACTGTTCAGTTTTACATGAAACTTGCCACATTTAACTAGCCGACAACTTACGTCAATATAACTTTATGAGACAGTTTATGAAGTCCAACTTATTGTCGGCTTGTCGGCACCAGGGCTGGATAATGCGACCAGCGCAGGCAGCCCCCGCTGCCTGAATTTTCAAAAAAAATGTAAATCAAACATTTTGCAGTTTTCAAAAATATGTAAAAACAAATTATTTTGTTTTTTCAAAAACATACAAATTTGTTTTGTACATTTCAAAATCATGGAAATAAAACATATTCAACTTTTCTCAAAACATGTAAATACAACATTTTTCTTCACCAAAGAAAACCATTAATAAAATCAAAGTGGCAGTTTTTGTATACGGAAACAGTTTGCTGCCTAAAAGCAATTCATTCGTCCGGCCCTGGTCGGCTGACATGTCGCAATCAATTATTAGGTTTAAAAAAAACTAATGAATAATCTATGTCTTAAAGTATGTAATTTCAAGTTCAAATAAGCCTGTATTTTATTACCGTATTTCCTATTTTAGACCACGGGGTGTACTATTCAAATTCAAATTCCGACCTCCCAGACCCGTGTACTAACAAAGGCCCGTGTATTATTAGAGACCCGCGTACTACCATATAAAACAATGTTAAATAGACCCATGGACTATTCAAACCCATA
This sequence comes from Dicyrtomina minuta, assembly GCA_949802685.1. Classification (NCBI taxonomy): domain Eukaryota; kingdom Metazoa; phylum Arthropoda; class Collembola; order Symphypleona; family Dicyrtomidae; genus Dicyrtomina; species Dicyrtomina minuta. Next base: position 86,484,509 of record OX461808.1, on the reverse strand, counting down.
TCTCTCAGACCCGTGTACTAATACAGGTCCGTGTACAATTACGGACCCGTGGTCTAAAATAGGAAATACGGTATTTTACTTACAGTAATTAATTCAATTCGTTAGTAAGTAATTGGTAGCTATATATATATGCTAAGGCTTCTGCCTGGATAATTGTCTAAGGCAGAACAAGATGAAGTGGATAAAGAGTATATTCATGGAATTTCTGAAGGTGAGGTAAAGTTAGCTGTACGGGGCATTAACTCAGATTCATCCAGTGGGATAGATGGCGTTGCTATACGTAGCATGAAAGACATTGGATGCTTCACCAGCATTGCTTTAATTGGCACTATCATGGAAACTTGGAATATTATTCCTGATGGTTTTTGAAAAGCCCGGACTATTCTTATTCACAAAAAAGGAGACAAGAATGACATAGGCAATTGGCGTCCCATCTCTATTTGCTCTATATTACGAAGAATTATTGAGCGGGTCCTAGACAAAAGACTGCAGGATCACGTGTCTATAAACGCAAATCAGGTTGGTTTCTCTAGATGTCCTGGGACTTTTATAAATACATCTATTGTTAATGCCTGCCTCCAAAAGGCTAAGAAGGAAAAGTCAGATTGCTGCATTGTATTTTTGGATGTAAGTAAAGCCTTTGAAGAAACATCTCATTCTCACACAGCTCATACTTTAAATGTCAAGCTCATGCCATCTAAACTCCGAAGTGTCATTTTAAAACTCATGGAAAATAATGAAGCTCAAATCCAAACAAGTTGCGGTATGTCTTTGCCAATTCAGGTCCAAACAGGAGTGTTTCAGGGTTCGCCTCTGTCTCCGCAGTTATTCAACATCTCAATTGACCATGTAATGAAGGAGCTAAATGAAACGGATGTTAGCAATGCTTATGGTTTCTTTCTTCATAAGGATGTCCCAAAAGTTGCCGGTAGAGGGTTTGCTGATGATGTAGCTCTCGCTTCTGATTCCATCAAAGGGGCTCAAGAGCTGACTAAAATTGCGATTGCAAATTTTAACAAAGTTGGTTACCAAATCAATATTGAAAAATGCAAAGTAATTAACATCAAAAAAGGGAAACTTTGTGAGGAGCCCCTAATTGTTGATATAATTAATAAATTGAAGCCATTAAAGAGGGAGAAGCAGTTAAATATTTGGGGGTAAATTTCAAAAATGAAATTAGTTTTGATCCAGCACAGATAATAAAAAACTTTTCGAAAGATCTCCAGAACCTTGTTGGGACCCCTATGTTGTTTCCTAATCAAAAAATTGGTATCATAAACTAGTATCTTTGGCCATGTTTAACTTACTCCCTTCAAACTGCTCCTCTAAATAAACTCCCAAAAAATTCTTAAAAGATTTGGACAAATTAATACGAAGTTCAGTTAAAGAAATTTTGGCAATTCCGCATGATTCTCCTAACGCTCTTTTGTACTGCTTAACAAAGCACAGGGGCTTACAAGTAATGCGCTTTACATGGGAAGCATTTATACAACATTACAATATATGGGTTGTTTTGTTAAGTTCGACTGATCCGTACGTTCCATTTGTCAAAGATCTAAATTTTGAAATGAAAAGCTGCATTGAAGCGTTGGAGCTTGATGAAGAGACAATTCAAGCTGAGGTTGAATCTTCTCCAAAAACTAAGCCTGCAAAAATTTTACGTCAATGTTTGAGGAACAAAGAGTTTGAAAAATGGTGTACATTTTCGCTTCGAGGACAAGGGGTTGAAATGTATAAAGACTGCCCATACGCAAACAAAATTATCATTAACAAATGCGGATTAACCTCCTCAGAGTGGTTGAATATATTGAAAATGAGCGCTTATGTTTATCCTGTTAAAGCAATTCCAGGTCGTTCTCTAGAATCCTCCCTTTGCAGACACTGCAAAGAGAAAGAAACCCTTGCACATGTCCTGGGGAAATGCCACGTTGGAAGCTTACTAAGAAACATAAGACATCATGAAGTAAGATCAATAATTGCCAAGCATCTGAGGACATTGGATTGGAATGTGTTTGATTGTTAATCTGCTGGCGTACTGAGTCAAAGTCTGGATATATTTTAGATCCTACTATACGTATGGAGCAACATTCTGGTCAAGCTGATGAGGTTAACGTTGAAAAGCAAGCTCATTACAATCCATGTATTCCTTACTTTCTTGAAAAATACCAGCTTAAGAATCTTGAAGTCATAGGTTTGCTTGTGGGTGCTCGTGGTACTATTCCAGCCTTTTTTGAGTCCTTTCGAAAAGATATGCGGCTTCTTTCTACAATAATACATGAAATAGTGATTGCTACCATTCGAGGCTCGTGTCGTATTGCTCATAATCATCTATATAATAAGAATTTATCTGAAAGCTAGTTTCTACAAATTATACTATTGCAAAAATTTTCTTGTGTTCTTTTAAAACCATTTACTTTTTCCTAAAATTGTATTTTGTTCTTACTGTGTCCTTGTGGCAAGCGCAATTGTAGCGCCAGTTGTAAATAAATATTTACTTTCTCTCTCAACATTTTTATTGCTACATATTCAAATATTATATTCCGTGGTTTATTGTATAGCTTGCATTAGGTGCTACGTAAATTTGATAATATGTATTAGATAAGGCGTTTCTACAAAATGCAATTACATTGTATATCACCCACATTTATCCTCCGAGTTCCTACAGTAGAATTTAAACCACTAACCGTGGCAATTTGAATTATTTGTGGCTCACTAGCAGCAATTAAGTCATGGGGCGAAGGGAAACACATTATCAAACACTGCAGTTTATTCTGCTGCTGTCAGGTTTGTTAGCCGTCGTTCTAGGCTCCATCATACAGCCCACAAACATCTCTATATACGGCTACACAGAGGAAGAGAATACAAGGTGTGATGGGTACCTCAACAGAGATAGAAATTGGCAACCAAACCCCTCTTTTTTTGAAAAAATAGTAGAATATTTAGCCGATAATTCTGAGCTTCATCAAATTGGATTCAGACGTTGTGGAAGAAATGAATTCAACTTCGTACAAAAGACCTACGACTCCACTGTGAACGGCAAAATATTCAGATTGACACGAAACGAGTACTTTCATATGGTGTTGAGATACTCTGTGCCAGGGAAAACTTCCCCCACTGATCGTGTGCGAAAAACCATCGGGACGTTCGAGCGCTACCCATGCCATGGCTATGAGGCCGGACATATCATCGGGGCCCAGCTCGGAGGACCTAATGACCAGCCGTGGAACTTCTTCCCACAACATCCTAAATTCAATAAGGGTTCTTGGAAAACGAGGGAAAACAGAATACGGAATTATTTGGAATTTAATAGGACACATGCCTATGTAGTTCAAACACTTGAGTTTGTTTATGTCCAAGATGAAGATGCACCAGTTGGATTCCATTGTCAAGTTGCAGCATGGAACGGGGTTAATGAAATTGATATTGCCGGTGGTTACTTTGAAAATCCAAGTCCAACTGATATAGCTTTCGTATGTCCAGTCAACTCTGGTATTTAATATTAAACACATACTAACAATAGGACTCTATGGTTAATGAGTGTTTTTAACATTGTAAATAACCTTTGCAATCTATAGATATTGGTTTTTACGAAAACGAATAAATTACCAAGTGCTTTAAGATTATTCAATTAAAATAAATTAGTAAAAACTCTCTTTATTGAATGTGCTAATAGGTAGGCTTTACTTGAATTCAATTAAAAACAATATTGTTAAAAATTATTTATTCATATCATAAAATTACCCTGTCAATAATTAAATTAGTATATTTCATCAACACGTATGTATGAATGCCGCATAATAAAATATTTGCAAGCTATGATAAACGAGACAAGTCATGACTGAAAATACTAAGAATATTAAAATCTGTACCTAGTTATATTATTTTATTAGATGATTTACCTGGAAATGCCGGGTGATAAATTAAATTCGCATTAATAATGTATTAAAGTTTCTAATCAGAGGTCATTTCTACAGCTTGCACTATACACTGTAAGCTACGGTAATAAACACTTGTTTATCAAATTAACTAGAGGCTAATATTGGTGCTCTAATCCTGAGATTAACCAAAACAAATATTACAGAATTTGCTAGCATATGTATAACGCTAATATTTGTGTAAGGCTAAGTGGATATGTTTAACTAAAGCCTGAAGGTTGTTAGCTACAGTTGAATACATCATATAATAATAAATATTTACGGGTGGTGGACTATATATCACTATGCGTAATATAACTACACTATAACGGAAATATGGCTTTAATTATTATACAAAAACACAATATTTGTGGTTTTAACAAGTTTCAACACATACCGTAGTCAACTCTGGATGTATCCAACAACAACAAATTGATCCTAAAAATATGAAATTTATTGTCTGACGAAATTCTTCCCACCAAAATGCAACCACGCACACGTTCCAAATTTTACAAGTAAATTTCTGTCATTTTTAATTTTTCAAGGATCTTGACCTTGTGCCATTTTTAATTCAAATTTATGCAATCATTGAGTTTTTAAAAGGTGCGAAACGTTCCATGTGCATGTTTTTAAAAAGTTTAAAATGTTCTATTTACATGTTTTTTGAAAAGTTTAAAATGTTCTATTTACATGTTTTTTGAAAAGTTTAAAATGTTCAAATGGCATGTTTTTTAAAAGCTCAAAATGTTCTATTTGCATGCTTTCTATATATATTTCAATGATTTTTTAGATAGCGGATGTTGGTTTTAGCCAAAAATGGATATGGGTCATTTTGGTTTTCCACATACAATATGCTGTTCAAAGTGCAAAACCTAATATGAAGAAACTTTACATATTTGCATTCAGCATTTAATTTAATCCATAGATATGGTGTATTATAGTATATGGAATTATTATACGAAAAACGTTAAGTCATTATACTAGTAATCTAGATAAATAACGTAGACAAGTGTCAAGTTTAAAAAAAAATATTTTATTAATTTTTAATTCAGTGAGAATATAATTAATGCTTAGGCTTGGATTAAAACTAGAAGGTAATTGCGGCAATAAAATTAATAATAAAACCTGGCACTTTGTGTTTCCCAACTTCAAATTCTTTTTTCGATTCCGATGTATTGGATAAATATAAATGCACATTTTATAAAAACATATTATGGACTATATTTTTTATACAGATGAGACATTACTCTAAATAACACCTTTTACAATTTACAGTGTTGTGTATTACAAATATTTATAAGGGAATTAAACCAGTTAATCTGCATTTTATTTATTGATTTATTGCAGAGTGCTGACGTGTTTACTTGGTACTTAAATACTACCTTTAAATGTGCAATAATGTTAGCAAGGTGACCTTATCTCATAATTATTTCAAATATCTATAAAATGCAGGGTATTAAATCATGTGCGCAACTTCCGCTCATGGTTGCTGTGAGTTAATTATGAGCAGTGGATTAATCTTACTTAGAAATACGCAGAATTGAAAAATGGTGTATATTTAGATATGTACTTAGGTATTTTTATTCAAGGTTCTACTGTAATTCTTAAAGCAAAAATCACTACTTGCCTAACACTTTGAAGCTTATATTGATAAATTCATCAATTACAATCAGTAAAGTAATAAAATATAACTAAAGCACGGAAACTCAGACAACCAATGTACCTAATACATACGCTATATAATTAATCCGTGCAATAAATGAAAGATACCGTTCCGAGAAAAACTCGCACCAGGATTATGAATAATGTCTTAATTTGTATATAAATACAGAAATTATTTTGAATACCAAACCAGTTTAATAGTTTAAATGTTGAGAGCACAGCTGCAGCTTCAGTGCACCATTGTCTACGGTGACTACTCTATAAAAAAACTGGCTCAAACAAACCTTAGTAATGACAAAAGGTTTTACCCGTTGACTAAGATTAAGCTTCCACATTTAAAATTTTGTTCTGCAAAATTTCATCAAGGTAAGTAGAAAACTTTTACATCTTAAAATAAAAAAATCTCTAAAAATTTACAATTATGTATCCATATAAGATACAACTAGGGTACGCCCATTTAAAATTCTTTGGGAATTTGGGAACTCTGGGAGGGAGGGAACTTTGGAAATTTTGGGAATTTGGAAAATAGGAAATTTTGGCAAAATTCCCTGTGTATGAAGTACTGGGAATTTTCAATATTCCGGGAATTTTTAAACACGGAATTTTGGAAACTTTGGTAATTTTTAATATTCCGGCAATTTTCTAACAGAAAATGTTTCAATTATTAAATGAAAATTTCCAAAATTCCCAAAATCCCCAAAATTTCCAAAATTTCCTAGGAGGGTTTGGGAATTTAAGGGAACTTTGAAAACTGGGAATTTAAATAGGAATTTTGCACAAATTCCCTTCCCTTGGGAACTTTGAATCGGGAGGGAATGAAACGCAGGGAATTTTGAATAAGCCATCCCTAGATACAACACTTTATTGTTATTTACCACAAATAGACAATTATTTGTGAACAAAAATTTTAGTGCTTTTGAAACTGTTTTTTTTTCAATTTTGGAATTATTGGCTTACCTTTGATGAGTACTGATACACATTCTTTTTCATTTTTTTTGCAGTTTGTAACTATAAGGTTTTCAACCAGCAACAAACCATGGCGTTAAATACTTGGTGGGTCATTTTAAGCCTCGTCGTCTTAGCGTGCGTTGCGTTAAGGTCACTTACGCAGCTCAGGAAAGCTACCTTAAAATACCCGCGTTCGGCCGGACTGCTCAGCTAGGCTACCTATACGATGAAAGGACGGACCAATTCCGGGACGTGAACATGTTCAAGCGAGCTATTCCCCACGACATGATCTCTACAACACAAATCCCATTCACATCCATTGAATCTGCTTCCACAGATACCTTCCAAGATAAATTCAATCTTTTCTACATCAGTGCCAGCATCGCGGTCAACATCCTATCAGGCATGATCAAGGTCGAAGGGAGTGCTAGCTACATGGTAAAAGAGAAGCAGAGTACAAAGGACGTCACTGGGGTTCTTATCTACCGCTCTGAAACAGTAGTTCAAAATTTACAAGCTTACTACGATGGTCTCAAGCCATTATACAATACTGAGCTTCTTCATAACAATGAGGCGACACACATTATAACTGGAATCAAATGGGGAGCCAATATTGCTGTCAACTTTATAGACAGGGCCAGCAATGATTCTAACAGGGAAGAAATTGCTGGTTCTCTCATGCTTGAATTTCAAAAATTAAAAGCCGTTTCCATCTCCGCAAAAGCTGAAGTTAATCTTACTACGACTGAATACGATGAAGAGTCTAAATTTTCCATGTCCGTCCAGGCTGATATTCAAATCCCAAACCAAGTCCCTACAACATTTGGAGAGGTCCAAGAATTAATGAGCCAAGTTCCAGATTTAATCAGAGTCACAAATGATGGTAAAGGCGTCCCACTTGAGTTCACACTCACCCCCTTAGGCCCCCTTAAAAAACATCTTAAACAACAAACTGAAGAAAACAATTTTGCTAACAAGCTTGATGAATCTGTTCTTAACGACTTTATTGGAATCTTTGACGAAATCTCATACTGTGAACAACTCCTTAACGATGCTAATGAAGAACTCCAATCCAATATTATCTGCGTCCTTCCAGAAGTCCGAATTAAATTAATTGCTCTCCGCTCCGAATTCAGTAAAGCAAAAACAATGTTTACCGCTACGCTTAAAGAAACCCTCATTAATGTAAGAACAGGGAACCTTTCCGACTCAGCACTCGCCAATCTTGCAGATAAGTACATGAGTAATCCATATAGCGCCCCTAATACAGAAATTAAACTTCAAGAATTTCGTAATGCTCTTGAAAAAATTGAATTTTATAAAATTATACAACATCAATATAAGAATGTTCAATATTTTGGCTCGAAAAATACTTTAAATTCACAAATTATTGGTAATCTTAAAGAGGTCATTTATATTTTATTTCAAAATCCAAAAATGATGGCTAGTGACCTCCAGGCTTGGGATGATAATTCTTTTACGTTTTTTAAAACCTTGAATAAGCCTTACAATAAGCTGTTTGTTGTTGACTGCGACTTTGATTACCCACAATGCTTGCCTTTAAACAAGACTGTGATAAAGCAGGTCATTAGCGGCAGGGTTACAATACACGATGTAGATGCAGAGCTTCAGAAATCACCACATTTAGAGCCACTTTCAATAAAAGCAGTTGGTAGATTTGCTCAATTAGGAGAACTTTACGATGCAAGAAAAGATATTTTTCTAGAAAGGACTTTATTACTGTCAGGACATTCACAATCACTTATTAAATCAGCTGTAAAACAAGATTGGGAAACCATCAATGTAGACACTGAATGCATTGAGGACAAATTCAAAGCTTTGAAAATACCGGAAGAATCACAATACAGTATTTTAGCGGATTTGTACCCTCTGTCCCGCAGTGGGCAGTTTCTGGAAAGGCAAGAAATGAAAACATACCCTATAAATGTCAAGAGTATTGCCCACATACGATATTTTGGTGAATCGGAAATCAAAATTCTGGACCCTATTTTCGAGGAATCCTTGGATGTCAGTGCAGTCAACTATGGCGATGCGACACATTTCGTAACAAAAATTAAGCATGGATTTAATTCAATATTTTCTATTCAAGATCCCAGTAAGACAAGTGCCACTGCGGTAAGCCTAGAAATAACGAATTTTGCAAATAACTTAAGAAAATTGCTTGATCGAATAAAAATTGACAACACCACCATTAATCAAGTTGCAGCTAAGGACCTTCCAATGACCAAGCCATTTCACATGACAATCTACTCTGATATTCAAGGGCAAGAATCGAAGCCGATTCCAATTGACACTGTTGATCAGCTGGTGGGATTCTTTACTAACACATTTATCCCAAGGCAATTTAGTCAAAATTCGGGTAATGGGCAACCACTGGGCTACATTTTGTATCCCATTGCCAACCTTCGAAAAAATTATGGTGTTCTTAGCCCTACAGTTGAATTTGATTCTGTCTCTACGGCCAACTTAAATCCGTCAAAATTTGTCAGTCTTGTAGAAGAGCGTGAATTACAGCTTCAATATGCAAAGAAGGAAATTCAAGAGCTTACAAGTGAAATTAATAATCACTTTTACTGCACTACCAATGATGATATGATGGAAATTGAGGAAATTAAAATACAGGCGGAAAAACTAGGCGGTTTGAAATTACAATTTAAAAATATTGTAGCAGATATTAAATCCACTAAACTTAATTCAACGTGGCTTAGTGATTTTTTGACAGAACACAATATACAGAATGCGTATACTAAAAACCAGAGTTATGTAGGCTTGAAAAAGATTTTATTGCTGAAGGAAACTTTGAAATTGTGTCAAAAATTAAATGGGACCAAAATCAAGTACTTAGGTAGAAAAAGTGCGAATTTTTCGTTTAATGATATTTTTAGTCAGATGAGTAGCACATACAAAAATAAATACCTTCTTTACTACAAGCCATCTTGGACTGAAGAAACGGGGGTCAAGGGAGACGTTTGGCGGAGGTGCAGTCAACTGTTTTTTGGTCCTTTGAGTAATAGTAACAACCCGGGGTGGGGATATTTTGTGGTCAATTGTGAGTTTGGCTATCCTTACTGTAGCAATTTAACACAGCCAGCCATTCACGAATATAAAAATGGACGGCTCACCTCAACTAACTATGAAGATGCAGCTGTTAAAGAGGAGTCGAGCGCCCAAACACAGCTCAATGAGCTTAAAGGTAAAACTTAAGATATTAATATTACCTAGTTACAATTAAAAAAGAAATTTAAATTAGTGTAACAAACAAACATGAAAATGAATCAAGCTGCTAGCTCAGTCCTTAATTTTAGTATAAGGTATACATAAAAAATTATTAAGTTATGTGTCATTTAAAATTGCAGAAATTTTAAGGTTGGAAAGAGCAAGCTTTAACTTTACACTTCAGGATAATACAAAATCAATACGTATGTTATTATTACAAAACTATCACAAAATTTAAAGCTTTTTAATTAGTGGTATATATTTTATAGTTAGTATACTTGTGTATGTTTTAACATTAAAAACAAATAAGTAATTTTACTAGTTTTGAAATGATTTTATTAGAAACACTGATCACTCGAGTGGAGACAAACAGAAACATTGCTGCGAATGAAGATAGTAAGCATCTTTTACACTAATTAAGTTAATTGTATTCTTTACAAATGTCAAGTGCAAACAATTTTACAAGTATAATAACCATTAATGCTGTTGTTTTTGTTTATTTAATCAGAGGTACTTCTTTCTGGAATACAGACAAACAGGAATTCTGCCACAGTAATTGGAAACGATTTAAGTAAGTAATTACATAAATCAATTTTATGATTTATGTTGTATTTCAAAATAATATTTACATAAAAATAAGATGATTTCAATACATAGTTGTATGTGTAATTATATAACCTCACGTTGCAAACAGAATAATTTTGATTGATATTTGTATATTAATCTTAATTAATAAACCAATAGCGCATTTTTTTTATTAATACTGTATCAGGATCTTTGAGCACTCGTGTAGATTCAAACAAAAACATTTCTGCTAACGAAGACAGTAAGAAACTATTAACATTCATATTTATTAATTTTTGTGTTTCACTTGACCTAAACATCACACGTTTATAATTCTAATTTATTAAAAAACTTGTATTATTATATAGAAAGCCTGCTTGCCTCAATACAGATAAACAAAAATGCAATCTCTGCGAATGGAATTGACACAAGTAAACACGTTTTTTTTATAAGCGGATTGAATTAATCGCAAAACATTAAATAAATAATAATTTAAAAAAATTGAATTGGACATTGGACATTGAAATGAATGATGTAAATGCCTTCTTTTCATTGCAGAGTCATTACGAAACAGTGTCGAGATAAATAGAGTGGCAATCACAAAAAATGCAAATGACATTCGTAAGTTGACTTGACATGTAATTATTTGAGTTGTAATAATTCACATTTCGTTCCAATTTATCAAAAATCAATATTTAGTATGTATGTATAATTTCCTGTTGTATTTTTATCTTGCTCGGTGCAGCTAATCTAATAGGAAAAATGTGCAACAAAGGAGCCGCTAAAACAATGGGTGAGTTGATATACTAATGATACAATAATGATTAATTAATAATTTTTGTTATATTAGTACTTACTTACACCACACCACTGTGGCATCTATGTAGATGCAAACAATACCTGCGTTAACAACAGTATTATGCAATTTAAAATTTTAGCATGTGAAACTGGCCTTGTTCCGATTTTTTCACATGGATTCCCTGCATACTATGAGTACAAAACAAATCAATTCTATCAGAATAGCGAGCGATGCGTTTGGACGCTAGACAACAGGAGAATAGTCGGGGGTAAATATGTGAGAACAGATATGAGGCTAAAAATTTCCATCGAATGTGAAGGCTTTGGAGATTCGGGGGACACCCTGTCCGTTGTCCAATGGCATAGAAACAGTTTAGTTACTTCAGCTGTGCTCAGGTAAAAGATTATGATATAATTAATACTGAGGCAAAAAAAAACTATAATTAAATTACAACTTTAATTTTTTTTCGATAATAATTATTTGCTGTAATAATTATTATAGATAATTAAATCCGTTATTTTCCAGGAAAGTTGGGGATTCTCATACATCAGCACAATATTATGATAGCATACATGTAAGTTTCTCTTCAAATACTGTAAACCGAGGAACTGGTTTTGTAATTAAAGTAGAGTATGTTGCCGGCACTAACCATAATACAGGCGTCAACTACTTCTACTCTTCGACGTCTAGTCTAAGGTATTTCAGTTCATCCGCTGCAGGTGACCGCATGTCCATTGTAGTGAATATTAATAAGCAGATCCGATTCACTGTTAATTCCTTCGATTCTGCAACAACAAGTACAACTTGCTCTCCTAATTTTTATGACACGCTTTTTGTATATGAAATCGGAGAGCAAGGAAGCATTAAAAACCTATTAAAGTAAGAATTTATTTTGATATTGACATTATGCAGCAATAATTATGCTTTTATTACAGACTTTTGTACGCGTTGTAAAGCTAATTGACCTCTAATTAGTATATGTTTGTAAAAATCCTTTTTTTAAATTTGTTTAAAGGTTATGCGGTAAGCTATTACAGTTAGTACAGCTGTTACTGTAACATCAAACTATCCGCTGCTAGTCGTAATGGAGACAGTTACACACCAGATCGGAAAGCAGTTTGGAATTTCGTGGTCATGAATTCAAGCAAATTGAAAATAACATTTTTTTAGGTTGTAAATGAGATCTGTTTTACTGGAACATCCTGGCCCATTTCTACATTGAGCGACCTGCACAGTAGTTAGTTCTTTAACCTAGATTAATCTTTAATTAGTAATATATATTTTATATAATTATTGTAATTATGTTTGATAGGAATGTAATTGATTGTTGGGCAACAAAATGTAAAAAATAAAAAATTAATGAGTTCACAATTGATATTTAGTTTAATGCATTTTAAATAATCATAAAATATAAAGAGACATAAAAAAATACAGAGCTGTAAAATATTTACTTTTTTTCACATAAATATTCCAACAACTTGATTGTGACATATTTATGTATAAAACTATATTTATAGAGGTAATAAATTACGTGTACTACAGTTATCAGTCAAATGTAATTGTATCACAAGAATGTTGAGCAGTTATCCGATAATAAAAACAACGACATTCATCTACAAAGAATGTTAAGTAAAAGAATTGATTTTTAAGTATTTTAAAGGTGCCGCCAGTAGTTGCACCCGCAAAATTCGCCCCCACATTACTCGCACCCACATTAGCCGCACCCAGGTAATAGTCACCCCCTCGCAACTCGCACCTGTGCATTAATTGCACCCGTCATATTTACCACCACAATCTATTACTCACCCACAAAATTGTTAAATACACTATGTACATTATTATATTATAAGCAACATCTACGTACCGTAAGAGGTACATATCACTGGGCAAAGATTAAAATCGAAGACAAAGGTCTTCCGCCTCGATAAATCCCATAAAACATGTACCACCAACAACATCAAGCAGACCTGCATATCTGCAATTAATTAAATAAATTTTTAACATAATATTGAACGTTTTTCCCCTAATTTAATTGCATAGAGGAGTAAAATAACCAAAAAGATTTCGTGGGTGTCAGCCTATTTCCGAATTTAAAGTAAAATCAATTTAAATTGCAGAACTGAAGGTTAGGGTTGCCAGACGTCCCGATTTAGGGGGGACTGTCCCGATTTGAGCATCAATGTCCCGTGTCCCGCCTAGGTCCGGCCTAGTCGGGACGTAAACTGTCCCGATTTCGGTATGATCGCAGTTTGGCTCGCGAATAATGCAATTCTGCACAGATTGAAAATGAAATAACAGAATTGTTTTCAACATTATTTTAGTTCATTGCAGTTGCACAAGATCATGTGTTTATGTGCGCTCAATTTAAAAGAAAAAAAGGTCCGCGCTACTTGCACACTTACCATTTAGTGTTTAGATTCAAGGCAAGAGTTAGCTTTATTTAAGTACGAGTGAGTCTAGTTAGTAGTCGGAAGTAGCACTTGCGCAGAATTAAGAGTTTAGATTTTAGAACTAGACGATTTGACTATTATGAACATTAAACATTCTCAAATAAATATTCATAATATTCTGAAACAATTATGAACCGATCAGCGAAATTAACTAATAATTGAGCACGTCAGTTCAGAATTGCAAGTAATTACTAATTTTCATAACAAGAAGTGCATCGAAAGCTGCCTGTCAAAATAATAAATTGTTACGTGAAGCACGTTCATACAAACAATACAAAAATAGCTATTAAATTTGATTCCAATGATACATCACTATTTTTTGTAAAAATTGTGTATACTAATATTTTAGCTATTAGAACTAGAAGTGCTAATTTAAAAACTAAGTGTAAAACACATGATATTGGTAAAGAAAGAGACACATACTATTACGTCAATTGCTACCATGGGTGGTTGGGTTTGACGCAGAATGTTAAAGCTACCGCTTGCTTAATGGTTCATAGTGGCAAGGGCTGCAGAAGATCAATTTTCCGGGGGGATAGGCCTATGTTAAGCATAGGTCTATAATAAAGTATGTATGTACCTATTTATTAACATTAGAATTTTAAGATTTTAGATCCTATCCCCCCCCCCCCTCCGGATCTTCGGCCTCTGCATAGCGGGTTGTAACTGGCGAAATTGCAAAAAATTTGATGACGTAATATGAGTCCCTTTAATTTATTGGTTTTTTGTGAAGTGTCCTGATTTCAAACTTTTAAAATCTGGCATCCCTACTGAAGGTAGGTTGCTCCTTATGGATGTACATAATAAAATTAAATGTGCTCATACCTTCCGCAACAGAAGCTTAGTTAGTACGTCAGCTTGGGCTTGGGTGACTGTAAATTCATGGCCTAATAAAATCATTTCATAATTCTTATAATATAATAATAAAGTACGCCCACTGTAATCCAAATATTATGTTATGGTTGGATGCAGCATGTATGTATATGTGACATGTGAATTATTATATGCAGCATATTATAAAATCCTAATAATCCTTTGCAACCTAAGTCTGCTAAATCGCTAGCTGGCAGCATAGTTAATTGCATAGTGAATCGCATAGTAAAAGTCGAATTTAATCTCTTTGTAGAGGCACCGAATTGTAAAATTTATAATCATACACGTGCATTGTTGGAGATTTTCGTATTAAAATCACCATGGCTGTTATCCTCATTAAATTTAACTACGATTAATAATTATTAATTATTAATAAAAAATAACAGCCACAGCGACGAATACTACTACACCACCAACAACAACCATGTCCATGTCCATATTATTATTTTACGATCAGATCAATATTTGACACGAACCAGATCACATTACAAAATATTACTACGATTATTTTCACTGATTCTACGTACGCGCTACGATAATAAACACTACGATTTAATATTGTTAAAACTTGTGCACATCATTCCAAACCCCAGTTTCTAATATATTATATATTAATTTATTTAATTTGATTACGATCACGATCCTAGTTCACTAGTTTACGAAATTTCTCAAATATGCATGATCAAAGGATCACAAAAAAAAAAAATTAAAGTAGAGAAGCCAATGCACGAAAGTTTACTTAAATGTTATACAAAAATCTCCTCAAACATACTGTCCAACTAGCTTTTCGTCGTGTGTGGCATTACATATTCTAGAGCATGCTGTTCCAAATTCTAGGATTAAAAATTTTTTCAAGCAGCACATAAGCTTGAATTAATAAAATATCAGGATATTATTATGATAATGTAAGAAAGCCAACATTGTGTGATGTAATTCCACAATTCTTTTAGGGATTTGGTTTTATTTGGTATCAAGATGTATTCCATTAATGCTTGGACCCAGTTTTTATTCTTGCAATCCCTAAGCTTGTACTATACTTTTATAGAGTAGATGAGTGTATAATTATTATTATTACCAGCATGTTGCTAATTTGTATAGGTAAGTCCATTCCTAAGCTAAAGCTACTTCTACAGCACTTGTTGGCGTGTTGTAATTTAAATATTTATTATAAGGGGGTAGAGAAGTAAGCCTATTATTATTATTATTAAATGACAGGGGTTCGGTCCCAAAGAGACCAACGCCGCCGAGGCCTTTATAATTATGGCCTATTGCAGACTCCCCCTCGAAGAATAGCAGAAGAAACAAGATCAGATCGCCAGCCTGCCAGTAGAGCGCGAACAAAGGCTGGGCACACAGTCAAATAGTGAATTGGTGTATCATCCTCCTCCCCGCAGTGCACGCACGTAGGGGAGTCCAACACTCCAATCCTCCAACCGTGAGCTCCCCAAGCCCCATGCCCCGTCACTAGCCCAATCAACCATCTTAATTGATCCCTGGGATAACGTAAGCCTATCGTTTATTATTGTATGACTTGGCTTAGAAATTGCTGATATTTAATTGCTTTATTTAAATGTATACTACTACTAAAAGTTTATTTATTTTAGTAAACTAATCTTAACTAATCTGAAATAAAAAATCTAAATCAGTTAAGTATTATTTAATTCCTTTGTATATAGGAGACATAAATTGTTGTATTAGTACTCATGCACGTGGAGGATTAACGGAACACTTGTGGTTTAAGTTGAACATAATTATTGCATTTGAATGGCTTAAGTTTAATTACAATATATTCTTTTAATTGCAGCAATTGTCAAAGCTTAGCGATAAATATTATTACAAAATAGTTTACTATGAATTACGGAGTTTTGGTGTTGGAATAGTGGGATTTTCCGTAAGCACATAAATCAATGTGCTAATTTTATTAATAAACAAAGGCACTTAACGTAATTCAGCAAATTTTTACCGTGTTCTAAGCCCTGTCATAATGTCATAAAGCAATAATTTGCTGCTACTAGTTATAATTACGATGCTGGCTTAGCTATTTTTAGCCTTACAAAAATTGCGACCTTTACCCAGGCTGAAGACTCACGTCAATAAATTTATGAGACAATTTATGAAGCGCCACTTATTGTCGGCTCGCAAGTCGCAATCTATAATTAAGTTTTAAAAAAATATGAATAATAAATTCCTTAAATTTATGTTTAATTTCAAGTTCAAATTTAAGCCTGGCTTTATAGTCTGCGGTACTACTTACAAAGTAATTCATTGGTAAGTAATTTGTTATTGTACCTGCTAAGGTTTTTGCATCGATAATAATTGCAAACTCAACATTTTTATTGCTACATAAGATACTGCTATGTGCGTTGGTTTATTTTATGGAATATAATTATTATTTGGTGCTATCGCTCGGTAAATTTAACTTTAATATGCTATAAGGCTTTTAAATGTATAATAAAAGTCATTAAGGCAAGGCACAATGACATTGTATATAAGCCCCAATGCTCTTTAAAGTTCCCACAGTAGAATTTAAACCACAAACCAGGGTTAATTTGTTTACCTAACTAGAAGCAATTAAGTCATGGGGCAAAACAAAGCACATCATGCACTGCAGTTAATTTTGCTACTGTCAGCCTTAGTAACTAACCGCCGTTTTAGGCTCCGTCATACAGCCTTCAAACATCTCCATAGACGCCTACACTGAGTTAGGTAATACAAGATGTAAGCAGGGGTATCTCAATACAGAAAAAAACTTACAGACAAGATTATCATTGTTTGACTCCTTTGTAGCAATTTTACGCCTTAAATCTGAGGAACACCGAATTATATTTACAAGCTTAAAAAAGGTAGCTTTATTTGCAAGGGTCAGATGTTTGAATCAATTAAAACTGTTCTTCCAACATGGACCCTCGTGTGACCAGCTTACCCCGTACTAACACAGGGCCAAGTAAGCCTTAAATGATATAGATCGCCACACATGTGGAGAGCTCGGCGTTTAACATCAACTTTCTCACGAAAGAGATCCGAGGCAAGTGGGAATCGAACCCAAGCCTGGTCAACAGTAAAAAGCTGTGGAAATAATCAAGTCAACTACGTACAAGAGCATGTGATCAACAACAACAGAAGATTGACACGAACTGAGTTCTTACGTATGCTCCTGAGACCGTCCCCCCAGGGACAACTGACCCGACTAATCCTGTACGACAAGCAATCGGGACTTTACCCGGATATCCAAGCCATGGCTATGAAGCCGGTCATATCATCGGAGCTCAACTCGGAGGACCTAATGATGAACCGTGGAACTTTTTTCTACAACATCCACATTTCAATAAGAGTGCTTGAAAAATAAGAGAGAACAAAATACGGAAGTATTTGGAAAGCAGGAGCGCGAACGCAGCCGTCTTTGTAGAACAAACAATTGTGTTTACTCTGTTTACATATGTCGAAGGTCGAGATGCACACCAGATGGATTTCATTGCGAAGTAAGATCTTGGAATGGAACTCATGAAATTGATATTGCCAGTTGGTACTCTGAAAATCCAGCCCCAACTGACGCCAACTACAGATGTTCAGTCAACACTGGTATTTAATATGAAAAACCAATAAAAAATTACTTTCACTGTCAAATGAGTATTTTACAATTGATTAATAATCTTCCAAATAGTTATACAGATGTGTTCTATTACGAAACTCATACATCTACAGCTGCCTTAAAATTACTCTATACTCTAAAAGAAAACATTCGAATTACTTGTACTAATGGCGACTGCATTTTACCTTTAAATTATGGTTGTAGCTAAGTAGTAAATTATTTCCAAATTGTTAAGCCTGCTAGTCATGGAAAGACGGAATTGTAATTATCATTATATGACATGTTAAAGATGTATGTAATCTATCATTAAATCTTAAATTATATATTTTTTGCGCTAATAATTAATTACTTAAGTGTGTCTAGAATTCGAAGAAACACAATATTGTAAATAACAAAGTATTTACTTATATTATACGTCATTGTAGTTAAATTGACAGATTTTATTTGCACGTATGATTTTATGCCATGCATGTCGCTTGATAAAAAAAACATCCACAATCGATACCAAATGCGGAACACTTACATGTTATTGTGCTTAACTTGAGGAAAGCATGTTTTTTAGATGCTGAGCAAGCATCTATTGGTCTGGTGTTTGCTGTCTGTCTGTCTGTCCCAAGGGTGTTGGTCGCACGCTACAGGTCGCATTTTTTAAGCGATTAAATTGAAACAAATTTTAATCGCCCAGAAAAGCGAGCCATAAGTGCTGTATAGTTTTTGGTTATTATTAAAGTTATAGTTTGTTCGCAATTAACAGTTAAACGGACAAAGAATAAAATCCATGTTTCAAGATAAAAAAAAAAGGGCTGATAATACATGGAAGGTACATATGGAGCTGAGAGCTTGTCAAGTTTTGCCGTTAGAAATACACATGGAAAATTTTCACCAATATCCATTACAAGTAAATGTACTGCTGACATATGTACGTTTACAGGGCAGACTGGTATAGTGGTCGTTGGTTTGACACTGCAATGTAAAATTGGAAAATATGCGTTCTCATGACGGGGGTCCACTCTTCGAATACTAGCTCAGGCATTCGGAATTCTCCTTCCTCACCATTTTACGGATTCCTATTCATTACTACAGATCAAGGATATGCTTAAGTAAATGAGCTATAGATGGTGACGGATTGTCCATAAATGACGTCCTTCACAGTTTACAGTTTTAGGTACTCCCATTACCAACTTTAAAATTATTTCACACTAATTTTAACTGCATGTCGCCATTATATCTATATAGTTAATAGGTATTCAGGGGTCGTCCGTAATGACGTCCCACAAACATCATAGTTTTAGGCACCCCCTTGCCAACTTTTAAATTATTTGCAAAGGGGTCCTCCGTAATGACGTCCCACAAACATCATAGTTTTAGGTACCCCCTTGCCATCTTTTAAATTATTTGCAAACTATTATAACTACATGTCACAAATATATCTATATGGTTAATAGGTGTTCAGGGATCGTCCATATTGACGTCCCACAAATATCATAGTTTTTTGCCAACTTTTACATTTTTTCCAAACTATGCCATTATATCAATATAGTTAATAGGTATTCAGGGGTCGTTCGTAATGACGTCCCACAAACATCATAGTTTTAGGTACCCCCTTGCCAACTCTTAAATTATTTGCAAACTATTGTAACTACATGTCACAAATATATCAATATGGTTTATAGGTGTTCAGGGATCGTCCATAATGACGTCTCACAAATATCATACTTTTTTGCCAACTTTTACATTTTTTCCAGCCTATTGTAACTACATGTCACAAATATATCAATATGATTTATAGGTGTTTAGGGATCGCCCATAATGACGTCCCACAAATATCATAGTTTTTTGCCAACTTTTAAATTTTTTCTAAACTATTGTAACTACATGTCACAAATATATCTATATAGTTTATAGGTATTGAGGGATCGTCTCTAATGACGTCCCACAAATATAGTTTTAGGTACCCCCCAATGCCAACTTTAAATTTTATGGACATGCGTTAGTAAATGAGCTATAGATAGTGACGGCTCGTCCATAATGACGTGTTTCACATTTTATAGTTTAAAGTACCAGTTTATGGTAAAACGTAAGGAATGCAAGGGTTATAAAGCGCCTGCTTTTCTATATTAACTTCTTCCGCTTGACGACATGACTACTCCGTACGTATTGTGGGATCCAGAATATACCCTGACAATAGATCTTTTTGCCAGCAAATGATGTCAACCCTTTTTAAAGCACCATCAGTCACTTCTTTATGCACAATCCAATCAACAATTTACATTTGTATATGGCTCATTCATGCTAGGGGAGCTTTCATAAATCTTATATCGTCTTTTAGCGCTACATGAATTATCTTGAGCCTTTGTTGAAGCTCAGCATCTACTTCGGGCCCCCCCCCCCCGGTCGACAAATCCGGCGCGAAGCGCCGGATTTTTAATTAATATTTTAACTTCTTTAGCATTACCTAATGTACAGCACACTGCAATAAAGTGTTAAACTTTTTTTTTATTACTTCCAAGTTGACAAAACAAGGGGTAATCCTAAACTATAAAAAACGACAAAAATTATGACCGGACAGTGTAGGGATTTAAAAATATTCACCAAATTATATTATTTTATCAGTTGATTTTGCTGAAAATACCGGGTAATAAAAATATCATTATTGCTATAAATCAGATTTCATTATTGCACACCCTGAGCTACCACTATATTTACTGTAAAATACTGGGACTATAACTTGTTTATAAAATCAAATAGAGACATTTACTGTCGTCCTGACCCTAGTCTTTATACAAAACTACGTGCAGAATAATAATTTTTAAGATATGAAGTGTAGTGACATTTAACATATAATTAAATACAAAGCCGATTTAGTACATAGCTATGAAGTATAATTACGTCAACATTTAAGCACACATATAATTTGGGCTAATTCACGTGGGCATAATATGGTCAAGTTGTAAAATTATTTTTTTATTTAATGTATACATTTTGTATTTTATTAAAGCTCATAAGCTTGGATTAAAAACTAGGAGACAATAAACAAATAAAACTCGAGATTTTGTTTTATAACTTCAAAATATTTTAGAGATTAGGTTTTATTGAGTAGATGGATGTATATTTTAAATAACAGTATGGCGCGCTAATTTATAAAGGTAAGGCACTTCCTATGCTATTTTAACTGTCCTTATTGAAGAGGCGTAATTTACATATTTATAAAGGAGTTGAAGAAGTAAACCCATCGTTTGATTGCGTTATAGCCTGGCTTAGCTTAAAAAGTGCGGATGTGTTTATGATGTATTTAAATAAATAATTATTTATAATAAAAGTTTAATTATGTTAATAAACTGACCTTAACTTAAAAATCAAATCGTCATAAATAGTAGAGTATGAGATTATGTGAGGGCACTTCCGACCGTCAACTGTGGTTGTAAATTCGTTTACGGTGAGAGATTAACCTGGCTTTGCAAGTAGGGTTAAACAATACTACATAATGAGGTACTTGCTTTATTTTCATTCAAGATTTCCAATGTTCTTGTATTAAGCAACAATAATTTTATTGCAACTTACTTGATACTTTTTCGCTTAAATTGGTAAGTCCATCACTTGAAATCAGTAGAGTATAAATTGATTATATGGCCCGCGGGATGACCACTAATGCTTTTAGTACAAACGCTAATTATAAAATTAATCCGTGTAGTGAATTGAAAGCACAGTTTAGTGAAAATCTGGCTATCATCGTAAGTACATAGGTTAAATCCCACCAGGATTATGAACGATTTCGCAGTTTCTGTATAAATACTAAAATTATTCAAAATGCCAAACTAGTTAACTAAAATATTTGAAGCCCAGCTGAAGCTTCAATGTATCATCGTCCACGCTGATAACACTACAAAAAGGCTTCCTCAAATGCATTTATAAAGTAAAAGAAGTATAATTTTCACATGTTTACTAATAACAGTTACTTCCACATTTAAACATTTTTTTCATCAGAGTTCATTAAGGTAAGTAAAAAACTTTCATTTTATTTTAATTTAACAACACTGATGAGCCTAACTCGTCAAACGTTTTAAAATACTTTTAGTAAGGTTTGTTTTTGTCTAAAAGAAAGTAAAAAAAATTAGTATTGCATAACAACATAGTGAGCGATATCAGTTTCGGTATATACAATATTTTTTTTTTGAAAAACAAAAAAGGTCTCAAACTGTGAATTCAAGTTTTTTAAATCCTAATTATTTTATCTCTTGCAAAATATTTGAGCAAAATATTTAAAACCTGTGTACAAAACCATGTTTAGACAATCAGAATTCAAATATAAAAATTTAAAATTTATACTATGATCAAGTTTTTAAAAGAAACAGGTGCTTTTGTTTTTTTTAAACAATTTGGAAATAATTCTTTTCAATTATTTTTGAAATGCATTTTTTAAAATGCTTTTTTTTCGTAGACACAATTACAAAAATGAGCATTAAAACCTTTACATTTGTATTATGTTTATATTTTGAGGCCTTTTTTAAAATATTTTATTGACCAAAACTGATAACGCGCAGCAAATTGTTAAGAAACTCTAAGGTTTCTAGATCCTGTTGTTGACAAAAGTTTATAGAAGATCAGGGTAATTGTTTAACACCGGGTTATGCTCATGAACACTAACAAGCCATTGGTAGTAAAAAGCGCTATGTTCCTACCTATTACCTATTTAGGTACTTAATATAAATGAATTTTAAATTAACGGAATTTGGGAGGCAATAATTATCCTTTTGAAGCTCTTTAAAAATAGAAAATATAATTTTATATATATATTTGAAAATTATTTAATTTAACTTATAAATTTAACTATAATTAACTTTAGGAAGTAATTATTAATTAATCCCATGACAAGCCCTTCAAAGTTAATATGTATTATTCTACCATTGCTGCCACTTTGATCTATCACTTTTCTATATTAAAAAAGAGTTAGCAGTTGCAATTTGACATTTTAGAATCGACAATAAATTCAACTCCTTATTTTTTTAAATCTTACCTTTCCACATGATTGAATAACCATTTGAATTTCTCAACTGAATTTGGCATGCGATATATCCTTTTAACGCTCTGTAAAAATTTAAAACTCAAAATTATTTTATTAATTTATAAATACCCTTAATTTGAAATTTTTAATCAAACTATTGTTAATTTTGTTCATTAATAAATAATATTCTACTCGTGACTGCTGTAATTTTGATCTATCACTGGACCATATTTAAAAAGAGTTACCCATCGAAATTGGAAATTGTACATCATGTTGCTTGTTAGAAAGGAAATAAGCTATTAATTTCAAAATAATAAACGTACTAGTAAATGGGAATAAAACAGTACGTGTAATAGTGTACATGATACTATTATCAAAGGGATAGGTCTCATAATTCAAGAAAACTAGGATGGTGGTAATTATTCTAGGAAAACCCTAAGAGAAAGCAGGTAAACGAAATTCCATGATTACGTCAGGGAAAGTACGTACATAAAATCATAAGTACATAAAGTAGCACTATGTTTTCATACTACAATAAATATTACAGTCCATGGCAAATGATCTTGGGAATTATAGGATACAATGATTCATGTCAAAATGTGTACGTGGATTGTTATTACTAAAATACACCGACAATATATTTTAAATTACCAAGGATATTTTTTATCTTTTTATTAAATTGTAAATAATTACTTTGTAAAAACTCAACAATGTTGTATGGGCTGATGCCAAATCTACTCAATGAATAAATTATTATTATTATTATTATTATTACTAAAACACGTGAAGGAATTTAATTTATTGAGGAATAATATAAAAAGGTCCGGTACATATTAAAGGGAATTGACAGTGGTTCTGACAGTCCACAGTAGTTAGTATTTTTGTAGTTTAATGGCTGGCAAAAGCGATTAAAGTACATCGTTACTGTAGATGCAAAGTGGCCGTTCTCCAAACGCAGGTAAAAGTAAAGTGGCCGTTCTCCATCCTTTACTAAACGCAAAGTGGTCAGTCTCCAATCTTGTTCAAACAGGATTAAATTGGAGACCGGCCACTTTGCGTTTAGTAAAGGATGGAGAACGGCCACTTTACTTTTACCTACGTTTGGAGAACGGCCACTTTGCACCTACAGTAACGACATACTAAGGGTCGAGACTCGTACTTGTTAAGAGTTTTTGAGATACCCCAATACATACTCAGCTCTTACGGTAAACTACACTGCAGTGACTCCGCTGTGTTGGTGTGGCACTGTGGCAGTGGTAGGGGAAAGGTAGTGGAGGGGGTTTTAGTTAATAGCTGATCAGGTGGGTGAGCCGCGGTGAAATTGTACCCTTTAGTAAAGTAGATATCGCATTTTGCACTTGGATGGAGTAGATAATAATTTTGCGATAGCACATTTGTTCTTTTGAAAATACAAATTGCACTCTCGTTATAAAATTGCAGTCATACACCAATTATTTAAAGTATTTAAGAATTTAAATGGACTCAATTGGGCTTCAACGATTTTTCACATTCGATACAATTTTTATGGTGCAAGTTATAGCTTAGTTTGAGCTTACATAGAAATGACGCGACATGCAACACAAAGACTTCACAGAGACCTATTTCAAAAAATTAGGCTACTTTTCAATAACGCAGATCCAAAGTAACTTGAGTGCATTTTGCGCTGTTTGACCACAGTGACCCGCCAAAGATTTGAAAAATTCAAATTTTAAAACTTTGGGCTCTTTTAATTTCTACAGTGATCATCTGAGTTTGATAAAATCCAGAGTCTTTTTAATCCTTTGGCTATATTTCAAGGTAATTTCAAGATTTTTGAAAATTTAAAAATTTTCGTTTTTTTAAAAAAATAGTCTTAAACCTCAAAAATACAGGCTTCTTGAATTATTCTGAGAAACATTATTGACGTTTACATACCCTTTTGTACCCGTGTACGGGTACAGTGTACAGTTGAGACGGGTAGAGAGGCTGATTTAAAAAAGGAGCATTATTATTGGCTTTTAAAAGAATGCGAATACACAATCTGAATTTTTATGTTTTTGCTGTTTATAACAGGTTTTAGGTTTAAGTCAGCAGAACAGTGCTGTCAAATAGCTGGGAAGTTGTTTTCAAAATCGTTCTGACGTTACTTTTATTGCATCGTTTTAACATCACTCAAGCCAATCAAGAAACCTACCTTAAAATACAAGCCTTAGGCCGGAGTGCCCAGCTAGGCTACCTTTATGATGAAAGGACGGACCAATTCCGGGACGTGAACATGTTTAAGCGAGCCATTACCCCCGACATGATCTCCACAACCCAAATCCCACTCCTATCCATTACGACTGCGGCTACAGACACATATGAAGATAGATTCAAGCTCTTCCATGTTGGGACCATGGGAGGTATTAGCATGCTATCGGACATGATCAAGATCGACGGGAGTGCCAGCTAGATATTAGAAATGAAGAAAAGTACACTATCCGTTACCGGAACCGGAATGCTCCTTTACAGCTGTGAAACAGTCGTTCAGAATCTACAAGCCTACTACGATGGACTTAAACCAATTTACAATACGGACCTACTTCACAAAACTGAGGCAACACACATCGTTACTGGTATCAAGTGGGGTTAACTTGTAACTTGCAGTTAACTTTGTTAACAGAGCAAAGAGCGACTCTTTTAAAGTAGAAGTCGCTGGTGCTATGCAGCTTGAATTTGATTTGATAAAACAATATGATATTTCACTCAAGGGAGGGACCAATCATAATATTTCTTGGATTGATTTAAACAAAGAATCAAGGTTTTCCATGTCCGTCAAGGGTGACATTCAAATCCCGGATCAAGTTCCTACAACCCATGGAGATGTTCAAAAACTGATGAATCAAGTACCTGAATTAATCAAAATGACCAATGACGGTAAAGGTGTTCCGCTTGAATATACACTCATGCCCTTAGGCTCCCTTAAAGTACATCTCAAGCAAGAAACAGAGGTGAACAATTTTGCTAACAAGCTTGACGAATCTGTCCTTAACGATTTTATTGGAATCTTTGACGAAATCTCCTACTGCGAACAGCTCCTTTACGATGCAAATGACGACCTTCAAACAAATATTATCTGTGTCCTTCCAGACGTCCGTATTAAATTAATTGCTCTCCGGTCTGATCGTGAGTTCATCAAGGCAAAAACTATGTTTACAGCAACGCTTAAAGATACCCTAATTAATGTAAGGACCGGGAATCAGTCCCAATCAGCCCTGTCTGACCTTGCAGATAAGTACATTAGTAACCTGTACAGTGCCTCCAATACAGAAATTAAACTCTATGAATTTCGTCATGCTCTTGAAAAAATTGAATTTTACAAAACTATACAAAGTCAATATAAGAATGCTGAGTACTTTGGGTCAAAAAATACTTTAAATTCTCGTATAATTGGAAACCTTAAAGATGTCATTTATATTCTATTTCAAAGTCCTACGATGATGGCAAATGATCTCCTAGCGTGGGACCATAATTCCTTTACATTTTTCAAAACGTTAAATAAGCCTTACAATAAACTTTTTGTTGTGGATTGCGACTTCGACTACGCACAATGCCTCCCTTTAAATAAAACTGTAATACAACAAGTCATTAGTGACATGGTTATGATACACGATGTAGATGCAGAACTTAAAAAATCAATTAATTTAAAGCCCCTTTCAATGAAAGCAGTTGGTAGATTTGCTCAATTAGGTGAGCTTTACGATGCACGGCAGGATACATTTCTAGGACAGACATTGTTGCTCTCAGGTCCTTCAGAATCACTCACAAAATCTGCTGTTAAGCAAGACTGGGAAACTATAATTGTAGACACTGAGTGCATCGAAGACAAATTTCGGGCTTTAAGAGTATCAGAAGAATCAAAGTTTAGTATTTTAGCAGATTTGCACCCTTTCACCCTTAGTGGACAGTTTCTGAAAAGGCAAGAAATGAAAACATACCCTATGAACGTCAAGAGTATGGATTAAATTCTATATTTTCTATTCAAGACCCCAGTAAGACAAGTACCACCGCTGTAAGCCCTAAAATAACGACTTTTGCAAATAACTTAAGAAAGATACGAGATCGAATAACCATTGAAAATACTACACTGAATCAAGTAACAGCTATGGACTACCAATGACTACGCCATTTCACATGACTATCTTTTCTGATATTCAAGGGCAAAAATCGAAGCCGATTCCAATTGACACTGTTGATCAGCTCTTGTGTCCCATCCGTAGCTATAAATCCCATGGTTCACTAAACGTTGAAACGTTATCACAATCATGTCAGCATTTGTCATAGAAAATTCCAAACAAATTGGGAACTTAAAAAACTCATCAGATGAAACAAAGTAATTTCTTTGAAAATATCGAATCCAAGTTCCCATTCGACTTCTGATTCTTTCACTATCCATAACGTGTCCATTGTGATCTCTTGTTAGTTGAGCTCTCACTCCTTTTAAACTGCTGATATTAATTCTTTTAAGTTTTATCACAAGTTTTCGATAAGCATTAATCATATTAGAATCTAAATTTTTGATTTCTAACAGGTCAATTGAGGTTTTGTACAAAGCTAGCCAGGGAAACTCAGTTGTGAATGTGTAGTTATTATTAAGCATCTCTTCAAAAGACATATGTGAGCTCAAGAAGCGTAGGACGACCTTGAAACTTTGTAATACACTTAAATATAAATTAACAGTTAAAATTGCCATTAACACCCAGCCAGTGTAGTAAATCCTGATTGAAAATCTTTTTATAGTTGTTCCTGGTAAAATTTGAAAAACTAATGGTGATAACGTTAGACCAATCTCAAAAGTAATTGAATGTCTGCCGTCGGATGCTAAAGAGGTATAACGAAGCCATACGATGACTGATATGAGTGTTAAACCAAATAGAAGCCACACGTTAAAGTCAAATGGCGCAACGAAACTGTAAAAGCAATTCCTTTCGACTACAACCGAGCTGACGCTAGTCAATATGTGAGCAGTATAAAAAATCCGGCGCTTCGCGCCGGATTTGTCCACCGTGGGCCCGAAGTAGATGCTGAGCTTACAGCAAGTTGATTTCATCATTGAAAAAAATGCTTTTGTAGTACGGTTAACAAAGTCCTAACTTAACCTTAAGCAGTTACCGCTAGTGAAAACGGGCTGAGTGCGAGCTATGTTGGCACCAGTGGGCTAAGTAAAAGCTCTGCTGCTACAAGCGAACTTAAATTAAATAGGACACAACTATAGTTTACGTACCTACCTACCTACGTTCAGAACCAAGTGTGTATATCAATGGAATGACGTTCTGGACACCCATTTTTAACAGCATTCAATTTAGGCAATGCGTAAGTAGGTGTCTGTTATTTTAAGCATATTTGTTTACATAATTCATAACCTAATGACATAGGGGATCTTTGTAATCGTAGTATGTATATAACCTCAGTAATGGACGATCTCTGTATGGGTATTATTAAGATCTCATGTGAAATATATCAGAGTACCTAATTCTTGGACTAATGAAAAAGAGGGTCTCTAAAGTGGTAATTTTTAAATAACATCATTTATGCACGATCCCTGTATGCATATTAGTAAGATCCCATGTTAAATATATTTGATTTTTCAATTCAAAACTAATAATAAAAGGGATATGTAAAGTGGTATTATTTGAATGACGTCATGTAGTGACGATCCCTGTTAATTCCTAAACTAGTGACCAAAAGAATCTCTAAAGTAGCTGTTTTTAAATAACGTCATTTATGGACGATCTCCGTATGCATGTTAAGGTAAGATCCCATGTTAAATATTTTTGATTGCTCAATCCCTAAACTAATATTAAAAGGGATCTCTAAAGTGGTAATGTTTGAATGACGTCATGTATGGACGATCTCTGTATGCATATAGGTAAGATCCCATTTTAAATATTTTTGATTGCTCAATTCCTAAACTAATAATAAAAGAGATCTCTAAAGTGGTAATGTTTGAATGACGTCATGTAGGGACGATCCCTGTATGCATATTAGTAAGATCCCATGTGAGTGGCTTGTTTTAATTTACCCACCCTCAACTTGAATGACGTCATTTGTGTCTGGCCCCTAAGCGACGTTGTCCTTGTCTACCACGTACGTACCTAGAAATGGAGGTAATTTTGAATTTTAATGTAATTTAAACGGCTGGTTTTTCTTTGAGAGAAAAAAATGTAAAAAAACATTGAAAGTTGCTCCAGTTAACTGGTAACTGTGCAAAAACTATTCATGCGATCTAGCTCAGAAACTATACGGCACTGCGCGGGCGCTTTTTCTAGCGTTAAAAAAATATTCGAAGAAAGTGAGTTGAAAACAGTGACCTGTAGCGCACGACACACAGACATTCGGACAGACGGACCGACAGACAGACGGACGGACAAAACCATTTCAATAGATGCTTATGAGCTAAAGCTCAGCATCTAAAAACCATTTCAATAGATGCTTAAGAGCTAAAGCTCAGCATCTAAAAAGTAAAACGACTTTGGGTATACTAGGAAAGTTTAGATCACAGGAGAAGGCATAACATTCTCATATGTAATTATAAATCATCATTTTATCAAAAGATAGTGAGCCCCAATTGTTGTAGTTAAGCCTAACAAGTGTAAAATTCAAATGTTTTGATAAAATTTGCAGTGTTTTTATGACTGGGACGTCGTAATTATTTGCAGACAACAGTTGGACCAAGTTCATGACTTCTTTGTCAATGAGCAATAATTCCGGTACATAACTAGGAATGTAAACCTCCCTCCCAAAGTGTTTTGACCGTTGGTTTTGAAAACTGCCGAGTATAGAAATGCAACAGTGTGTCCTCATACCAAGACCGACGCATAGTGAAAGGCAATCAGAGATTTGGTTTCACTATGTAGACAGATTGGTATTTAAGGAGACTGCGTACAAACGCACTAGTTAGTCTTAGCCTGCCTTGGTTAGTCTCCGTTGGTCTCGGTTGGAGACGGTCAGCGATCAAGTAAAGCTTTCAGTCTAAATAAACTACTCTTCTCTGTTTCTCACCAAACTCTTCTCTTTGATACGCACGCTTATTGGCACTCTATCGGTCATCCCTACGTTACCTCAAGACCCTGGTCCACACTCTGTCAACAGTACATACCGCAAGCGGTACTCATATTACCCACCCTCATTGGTAGCAGCCGAGTACAAGTCCAAAGTAGGTAACTCTTTACCCTAAAGTACATATACATAGACACTCAGGTCAAGCCCGTAATGCAGCTTCACGGCGCACTCTTGCTAAGCTTGTGTGTCCTCATGGTTCAAGCGCAGTACCATACGGGGACCACAACACTAAATAATGTGAAAGCCAGAAAGACCAAAATAAACGACAAAACGTTAAAAACAAAAAACGATAAAATTTAAAAAGGTCAAAAAATTATAATATTTGGAAATAATTGTACGCGTCGCAAGAATCAGTAATAATTATTGTAAAAAATATTTTATTTTACCCGACTAGTAAAACCAGAAAGAATTGTTTTTTTAATTTATCTTGTATTTACGAGATTTTGACCAGCAAAATTGTTTTGTTCTTTCAACTTTTACATGATGTTTAATTGCACTCACTTATTTTGAAATTTAAGTTTTACCTATTAATGTTTAGGTTCCCCTGTATTCTGTTTTCGGTTACTTTAGGAATTATGCTACTAATATTCATCGTCGAATAAAACTATGTACATTTAGTCTTTTAGGCTAGAGACATTAAATTTGCTAGAATAACCACTTGTTTTCATAAAAATCGCCCAGCAAAGTCTAAACGTTTACATTCACATATACTCTAGAAAATTCAAATGTCAAACGGATTATTTTCTGAAATGATTTTGCAACCTTTACTTCCTATTAAGAACAATTTTTAATACAATTTTATTAAAACAGTTTGTGTGCTAGACGTTTTCAAATAATAAGGTATAATTTTAGTATTTAGCAGACATTTGTCAAATCTGAAAACTGTACTTATCTAAATTCTAGATTTTGTGTTCTGAAAACAGGTAAAATTATTTGCAACGCTTTTTGAGATATAAAATTACAACAGTGGTTCATACATTTAACATTGCTGCAGTTATAAGCATAATCAAAATAAAAATTGGAATAAGTATATCAGCTATTATGTTTCCAGCTCCATTAAAGCTCAACCTTCAGTTTCGAATATTTATTCTTTAGAAAATACAAATAGAGTTTTTGACTTCAGATACAATATAGTTTTTGACATGAACCTAACTTAAATTATTTTATTTACAATCGAATTTATTCAACGCTCTTGTACGTGCCAAAAATAAAAATTTTCAAATCAACAAACTTTACAAATAATTATTTACTGCTCAACACATTTATAAAAATCAACACAAAATGTTGTTAGGACCCATTACACAAAAATATGCTTTTAAGCCCCTCTATTTGGGGTCCCTTATACACTGCATCCCGTTTAAAGTAAATTTAAAAAACCAAAAAATAACACTGACAAAATCCAAATTTGCATATTACTGTTGGATTTTTAACATCCTAGTTTGCTTGAGCGTCGCACTACTTCAAACGTACCGAGAGCTCACAAACCGTTCTCATAACTTTGTCACATTAAACGTGGCTAACTTAAGAGGAGGGTCAATTTCAAAAGCTAAGTTAAAGAATATTTTAATAAATTCTATGCTCATCTTCTGCTATTGGCTGGTTATATACCTTCATATCGCCTTGGCTATGGTCTACAAGCAAGTGCCTGGGAGTTTCTCGCAAATCCTTAACTACGAATTGCATTTTTGCGAGAAATACGTTTCTAAAGAAGGTCGTAAAAATCAGAGATCTCGCACTGATGTGATTGGGATACTGCTTGCAGTTTTCTACTATATTCAATTTTCTGTTAATTTATTTGGATTAGCGTTTATGTTTACTCATCGGTCATGCGCCTTACATGTATTTCCACTTTCAGACATTTGGACTCGGGAATCGTATCTTGAATTTGGGAAATTTTTTCTTAACGTCATTATCATGCAGTATGTCATGAGTGCGCTGTTTACACACACGTGGCTATGGCTCACGTTTCATGGGATTATCGTTCTGTATGTTATTCAAATACTTAAAGAAATCAGGTACAGAATCAGTACCACAATCTTTAATTTAAGAAGTTAAAATGTCCGTTAAACCAACATTAAATACTATAAGTGCACGTTAAGAGATCACCCACAAATGACGTCATGGGAAAAATCCCAATGTCAAAAAACTCTATAAGCCTCTTGTCAACAGTCTTATCATTAGCATGG
This sequence comes from Dicyrtomina minuta, assembly GCA_949802685.1. Classification (NCBI taxonomy): domain Eukaryota; kingdom Metazoa; phylum Arthropoda; class Collembola; order Symphypleona; family Dicyrtomidae; genus Dicyrtomina; species Dicyrtomina minuta. The sequence goes on along the minus strand of OX461808.1, from coordinate 86,452,205 downwards.
CGTATCACCAGTAGCCATGCAGATTTATTAACCCTCACCATGACGTCATTTGTGGACGATTTTTCTAGGCACGTACATCGAAGTAATTCAAAATTTATGTTTTAAAATTTTGACAGCAAGATGCCATCAAAAACGATCCAAAATCAAAAATTCATAAATAAAAAATCGTACTACTGGACAAGGGAGATGCTTCGCTATCCAGCTGCAACTGTCAAAACCTACAGGGAACTTCAGTATTTGGTGAAAATTGGATATGACGTTGGCTATGCGTCTCTTTATAACTCCCAGGTCACGCTCTATGTTTTCATCATCTTTGGAATGTACATTAGCGTCCGGGCTGATAGCTTAGATTTAAAGCTACTTTTCCTAAATTCCGTCTCGAGCAACTTGATCTTGTATTTCCTCGAATGTGTCCTCCTTGATAAAATTCACGCGGACTCAAAACGATTTGTGAACAATTGGCTTCTACCGGAAAAAGGAGTGATGGAGCGTGTGTTCTTGAAAGTTGGAAAACCCGACTCTTGTAAACCTGTTGACGACAGCAGTAGAAAAATAGGGTGGGGGAAGAAACAACCTCCTACAGAAAAAGGCATGACAGTTGTATCTGCACACATTATAAAAAAATGGATGGAAAAAAATTGGAAGGCATTTAAAGTTATTAAAATTAATCTCGGAATATACTCTAAGCTAGACAATGAGCATACGATTAGTGGGTTGGTCTCTATTTTCAAGACTTTAGTTAACCTTCTGGTTACTTTCTAAACTAGTTGTAAACTCAAGTAAATGCCTTAAGTAGAATATTTATTTAAATAAATAATCTCTTTATTATTAATTATAAGAAAGCAGGCGCGTCGGAACAAAATAAGGGCCAAGATATTTAAGCCCCAAAATTAGCTGTAATTGCAAACTTAAATAGTAAATTATAAACTTAATGTAATCCATATTTTTAGATATACAAACTTAATTATCTTTTAACAAGTTCAGATGAACGAATGGTATAAAGCACTGCGTTCAGGTCGCAGTTCAACTTCTAGGGCGCGGGTTCGAATCCCACTCCAAATAAATAATTTTAAACTATTTTTGTTTGTTATTTATTCACTTTAATTTTGTAATTAAAGTTTTGCATCTGATTTACACACGTGTTTGAATATTTCTGCAATTGTAGGAAAAAACTGTATTAGATAACTAAAAAACTCAATTAAATTTCCTGCTTAAATTTATTTTTAGTTGCGTCATAACTAATTGAAGTGCGTGTTGCCTCCTTTTTTTAATATTTAAATTTTTATACGTGATTCAAATTGCTACAAATCTTTTGTTATCTATGATATTTATTTTATAATAATATAATAATTTTATTGTGCTGTTAAAATTACAATAACAGTTTTAGAGTTTCAGGTTTATTAGTACAAAATGGGTTGCAGTCAATAAAAAATAAGAAATTCTATTGAATTACATAGCAATGTCAATTAATATAATAACAAAACTAAAATACAATGACTGCATCTAGGTATAGATAGTACTGAATTTTGTAATCTAAAATTTCAAAAGAAGTTTGGACTTGTCCGAGTTAAATAGTAATGAAGATGTCTGATTTTGAACTTTGTAATTAATTCTTTGACAAAGCATATCACAGCGTAATAGGTAGAAAACTACATACACGTAAGACCATGACAAACTTTTGTGTGTGTTTTTATAGGAGATATCACTTTTTGAAATAAGTCATTCTCTTGGAGAACCACAAGAACAATACGCATTGGATTATATCATATTAGGCTTTTCCAATCAATACAGAATAAAGATTATGTAAAATTACAATTAATCAACACAAACAAATAAAAATACACTCACATATCACAGATTCTGATAAAACACAGTGTCTTCCATGAAATGACAAGTATACGGTTCTGGAAATAGATGAGTTGATACTTTATCTGTCTGTTGGCAGTTGTCTGGTATTTATTGACTTTGACATTGGCTGGGGAAATGTACAGGGAGAATTAATTTTTTTATGTCACTTGTAATTAAATTCATGCATACAAATGTTTCAACATTAGAGATTCGACTTGTAATAAAATAAACATCTCCACTCGCAGACAGACCATGTAGCAGCTGTGTGGTTTAAGTTCATCTTCTTGCGTTGTCAGCGTATCGTGAGTTCATCGTTCATCTGATTCATTCAAAGGAACACGTGTATCTACAGTGATAGCGTATACAGAATTTTTACATTTGTTCTGCAAGGGATCGTCCATAAATGACGTTGTCAAAATATCTCCATTAATTGCATTCTATCGCCTCTGTTTCATATGCTTAGCCTTTTCGTGAATCGCTATCCTCAGCATTGTGGGATGTCATTATTATCCAAGTGTACCTATCATTCTTGTCGACGAAATAATTTACGGACGATCCAAAATAAATTTCATTAGTGTCGACGTGCAATCGCGGCAGAAATGGGTATTCTGACTTAAGACAGAGAAGATACAAAGTTTTTACAAATTGTCTTTTAAGTATTTAGCTGCAGGAATTAATACAATACTAAATCTTGTGGCAGTAAATAAACTGCTCCGTTACAAATAAAAATAAAAAAACAACAGTAAAAATCAAAAATCAAAAAGTAAAACTCAAAAAATAAAAAGAAAAGCAAATTTATGTTAAATCATTAATGTAAATAAAATTCGTTCCTAACAGAATTTGGGAGTGTAGCTGGTTCTGCTTTGTTACAATTTTGAACAAAAATAATTCAAGTTAAAATAATAATATTTAACTTTTGTTTACAACATTCTAACTGATAAATATTAAAAATTATTGCGATTAAAATGAGTCAGTTCAAATACAACATTCCAGAGGAAGACGCTTTGTGTCGCAAATTTGGAATAGTGAGTCAAGTTAGAGTTAGCCTCAATAAACTTAAAGTGTGCACAGACAACGAATATCCAACAGTGTGTAGTACGCCTAACCTAAAAGGACATAAAAACCAACTTAAAAATCCGGCGCTTCGCGCCGGATTTGTCGACCGGGGGGGCCCGAAGTAGATGCTGAGCTTACAGCGAATAATTGCTTTAATAAAGGAGTAGAACCCTATTGTGGCAACGCTAAAACTACGAGAGCGCCTATCTCCACTTTAGCTTCTACTTGAATTTCTAATTTAATAAAGTCGCAACCAATAACTGGGGGATTATTCAAATAATAATACTTATTTAGTTATTATTGAACGATCCGTGTATGTATTCTTGTAACATCCTGCGTTCAAAGTATCTGTTTACCTAATTTTTGAATAAATGCAGAGCGGATCCCTAAAATAGTGATATTTAGATGACGTCATTTATGGAAAACCCCAGTATGAATACTGGAAGCATTCCATATTATGGGTTCCCGTTTACCTTATTTTAAAACTAATGACAGGCAAGATACTTGAAAAAGTAATATTTAAACAACGCCATCTATGAACGATCTCCCTTTGAATACCAGTAAAATCATATGTTGAGGACATACGTCCACCTAATTTCTGAACTAATTACAGAAGGATCTATAAAATAGTAAAATTTGAATGACGTCATTTACGGACGATCCCCGTACGTAAGCTTGTAAAATTCATTGTTAAGGATACAAGTTAGGTACCCTAATTTGGGAACCAAAGGCATAGGAATCTCTAAAATGGTAAAATTTGTATGACGCCCTTCATGGACAAACCCTGCAAGTATACTAGTAAAATCTCATGCTAAAGATATATGTCAACGTAATTTCTAAACTTATGACAGTGGGGATCCCTAAAATAGTAAAATTTGTATGACGTCATTTATGCACGATCCCTGCATGCATACTAGTAAAATACTAGGTTAAGGATATATGTCAACCTAATTTCTAAACCTATGACAGTGGGGATCCCTAAAATAGTAAAATTTGAATGACGTCATTTACGGACGATCCCCGTACGTAAGCTTGTAAAATGCATTGTTAAGGATACAAGTTAGGTACCTTAATTTGGGAACCAAAGGCATAGGAATCTCTAAAATGGTAAAATTTGTATGACGCCCTTCATGGACAAACCCTGAAAGTATACTAGTAAAATCTCATGCTAAAGATATATGTCAACGTAATTTCTAAACTTATGACAGTGGGGATCCCTAAAATAGTAAAATTTGTATGACGTCATTTATGCACAATCCCTGCATGCATACTAGTAAAATACTGGGTTAAGGATATATGTCAACCTAATTTCTAAACCTATGACAGTGGGGATCCCTAAAATAGTAAAATTTGTATGACGTCATTTATGCACGATCCCTGCATGCATACTAGTAAAATCTTATGTGAAGGATATATGTCAACCCTATTTCTAAACTTATGACAGTGGGGATCCCTAAAATAGTAAAATTTGTATGACGTCATTTATGCACGATTCCTGCATGCATACTAGTAAAATAATATGTTAAGGATATTAATATATAAACTAATACCTGCCTTGATATATAAAAATAGTTAAATGTGAAGGACGTCATAAGGGACGATCCCTGAATATATATACTATATAGGTATATTTATGGCATGTAGTTAAAGTAGGTGGGAAACAAAATTTACTTTTCTGTAAAATGGTGAGGAAGGTGAATTCCGAATGCATGAGCTGGTGTTCGAAGAGTGGACCCCCGTCATGAGAACGCATATTTTGACCACTATACCAGTCTGCCCTGTGAACGTACATATGTCAGCAGTGCATTTACTTGTAATGGATATTAGTGAAAATTTTCCATGTGTATTTCTAACGGCGAAACTTGACAAGCTCTCAGCTCCATATGTACCTTCCATGTATTTTTTGCCCTTTTTTTTTATCTTGAAACATTGATTTAATTCTTGGTCGGTTTAACTGCTAATTGCGAACAAACTATAACTTCAATAATAACCAAAAACTATACAGCACTTCTCCCACGTTTTTCGGGCGATTAAAAAAGGTTTCAATTTAAAATCTTCAAAAATGCGACCTGTAGCGTGCGACCAACCGACATTGTGACAGACAGACAGACAGACAGACAGACACCAGACCAATAGATGCTTGCTCAGCATCTAAAAACCAAAAAATTCGACCCCAGTTTCAGTGCCCGCTGAGTCCAAAAGCTCTTAATTCCAAAAAGGCGTGTCGCAACCACATGACTTTGCACACTGACACAAATAAGCATCTTTGCAAAATCTGCAAGAAATTGTATGCAACCTCACAAATAAGGAATGTACACGAGCTCAAGTGCAATGAAATTCAAAGACGACAGAATATTAATAAATTAAATGACATTTACTGGGATTCAAGTGCAGCCCATTTTCAGTGCAATCTGTGCAAGTATAATTTAAGAGTTAAGCGGTATTTTAGGAGACATTTAGTCACACATTCAGACATTACACCTTTTCAGTGTTCCTTGTGCCCTTACCAGAGTCCTCAAAAGTATAAACTTAGATTGCATGGGAAGACTAAACACAGTGCCAGTACCGGTACCAGTAGTAAACTCAAGCCATTTAATTGTCCGCATTGTGACTTTAAATCTGCATATAAAGCACACATTCCTAAGCACATTTTTAACCGGCATAATATGATAATAAAAAAATCCGGCGCTTCGCGCCGGATTTGTCGACCGTGGGCGGGCCCGAAGTAGATGCTGAGCTTCAACAAAGGCGCAAGACAATTTATGTTACGCTGAAAGATGATATAGGATTTATGGAAGCTCCCCTACAATCAATAGGACATATACCAATGTGTGTAGCATGTAGTTAAATATAGCTGAAATTTTTTTATAAATTGCACCATTCACAAATGACGTCGTTTATGGAGGCTTCCTTATTATAATTAGGTCATATATGGAAGTACGTGGCATGTTGCTAAAAAACGCTGAAATATTTTTGAGAATTACATTATTTACAAATGACGTCATTTGTGGAGCCTCCCCTACTATCAATAAGCCATATACAAATGTACCTGGCAAGCAGTTAAAGAAAAGGTTGGAAAAAATTCGGAAGTTGAAAATGGGGGTCCCAAAAACTATGATATTTGAAGAACGTCATTATGGACGATCCCTGAATATATATAACATAATTATAGGAAAGACCGTGACTTGTAAAGTAAAGTAAAGTAAGTAAAGTAAGTAAAGTAATTGCTTTAACGTCATCTCCACACAGCGAATTTTCACTGATTTCCAGGGAAAGACAGCTTTGGACTAATTACTACTCACTATAGTCGTTACTTTTGTATTTGATTTTATTATTTCTGACTACTTTTTCTAGAGAAGAGAACTCTAGAAAGCCTGGAGAAGCGACTCCGAAAATCTTGTCCTCTAGGACCTGCAACGTACATATCACCGAGCCTTGCAGGATTACCAAGCACAGGTCACCCATCCATTTCAGAATGCGCTTGGACTGTTGCTTAACCAGAAGGAATCACCCTCCTAGTCAACCGCCAGACCAACCTGTACTGGATAGTACAGGTTGGTAAAAAAGTAGTTAAAATAGGTTGGTAAAAAATTAATGTTGGGACAAGGGATACTAAAAACTATGCTATTTAAAATACGTCATTATGGACGATCCCTGAATAAATATTTCATATATAGGAAAGTCCGTGACTTGTAGTTAAAATAGGTTGAAAAAAAAGTCAAGGCTAGGAATGGGGGGTACTTAAACTTATAATGTTTAAAGGACGTCATTATGGACGATCCTTGGATATCTATAACACTGAAGGACGCCATTATGTGCTCAGCATCTTAACATGGTTAAATAATCAAAAGGGGGGGGGGGTACTTAAAATTATGATATTTTTGAAAGACGCCATTACCGGACGATCCCTCACAATGTATAAGAAAAAATTTCGGAGTTGCTCCATTCAACTACTAATTGCGGAAAAACGATTAGTGCGATCTTAATTAAAAAATATACAACACACGTCCCTCGCATTTGCAAGTGTTTAAAAGTTGTTTAGTTTAATCTGTATAGAAATGCAACGTCCAGCGTTGGACTAACTGGCGATAGGAGAAACAGACATTTTGTCGGTTTTTATAAGTTATAAGAAATTGAGAGTAAAAAAATGTAAAGTTGTAAAGACGGGTACCTAAAACTATGATATTTGAAGGACTGTAGCGACGGACCAACATACAGACAGACAGATGGACGGACATCCGGACATGACCATTTCATTAGATGCAGCTAAAGCTCAGCATCTAAAAATGACCAATAATTTACAATATACATAATAATAAACTGCACTTTACTATTTATTACTGAACTGCAAACTATAATAATGAACTGCATGACGTCCATAAGATGGACCACACGACGACCATGACCGATAATTTACAATAAAATGATGAACTGACTGACGGTAATGACAACCAATTTACGAGATAATAATGAAATGCACGACAGACGACGTCAAATGACAACTGAAAGACAAGAATTCGTAAACCCCGCCACCACCATTCATTCCTTCGTGAATGTCACATGTAATAATACTGTGGTTTGTTGCAGTCTGTAGTTGTTGTAGCCATAGATTGTACGCGGTGTGTTTAAACACACGACAGTCCATGTAGATTTTTTTTGTAGGTAGGTATGCACGTCAATGTAACCTTATGGGAGCTGAGACTAGGTTTTTCTCTGTGAATAAAATGAAGTGTAAAAAAATTTGAGAGTTGGTCCATTTAACTGCTAATTGCAAATAACATACTGTATAGATGATACCCAAAAACTATACAGCACATCTACATCGCATTGACGTGATTTAGGATTTTTTTTTATTATAATTGATTTAAAATTACGACCTGTAGCGTACAACAATGAAAAGAGGACAGACAGACAGACACACAGACGGACGGACAAAACCATTTCATTAGATGCAGCTAAAGCTCAGCATCTAAAAAGGAGGCTCCAGTGTCCTCTATGTGACAAAGCTTATTATAGGAAATGGTCGCTGAGTATTCACATTTTTGCACACACCGGAGAAAAGTCATTCAAGTGTCAATTTTGCAATAAATAATTTTGCCAAAGGGTTCAAAAAATCAACATGAACGACGGTGTCAATCCAACCCTAATTTTACGAGAGCCAATGACCCATTCAAGTGCACACTATATAAATTCAGTGCTGTAACCAAGGGTCCATTAAACGCCCATATGAGAATTCACACTGGGGAGAAAATCCACGCCTGCCCTTTCTGTTTCAAAAGGTTTGCATCAAAAGTAAGCCTTGAGGGACATGTGCGAAGACATACAAACGAGCGTCCTTATAAATGCAGCCACTGTGAATTTCAATGCTTTACAAACTCACATTTAAAAATACATTTAATGAAACACGATGAAAGGAAGCCGCACGCATGCGCATATTGCAGTTACAAATCTTTCACAAGCTATAGCCTCAAACAGCATACAAGAAATCGTCATGCAGCTTAATAAATTTCAATCCTATGGTCAAAATCGTCACTGTCGCACAATTTTGGAAATATAATTAGGCCTTTTAAATTAAACTTCTTAGCTTGTACTTAGCAGAGGTTGATTTTTTTGAAATTTATATTCAATAGTATAATTTAATTAATACAATATGTTCAACACGTAGAGTGAATAGAAATGTGTAGAAGACAGCGACCCATACTTTACACAGATTTTTGTTTTCATCCGTTATGTAAACTAAACCGAATTGATAATTACTATAGACAGGAAAGATGACCAATAAGTTTGTTTTTCCAATAAATATTATTTTCTGTTTTTTTAGAGCTTTTTTATAGTATATTGCTAATAATTATTACAAAATATACGTTTCATGTACAGTTTTTTATTTTTAAATAAAGAAAATGTGCCACATTATTTTTATTTAGGTATTTATAAAAACATTTATAAGGTTTAAAACGGGAAAACAATGAAAATAAGGGACAAATGGATACATTTCTAATTTATTTGTTCGCTTTTACTTCCATGTAATTTTAAATTTGCTCTAATTTTAGGATTTTTTAATAGCATTAAATAACTAAATATCGTTAATGTAGAACTAAAATAACCCACATTCTTTTTTAGCTACATAACATAATATCCACTATATACAACAGCACAGTAATATGTCTAGAAAGTATTGAAATAGAACATTATGCAATCTTAAAAAACATGCCTATTGCACAATTTACACAATTTTCTAAAACATGTAGCTAAATAGACAATAAAAATAATAATAAACTATTTTACCCTTTCAAAAACATTTAAATAATAAATAGAGCATTTTACGCTTTCAAAAAACATGTAAATAGAACATTTTACATTTTCATGCGTATTTTCTTCCTTTTCCTTTATCTTATTAAAAACCAAAATTTTTGCAAAGGATTTATTATTTTATCAGCTATTTTTCCGTACTTTAGCTTTGCTGCAATTCTAAACTGTTTAAACAGTGATAAATATAATTAACAGTTTTTGTTCGTTTCTTTTTTCCAATGTACAAACTTAAAAGTTGTGCGAAGGGTTGACAACTATTTTGACACCAATGAGCATTTATGAATTAAAATGTCTGCAAGTGTAATGGATATTTAATTCAAGTTTTATACAAAATTACTTATACAGCAATTTCCCACTTGCCTTGTAAGAAGTTTATTATAAAAAGACAGATAGTATCGCCTTTGTTTTTAGACTTTGGAAAGGTACAAAATGGCTTTGAGTTAATTACTATTAAAAATGAACGGATGTATATTTAATGGCGGATACAAAGGGAGGGCTAAGAGACTTTAGCCCCCCCCCCTTCCCAGAAGAGAGCCTTTTTTAACATTACAAAGATAGGAGTGGCCATTCTCCAATATAGCCGCTGAACATTATTCCCCCCCCCCCTTAGACATAATCCTAAATCCTGTGTTTATTTTTTTATTTAACTCTGTGTTTATTCAAACCAATACACTTTTCAGTTCGGCTTTCATACAGCGACAAAACTTGAAATGTAAATTAATTAGTCAATTTGAATATTTGCGGTTGAATTTAGTGCGAAAAGGTACATGATTAATTACATGTAATAACTTTCTTATACTTTTTTCATGTAAGCCGCTTACACTATAAAACTGAACTTTACCTATATACTTATAAAATCCCAATTTAGAAAGCTAAAATAAGCGGAAATTTTGTGTTTCTTAGAAATAATTATCATGTAATAAAAGTACGACTTACAACGGAATGACGCAACATGACCAAAAACGCAACATGAAGAAAATGTTCATGAACGAAAATTTAGTTAATTAATATTTTCCATAAACCATTATAGTAGTAATTTATGGTATTAAATTTTAATTTCTGTAATCCCAATTATTTAAATGTAAATTACTTTGTCTGTAAAATTTTAGAAATAATCCAAGTCAGTCACTATAAGAGTTAGTTGGTTGTGGGAAGAGCTACTCTGGTTTTGTTTATTCTAAATTTAAAAAATGTGAGATTCTATGATATGTTTCTATCGAGAAATCATTTTTGTTTAAATTCTTTATTTATAAAATTATTTCATTTAATCTTGTGGAATGGTGGAATTTATTGCAATACTAGTATTTTGACATCTTATCGTTAGCAGCAAGTAAAATATTAGGTCACCTATTCCAATATCATTCATTGTTTTTCAAACACAATCTGTCGTCTTGGTTACTCCAATGAAATAATTAAAATTGTACTCGTATTTTGTATTGAAATAAGGCATTACAATTTCTTTACTTTTGCCATTTTTAGCCACATTCACATCCATTCCATTTGATGTGCTTTCATCTTCTTTAACAGTCAGATCCTGAGTATGCAAATAAGCATAGGTTTAAATTAAAAAATCTGTTAAGTATATAATTATCCTATATGAAAAACCGAAACGATCAATTTACAATTTATGCTAAAATTAAAATGAGCTATGGCTAAATCTTTACAGTAAATAGGGTCCATGCTTACATTGCTAATTCCGAGTTCCTAAAAAGAGCAAATTGTTCTGTTTAAATGATTTTAAAAAGATAAAAATGTTCTATTAAAACATTTTTCAAAATGTTAAAATGTTCTACTTACATGTTTATCAAAAGTGCAAAATATTGTAGGTACTTACATGTTTTTAAAAGTGCGAAATAATCTATATTTACTTGATTTTTTTGACAAATGTGCAAGGTTCCATTTGCAAGAACATGCTATTTTAATTTTTGCTGTGGTTAGTACATTTCGTATGAAACTACAAATCGATTTTTGTCATTTTGGTTTTCACTTACTAAAAACATACTTTTACGCTCTAAATTTTAATAAAATTTCATTATATTTATTTTTTACAGAATCATTACCTAGAAGCTCATTGGTAATTGTCGCGCTATTGAAAATTTGCCATCTCGAAAACAGTGTGTAAATATCTGAGCCTCTCCAGTTCGAGGCCAAGAGATCTCTAGCTCTATTTTGGTTTCGTATGTTCATTACAAAACTATCCTTAGTGTAGGATGGTGACTTCTCAAGTGTGAAATAAATTAGTTTTGGTGCTCCCATGGATGTTTTTAATGCCTTTTACACACTACTGTGTGAATAAATGGAATCTATTATTGTTGCATTTAAAGTGCTTGCTGAATGAACTAGAATTGCATCTGACGATGAGTTTCGTGAAATATTTTTAATTTGACTAATAGCATCACCACCACCTGTAGGTAGGGATGTCAGCACCCAAGACCCAAGACCCAAGGATTTCCGCCATCTTACCCAAGAGCAACCCAAGAGTCTTGGGTTGTGAAAAAATTTTAACTTACGATTTTGGGGGTATTTTGTTGTTTACAATATGTTTCAGAATGAAATACAACTTTACTTGGGCAAAGAGTCTTGGGGTACCCAAGTAATTTTAGTACTTGGGTACCCAAGAGTCTTGGGGTACCCAAGGATTTTTAATACTTGGGTACCCAAGACTCTTGGGTCACCCAAGTAAAAAAAAAGCTTGCCAAAACAAGAGTCTTGGGTGCACCCAAGGAATCAAAAACCCAAGACTCTTGTCCAAAACCCAAGGATTCCTTGGGTTTGGTACCCAAGAGTCTTGGGTTTGGTACCCAAGAGTCTTGGGTTTGTACAAGGATTTTGCATACTTGGGTACCCAAGTAATTTCAATACTTGGGTACCCAAGACTCTTGGGGTACCCAAGTAATTTTAATCCTTGGGTACCCAAGAGTCTTGGGGTACCCAAGGAATTTCAGTATTTGGGTACCCAAGACTCTTGGGGTACCCAAGGAGTGCAAGTCTTGGGTACCCAAGAGTCTTGGTCTTGTACAATTAATTTTTTACCCCAAGTATTTGACATCCCTACCTGTAGGAAGATTCCAATTAATGTACTCACATTTATACTCTGGATTAATAATTGCAAAGCTGTCGTTCAGATTTACACGTAGCCAGGATGGCCGACTGTACATAAATATTTTCTTTGGTTTAGTTATTATCTTTTTCGCAAGCTGAAACCGGTTCACCATGACCTTTGTCAATGTTGTCAACTTTGATTTGAAATTCAAAAATTAATTTTCCCGCTAGTTGCCATATTTGACTTGCTTAATTTGAGATAATTCGTCTTCCCATGATTTTGGTAAAGCTTGAAGATGTGACTCTCCTAGTTGTGTAGAGAAGCCAAGTCGGCTGTGGTCCCTGCCAATTATTTTCAAATCGTACTATGTGCACAATTTAACACGTGATGAAATACCATTTTTTGAAATATTTTAAAGCTGATCAAATTATTAGTATTGGTGCTATTAGGAAAATTACTAATCGTAACCATAGTTTATATGTGTGGACAGTAGGAGTAGATGCAGACTGAGACTCAAGGCCGGGTATTACGGCCAGCGCAGGGAATTGCCTAAATTTAAAAAAAACATGTAAATAGAAAAATTTGCTGTTTTCAAAAATATGTAAGAAAAAAATATTTAAACTTTTTAAAAATAGGCAAAATAAATTTTTGTGTACATTTTAGAAGCAAGAAAATAAATTATTTAACGATTGTCTCAAAACATGTAAATAAAACATTTTGTACTTTTAAGAAACATGTAAATATAACATTCTGCACTTTTTTGAATTAAGTAAGAAGAACATTTTAAACTTTTTAAATAACATGTTAATACCATATTTTACTTTACTAAAGAAAACCATTATTAAAATCAAAGTGGCAGTTTTTTTATGAAAACAAAATTACAGCCTACAAGCATTTCCTTTGTCCGGCCCTACTCAGACAAGGTAACAACAAATATTTATTATTGACGCCTGTTTGTACTTTGCATTAGTTTTTTTGTTCTAGATTTGACATTGACACAGTGATATATGTCCATATGTATATGGAAAATGCCAATATACATTTGTGTATTGAGATTGTCTCACACGGGGTCACAATATGCGACGGTCAGCGAGTGCAACACAAACATTGATAGGATAATCCTTATCAAATATTTTCCTATACTTTGTTTATACACATTATCAATGTTTGCAGCGGCATTCGAATTTTCCGTGTAGGTATTTATGACACAGTTCGATTTCATTAGAATTTTTGAACATACTAACAATTATCAGTATGTTAGGTTAGATAAGAAGTTGCATTCAAAATTACAGGTAGACTCAGATGGAGTGGAATTGCAATAAATATACATATAGCTTTAATATTTTATATAAATCTAAATATTTCGTCACTTACGTTGTATAAACTAGGAAGTAGTAGTAGGAAGGACGCAAAAATTGCATTTTTCTATAAAAAATACCAGAGACTCATTTTTTTAGTCTAGACATTATTTTCAAATCAGAAACTTCACAAAGGTAATGCAAATTTTTGACTATAAAAAATTTTCAGTTTGTGTTTGTACTGCGCTTTTTTATAATATCCGTATTTATTTAAATTTTGTATAAAAGCTATATATAACTAGGAATTACTGCTTTGACCACTTTGCTAATATCAATTATCACACAGATTATTTTCAGAGCTTTCAGAAAAAATTTGTATATTTTATTAAACAAAACCAAAAAAAAATTCAAGTTTTTTTGTAAATTTTTTTATAATGGTGGCTAAAGATATTGGAATGGGAGCCAAGGCAGGAATTTCTGTAGTGTTTCTTAGCTTGGCAGCGTTAGTTTTGTTTGTCCAAACTTTGAATTTGTTCAGGCATCAAGAAAGCACGAGAATAGAAAATATAGCCCAAGATTTTCCATGTAAGGTTTTGCTTGCTATTATTTTTCATTTTTTTTTGATATTCAATTACGTACATGGAACTTGTTTTCAATTGCGAATTAATTTCATATTTGTATTTTTTGTATTATTTTTGAGACTTTTTCTAGTTTAGAAAAAATGTGGTTTCTAATAAATTAAGTGATTGAAATTTTTTATTTTGCATTGCTTTTATTTAGCGCCATATGATTACAACTACACAACATTGGACTGGCAGACGCAGAACATAAACGTAAATCAAAATCGAAGTGTTGACTACAGCGTATATTCCTACATAGTTTCAAGTAAGAAATATTTTTATTACCATTATTTATTACAATGTTTTTATTCCTAATTAATTTTTGCTTTTTAAAAAATTATTGTTAAAAATATTTGTGTTTAGTTCAGTGCAACTAATTACGCATATATGGACTACACTTTTAACATAAATCTTACGTTAACATAACGAATTTATTTTTTTGAATTTTTTTAAATACTTCATCCTTTGATTATCATAGAGCATAATGCAATTAACAAGAACGGAAACGGCAACAGCAGAACTGGTGTTCGGAAAGAAACAAGATTAGCAAATTCGGCATTGCCAAGGCAACCAGGACAAGAGCCAAAACCATCATCACTAAAGCTCAAAAATAATGCCACTACCATTAGCATTACCAATAGTAGCACACAAACTTACTCACCCTTCTCCCTTGAAACTGAATTCAACAGCAGTTACAATGTATCAGATTCATTAGTTCCTCAAATTCAAATTCATGACTGTGTCGTACTGTATCTAAAAGGCATCCACTCCCACTCGTTGACAACTCTATAATATAATGTGTAAGACCTTGATTTCACTAGAAAAGTTAACAATTGTTAGCCTTAACGATTCCGCTTTCAGATTTAACCATTGTTAAAGTTGAAACCGAGAACCTTAGGACTAACAATTGTTAATTTTTCTAGTGAAATCAAGGTCTAAAGAACACGCTCTATTAAATCATTCTATTTAGTTTAGTTTTTTATCAAATACCAATGTAAGAATAATTAAGGATTACAAATAAATGAACTTAAATGTATATAATTAATTACAAAGTTATGTGTTAATTGCACTTTTAAAAGTATTAAAAATTAAAAATTAATTACTTGTATAATAAATTTTTCTTAAAATTACGCTTGATTACACTATAAAAAAATTTGAGAGCTCTTCAATCTTGTGTAATTCTTACTAAAGCCTAGTGTGATAAAATCTGTACCGGCTTAATATGCGTTATTTACATGTTAATTGACTTTTAACTTATGTTTTTTGGACTGAGATTGCGATAAACAGTGGGTGCTCATAACGTTACCAAACTAATAACTAGAGTGCCCAGTTATTTAATTATTTCATAAATAACTTAATAATGTTTATTCACGTTATTTTCGTAACATAAAATTTGTCAATTTTAGCGAAAATGAAACTACCACAGTTAAGTAGAACCCTGCATACCACATTTACCGGACCTAGCAAATTTCCCACTCCACCGAGGTCGTATAGTTTAACACCAGGACCTGTAGTTTAAGGATGCAGCGATTGAATTTGATGAGAATTGGGTAACGTATTTAGTACAGTATGTGTGTCAAGTGTATAGTGCTATTGCTTTCAAAATTCTATTTACTTGGTATTACAGAATTTACAGATTGAAAAACTGAAAGTTTTCCAAAAAGCTACCACAGTTAGAGGACCTTACCCTATACAAATAACCCAGTATGCAGAATAAGACACGATATATTGTGCACAAACCATTCTGCACTAGCAGTTATTTATGTCGTGCTCTGCATAAGACGACACAAAATTTTTTACACGGGAAGCACTACATATTCCAATGCTTACACATCATAAATCGTAGTAAAATTATTGGACTAGTTTACAAATTACCACGGAATTATTACTCTAATTATGTAGGTTACCTGTACTGGTATTGCAATTATAATTATCACTGCCGCTTTTCTTCATCTTATCGTTAGAACCATACATCAAAACATTCAAGGATTCCACCATAAGGTCTGCTCACAGGTGATGTAAGATTAATGAAAGGGGAGGAGGGGGAGGGGTGTTACCTGTAGCTACGAAATAAATACGGGCTGCATATTGTTGTCATAAATGTAATTAATTCCTGATTATTCTTGATGTAGATAACGGAATTTTACAATACCAGGGCCTGATAATGGGGCCAGCGTAGGCAGCCTCTCATGCTTGAATTTTCAAAAACCATGTAAATGGAACATTTTGCTCTTTTTAAAAATTTGTAAAAAGAATATTTTGAAATTTCAAAAAACATGTAAATAGAACATTTTAAATTTTCAAAAACATACCACTTAAAATATTTGTAGGTACATTTAAAAAACATACAAACAAAACATGCAACACTTTTCTCAAAACATGTAGATAGAACATTTCGCACATTTCTGAATCCAGTAAAAAGAACATTTTTAACTTTTCTGAAACATGTAAATACAACATTTAGCTTCACCAAAGAAAACTATTAATAAAATCGAAACATTTATTTTTGTATGGAAACAAATTGCTCCCCAAAAGCAATATCTTCGTCTGGCCGTGCACAACACAAATAAATAAGTATTTTAACATAGTATGTGTACATATAACCTGTTCGCGTAAAAAGACACTTGTTATTTGTGTCCAAAAATGCATACATAAATAATAGGTAGATACCTATTTCTGATGACATTCTTATTACATGGAATGAAAGTACGTAGTTATGTCTATTATCAACTGTAATTATAACTGTAATCGCTGCCACATAGTCAAGCGTAGGTAGGTATATAGTATAATATGTAGTAATTATATAGTAGATGAAGGTTGTAACCTAATGTACCTAACAGCCTATATTGGTGATGCAGAAATCACAAGTATAGTAAAAAGTTATTATGTACCTGTATAATTACTTCTGATCTCTTCTTCCGCCTCTATGCTCAGCCTTCAAGGAAACTCAGCCAAAACTTCTGGACAGTCCCAAGTACTATAGAGTCTTCGACGTGAACAGCAAATAAAGTGCAAGAACAACAACAACTTCGGACAAGTGCTTGTAAACAACTGGATGATTTATTGACTGGACAGTCCAGTATTTATACCGAATTCAGTTGTGACATTTTATAATGGTTTTAAATGAGTTGAATCGATTTACCGTTAGATTTCGTGAAATGAAGTCGGTTGTGTCGAATTACAGTTATAAATTACTTATTCATAATAAAATGAGATCCAACCGACTTCTGGAGAGTTTTGGTAAAATTTGTATTCTAATTTATTATAATAATTTCTAACCTATTTTTACAACTACTTGAATAATTACATATATTTAATTAATGCATCTCTGTAAGTCAAAGTAGTCCAGTTACTTGACAATGACTGGGCTACTTGATTTCGGTTACACCATCCCCCCCTCTGAAATGAAACTGGATGAATTGAAGATACATCTGGTTTCTTCTTTGGTTTGTGTCCTGCTAGTAACCGATAATCCTTTTGAGTTCGAGGTCTTAACTGCCGGGGTACTTCTTCTTTCTCAATTGGTGTTGTAATTGGTTGGGATTGCATTTGCGTTCGTTGAACATACGGTTTGAGCTTTGTTACATGTTGTCTTGTTATTACATGTTTTTCTGGGAGTAATGCCAACTCATATATATCATTAGATGTTTCCTTTAATACTTCATAAGGACCAGACCATAATGCAGCAAACTTCTTAGTGAACTTGGATGCTGCATCTGACAACGGATGTTCACGTACCAACGCTAAATCTCCAGTAACAAATTTGAATGGTCGATGTTTCTGATTATAATATTTGGCTTGTTTTGTTTGTGACGCTACAAGATTATCAACCGCTTTCTCATTTCTTTCCTTACTTGATTCTTGAATGTTAACTAGATATTCATTATGAGACGGCAACTCAGTTCCAACTTCTTTGTTTTGTATTGCACGATCAACTGGTAAAGACATTACTCGGCCTGTGAACAGCTCAAATGGTGTAAAACCTGTCGAATCATTTTTGGTAGCTCTAAGAGACATTGCGTACTGATAAATATTTTCATCCCATTTGCTGTGAGAATTTTGAGCATACGAACGAATGCGTGCTTCAATCGTCTGGTTATACCGCTCCGTAATATTCGATTGTGGGTGATACGCGGGAGTAAGGACATGCCGAGTATTCCACTGTTTCAGAAAAGCTTCAAACGATTTTGATATAAATGGCTTGCCATTATCTGTCCATAATTCCTTTGGACTTCCAAATCGGGAGAAAGTTTGGTCTAGTCGCTTCACAATTTCTACTGTTGTTCCTTCACGTAGTGGAAATACCTCAGGCCATTTTGAGAACGCATCTACTAACACTAGTAAAAACGTATTTCCTGACCGAGTTCTTGGTAGCGGTCCAACCAAATCTGTCTTGACTGTATGCCAAATTGTTTTTACTGGTTTCACTTGCATTTGTCCAGTTGGTTGTGCTCGGCTGGACTTACATGTTTGACAAACTGGGCATGACTGGACATAGAGCTTTACATCATCTCGAATTGAAGACCACCAAAAACGAGAACTTACATTAAAATAAGTTTTCTCAATGCCCATATGACCTGCCGTCGGAATATCATGTAATTCATGAAGCACCAAATGTCGTAAACTCAAAGGAAGAACAATTCGCCATGTACTCGATAAAACATCCCTTGATGTGTCTTTGTATAATATGCCTTCATGTATTTTGAGATTTGAGTTTAACTTATTGTCTGTCTGTAACAACATTTGTACTTCAACATCTTCTGATTGAGCTTTCTTAATTTGTTCTAAATTAATACGATGGTATTCCACACTATTTATTCGAGGTAGATATTCATCTAAATCATCTAAATCTTCATCTATTATTTCGCTGCTCGGAGAACGCGACAACGCATCTGGTATTTGATTAAGACGTCCAGGTATGTGTCGAATTTCATAATCTAGATCTTGTAACCGAATGGACCACCGTGCTAGTTTCTTATTATCTTCGGTTAAACTGTACATCCAAGTTAAACTCTTATTATCTGTTAACAACACGAAATGGCGTCCGTCTAGGTATTCTCGAAACTTGCGTGTTGCAAACAATATAGCTAGTAATTCGCGCTCCATCGCATGTAATCTCTTGTGAGCTGCACTAAAGGTTGCACTTGCATATGAAACGATGTGTTTTCGGCCTCCGTACTCTTGATACAAACAGGCTCCAGCTCCAATGTCCGAAGCATCAGTTGCAAGATAAAATAACTCATTAAAATTTGGGTATGCAAGTACTGGATTCTTGGACAAACCTAATTTAATTTCATCAAACGCAGCTTGCTCGGCTTCACTCCATTTCCACTTGGTCTGTTTTCGAGTTAGATTGATTAGTACATCTGCTTTAGTTCCAAAATGTGGCAAAAATTCTCGTACCCACGAGACCATTCCCAGAAAAGAACGCATTTGCTTAATATTTGCTGGTGGCTTATATTCCTTTATTGCTTTAAGTTTGTCAGGATTCATTTGAACGCCATCAGCATTGAGTAGATAACCTAAATATTGTACTTGAGTTTTTCCAAATTCACACTTTGATCTTTTGCACGTTAAACCAGCTTCTTGAAGTCTTGTAGCAATCTGACGGATGTGATCGAGATGTTCTTCGAATGAATTAGAGTGAATGATGATGTCATCTTGATAAACTTCTGAAAACTTTCCTGTTAAACCAACTAGGACTTTAGTCATAAGTAATTGGAATGCAGCGGCTCCGTTTCGGACTCCGAATGGGCATCGTTTCCATTGGTACAGTCGATCACCGACTTGAAAAGCAGTATATGGTCTGCTGGCGGGATCCATCAGTACTTGGTAGTATCCTTTAAGTAAATCAATCTTGCTGAGGTACTTTGCATTTCCAACCCGATTTATAATTTGTCTAATTGTTGGCATTGGCTGGGCAAAACCCTTAGTCTGAGAGTTGACAAAACGTAAGTCTTCAACAAAACGAAACTTTCCTGGTTCACCAGCTTTTGGAACTAAGAAAACTGGACTTGACCACTCACTTTCTGAATATTCATTGATATCATTCGCTAAAAGTTCAGCAACATTCTCATCAATTATTTTCTGTTTAAATGGTGTCGTGCGATACGGCTTCATCTTTTTCGGCTTAGGATTCTCCATCTCAATCTTGAACGTTATTTTGTCTGTCTTACCAAGCTTGTCCGTAAAAACATCTGGGAAACTTGTCAATATGTTTTCAATTTGTTGTTTTTGTGACTGGACAAGTGGTTCAAGTGAGGTTATGTGAACTGACGTTAAATTATATGGTGACTTGTACTTATATATTAGAGAACCCTTGACTGAATGCAGAAAATCATCGCCAAGGATGACGTCATTCGATAAATGTTGGAAAACATAGAACTTTTGAATATGGAATACTGAATCCGTTAAATAAAACTTAATGTTTGTGACACCACTAGGCATAATACGGCCATTGTTTGCGCATGTGAATGAAGGACCATTGTAAGGTAACAGCTGGTTATTGCCTTTTATTGAATTGTAATAATCGAGAGACATCTCAGATAATAAGGAACCAGAATCTAGAAGACCATATTGTGTGGCGCCATTTATTCGAAAACGTAGATATGGTAATCCGTTTGACTTATGTACTGGTAAACGAGTTTTTGTAAGTTCGGATTGAAACGTTATTGATGTGTGTACTGTTGGGTCACATCCTCGAAATCCACTTCCATTGGATTGTACATCTCGTGGTTTGGTTCCATGTGATACATTTGAGGTGCCTGGGGAAACCGCCCAGGCTGCTGTCCGTTTCCCGACCGATTACCATATTGAACTTGTCCTTGGTTTTGATACATAGGTCGAGAATTGAATTGGGACCAATGAGGAGGCGGTGGTGGATAGTAAGAATTCATTGGCCAATAGTTTTGGTTGGCATTTCCATATCCATTCTGTCGCTGATTACGGTTGTAATTTGACTGATTTCCACGGCCGCGACCTCGTCCGCGGTAACCTTGATTATTGTTCCCGTTGGCATAGGAGTTTTTTACTCGAACGCGGTCACCTCCTTTCAATCTTACTTCACAATTTTTCCACATGTGTCCTGGTTCTGCACAATAATGACAATTGAAATGTGATTGGGAACCTGACTGACCTTGTTTCTGACTTGCAGCAGTCGTTGATGGCTTAACTTCTTGAATTTCTGGTGACGGGGACTCTTCAACAACTGGAGTCACTTCATTAACTTGACGTGAAGCCATTCTAGGGAACGTTGGAGGTAAATCCTTTTGAATCTCGCGCTCACGAAGGAGAATGTTATTCATAGTTTTCAGACTGTCAGGAATTGAGCGTAGAAAAATTCTGATTGTATGATCGCAATTGTCAATTATTCGGTTAACTATGTCTTTTTCTGTGTGAGCTGGGTTAAAACCTTGATGCATCACATTCAACGCCCATGCAAAATCTGCAAAGGATTCTCCTTGTTTCTGCTTGCGTTCCGTGATTTTCACCAATCTATCTGAATCATTTAGTGCGCCTCCAAATTGAAGAATCAAACCCTTCTTAAACTTTGCGAAATCGCTTGCGTAAGACGCAGTGTTGATAAAGAACCACTTCTTAGCGTTTCCAGTTAGTGTGAACGGTATATTGATGTACAGATCTTTTGATTTCACATTTAGTGCTTTGAAATATTCATCAAATTCCTTTAAAAATAAATGGGGATCTTCATCGTCCGCACCAGAGAAAGATGGGGGTGACGGTTTAATCCAATGCGCCAATGAGACAGTAGACGGGTGAACTTTTAAAATTTTGGACTCCAGACTTCCTATTGTCGCTTGAATAGTTTCAATCTCACTTTTCTGACATGTTAGTGTGTCCTCCTTCTCTTTAAGTAGCTTTTCTAGTTCTTCGACTCTTAATTTTAGTGCATCAACCATTTTTCTTTAATCAGCAAGTGTTAACTTCTTATTCGACTTTATCCAGTTCTAGTAGTTATAACTCGTGCAATCTGTATAATTAATATTTTGTAATGGATTTATTACTATAGTAGCGCCCTCAGTGGTGGTTTGTGCTTCCTAAAGCTAGTTGGTAATATACATGTGTATTGCAATGCTTTAGCGTAATAGGTGCTCCTAGATGTTAGATATCATATTTTGCTTCTTTAATAGTGTTAAATACTTCTAACTGACAAATCTCATCCTAGGGCTATGATTTGCTATTGCTTTATGCGCGTTGTTGTATTTTAATTGGGCTAACTAGATGACGTCATTTTCTAGCGGGCTTTTGTACTAGTATGTATAAGGGAAGCTGTTATTTAATTATAGCCTCCTTTCATTATGGACGGATTAAACTTGCTATAATTTGATATCAAAAGGGTTTTTGATAATGCCGAAGATAGCCAAAAGTCTTGTAATTACGTCTTCTATCATTTGATATCAAAAAAAATTCCATATGTATACTGTATGTATAACTTCCTATGATTCCTAACGCTCAAGTACATACGGCCTGTACTTAAGATATAGGCTATCCTTTACTGTTGTGACGTAATATGGGAAGCTGTCATTGAATTACGATATCCTGTTAATATGGTCTTAATAAAATCGTTATAAAAGGATATCTACACAGATTTTGATAGACATGAGAATAGCTGAAGTTCTTAGAATAAGGTGATCTGTCGTTTGATATAAAAAATATTTCATATGTATATGTTGTGTGTGGTTTGCTATGCTTTTGCATTGTGTTATGTATACTATTGTATGTAAAGCTGTGGGGGTGCATATTTTTAATGCTATCTTATTGTATTATGGTTAAAGCTATTATGACTATGTGCTATTTAGCACGGACTAGATATGACTAGATGAGGTTTAATGTACACACGCCTTATGTAATATGCTAAAAAACAACAACTCAACACTATCTCACACAGACTCCTTGTAAATATTATATTATCACAACTTAAATGTGCATTATTTACAATGTATTACATAGTTATCCTATTTATGTGGCTATAGTGACGGACCCAGCGGGAAGCAAAATCTTCCCAGTCATAGTCTGCACTTAGATACCGATGCATGTACAATTCTCTCGCCTGTTTTGATGTGAACTCATAAACATAAAATACCCAGTCTCTCATTGGGATTAATTTATCATGGAAATATTTTTCTACCAACATTAACCAATAATTTACATTCCGAACGCAACGTCGACAACATCCACAAAAATTAAATGGAATTGGAGATAATGGTGGGTGTGATGGTCTGGGGTCGACAGGGAGTATGACTCTTGGTTCGTATCGAATAGGTGATGTCCCTCGGTCGGTGGTTGATGGATATGGTGAACTGGGCGAGTATGTAGATTCATCTGATGATGTAGCTGTGCGGATGGAGTTTGTTACCGTGTTGATGCTTGTGTTCTTACGAGAGCGATGAGCTGTCCTAACGATGGGGATGTATGATGGTGATGGTGAGAATTGTTGGTGTGCGTTACGCTGGGGTGGCATGGTTGTAACTGTAAATACGTATGTAAAACAAAATATATATAAATGACTATTGCGGATAAAAACGCCAGCAATATGATGACAGGCATGGATATACGCCAATGCCTAAAGCAATTCTCAAAAAATAGAGAATTTAAAATTTTGAATTTTGAAAACAATTAAAAAAAATTAGTTAATGGGTTTATTTTATAGTTGGGCGCCAATGTAACCTAATGTACCTAACAGCCTATATTGGTGATGCAGAAATCACAAGTATAGTAAAAAGTTATTATGTACCTGTATAATTACTTCTGATCTCTTCTTCCGCCTCTATGCTCAGCCTTCAAGGAAACTCAGCCAAAACTTCTGGACAGTCCCAAGTACTATAGAGTCTTCGACGTGAACAGCAAATAAAGTGCAAGAACAACAACAACTTCGGACAAGTGCTTGTAAACAACTGGATGATTTATTGACTGGACAGTCCAGTATTTATACCGAATTCAGTTGTGACATTTTATAATGGTTTTAAATGAGTTGAATCGATTTACCGTTAGATTTCGTGAAATGAAGTCGGTTGTGTCGAATTACAGTTATAAATTACTTATTCATAATAAAATGAGATCCAACCGACTTCTGGAGAGTTTTGGTAAAATTTGTATTCTAATTTATTATAATAATTTCTAACCTATTTTTACAACTACTTGAATAATTACATATATTTAATTAATGCATCTCTGTAAGTCAAAGTAGTCCAGTTACTTGACAATGACTGGGCTACTTGATTTCGGTTACAAGGTTAAATGCAGCGAAGTGCAATGCATTGCAACATGTAATACGATGCAATATCGTAATTATCACATACCTAAATTCAACTTGTGTGTCCAATTTTAAAATTATCATCGAGCTAATTACTTAATAGCACCATTTGCTTGTTATAGATTATGTGTAATAGCGATAAAATTGTTGGCGCAGTCATCATTTTCTTGTATTGAATACTTCCCGTCTGCCGTCTGTATTATACTAAATAACCCACTAATTTCCTGGTTTATTTGTTGAGACGAAGAATTTACTCAATTGAACAGCAATGCATTTTTTATAGCAATACTGATATTGCCACAATATAAGCTTACGATAAGCTATAGTTCAAATATTATTACACTTTAAACTGGAAGTCTAGCAAAATATTTTGTTATTTGGAATGTAGTCGTAAGTTTCAAAATGCTGCAATTACTACGAATTTGTTATTACAGTCTGGACGGCTAGACGATCTTCTTCAGTATTTACATGGCGTTATTGTTTTTCCGCTTGTAAATGTGCTTCTATAAAAGGGCAAGTTTACTATTTAAAAACATTTATATGACAAAGGACAAAGAAACTGCGTGGTGGAGATTTAATTCTAGGAAAAAGTGTAAAGTGACTTTATCAATTTGTGGCTTCAAAACAAAAAAGATTTACAATACAAAGTAATTTATTCAATTAAAAATAATATTGTACATTTTTCAACTGGTAACGACAAGCAATTGAAACAATAACTAAACTTCTTTAATTGGAAATCAAAATTATGGGAAAAGTACTTCTCACATTGCTGGGTGTGACGGCGACAATTTTTCTGGTTCAAGCCTCGTCGGACTTATTTTTTACACTTGGACAGAGTGATTCACTATGTATTCCGTGTAAGTGGATTTTACATATTTATTAGTTTTTTTTAACATTAATTAATTAATTTTGTTGTCTTGGTCCTAATCAGGAACATATTTGAGATGAGTATAAAAAATGAGTAGGTACGTGTATAATAAAATGTGTACTAAGCGCATTTAACAATTTTGAAGTCTTCGGTGATTTAAATTATTTGCATATGATTATATAGGTCAAGGAATAAAAGCAACAGCTTCTGTTGTGCAGCTCTGGTCGATGCTTGGTACATTTTACTTCCAGCTCATTAATGGATTACAATACAGCGTTCTCCAACAAAGTGGTGTTACTGAGGAATAATACAGTTAAACCTGAAACCCGACTACATACAATACACAACTTTTTGATCAACTAAATATCGTCTGTGAAGAACCAAAATTACCTATATCCAATTTTAGCTAAACACAATATCAACAACCTACAAAAAATATTTAAGTATCTCTGGAGAGCATTTAAACAGACCATTTCGCCCTTTTCAAAACATGGAATTAGATTGTTTTGCACCTCTTCAAAAACATGGAATTAGAACATTTTTGACTTTTTAAAAAACATGGAAGTACCTAGAACATTTTTCACCTTTTCAAAAACTCCTAATTAACATTTTACCCATGTTTCATTTTGTTTTCAGGACAAAGCTGATTTTGATTGTAGTTTAAATTGGATTTAGGTCATTTTGGTTCTTTACATACAATACATACGTTAACATTTAGGAATAACTAAACTAAAGTTTGTACTAATTGTTAGGTATAATTCAGTAATTATGTTTAAGTAAAAATACAAATGATAACATTATGAGAAACCTACTATAGTAAATAAATATTACACTACCCGTAAAGTTTGTTACTTAAATACAAATACAAATATTATTTCTAATAACTTGGCCTAATTTAACAGCTAAAAAGAGTAGCAAATATTCTATTTTAAAAAGTTCTTAATTTATATGTATGCTATGACATTTAGAAGTAAATGCTATATAACGCATATATATATATACTGAATTGCCTGACACTTTAATAAAAATAAACTCAAACTCAAACTCAAACTCAAACGCGGGTCACTTATACAAAATCTAATACTAAAATCTAAGTGATATGACTGTACATCAGAGCTCGAGGAACGATTTAAAAAATTTTCCTCAACTTCATAAAAACCCTTTGTGTAACTACAATACAGAAAATTGCTACAAATTGGTCTTGACCAAAAAATATAATTAATGTTAAAAGGTAAGAAATAGGCAGCCAAAACATCTACTTACAATGAGACAAAATACTTTAAGCATACAATTAGGAAGTGAAAAAGTACAATTAAATATATGAAATATAAAATAAATAAAATCAACCGTTGAGTTGTGACGCGACACAGTAATATTTCACTATAATTATTGAGCTTTGCAATGTCATTACATTTTTATTTACACTTTGATTAATTTTATACTTGTCAACTGAGACGATTTTATATAGTAGTGTGCTTTGAAAAATATGTGGCTAAATGATTAATTAGGTAGCTATTATAAACCTCAAAATTTTTATGTTTTTATTGATTATGTATTAAATTTTCGAAATGATAATTTTTAGAATGTCAGAACTCAACTCACCCTTTTTTTCACGGTAGTTTGTGTGCATAGAATCAACATGAGAATATAAATACCTGCGTATCGCAAACGCAGCAGAGCAGTTGGGTTCCGTACATTTAAAAGGACGCGTGTGAGTTTTTAAGTGAGCGTCCACACTTTTTTGGAATTTAAACTTTTTATTACAATCGGGCTCCGGACATTCGAATGAAAGTGATTCTTGTTGAATGTGAATCGTGGCAAGATGCCTTTTTAAATTACTTTTAGTTTTGAATGTTGTCTCACAATTAGGTTTTGGACAATAAAATAGTTTCTCTATTGCATGTGTTTTAAGGTGGGACAAGAGTTCCCAATTCTTGCAGAAAGCGCGGTCACATTCATCACACTTAAAAGGTCTCTTTGTTCTGTGCCACAGATGATATTCCCCAGTGTGAAATGTCAAGTGTTTCTTGATGTAGTATTTATCTTTAAACGTCCGAGAGCAGCCAGGATGTGGACATGGAAAAGAACGATCGACTGACGATGAGTGGGACTTCTTATGTTTTGTTAACACAGTTTTCGTACTAAATGTCTTATTACAATTTAGCTCTGGGCACCTGAACGGTTTTTCCTCAGAGTGGGCACGTCTCACGTGATCTTTTAGAAGAGTTTTGTAGTTATAAGCTTTCTCACATGTTGGCAGAGGACACTTAAATTTCCGTTCGTTTTTGTGAGATCTCGCATGATATTTTAAACGAGTGTTGGTTGCATATGTAGAAGGACACTCTGGACACTTAAAGGGTCTGGCCTTTAACCCGTTTTCACTAGCAGAGGAGGTCTTTTTCTCGTCCGGATGCGAGGACAAATGAGCCATTAAAGATTCTTTTATAGCGAAGGAGCGTGGGCATAGGTGACATTTTGAAGGGAATCTATTCAACGGAGGTTCTTTAATTCTATGTTTTCTAAGTGCGTGATCCCTGTACTTTCGAGGTGAGCAGAAAAATTTATTGCAGAGAACACAGAAGCGACCGCGGGTATTGTTGTGAGATGTAGCACATATTTTCAAATGCGTTTGTAGCTGGCTTTCTGAAATTTGCATTTCAAGACACATTGCGCATTGTAATTTGGCATCGGACGTTTTCCTCTGAAGTTCATGTTTTGAAGTATTTGCAATAATTATTGGGCCGTCAATTTTTACGGAAGAAGGGAAATTTGAACTGTCACTTACATCACCTGCATTTATGGTCCGTACTTGAGTCGCAGAGGAATCATTGGAGTTATTACTATTACAATGACTTGGGAGCTGTCGGAAAAACCTTGAGTCGCAGTCAATATCTGCAAACGGGTCACGGTCAGGGTCAGGTTCGGGGTCAGAATCGCTCTCGAAATTATTGTTGTGGCTGTCGTATTCATCTCTAGCATGAGAAATTTGGTCATCATCCTCCGCACCGATAATTTTTGTTTCTGTTTTTGGTATTTTCTCAAATATTACCGATGCACAGTTATTACCGCTTGGGCAAAAATTATCGGTCGTGTCAATTTTGTGGAAATCATTTAATTCAAATTTTATTGTATTTTCAATATAACTATTAGGACAGTTTTCGACTTTTGTTGTTGCTTCATGTTCATTAGCGGCTGGGGAGATGTGTGAGAACTCTTGGCTTTCAGACATATTTTCATTTTCACATTTAATGTGAATGTTGCTAAAAAAATCAAACAAATATAATGTCACGCTCACGACGGTTGAAGGCATTTCGAGTTTATACGTTTTAATGTTGTTTTTTAAGTTCATTAAATACTTACTTCACAATACGATTTCGTGATTCGTTAAATTCAATAATTTGGCTGGATTTTGTTTCCATTTTTCCCTCTATTAATCTTCTCTTTTCAGTGCTAAGTACTGGAATTAAAAATTGTTTGTGAGTACGTAGTACCTATAGAGGTGTCAGTCATTAGTAATTACTTAGTTTGTACTACTTAGTTTGTAAGTACTTAGGTAGCAGTGATAGACACTTGATGTAATGTTTTTCAAAGACAAATTCCGATACATAAGGTTTGTTTGAAGCAATAATATTTTGATATTTTTTTCATCGAATCTAAAATTAAATAAACAACAACAATGTCGAATGTATTTAAGTATATTATGTGAAATGTAATTACTATTTACAATACACGCATTTAATTGTACGAAAACAATATATATGTAGGTACATAAATAGTAATTATAGGATCCTTTAAATATTTTTCTACAATTTGACGCGATACAAGGTATCAATGCTTTTTTCTAAATAAATATATTATTAAAATAAAAAAATAATTACTGATATCACCGTCAACTGTCACAATTGGAGACACTCAACTGTGTTCATCTTTCGTACTCGCGAGACGCGACGACGCGAGGCTGCGAGAGCGAGAGACTCGTAGAAATAAATTCCAGAAATAAAAATTACTTTCACAAATATTGCGCAATAATAATAAATATTTATGAAAAACAACTAAGTACACACGACCACAACTGTTAGCTCATTATAATTTATTGCTGCATTATGTTGTAATGACAAGGATGAGGAAGGAAAATTGTGTTGAAAATTAAAAAAGATCAGAAATAAAATTTAAATAATTAGTTGTATGTTTTGTTTTACACTTTCAAGTTGAGGTTGATTGAGCATTACCATTGCATTTGAACTGTGATTGTAAATTACATTGCAATTAGCAAACTGTAAAAGTTTTACGCAAGAATTATGAATTCAAAAGTTGCGCCAGTTCTCTCTATAGACCAACAACGTCTACTTGCTTACTTGCTTAAGTTTGGATCGTTCTTTATCTTTATTATTTTATTTTTTCATTTTCATTCTTTTTCTTTTTCATTTATTTTTATTTATAAACATTTTTACCTAAATAACTAAACAAGTTTGTAATAAATATAACGTAGGATTAGCGGGATACGTGATTTGATTTATTAAGTATGATTCAGGTAACATGAAAATAATAATACTATTATAAGAAATCTACTGTAATTTACGTCCTACTTAAATGTAATTAAAAGCGACAAAACATTACGCAGGACGAAATCAATAAAATTTAAAGCCGACATTCTTTCCATAACATTAAAATCCCCAAGTTTGACTCCAATATTTGGGATTGAAAGCACCGTCAAAGATATGTGCTTCCGAAAATTTGCATTTCTTGTTATTTCAATCCGCCTATCCCGTTCTTTCCTTATTAGATCATTTCCGCCCACAGCGTCACTACTTCTGTTCAAACTTAAAGACGAATTATAGTCTCCTTGTAATTGTCTCACAGACACCAGTATTTCACGCTTGATCCACTCAATCTGCCTTGGGATTTGAAACGCCTTCTCAAATGCAAAATTGTAGACCACGACCATATCAAATGCAACTACAGTACAGAAAATTGCTACAAATTGGTTTTGACTAAAGAAATAAATGGCGAAAAATAAGCAGCCAATACTTCCACTCAGACAAAATATTTTTAACATAAAATTTGAAAGTGAAAAAATACAATTAAATATATGCACGAGGAGCTGAAGGTGACGGCAGAGAGTCACAGAGTCCAATATGATTTTTGCTATGATTTTCTTCAAATACCTGTAAACAGTATTTCGTCAGTGAAGAATAATTCTGTCGTAAGTCCATTTAATTGGTAGCTGCTGTCCAGGTCGCTTCCGCGTTGCCCTTTGCATTACGTGGGGGTGGTATGTTACTGACTGTATTGTACTCATGACGTACACTTAGGGGTCGTACACAAATAACGTAATAAAAATTCCATTCGGCAGCGCAAAATGTTCTGGGACCAGAACATTTTGCGCTTTTCAAAAACATGTAAATAGAACATTTTGCACTTTAGAAAAACATGTGAATAGAACATGTTGCACTTTTCAAAAACTTGTATGAAGAATCTTCTACACTTTTGAAAAGCATGCAAATAGAACTTTTTGCACTTTTCGAAACTATGTAAATAGAACAATTTACTTTTTTAAAAAGCATGTAAATACAACATTTTACACTTTTGATAAACATGTAAAAAGTAAATTTTACACTTTTCAAAAAGTGTTTTTCAGAAGCGCAAAATTTTCTGGGAATGGAATATTTGTTACGTCTTCTGTGGACGACCCCTAAGTGTAATTACATCATGAGTACAAATAAGGGACCGTGCCAGCAGCTACCAATTGAATGGACTTGTGACAGAATGATTTTAGCTGTGCACTGGACTTACGACAGAATGACTCGTCACAGACGCTTTATAACAAAATATTTAATAGGATGACTTTTTTTCGAAAATTGTAAAAAAAATAAGTATATTTCCATTTAAAAAACGTGTTTTGCTATGTGAGATATAATTAAAGGAATGTTTTTTTTAATAAAACAACTTACGTGTGTTGTTCAAGTAACTTGATAGCCTCCTGTAATTTGTTGTTGCAGTGTTCAAACATTGTGAGGTGTATACTTGCCAAAAACCAATATGTTGAACTGACATAAAATACATTAAATATTTCGAATACGCTACACACAGCGAAGCTAATGTTAGTTTGAAATTGTTCGTTTAAATTATTGAACATAAGTTGTGGTCTTGTAGAGTCACTTAAAAGTATAATTAGGCTAAGAACGGCTATACCACAAAAAAGTGGAGTCAAATTAGCTAGCAGCAATGCCTGCTTAGACATTCTATTGTAGGTTTTGAATTTCTGAAATAATACACATTTTTCTTTTCGTTGATTCCGGAAATCAGAGGCAGTAAACGAATTATAGAAAAGCTCATTCCAGACAATTACAATTGCTTCACTGTGTTTTCTTAAACTAAACGTAACATACGCCGCGAAGACATTATTAAGAGAAAAGACAAAATGAATTGAAAAATGGTTGAAATTAAAATCGTTGTTGTCAGACTGGATTTCTTTGAAAAAGGTTAGGACAACGCTTACTGTAAAAACAAATAATATTAACGTGTACAAATTTAAAATGCATATTTTAAATTTGTTTTCCAGTTTTTGGATTTGCCCTGTTGATGGATTAAATTCAAATGGAATTGTGCCTAATGTAGATAGCACACTTCCTGTGAGTTTATTAGCAAAATTAAGACGTGCGGATGCGGATACCATTTTAAAAAAGAAATTAATAAAGAAAAAACAAATTTCGTTTTTTCTTTTATTTTAAATACTTAACTAAACGAATTGGTAAAACTTGCTTTTTATTACGAACCAATATTGAATGAAGAATGGGGAAATTGATAAAACTTTTGCAAACTAAACTCTGTCCCTATTGTGGTAGAAAAGAATAAGAATAATTACATTTTTTAATTTTTATATATGTGGTGTGTTTTAATTAATGGAGTAAATTATTAAATAA
Organism: Dicyrtomina minuta; assembly: GCA_949802685.1. Lineage (NCBI taxonomy): Eukaryota > Metazoa > Arthropoda > Collembola > Symphypleona > Dicyrtomidae > Dicyrtomina > Dicyrtomina minuta. The sequence goes on along the minus strand of OX461808.1, from coordinate 86,419,970 downwards.
TAGTGTGGTTAGTTATAATAATTAAGAGTTGTACTCAATTAACTCATAAAATAAATAGAAGCAACCGTTTTGTTAGCGAAAATAGAATTTGACATCATTATTCCGCTTGGCAATGTCATAACATTCTTCACTTTATGAATAAATAGTTAATTGTACATTAATTACAGACAATTGAAGTAACAACTTAAATAACATAATTTGTATGATAGTGGCCAATACACTACCATGTTAATTTAGCACATTCAGTAAATATTTTGTTACTAACAAGGTAATAGTTTCACATGGAACCTGCCAATTTTAAAAAGTTATACCTACAAAATCAAGCTACTTTTAAATCGTGAGGAACCAAAGTTACTCGACTGCAATTTGCGTTGTTCGGTCACAATATCCTGCCAAAGTTTAAAACAATTCAAGCTTATGTATTATTAGGTATTGACCTACTTTTATTCTATGTATTAGGTTGGTAATTCTTAATTTTACCAATTAATGATGTTCCCATTTGGTAGCCTAAGTGATGCCTAATCATTTTGCACAACGCTTGTACTACTAAATAATCATGCAAAATTAGGAAAATAATCTAGCTGTTTGTGCTAAAATTATTTAAGGAAGTAATTTGCCTTTAATATTTCACAAGTTTACATTGTAACACATTTCGCCAAACGTTATGTTTATATTATAACTACAATTTTCCAAATTAGGTCTGTACGGTAATTGCACTCATATATTTACTTGTATAACTAATTAAATTTATTATTACATGTAAAGATAGTTAGACAAAATTTTAAATACTGTGACACAGAAACAAATATTAATGTACACGATAGTACCAAATTAAATATAACCCACTTTGCTAAACCTAAACCCATAACCAAATAATACTAAATTGTAAAACTACAAATTAATTCTTTAGTTGCCACCGGTAAGCCCGAAAGCATTACATTTCGAAAAAGTATTTTTGTTTCCATGATTCCTGTTAAAATTCTTAAACGAATCTAATAATGGAATTAGGACACAAAACATTTTTAAATAAGGTAGTGCTACTGCTACTTTCTGATTATTTAGGTTTTGCTGTCAAGGAAACGATCAGTAGCCACCATGTAAAATACATCGGAAGTATGCACAGCTGACTTTGTGTCCCTTATTGGCGGCGGGGTGCTGATGCTTGGATCTTGTCCCAGCTCAAAACGTTGAACGATGGAACTGACGAAAAGAAACAAATGATTCCGCGCACTCTGCTCACCGATACATCGTCTCGGTCCAAAAGAAAATATGCACATGGCGTCATCTTTAACTACAGTTTGGCTATCTGGTGACAGAAATCTTTCAGGTCGGAAATTTTGAGGATCACCCCAAACAGTGGGGTCATGGTGGATGCCATAAACGTTTAAGATGAGACTAGTCCCCTTGTTAACAAAGTACGGGCCAACATTTGTATCTTGGGTGGCTTCGTGAGGAAATCCAACCGAGGCTACTGGGTTCATTCGAAGAACTTCGAGAAGGAATGCTTCAGTGTAAGGACAATGAGATCTATCTGCAAGGGATGGGCACCTGGACGTTCCTATGGTTTGAGAGATTTCCTCGTATATTTTGTTTTGTATTGATGGATTTCTGATTAAGTGTAGAATAGCCCAGCTGAGCATGTTAGCTGTGGTGTCCCCTCCGGCGATGAAGAATCCCATCATGACTGCCAATAGGTTCATTTCTGTAGAGCAATGGGAGAACGATAATGCAAATAAACTTAAATTTGGCTCTTACGAGCTACATTCACCAACGTATCCTCAGTTCCTCACGGATTTTCCCGCCGTATTTTTTTTTGAAAAGAGCATCCAAAACAACTTACAAAGGAATGCCGCCGCATGTACTCTCTCGATTTTAAAAACAGTACCCATACTAGCTTTGGCTGCACTTGTTTACTACAGATCTAAAGTAACTTGACTGCATTTTGGGCCGTTTGCTCACAATCAAGCGCCAAAGTTCAAAAAAATCGATTTTTTGCAAAGCACCCCTGTAGCTCCTATAATTTTAGTCGGATTTTCAAAAAACTTGCATTTTTGTGATCTCTGTAACATTATCTACAAAGTTAAATAAAATTTGAAAAATGTTTATTTCTTTAATAAAATTAGGGTATTTGACTGCCTCCAAAAAAATTGGTTTTCAAAAAAATTTCGGAAAAAATTAAAAAAATTAAAAATTATAAAAATTCTAATTTTTATTTTTAGATAATGTACTAATGCACCTCTGAAACTACAAGGGTGCAGAGTTGCAAAAAATCAATTTTTTTTAACTTTGGCGCGTGATTGTGAGCGAACAGCCCAGAATGCAGTCGAGTTACTTTAGATCTGTAGTAACCAAGTGCAGCCAAATCTAGTATGAGTATTGTTTTTAAAATCGAAAGAGTACATGCGGCGGCATTCCCTTGTTAGATTTGCTTAACAACATAGTGCGCTTCACGAGTTTTTTTTAATAAAATTATTTTTAGAAAAAACGAAAAAGGCCTTAAATTGTATATGAAATGGTTTTTTCATCCACATTATTTAATTTTATTAACAATTTTGAAACTTTTTTTATTGAAATTTTTGTGCAAAAACTTATTTCTAACAATAAGTGTAAGAAATACAAAAAAAATAAAATTTAAAAAATTTTTTAAACGTTTTTTTCAATTTTGTTGTTGATACTATATAGTAACGAGCTCTAAAATTTATGAAAACACGAATTTTTAAAAAAATTTTAAATTTAATTTTTTTTGTATTTCTTACACTTTGAAATGGGTTTTTGCACAAAAATTACAAAAAAAAAGTTTCAAAGTTTTGAATAAAATTAAATAATGTGGATGAAAAAACCATTTCATATACAATTTAAGGCCATTTTCGTTTTTTTGAAAAATAATTTTATCAAAAAAAACTCATGAAGCGCACTATGTTGTTTAGCAAATCTAAGTTATTTTGGATGCTCTTTTCAAAAAAAATATAGCGGGAAAATCCGTGAGGATACGTTGGTGCGTGTTGCTCGTTAGTAATTGTATCGTGAATCGTGAGGGAAGAATTAAAATGTCACATATCGGAATTAAGCAAGATTTAAATTAACGTAACGTCAACGAACACAAACTGAGATGCATGCGTAAAATGTAAATTGGACGATTTTTTAAGAGGCTCAAAATATTCTATTTACCAGTTTTAAAAAAGCGCAAAATTTTGTATTTTCTTGTTTTAGAAATATGCAAATTGTTTAACTTGAATGTTTATTAAATGTGCAAAATTGTTTAATTTTTATCTTTTTGAAATAGGCAAAATGCTCAATTTTCATTTTTTTGAAAGCAAACTGTTCAATTTTCATGTTTTTGAAATGTGCAAAATTGTTTAATTTTCATGTTTTTGAAATGTGCAAAATTGTTTAATTTTCATGTTTTTGAAATGTGCAAAATTGTTTAATTTTCATGTTTTTGAAATGTGCAAAATTGTTCAATTTTCATGTTTTTGAAATGTTAAATTTTCATGTTTTAAAAAAATTCAAAATATTTCAGGGGTGTTCCATAAATGATATTATCGAAAAATCTTAACTAATAATACCCCATGCCCATGATCCCCCCTGTCATCAACCTAACCAATGGGTTATCTTTAACATTGGATGTTATAATGAACAACGTAGACTCAATGTCCCTATTCGTGATGTTATTTGTGGACGATCCCTTCTCTAAGTGGGCCAATGAACATAGTGAAACTGATCATGGGTTATATTTTGATTTCTAACACATGATACTAAGCTGTTGCAAAGGCCAAAGGCGCCAACTAGCTCTGAGAAATCTGCTTTCAAAAGTCCACTATACTCTGTAACTCTATATCAAAATCACAAACACTTAATTCCGGTTACCTATTTCGTAACTAACCGCCTTTTTTCTCAAAAAAATTAGATTCCGGATCTTTTGTTTCTAAAACTTTGAGTAGGTAAACATCAATAAAATCCGTACAGTTCCTGGTGTCTCCTTGATTCAGATTTATAATTCTTGTCTGAATAACATTTTGAAAATAATAGCGGAGCTCTAGTATATATTTATGAAAATCCCTCATTTCCCAAAATATCGGTATGAAATTAATTATTTTCTTGAAAGTTGAATATTTTAGTTCGGCCCGGGTTACAAATACGTTTTGAATCTCGAACTGCTGCTGAAAACCCCTTAAATTGAAACCAAGGAATCAGATATAAAATTTGAATAGAATTGCAATGAATATTTTAAGCCGCTAAATGTTAATTTTCAATACAAATCAATGTTAAAAAAATACTAACTTGTAAACTTTACTTAAAAGACGAACTAACTCTCCGTTTTTCCCGCTCAAATTTGCCCAGACGGAATTTAAAGCAGGGAGGTAAAAATGTTTGTTTGGAGTGAAACGCTGTCCATTTAATTGAGCTTAACTCTCAAGAAGTTCACTAATTTCATTCTGAATAAAAGCCTCCATATTTTTGGTGCCAAAGCCAAATTCTTTAAGATGAGAATGAACAAATTTTCGCTGTTCTTTCCATTGAGCTCCGGATGAACTGAGAAGGCCTATGTGAGCAAATGGAATTTCAGATACATAAAGTTCTTACAATAGCAATAATTACACAGTAACTTAATTTACGTGGTAGTTATAATTATGAGATTTTATTTTTTTTGAATAAATACCGTATTGCCCCTGGGCACCAAACAAAGCAGCTTCACTCCGAGTTCGTCCATTAAACACTGGATTTTTGAATAATTCTTTCCCTAGCTTGTAGTCATTGATAAAGATGAATCTGTTTTTATTAATTTCAAAAATATATAATTCCTTTATATGTTCGTATTTTTATCCTTCAAAATTAAAGACTTTTGAATTTTATGTGTTTTTTAATTTTATAAAGTAGGTATAGGTACCTATTGAATCCAATTCTTGCTTCAACAATGTTGCCATATTTTTGAATATTTTTTTGGAAATAACTTGCTCTCCCTTCTCCCCAAATTAGGGTTTGCAATATTATTTTTAGAATTGAGATTTCTAAACATATTTAGCAACGTATCATGTTCAATTATTACTCCAAAATAAAAGCTGTATGTCTTGTCCGAGTATTAAATCCAATTAGTGCGTATGCAATTTAGGCTCAATTTAAATTGAGATGTCAAACAAACTACCTACATGAAATATGATTATTTGAAATATATTTTAAGTTTTTAGAAAAATGTATAAGATTACGAAATGTATTTTACAAAATTATTTTCGAAAAGTGTAAAATTTACTATTAGCATGTTTTTGTAAAGTGCAAACTGTTCTATTTACATGTTTTTGAAAATTAAAAAAACGTTCTATTTACATGCTCTTAACAGGTCTAAAATTTTCGATTAATATGTTTTTGAAAAGTGTAAAATGTTCTGTTTACATGTTTTTGTGAAGTGCAAAGTGTTATATTTACATATTTTTTAAAAGTGTAAAATGTTCTATTTACATAGTTTGGTAAAGTGCAAAATATTCTATTTAAATGTTTTCAATACAATAAGTTTCAATGTTGTTTTTGATATTAAATATTTTTTTACGTATGTTAATAAATTTAAATTAATTACTCAATTTTCATGTTTGAAAATGTCAAAAACGTGCACTTACTTGTTTTTAAAAATTGTAAAATGTTTTAATTGCATGGTGTTTGAACATTTAATGTGTTTCATATTTTATTTTACATGTTTTTGAAATGTGTTAATAATACTTTGTTTCTTTTTAGAATTTCCTAAGATTTTTAATTTCGATTGTTTTAGTGAATGGTTTATTTTCTTTTCAGCTAAAAGTCGACATGTGTAATTTTAAGGCAGCATTGACGACAAGCGGTATAATTTATATAAAGAAAATTTTAAATTTTAATTTGTCTATAATATTATCATCTTACGTGGAACAAAGGTTTTTGGTTCAGTTTTTGAAATCGCACCTCCACAGTTAGGACCTTTTGCTGTTGCCTTTGCTGACTTGAGAGATTTATGTGTGCTAGGAATGAATCTAGAAAATGGATCTGCAAAATCTAACAAACATAAAAATGCTAACACCAGACAAAAAATTGAAGAGGCAAGAAACACAGTAGTAATACAGTCCACTCTCTACATAGCGTACCTCCTCATAGCGTATACCTCCACATAGCGTACTTTTCACGCATCCCTGGCTAAATCCCTATGATTTTAATGCAATAATACCTCTATATAGTGTACCCCCACATAGCGTATACCTCCACATAGCGTACTAATTTTGCTGGCCCAAAACACTCATCATGTGTAAATTTCGTCGCCACATAGCGTACTTTCAGAAATTTAAAAAATTTTAGCGCTCAGTTAAAAAAGTTACTATTTTTTTTCTTGATCTAACTGATTTTGCAAACTTATTCAATCAAAATTACTAAGCATATTCTTTGATTGATTTGTGTAGAACCAATAATTACTTTATACAGTAGAATTTTTATTGTTTTCATCTATAATACTGAGTTTTTTTTAAATCTGTACTTTCTACATAGCGAACTCTCCTCATAACGTACTAATATTGCTGGTCCGCTGAAGTACGCTATGTAGAGAGTGGACTGTATTATGATTTACTTCCTTTGAATTCAAACTGACTGTGACATTTGAATGGATGAATGACATTTTAAATCCGCTATTAATTTTCAAAATAATATTTAATTTGTTTGAAATATTTGTTTTTTTTTAATTTGAAATAGTAGTTAGCACCTAATTTTTCCTGCACTTCTGCTTCTATGTAGAATCTTTCTTTCTCTGGTACAGAATTAAGTACTACCGTCATTTATTATCCTCATATGACTTACACAATTACGTTTAAGATTATTTTCGTGGTCCTTTTAATTTTTTTGTGTGCTAAAGAACATTAGTCAGAATTGGCTTCTAAAAATATAGAAAAATTGTCGGTATCATTTAATTCATTAAATTGGCTTGATAGCACAGTATTCCGCTGTTTGGCGATTAATGCATTTTTCCTTACGTTTTATTGTCTAGAAACTAGTTTCTTATCCGCAATTCCGTATCGTCGGGGTCGTCCATACATGACTTCATGGGTAGGGTCAATATGTTTACTTTGTCACTGATGAAATTGCAAGTTAACGATTGCAGTTTAGGCAACGACAAAGATTGAGCTAACAGAGTCGTAAACATAGTTATTTTTGAGTAACGCCATTATAGCAAAAAAAGTTGATTTAATTTTGTTTTGATTTTCCTGCATTTCCTTATTCAGTGTATTTATTGCAAACTAATTAAAGGGACACCTACACAGTTAAAGGAAAATTCTTAAATTATACAATTTCACTCGGAGTTATATGTTTTTTCCGTGTCTATTTATAAACCTCAATGTCCACTGTCTTTTGTATTCTCATACTTCGTGAATTGAGTGCACTAAAATTGACCGTGGAAAGCATAATGCAAAAAAAGGAGAAGAATATATAAATTGAAGACAATGTGCACAAAAAAATGTACAAGAATACAAGCGTTAAAATTTATGTAGGGGTCGTCCATCAATGACGTTATTGAAAGTTGTAGATTTTTATGTCACCCTCCGCCCCCCCCCCTCTTTCGTGTAGCCTAATGCATAGTTAACATAGGTATTTCGTTTCCTTATTGCTCCCCTAAATCGAAACGTCATTGATGTACGGCCCCATAGATATCCAATAAATAATTAGTAATCCTGCAAGTGCATTGTTGACTGCATGTCTTACTGCAGGATATAGATAAGCGCCATAACTACCAGTTTTATACACTGTGCGAGTTCGTGGATGCTTAACGTTTCTAATTTTCTATTGGAAAAAAATACGGCTAAGCGGCCAACTGTTTTATTACACTGACTTGGTAAGCAGAACTGATTAGCTTACTTGCATTCTTTCTATTTTTCAACTAAGCTAATTTCGAAATGACAATTAATGTTATCGGAATAATTAAACGCAATGAGTACATGAATAAAGTAATTTTCAGTGTTGATTTATTTACGTTGTTTTGACAATATAAGTTTTCCAAAACGTAAACAAGATTATCTGTCAACACCATACCATTTTCATCCAACACATCTGCCTTCTACAAACATGTTTTAACTAAAGTATCGATTAGTTATGTAAATTCATCCGCATGACTTATCATTCGCAGATATTTAAAAATATAGGCAGAACACATACAAATCGTACCTTGTGATAAAAATAAAACAAATTCCGACACTTATAATAATGGCGTGGGCAAGTCTATTAATACTACTAGCAGTAATTTTGTGCTCAAACGCAGATGAATTAAAAGATTTCTACGAAGCCTGCAATAAGAACAAACAATGTGTCTCCACAGAGTGCTGTTTACTACCTACGGATAAAAATCAAAAGCGCTGTTCCCTTAAAAACTGTACCACAATGGCTGGACGCTTAGCTAAAACTGAAAGTGCCGTTTATTTTGGACGAAAAGCAGGAAAACAAACCGCTGCTTGTGTTGAAAGTAATGTTGATGGTCGAAAATTCAAATTATGTAAAGATGTATCTTTAGAGGTAAAAATTAAATTATTTGTTTATTTAATTTACTAATTAATATCATTTAATTATTTATTAATAGAAAATTAGTTATTATTAACTTTAAAACAAATACCAATGTATTTTCAGTAACTAAATACCTGCTCAGTGCATATGTAAAAATTCAAAATGAATCAAATATATTTTTAGCAAAAACAATTTGCAGTAGTAGCTACACAAATATTAAAATATTAGGGGTAATCAAAATATTATGTAAATAGAATATTTTGCATTTTTGAAAACCACGTAAATAAATATTTTGCATTTATCAAAAACGTTCGAATAGAATATTTTGCACTTTTTGAAACCATGTAAAAAGAATATTATGCAATTTTTAAAAATTTTTAGATAGAATATTTTGCAACTCTAAAAAATGTTTCAATAGAATATTTTACAATTATCAAAATCAAGAACGTCTAAGTAGAATATTTTACTCTTTTCAAAACTATGTAAATAGCAGGGTTCGGGGGTGGTTTTAACCGCCGGCTAAAACTAAGCGGTTTTAACCGGTTAAAACCGGTTAAAACCGGTCCCCAAAAATTTTAGTTTTTGGGTCAAAACGGCTTTAACCGGCTAAAACTGATTTAAGCTTTAAAATTGAATTAAAAGTGGCGAAAAAATATATATTTGCTTTTCTTTTAAGACTAAAACAATATATTGTTTCAAAGTACTGCTGTTTTGCAGTCTTTGTTAGCAAAAAATAGGCTAAGATTAAATTATTTTTGTCGAGAATTTTAGCATTTGTTTTTTTTAAATTCTAACAAAAAACCAGTAAAAGTAATATTTTCTTATAAAATATGTAAAGTGCACAGCTTATTTGCTGTGATACAACACCATGAATTCACTTTACTTTTTGTTCAAGCACTTAATTATATTGGGTACTAGGTTTCAGCCGGTTTCAACCGGTTTCAGCCGGTTTCAGCCGGTTTTAGCCGGTTTTAGCCGGTTTTAGCCGGTGGGCAGGTTTTTATTCAAAGTGGGCGGTTTTTTCCGAACCCTGGTAAATAGAATACTTTGCAAACTTTCAAAAACGTTTAAATAGATTATTTTGCAACTTTTAAAAACATTTAAATAGAATACTTTGCAACTTTCAAAAACATTTAAATAGAATATTTTGCAATTTTCAAAACAAAGTAAACAGAATATTTTCCAATTTCTCAAAAACGGTTAAATAGAATATTTTGTGTACTTTAAAACCAAGTACATATGACGTATTGCACTTTTCATATCCTAGTAAATGGAATGATATGAACTTTTCAAAACCATGTAAAATTAGACAATTTAGACATTCAGCATTTAAGTTCTTCATATACAATTTTCAAAATTTTAAAAACCTTCCTAATACTGGTTAACTTTACCCATTCAAAACGAATGCACTTTCCAATTTTACAGCGTAGCTGGTTCCTCGCATTTTTGTGGTGCATGCAAGATGACGGGGTGCTCGCAGATATTAAAACTGATAAGGAATTTAAACATTTGCAGACCATTCAAGGAAATGAATATGGTGAGCTGAGCCTATTTTAAAAAAATATTTTAAACACATTTTTATTTAAATAAAATGTAGGCATCTATTTAATACACAGTTCATTAGTTCTTTTGTTGTTGTTATAAATTTAAATGTTGTATTTCTAAATAATAATATTACAAAATATTTACTAATTATCAGTTTAGATTTTAATTTTTTTTCCAATAATGTTTTACTTAAGAGAGTGCTTGGATTGGTGCAACCAGGATTAACACGAACAACAAGTTTTCGTGGGTAGCAAAGGGCAAAAAATCAAAGGCGGCTAATTTTTTAGATAAAGTGGACGATGAGCCTCAAGGGAATGAAGCCAGTTGCGCTTTTGTTCCAAATTCAGGATTTCTTCCTAAAAATTATGGAGTACGCCGATTGTCATGTCACTATGAGCTTCCATTTATTTGCGCTTACCCTTAGTTATTTATATATATCAACAGATGTGTACTACATTTTTATGACGAAAATAAAACGTGTTAGTTGTATTGGAACTTCATTATTTATTTATGTTTTTAATCTAACAAAATTCTAGAATAGATTTTTTTAAAAACAACCATAAATTAAAAAAATCATTCATTAAAATCGGATTAGAACTGTAAAAGTTATAGGGCGGCCACAAAGTTTCAAAATTTAATGTTTTTAAACTTTGGCGGGCCTCTAAGTATGTAATTAAATAACAAAAATTGTACTCACACTATTTTGAAAATAATAGGTTTTGTCATCGCTATATGCATCTATTTTGACTGTGTTGCATTCAATACTATTAATAAGCTACATATCGTCTGTAAAGAACCAAAATGACCCATATCCAATCCAAGCGAGAATCAAAATGAGCTACATATGTCATAAAAACAAAGTTAGAAACATGCATAAAATTTTAATTAGGAGTTTTTAAAAAGTGTAAAATGTTCTATGTACAAGTTTTTAAAATGGGTAAAATGTTCTATTTCAATGTTTTTGAAAATTGCAAAATATTCTATTTCCATGTTTTTGAAAAGTGCACAATGTTCTATATTCATGTTTTTTAAAAGTGCACAATGTTCTATTTTCATGTTTTTTAAAAGTGCACAATGTTCTATTTACATGTTTTTCAAAAGAATCAAAATGTTTTATTTACATGTTTTTTAAAAGGGCAAAATGTTCTATATACAAGTTTTTAGAATGTGTAAAATTTTCTATTTACATGTTTTTAAAAAATGTAAAAGGTTCTATTTTTATGTTTTTAAAAATTGGAAAATGTTCTATTCACATGTTTTTGAAACGGTGCAAAATTTTCTAATTTTATATTTTTGAAAAGTGAAAAATTTTGTATTTTAATGTTTCAATATTTTTGTGGATATTGTTTTTAGTTACAAATGGATATGTGACATTTTGGTTATTTAGATACTTTCCTCCTTTTTATTTACTTTAACGTAATCAACAAGTTTGCAATCTGAATCGTGATAAATCCCAGAAAAATAATGGTCGGCATCTTTTTCATAGGATTAAATCTCCTAACTTGAATCCCAATATTAGGAACTGAAAAAACTGCTTTGGAAAAATATCCGTATCTCCCGTAGGGGTAACCTCTCTCACCTGAAGAAAATTCGAGTGATTTGGAAGCTGACAAAATTTTTATTTTAAACAGCTGAATGTGTTCCGGGATAGAGAAGGGTAGCCCTACTGCTGTTGTTACTTCTTCAGCAACTATTGGAAAGGCAACCGAAAGGGATACCTGAAAAGGATAAAGCATGCAAAAGTTATCTTTGCCAGATATCACTCTTGGTTGCTCTTACTGTACATTATTACGTTTAATATCGTTTACTGTAAACCTACTAATTGTGATGACTAGTATCTGGTGCATGTTACTCACATAATAGGGTACTAGAAATGGCGCCATTAATGACACATAATGAGAAAGATATATAAGCAATTGTTAGTAAAATGACAACGGAGGTGGATATGTATGAAAATTGAGAATTTTGATAGCGCAATTTGTGCTAGCTGTTAGCTCTCTCACACACACTCTAGCACAGTGGTTACAAAAAGTCCTGATCCCTAAAAAGCATTTAAATTAAGCGCGTAAAATCTAGTTTTCATCGGGGGACATCAGGGAATTAAATTAATTATTACCCTTGCATCAGGGACCCTCGTGATGAATTTAATTAAGCCCTCACAGCATTTTGCGATCATCGGGCAAAAGGGCCAGGTAAATTTTTGGCATCAAAGACGCTCGTGCGTCGATCCAAAAATTATTTTTAGGACAACCCTGTACTTTGATATTTTTAATTTTGTAAATTACATTGTTTAGTCTTAGTGCACTCTGAGTTTTCATTATACCTGATGTAGCACGACGCTAGATTTTTTGTTTATTTCGTATAAGGGAACATCGGGGGCAATCTCTTGTTGGATTATTTCTTTCAGAAGCTCATCGGGGTACAATGGTATTTTCAAAGTGTAATCATGCATAGGGACAAAAGATATACAACGCAGAGGCCAGGCGGTAGAAGTAAAAGATTCCTGCTTTAGGCAGGGTGAATTTGTGCATCGTGGGTTCGATGGTGTGTGTTATAGCTGTAGAATAATAATCTAAAAATATTCTTAAAATATATTCATACGCAAATTCATGTCTGCAAAAATCCATGCGGAAATCGGCGTATTTCATAAATTTAATAAATCAAGTTCTTAAAAATTTAGGCAGCGAGGGCTGCCCTCTAAGCACGGCCCTGTTTGGACCACCCTTTTTTTTTAAGTCCATGGTTTTGAAGCATAATTGTACCATCTACACTCATTCCCACACCACTTGTACCACAGGCAAACCTGTAGCCACTTGCCGTCCGTCACGCTATAATGATAAAACTGTAAGTGCAGACACGCATTTATTAAAATGTGAAATTCAAGTGGGTGAGTTGCAAGGTGAGTTACGCGTTGTCGTTATTTAAGCGTTGCCTGAATAGTATTCTACCATTTTATAAAAGCCAAATTGCACTGTAAGCTCAGCATCAACTTCGGGCCTGGGGTCAACACATCTGGCGCGAAGCGCTGGATTTTTTATTGAGTTTAGTCGACTTAACGTGTTTTACTAACAAAGTCCTCATGTGTATAAATGACAAACATAATTATTCTTGAAAACGTACCGTATTTTCTCTAATAGTACGCCCCGCGTACTATTAAAACTCGAGCTCCGACCCCCCGCGTACTAATAGAGACCCGCGCATTAATAGAGACCCGCGTACTATTCAATTTTCAAAAAATCGAGCCTAAATTTAGTTCCATAATTTTAATGAAAAATCAGATTTATTGCCGGTTCCCAGGAATTACAAGTGTAAAGGTACATCGTACATGAATTACTGCATATGATAAGAGATAAACTAAAAAATATTTTGTGACAAGGGGGCGGAATCAGAATCAGCCTCACTATCAGTTATCAGTGAACACGCTCTTGTAATTCAAACTTTCTGCATCACTCTCTTCTTCGTCTTTATCACTCTTCTCTTCGTCTTCATCACTCTTTACTTAAATTACTTAGGCAGAAAGCAAGTAAGGTACCTACCTACCTAAGCTAGAATGCAGATTAGACTTTAAACCTCGTACGGTTAAATTAATAATTTATTGCCGGTCATCAAGTCTTTCTTGAGATGCAGCTTGATGTTAGATTTGAATTTTAGCGCGCATGAAGGCTTTCAATGATCTCTCGATGCCGTCGATGTTCTTCGAGTGTATTACGTCATACCCCGCGTACTATTAGAGACCCGCGTACTATTAGAGACCCGCGTACTATTCAATCTGGAGCTCCGACCCCCCGCGTACTATTAGAGACCCGCGCACTATTAGAGACCCGCGTACTATTAGAGCAAATACGGTATTTGTGATTTGTTTCCTTTATTGGCATTTTGTTGTCATTTCGAGATTTTGTAAAAATTTTCATTTTTTCAAAAAAATATTAAAGAAAACATTATTTTTAGGGCCTAACTTTATGGACAATTTTTTCGAAAAACTTTTGGAAAAAACATTATTTGAAAGGCCTAGTTTTATGGATTTTTTCGAAAAAATGAAAATTTTAGAATTGTGAAAACCCTGAAATCAATTATTAAAAAGTTTTTAAACGTTAGAAAAAAGAAATTTCGTCAAAATCAGATAATAACTGTGGATGCCACAAGGCGGCAAAATATTAAAATTAATTTTTTTTTTAACTTTCGCGGGCTACTGTGACCAAATAAAGCAAAATGCAATGGAGTTTCTTTGTATCCCCACTATTTAAAAGTGACTTGATTTTTGTAAAAAATTTTTTTTGAAATAAGCGCGTATGTACCATGTTGAAAAAAACCATTCCCTTGTAAGTGGTTTACTTCATGTAATCTCATACGGAAGAAAAAAATAACTCCTGTCAATCTCTTATTATTTCCTGCTAATTATTTGATATTGCAGTACTAATTATATGAGATTATCAGTATGTCGCGTACATTGGGGAGATAATGACATGTCTTGACAAAATATCTATACGGAATTATAAAACACAACAAGTACTCATTTGTTAAATGCTAGTTTTTACTTTTGCTAAAACCAAAAGTATGTTAACGTTATTATTATATTAACGGTTATAGCACAAACCAAACAATTAAGGCATATGAAAATATTCTTAATATTAGAGCGTGATAAAACCTGTACCGAGGTAAACAGTTAAGACAAAAACGTGGCTATTCGAAATATGTTGCAATTTCCAAAGACATGTAGATAAGACGATAGTTAAGAATTTTTAAAAACATATCTCAATAGATTATTTCACCTTCTTATAAAATCAAGCACATAAAGCATTCACTGATTCATTGCACCTTAAAATAAAATTACATACAGTATTATGCACAAGTTAAATTAAACACTTTACTCATGGTAACCTTTGCGTGTGTTTGAAAACAATTTAGTATACATATTTAGGCACGTGGTAAAACTCAATCTTACTACAAATACATCCATGGAAACACAAATATGGAACTGTAAACATACCTACACAAAAAGAGAAAATAAATATTTATTTACATTTCATGTCACTTAAACGCTTCCCATTTAGACACAGTAAGGACCAAGGACATCATTTACAAATAAAACAAAACGATTTTTACATAATCAGAAAAAAACATTCAATTGGTAAATTTTTATAGTTTAGACTTGGATGAGTTAGATTGTTTAGGTTGTGTAAATTTGCGGTCACGTAAAGTCAGCAAATAATTAAAATAAGCATGTTGTTCTGAAAAAATAGAATACGTTTAAGGACCAAGTCAAAATTAAAAAATTTTTGTCACATTCACCACGTAGCATTGTCATCATGTATGACACAATATCAATTGAAATTCATCAAAACTATTTATAGAAGATTAATTAAAAGAACTACTATTGTAGTTTGATAACAATATCTATAATTATATTGTTTTTTGCCGAAATTTTAATTTTAATAACCGCGTGATGCATACATATCTAAATTTAGCACTGTCACAGCTCGTTAATTGTTATTAATGTGTTCTTATGTTCTAGCAAATTTCCGAATCCCTGAAAAATTAAAACTTGAGCTACTTTTAAATCCACTCAAGGGCTGCGAGTTCATTTTGGTAGTAGAAAACCCTGCTGTTTATCAATTTAAAAGAGAAGTTCAAAAGCACACTATTCAAACTTTGAATAAATTGGAAGCATCAAGTCAAAACTTTGTTGACTTAAAACGTCTAGATAGACTAACTCAGTTACTTAAGTACCAGGAGATATGCTACGTGTTTATTATTATTCCTTGCTTATTAAAATCTAGTAAACCAACTAAGCTGTTTCTCCTATTTTCTTAAAGAAATTCCAACAATGTAACTTTAATTAATTTAAGACACCACGTTGACATTAACCTCACACTTACAGACGCATTGCGTAACAATGGCATAAACAAACCCAAAACATCTTTTAATTTTGATACTCTTGAACTATGCACTTTACCTTTAAACTTTTTCTTGATAAATTTGGTTTAGTGCAAATGGACAAACGATATCACTCTACATGTTTTTACTGTGTTCAATATTCAATTAAACTGTGCAAATGAGCACCATGTATGCCTCTTTCAATATTTGGGTCATGCGATCAGATCTAGGTGGTTCTCTTACAAAGCTACGTTACAGAAATCAGAGAAATGGCGATGGAACTAACACCAGACACAAGTTTTACTCAAAGGATTTATTACTGACATAATGAAAAATCAGAAAGAGTCTAACACTTTCAATAATTGGATATTTTATAAAGCTTCTATGGGAGCATTGGCTATACTAATGTTTCTTTACGCTTTAGAGGACCAACGTTATTATACATTTATTGCATAATTAACATTACTAAACAAAATTATTGGTCGCCAAGTTAGCTGCAGATATGGCCAAATAACTTTTTTAAGATGGCCAGCATATACCTATGTCTGAAATAAATATTCAAACTACGAGAAAAAATTGTCGTCGAGGATAACGTGTCCCAATTTGTCTATGGAACATGTCACAAGTATTTCATATTTAGTGACTTGTACTTTTTTGTTTTGCCTTTTGACTGGTCAGTCTGGGTCATTTTAGGATCAACGGTGGTTGCGCTAGCATTAATTTACACTCAAGTTTGGCCTAACGAAGACATCAAAGTTAGCATGGAGATTGCGGTCCTTCCGCTTGTAAATCAATATGGTCGTGGATCAAGTTTAAGCAGTTTGAGAAAGATGAGGTTGTATGTCACGTGGTTGCTCGTAGCTTGTTTTTTCAGCATAATTTTTACCTTGTTTTAGCAAACCTATAGGCTGGTCTCCCAAACAGTTCAAGTCAACAAATCCTATCTAGATTTAATTAATGAGGGTTGCACATTTATTTTAGATGACGACCAGAAAGAGGAATTAAAATTAATAGAATCAACAAATCACGGTTTGAATACTACTCGTGCGCAAATAATACTAAAGAATTCCGTTCATCGTGACATACGTGTTAATGCAACTAACTTTCAGAAATTTGTAACTTTAGCACAGTACTGCCATTTCCTACTTGAACGGGAAGTACCTCGATTTATATATGTGAATTATAAGTATTTTAAAACACGATTATAAGTAACAAGAGACAGACTATTTTCGAGACCTGTTTCATAGACCTTGCTAGTTCCTAGCAGTGACACACCTGACAAAGTATTTACGTTGATGTTAAGCTCTGGAATTTATAATTACTGGCGGAATTGAGGTACTACGCACATGAAAGCGAAAGTGAGTTTTTGTACTACTACAAATCGATGATTAAGTGAAGGAAATCTAATAAAGCACTGATAATATACCGGAGCCTCTGTCACATCAGGATTTATTAATAGCATCCGCGTATTATTGTGGTCTTGCTGGAATTTCATTTGCTATTGTAAGTCACGGGTATGAATTTCGAGAACACCAGCATGTACACTTACAATTTCAGTCTTTGACGTTACTGTGAATTTTTAAAACCATATTATATAAAGCTAGGCCCGTTTGCTGTTTCAAAAAATTACCCCTCCTGTATAAGTTTGAAGAATTTACAATATATTCACCGTCTACATTTTTATTCTATATTAATAGAGCCATGGAGCATAGCTTTGGTTATTATTTTATTAAATCTCAAATTATATTAGTAAGGAAATTAATCCTAGTATTAAAATTCAATATATTACAAAAATATATCATCCTAATAAAAAGTATTGCACAATAGATACATGTGTGTAATACAAAAACATAACGAAAATTTAGTAACGCCTATTGCTTAAGGTCCTTCTATTTATGCGCATAATAAATTAGCATATTAGGTTTCTTTTATAAATCTTTATAATAAAAATTAAAACAATAAGCAGACTAGAAAGTGTGAGCAACATTTTATAATCTTGTTGCTTTTGTGATTTTGTAATGATTTTCACTTTTGCTAGAGCTAAATGTATTTTATTGTTATTATGTTAGCTAGCAACATTTTGCACTTTATAATGATTGAAAACTTCTAAAGTTTCATTAAAGTTATACAATTTACCAGTTTGAAGAAAACAACAGCAGAAACAAAACTGACTGACTAAAAGTACAAGAAGTTTAGTTAGTTTTATCTAATACTACCTTGTGAAATGAAACTAGTAATACAAATTTCAACTCATTTGACGACCTCGTAATGACCTGAATTTCGTCAGGCTGGAATATACAGACAATCAAATAAAACAAATAATGAAGTTACAAAGAATATAGGTAAAATATTGAGGCAAAAAACATGCACTTTCAATTCATATTATGCTTGTCACTTATATATTAAAACATTAGAAATAATTATATTACAAGTTACTGTTAGTAATTATTTAACCATAAATACATATAGAGTTCAAATTGAGACACGCTAGCGGTAACAACTACTTCACAAGCTCTGCACAATTATCATGCTAGAAAAACACATTAATTTTATTGTACATTAAATTAATTGGTATGGTTGTACTCCATTTTTCACGCTGATTTTTGTATTCTTACACTTACACATTTGTGATAATGTGTGAAATAGTTACACAATAAAATTAAAAAATTTATTAAATTTAAAGTGAATAAAATAAATATTTTAAATTAGTTACGTGGCTTGAGCAAAGTTTGCAAATTCCGTTGTAATGTCAGAATTTTATACCACGGACGACGACTACAAAAATCATATAACTGACACAGAAGAATTTAAACAGTATAAATAAACTACCTTTAAGTACCATTTTGAAGATATACAGGGTGTGCAGCATGATATTATCGAAGCAAAGCAAAACGCAGTTACAATGATAAGGCCCATTCTTGCAAAAGTAAGTGCAATGCAAAACAAACTCCAGAAATTAAAGTTGCAAGCTATTGCAGTGATACTACCGCTGATTTAACTTGTCAATCAACTTACAAATTAGTTCGTTAAAGTGAAAAAGAAACAAAAGAAAACCGATGAAAAGATCTCAAATATTAAAAATCTCGTAGACAAAATTAAAACTTCGCAGAGTTCAAAAATCCGGCGCTTTGCGCCGGGTTTGTCCAACGTAGGCCTAAAGTAGATGCTGAGCTTACATAGAGTTGTTTCAATTATTGAAAAACTTTGTTTCATATAGTAAAGCTAACATAAAGTCCTTGCAGTTAGTGCTCACAAAAGTGGGCAAAGTTACAAATTGTGCTGGTGAAAATAAACGGAATTTAAGTGGTGCTGGTACAAGTGAGTTTTATAACAGCACAGGTTTGAGTTGGTTTGCCGGTACGAGTGTGCTAAGTAAAAACTTTGCTGGTACCATTTGGCAGGGTACAAGCGACTTGAAAGATTCTGTTAAATATTGCACCAGTACGAGAAAGAATTGTGCAAGCTTTAGTTACCTGAGTACACCTAGTGCCAATGGGAGGGATTATGGTAAAAAAAGCACCTGTACCAATGTTTAGGGATTAAGATTTGATGCATCTGGTGGACAGGGACGAGTAGTACGGCTGGGTTTGTTAACATTCTATAATGTCTGGTCAATAGGTTTAGTTCAGTATTGATGGCTTAAAGAAATACCTTTACCTGATACATAATTCAAATGACGTCATTTTTACATTACCCCAATAGGCAAGTAATATTTTGTTGACGTCATTTACAGACGATCCTAGTAAACGAGTTATAATTTTTGTGACGTCATTTACGGACGATTCCTATCAGCAAGTAATATTTTTTGTGACGTCATTTACGGTCGATCTCAAAAATCAGGTAATATTCATAGTGACGTCATTTATAGTCAACCCCAATAAACGATTAATATTCATTCTGACGTCATTTACGGTCAATCTTAATAAACGAGTTATATTTTTTTAAACGTCATTTACAGACGATCCTAAGAAACGAGTAAGATTTTTTGTGACGTCATTAACGGACGATTTTAATTAACGAGTTTTAAGTTTTTGATGACATTTACAGACGATCCCAAGAAACGAGTAATATTTTTGTGACGTCACTCAAGGAAGATCCCAATCAACAAGTTATATTTTTTGTATTCTCATTTACGAACGATCCTAATAAATGAGTTATATTTTTTGTTGACGTTATTTACGGACGATCCCAAGAAACGAGTAACATTTTTTGTGACGTCATTTACAGACGATCTCAAAAATTGAGTCATATTTTTTGTAACGTCATTTACGAACGATCCTAAGAAACAAGTTATATTTAATTGTGACGTCATTAACGGAGGATCCCAAGAAACGAGTGATATTTATTCTTACGCCATTTACGGACGATTGCAATAGGCGAGTTATATTTTTTGAAACGTCATTTACGAGCGATTCTAATAAACGAGTTATATTTTTCTGACGTCATTTACGGACGATCCTAAGAAACGAGTTTTTTTGTGACGTCATTTACAGATGATCTTAAGAATCGAGTAATTGTTTTTGTGACGTCATTCACGAATGATCGCAATAAACAAATTATTTTTTTTGTGACGTCATTTACAGACGATCCTAAAAACGAGTAATATTTTTTTAACGTCATTTACGGACGATCTCAAGAATTGAGTTATGTTTTTTGTGAAGTTATTTATGGACGATTCGAATATGCTACTGATATTTTTTTTGACGTCATTTGTGAACCACCCCGCTCACTTCCCCCCCCCCCCACTCAAACTGACTTGTTAAAGCTGGTAACAATGCAGCAAGATTTACTTGTTTTCCTACTTTAGTGGCGGGCTAATTTGAAGAATTGAAGCTTTACCAGCTGTCTCTGTCCTCTGTAAATACCTATATACGCTAATGCTAATATTTAATAGTTTTTCTTTGTATGCTTTTAAATGCGTTTTGACATGGGTCTATTTAACCATTAAGTGTAAAACATTGGCGAGTCTGATCAACTCCAAAAAAATAGGGCACTTTTTTCTCGCTTTTGTGACCATTAAAATTGGTTTGACAAGCATTACTTCAAAACTGTGACCTGTAGAGCATAAAAAACAGACGGACGGACAGACAGACAGACACACAGACGAACATGACCATTACAATAGATGCAGCTAAGGCTCAGCATCTAAAAACTAAAGAACCCAAAACTATGACCAAAAATCAAACTGAAACAAGTCGCCTACCACAAAAAATGTCCTAAAACGCCACTGGTACTTAAACAGCACTTCAAAACTAAATCCGTGACCACTCGACCTAAATCACAAGAGTTTGTTACGCCTATTGTGATTCACGGTATTCATGAGGACAAACATGAATCAACTAATTTTTTAATAAACGTCATCAAAACGATTATGAGGCAGATATATATAAAAAACTTTCAATGCGACACAATACAAAGCATGTGAATAGACAAACACTGATATGGGTGGGCCTGAGTGAATTTAGATTGTTAAGCTTGTGTGTGCGCTTGCATTTGTGCTTTTAAAGAAAGCAAATAAATAATTTACGCTGACGATATTGGATTTTTTATTTTACAAGATTTAGCAAATACTCATGCTAAATATTTTCAGTCTTACAAAAAAACCAATATTTGTTCTTTCTATTTCATGTTATACAAAATAGCTTATTAAGGGTGTAAGCAATGAATATATAAATCCCAGTGGGAATAGTGTTGCAAACAGAAAATACGAAAAATTCCACACAAATAATTACGTGTTAAAAAAGTATGCGATAATATAATTATTTATTTAAGAATTGATGAGTCTCGTATTAGAAATGTTAATATTATTGAGAAAACGATAGTAGAATACGTTTAAAGACAAATTTAAGAATTCAAAAGTGTTTTTGCACTAACTACGTACCATTCTCACGTAATGTAAGCACTGTTTAACTCACATAACATTAGAACAACATAAAGAAGGTTGCTTAAAATAGCTACTCAACAAGTAGGTAAGTATCTTTGCCAGAATTTAAATAATAATAAAATCCGCATGATGCATACTTACCTAAAGGTGCTCTTGCTACAGCTTGTATTTGCTACATATTTGTCCACCGGATATTCCCTGAGCTCAAAAAAAATAAATCTTGAGCATCTTTTATACCCACTTAAGAATTGTCAGTTCATTGTGATAGCAGAAAACCCTGCTGCTTATAAATTTAGTAGAGAAATTCAAAAGCACACTAGCCTAACGTTAAAAGAATTGCAAGCATCTAGTATGAACTTAATTGACTTGCTACATCTCAATAGACGCTCTCAATTTCTTAAATACCAGAAAACGTGCTACGTCTTTATCATTATTCCATGCAAATTTAAATCTGGTACAACAAAGTTGTATCCTCCGTTTGCTCACAAAACCTCAAACAATGCAATTTTTTTCAATTTAAGACCTGAAACAGACATTTACATAACTATCACAGATGCATTGAAATACAATAAAAGAGATAAATTCGAATCATTTTTTGATACTGCTAAACTATGCTTCTTTCCATTAAATTTCTTTTGGATACTTTTGGAGTTGCATCATGAGAGAAATACAAAAGAAAATATTGTGGCAGTTTGCACCATGTTTACTATCAAACTTAAATGTGCTAATGGAAACCATGTATGCCTATTTCAATATTGGGGACCTCCAATTTCGTTTCAATGGACAACTTATACAAAGGTTTCAAAAATATCTGAGGAATCGCGATGGAACTCACACAAGACTAAAGTTCTGCTAAAAGGATTTGAGCCCAAAGTGATAAAACATAGTAAAACATTTAAAAAGTACAAACATAAATACTTTCATAGATACGGACCTTATATGGAGCAAATATCTATTTCAATGATTGCCTACGTTTTGGGGGACCGACTGAATTACACATTTATATCATACTCAACATTTAAACAAATACAAGCGGAAAAGATAAGCTGTAAATATGGACGCATATCTTCTCTAAGTCAGCCCAGATATAACCAAGCCATGTACACATATGGAAACCACCAAAAGAGAATTGCCGTCGGGAAACACGTGTCTCAATTTGTTTACGCAACAAGTGACAAATATCTTATCATTAGTCACTTACATTTTTTTGTTCTGCCTTTTGAGTGGTCAGTTTGGGTTATTTTAGGAGCAACTGTCGTGTTTCTAGGACTAATTTACATGCACTTTTGGGATAAGGTAGACATTCTAGTTGGATTAGAGATGGCGCTGCTTCCACTTGTCAATCAATTGGGACGTGGTTCAAGCAGAAACTTAGAAAAAATGTGGCTGTATGCCACGTGGTGTACTATGTTGCGTGTATAGTTAGCATTATTTACACTTCTTATTGGCAAAGCTATAGGTTAGTCTCACGACCAGTAGAAGTCAGTAAATCGTTCCAGGATTTAATTAATGAGGGTTGTAAAGTTATTGTAGATGAAATACAGGAGAAGGAATTAAAATTTTTAGCATCGATCAATCATGGAGTTGATACAACTCGTTCTCAATTAATACTTAGGAACTACGCACTACGTGGCAACCCTGAAAATGCAACGGCGTATAAGAGAATACTAAGTTCGTCAAAGTACTGCCACTTGCTGGAAGAACGTGATGTGCCTCGATTCATATATATAAATTATAAATTGTATAACTCACGAACACATGTCACGAGGGACACACTATTTTCAAAACCCGTTTCCTGGTCTTTTCTTGTGCCTAATGGGGATACCCCTGTCAAAGTATTTACATGGATGTTGAGTTCTGGAATTTATAATTACTGGATAAATTTAAGTAAGATTCTAAATGAAGCGAGATTTCGTCGTAGGGTAAAACAATACCTTGGTTTAAAGGAAAGCAAATTAGACACTGAGGATGCGTTGGAGTCACTATCACTTGACGATTCTTTGATAGCGTCCGCGTATTATTGTTTTCTTGCTGGAATTTGCCTTGCAATTCTGGGCCATGGGTATGAATTTCTAAAACAGAGGCATCGTCGCAGAAAACTTCAGTCTTGGACACTTCCGTGAATTTTAAAATTTATATTATATCAACTTGGACATTAAAGTAGAGTAGAGGAAACCCGAGGTTACGCAAATACCCAGTGTGTAATGGTAATTAGGTACTAATCATGATTACTAATTATGCTATTAAATAATATAACATGAGTTTAATTTAAGTTTTATTCTAATATATTGATTTATTTTTTGTAAATATTCAGTGTGCTATATTTACATTACTGGTATATATTTAAAAAAATTTAAATAGAAATGAGTAAAATATTTAATACCTTAAAATTGACGTAAGGTAACATTTCAGCACATTTAAAAGTTACATAAACCTTGAAATTAAAATGCAAACGACGGTTACCAAATTAATTTGAATTGAAAGTAACCGAATTAATTCATTATTGCCTTTTTATTTCCAGTATTCTTGACGTGTTTGGACTTAATGTGAGAATTCAAATAACTCGGAAGCGTGAAGGCTGCAAAGCACCCGGGTTCACTGCATTTATGAGGACGCGTGTGAATTCTTAAGTGTTTTTTGGCATATTTTTCAGTCTTAAATTTTTTATCGCAATTTAGGTCTGAACATGAAAAAATCCTCTGGTTCGTTGTGTGATAATTATCAAGATGCGCTTTGATACTACTTCGATATTTAAATGTTTTCTCGCAAGTTGGTTGTGGACACTTGAAAAAATCGTTGACGTCCCTTGAATGAATCTTTAGGTGCTCTTTAAGAAGCCAGTTCTTGCAAAATGCGCTATCACATTGGTTACATTTAAAAGGCCTAATCTTGATGTGTCTTAAGTGACGTGAGCCTGTATGAATTTTCAAATGAGCCTTGAGTCTCTCTGCACTTGGAAACGCTTTAGGGCATTCTGAGTGTGAACACTTAAATGGCGTGTCAGTTGCGTGGGAGGCCAGGTGTCTTTGGAAATGTTCTTTCATCTTGAATGCCTTTCCGCAATTTGGCTCTTGACACTGGAACGGCCTGTCGTCCAAATGGATACGTCGGAGGTGATCCTTGAGATTAGACTTCATTTTAAAAGCACTGTCGCAATTTGAAAATGGGCATTTAACTGGGCGTTCGCTGTTGTGTGTCATAAGGTGCCTTTTAAAGCCTTTGAGATTAGCGAAAGCACCAGTGCACTGAGAGCACTTAAATGGCTTGAGTTTATAATTTTCGCCGCCGCCGTCTTCACCCGCAGTGTTGCTGGAATGATGTGAGATTGAGTGGGCCATTAAGGATTCGACACGAATAAAAGAACTTGAGCACAATTGGCATTTAAATGGATGTCTGCTCGATTCTATAGTTTCTTTGATCTTATGTATTTTAAGAGCATGAAGCCTGTAGTTTTGAGTAGTGGAAAATAATTGATTGCAGGGGGCACAGAAGCGAAGGCGAGTTTTGGGACGTGCAATTACACAGATTTCTACATGGGATTTCAACTTGCAATCTGAACTTTGGGTTTGCTGGCATAATTGACATTTTAAATTAGTATACAAGGTTTGGCGCTGAAGATTTTGTTTCAAAGTATTCGTGATTTTTCTTCGTGAGACGAGTTTCACGGAAGATGACATATTTGAACTCGAATTGGCATCACATACATTCATAAGTGTGACTTGTGCTTTAGAAGAATTATCACTCTTAGAGATATAATTTGGAGGCATTCTGGAAAAACTGGGGTCGATATCAATATCAGCAAAGGGGTCACGATCAGGGTCAGAGGTTGAATCCGCATCAAAATTTCTGTCGCCTTCGGTGTCGATATTATTGCAAAAATCATATTCATCGTTAATAAAGTAGCTCGTGTCATCACCATTACCATCATCCCCGGAGATTATCGTTTGCTCCGCTTTTGGTATTGTTTCTAACGCAGTAGTGCTCAAATTATGGTTTTGATTCGAACTTTCTGTAATGGCACTGTTATTTTCGCAGAATTCAACTAATTCAGATTTAATCATATTCATGACAAGGCCACTGTCACTCGCACTACAGTTTTCGAGTTTAATTCTTGCTTCGGCTTCTAACAAGTTCACTTGGTTCATCGCTGCTGTCAATTGGGTGCAAGCTGGGTATTTTGGCCTCGGTTTGAAGTTTACGCTTTATAAGAATTTTATTGGTGGTCGTCAGTCATATCTAAAATCAAAAATCGACAAAATTAGCAAATATATTTGACTTTAATTTCTGCAATGAGCCTTAAGCCTTAGCATTACAAATATACTTAAAATGTTACCATACTTCGACTTCGACATACATAACCATTGAATAAATACCGTGAAACGCCAAATAAAAGCCCGCCTCGTATTGAACCCCGCCCCTCATACAACCCGGGTCAAAAATGATAAAAACTTGAATAAAAGCCCGCCTCAAATATAACCCCGGTGTTTTATTAGAAGTAAATTTATACGTTCTCTACTCGACTAATTCCCATAGAGCCCCGGGGTTTTATGAGAAGACAAAGTATGATTTAACTATTAAACGTAAGTAGAATCTCTATTTTTGAGAAAAAGGCGCTTTATCCTTCCAGTTTCACTTTCAAAACTGCTTTGCTCTAATTGGCTGTTTCTAAAAATTTCGGTCGGCGAGGTTCCATTTTGTTTTCACACTTTTTCCTCTCATTCATGTTTTGGAAAAATCATTTTCTTGCACGTAGGAGTTGCTCGATTAAATAATAGAACCCCGCCTCGTATTGAATCCCGTCTCTCATAGAACCCGGGTGCCATGAGTTAATTGAGTAAATAGAACCCCGGGCTTCTAGGCTGTTCTTTGATAAGTGCTGGCCAGGTCGGGAAGTGCTGGCCAACTTTAGTAAGTGCTGCCCAACTTTAGTAAGTGCTGGCCAGTTTGACTTTAGTAAGTGCTGGCCAAAACCACTTTAGTAAGTGCTGGCCAGTTTGACTTTAGTAAGTGACGGCCAACAAAAAATTCTAGAAATGGATTAAAACTGCGCCTGGAACGTTGGTTAACAGTACAAAATGTGTAAATATACATTATTGTACATAAAATACGTACTATAATTTATACAGTCCTTTAAAATAAAATATTGTGTGTATGATTAAAAGTACAATTTTACCTCCAAAAGATAAAATGTTGTGGAGGAAGTAAAATCTTCGATAATATGTGTAGTATAGATACTAGCAGCAGAGTTGCTTCGCCGTGTAAGTTAAAATTGACTTTACTTTTTTGTTTTGTTCTTACACATTTTATTACTGTTTACGCTACTTATTCACACTTGGCTACCCTTCGTGGTTTGTTATCTTTGAGGTTAGGTTAGGTTTGACGGGGGGGGGGGGGGGGGGGGTGGGGGGGTTAGGAAAAACTGACTGGAAACGGTTAGGTTATATTTTTCCCTCGGCCGCCGGAGGCGGCCCCGCCGAAGGCGCCCGAGGGAAAAATATAACCTAACCGTTTTCAGGCAGCTTTAGGAGCCTGATTCAGTGTTGCTTTCGGTAAATACTGTTAACCAACGTTCCGGGTGCAGTTTTAATCCATTTCTAGAATTTTTTGTTGGCCGTCACTTACTAAAGTCAAACTGGCCAGCACTTACTAAAGTGGTTTTGGCCAGCACTTACTAAATTCAAACTGGCCAGCACTTACTAAAGTTGGCCAGCACTTACCAAAGTTGGCCAGCACTTCCCGACCTGGCCAGCACTTATCAAAGAAACCCCTTCATGTGCTTTCTTACTTAATTCTTTGATATCCCTAGCACCACTTACACTTTGCTGAACTCAGTTTTCATTTAATTTTGTTTTCAAAATTTAATTTTTACCCTCATTTTATTCGACTTTTCGCCTAATTCGACTTTGGTTGATTGGTCTTGTCTTGGTAGTTGCTCAAATTTTGATACATTGAATTTCTGAATTTCTCACACCCAACCTAAAATGAAACAAAATAGGTAGAAATTCAGACAGATAAATTAGCAATAACGAAAAAGCTTACCCAGTTACAAAATATTAGGTCGTAGTCGCAATCAACTAAATTAAAATTATCCTAATGAATATTGATATTGAATTTTTAGAATGTAAATTACAGTGGCAAGATGATAAGGAACATATTTTAGAGTTGAAGTAGCAAAAAAGAAATTGAAAAATTCAGAAAGATTCAGAAAGTTGAAGTTGAATAAATTTAGTATTAAATGAAGAACTTGAATAGTAGCGCCAATTCTTTTAGGGTGCAAGAAACATCTTACTTCTATCTATTTTCTTTAGTGAAAGCCATTAAGTATTAAGCCATAAAAAAGCCAAGCACTCGCCCTATCCTTTATCAAACGACAGATGTCCTTGTTTAGTATATAATGTTAATTACGTATGCAATTAAAATAATTACAATCTAATTATCTACTATGTAGTTAGTAGGATTGTCACCTCGAAGCTTAATGTATTCAAGTCATAATAAAAATGTAAACTTCAGTTCTAATTTGCGCTCTTTATAAGTGTAGGTACCTTATTAATGATACATTCCATACGTGAAATAAATTTACGGTGTCCCGGGTTCCATGAAATCATTATTCATTGCTTCAATATTGGTTCCCAAGGTAAAGTCATCAAAATTTAAGTATTTTGACTAAAACAGATTTTGACAGCTAAACCTGATGCATATTGCTTACAATTCAATTAAAATGTAACAAATGGATTGACCACAAATGACGTTAATAAAAAATCACGATTTTTAGGACCATATCGCCTGGAAACTGGAAAAAACCAAAATGACCCATATCCGTTTTTAGCTGGAAACATTATCAGCTATCTACAAAACTATTTAAATAAGCCTTGAGAGCGTTCATATATAATCTACTATCCTTGAAGGAACCCTTAAAAATGTTTGAGCTTGCAAATGGTCCGGGAAAGATCTGCCTCGCTATCCTTTGTCGGTCCACTTGTGATACACTGGACTTGTGCAGTATAGTTATGTGATATGGCTTGAGCAGCATGGCGATACCAAATTTTATACAGGCAATTTTGTTATAGAATAATCAACGAGAATCATTGGAATTGACTCTACACCCAAAGAAGCAAGAGATCAGTTGTGGAGATATTATATTCAGGACAATTTGCATAATATCTAGCTCATAATTAATCAAAACTATTGTAAAAATATTTTCTTTAATTTTTCTAAAGCTTTTTTTTATACATGTACCCTCTTCAAACAATAAAATTTTTCACACGACGAAAGGATTCCTAAAAAACCTAAAAACAAGAAAAATCAAACTAGCTTTTAATGCAATTACTTAAAACATGTTGAACAAAATAGTTGTCACCCTTTGTGTGATTATTTAATTTTTTATTTATTTTGTATATATTTTAGCTAGACTGGAATTTTTTCCCTGACAACCATAGAGACACTATACTCAGAGAAATTGTAAAATTACATATTTTTATTGATATTTCAATGCTATATGTGGCTCTACAAATTTTACAATTAACGTGCTCATTACAAATAACCTCATGAAATAAAATAAAATGATAATAAGAAAACGTATTATTGTGACTGTCGACTGTGCAATTTGTCACAATTCTATTGGTCACATTTCCAGGGCTTGGGTTTGAGGTCCCCCGTGTGAGGGATGACATAGGGATTTTAAATGGTAAGAAAGGCCACTTTTCGACTTAAACCGTTGTGAGCAGTCTTTTTCGGGGCACGTGAATAATTTTGACACTGCATGAGATTTAAGGTGAGAATTTCGAGCTTGACTTGTTTTAAATGCTGCAGCGCAGTTGGGATAGGAACACTTGTAAGTTCTCTCCTCACCATGAATCAATTGGTGCCTGTTGAAGTTATTTCGATTGTGGGATGCTAAACCGCAAATTTCGCAAACAAACGGCCTACTCCGCTCTTCGTCCGGTTTGTGCGTTTCCATATGCTGTTTGAGATGGAATGCCCTTTTCGACTTCTTTGGACATAGCGGACACTGATGCTCGGGTTTGACTTGATTTACTAGTTTTGGTCTTGTCTTCCGTTTTCTTCCCAAGGGATTATGAACTAATGTATTGTGAATTCTAAGCATTGGAGGAGTGCTTAGAGTTTTGTTACAAGGTAAACAGTAGCGATGTCTTCGTTTATTTTGAAGCCAACAGTGCATGACGTGAACTTTAACCTCGGCTTCAGACTCTAGATTTTTGGTGCAAAATTTACACTTTATTGGATTTGCAGCACTGATTTTGACTCCTGGTTTTTCTTCAGTCTCAGTAGCTGGGTCCGGGTCGAGTCGAATTATGTTGACAGTTTCAGACGAATTCGAATGTTCCAGGAGTTTTTGATTAACTAGCCATTCTTTTAAGGTCAACGTGTTACTTTGATTCCAGCCTATGTCGTTGTCTGGTTTCGGAAATATGAATTGGGGTTTGTTAACAAAAGTGATTCGTTCAGGGTTAGAGATTGCATCTTCGTGGCGTTTCTTGTGTTTCTTCAAATCAGCTTTTCTTCTAAAAGATGATTGGCAGTTTAGATAGGGACATTTATTAAGGCGCGGACCGCTTATGAATCCATAATGAATTTTCATATGACTACCAAGAATGCGTTTTGTGTCGTAGGATTTACTGCAGATTGGGCACAAAATCGTCCCACGAATTTCTTTCTTTGTTGAAGTTGAATGTAAAATTTTTAGTGTGGTAGTTGTGTTCAATTTACTTTTCTGATTAGACATGAGTTTTAAAGATAATATTTCCTTAGAAGTTAGCCTTCGAATTAACACGTACGGATTTTGGAACTGATTAATTGTGCTCATCTTATTGATTGTGGGGTTTTGCTTAACGTCCATATGAATGTTCTCACGATGAGGTTCCCTTTCTGTGTGTGTATAATTGTTTTGAATTAGTTCAGTATCAAGGTCATGGTAGGGGTCATTTAAAGAAATCAAAGAGGGAAGTTGTGCAGAAAATAAACCGAATTCCGCATTAAACTCATGTAATTGTCTTGGGTTTTCTTGTAATGCAGCTGCCTCTATGGTTTCAGATGCAGTATTTTTACTACTGAGAGTCACGGGCTGTAACGCTTGTGTAATCATCGATAACGGTTTCAGTGTTGATGGTCCTGACACGTCTTTAAATATTCTGTTTAGGTCACTGCCACTGCAAAGTTCGTCCACGTCCCCGACACCGTCGTCCTGAGCGAATAGTTTTGTTTCCGTTTCCGTTTCCTTATTCTCATCAGGAGTAAATAACCTGTAATAAAAATAATACGCATAGACTCGCATACACTGAATAATCGGCAATTTAAACCTTAGATTGTACAATCAACAATATAAATTCAAAAGAATAATTGTTTAATACTTCCTACTATCAATTATGCTTGTATTGTACAACAGTGGGAACTGATCTCTAAACTCCAAATATTTTCTTAAATTAACTTAAATGTTTATTTATTAAATAAGGACACATAATTATATAAATAATTAGACTACATTATTACTAATGAATAATGAACGCAATGTATTATGTCACCTCATAGTTTGCACATATTTCGACTCTGGTGAGTAGTGTAAAAATACTATTCAACATATATTATTATGATACAATTAAAAGTTAAAAGTAGTGTAGTACAAATGACTTACATAGCATCGTTCTTCTTTTCTTCGAACACGATGCATTGGATTTTTTGAAATTCTGCAAAATGTTCTTGTTTTTTATGGGCAAGAAATTCGTCAACAGTTTGACAGGGAAATGTGAATTCACAGGATTTGCATTCAAAATACACGCTGATAATATTTCGCATCGTGTCGGTTTCGTTATTGAATCTCATTTTGCTCTTTAGTTTTGGTTACTATACACAATTTTGGATTTAATATATGAACCAAAACTGCCTCGGGTTTGAATATAGTTGGGAAAGAAACAAGTTAAATAATTGGATATTTTTTTAATTGCTATTGTAGCTCAATTGTTAATATTAATTTCGAAAATGTAAAGTTTAAATGTTATTTTCACATTCGTTAGCAGGATATTTTGTTATTGTAAGTCAAAACTTTATGGCTAATGTAATTATTTCAGCAATAGTATAATAATATAATTATAGTTAACAATTTCATAACAATTTTGTACCAGACCACTACTGGTGACTGGACTTGGACTAGCGACTGATCTAGTTTTCAGTTTTTCACACAATTGGAATTTTGAATGAGTGAAGTTGTGAAGTAGGAAGGAGCTGAGTAGACGAGCAGCAGAGAAAAATCCACCTCGACTGAATTTAAAACCTGCGCCAAATAAACTTTGCTCAAGAAAGTCTTCAGCTCCGGATATTTGCCAATTGGATTAATGATTTTAATAAAAAAATAAAATAAAAGTTAAGCTTCAAATACTTTCAAATTCAAAGTTTCAATTTTAATTTTATAAATTATAAATATTTTTTGCTTATTAAACTACACTTAATTTTTTTTCTCACAGATTTGGAGTTTGTAGTAAACATAAAATATTTCATTGAACAATGGCTGCATTTTAGTTGAAGTAACTCGAGTCTACAACTTAAATGACGGCAAGGAGTTTAATATTGAGTTTTTTATAAAAATAAAAAAAGTGCACATACTGTACAAGCACGAAGAATTTATAAATTGAAGAGTAACGCATCTTCGTCTGGTTTTGAGTCTGGCACGACTCTCACTGCCAAATCCGCTTACTTTAAAAAATTAAACGGAGAATTTTACAATCAACCGAGCCTCAGGGACGGACTGACCATTAGCAATTTCGGGAAATTCCCGATGGCCCCCAAGTCCTAATACATTACGTAAACGGGAGCTTTGGGCCCCTCGGCTTAGTGTAGGCCCCCTGATCGCCAAACCTGGTTAAAAAAATTCCCGGGCCCTAAAAGTACCCAGTCCGCCCTTGCTGAGCCTAGAATTGAGTCAAGCCCTTTTAGGAAAAGTGCTGGTGTGAAAACTGTTAGGTGGAGAAATTTTTCGTATCAGAATTATCGAGACAGAAGCCTACACCGAGGAACATGACCCATCAACGCATACCTACAGTGGAAAGAAAACTGAAAGAAATTCTGCCATGTTCATAAGGCACACGGAACAACGTATATGTATATGTTTATTTCACGTATGGAAAGTATCATTTCTTCAATACTAGTTCATAAGTTAAGGTCATCAAAAATTTAGTATTAAAACAGATTTTGACAGCTAATACTGATTTATTGCTTACAATTCAAATAAAAAGTAATAACAAGTATATTGCCCACAAATGACTTTGTCAACAAGCAAATCGTCTTTAGAACCATATCGTCAGTGAAGATCCAAAATGACCCATTTCCAATTTTAGCTAAAAACATTATCAAAAATATTTAAATATGTCTTGAGAGTATTCAATTAAGACATTTTGCACTTTCAAAAATATTAAAATACAACGTTTTACACTTTTCAAAAACATTTATGAATGTATTACTCGCCACAATATTCCCAAACTCACCTGAGTTTCTCAACTCGGTCTTAGCTGCAAAGGACGCTCAAATCATTATAGGCAAATGGCCATTGGCAATACTTGCGTTACATGCTACATTACGGATTGCGTCTACTGTTATTGCTGTAGCAATTGTGATGTACAACTTATACACGCACCTTTAAATCTTGTCCTTCCCTGCCTGTTTGCAGTTTATGTGCTTTTGCATGATTTTGTATGTCTTTATTATGTCTTAAATAATGTTTTCTGAAAGCTGTACAAATCCAATTTTAACTGTGAGGTTGAAACTTTTATTTTAAATGCACTGTAATTCACAAGGGACTTTAAAATTTTTTGTTTTAAATTTTGCAGGGGAGACAAACCTAGGGTTTTTACTTTGTTAACAAATAAATGGGATCGTCTTGAAATGTACCGGAGCTTGGAGTGGTTACTAGTGCGGGAGGCAGGCCACGTGTTTGAGATCAGCATAACCTACGCCAAGGCTTTACTTATTTTCATAATTATCTACACCATTTATGGTGCAATTAAATTCAGTGGCTTGCTAGCTGTCGCTATATGGACTACATTGCTTTGCTTGGGATATTTCTTCTGGTCGTGGTATTTATTTCACTAGGGGAAGTTTACAATCAATCCAGTAAATTGCTCACAAAATATAGCATTGGGTCTTTACTGTCGCATTCTGGACAAGACTGGATATACAGCTACTAGCTTAAAACTCTACATTCGCTAAAGTTCTACATTGCAAGGATGTACTACTGTGACAAGCCTATGCTGTTAACCATGCTTACGTTTATAACATTTTGAAACTTGCAAAGAGTTGTTATCACAAGTTTTTTATTGAAAATTGGTCTATAAGTGATCTATTTAATTTTATGTGGTCAGGAGATGTTGAATTAAATTTGTTTTAATAATGTATCGGGGGTGAAGTATCAGATTGGTTTCCTACCAGTTTTTCTTAAAAGCAAAACGGTTCCCTTCAATTTTTACCTAAAGGCAAAATGGTGTCCTTCCATTTTTAGCTTCGGACAGCATTTTTTAATGGGATCATAGATAAATGACGTAACAGAAACTAGGGATCGTCCACAAATGATGTCAAGGATTGATGCCAAAATTAAAGGGGTCGTCCACAAATGACGTCAAGAATTGTTGTAAAAATTAAAGGAGTCGTCCATACATGACGTCAAGAATTGTTGCAAAAATTAAAGGAGTCGTCCATACATGACGTCAAGGACTTGCAAAAATAAAAGGGGTGACCCATAAATGACGTCATAGATTGTTGCAAAAATTAATGGAGTCGTTCATAAATGACGTCAAGGACTGTTGCATGAACTAAAGAGGTCGTTCATAAATGACGTATGTGGTCATTGTAAACATTTTAATGGTCGTCCATGGACCGCACAACCCTTTCAATTTTCAAGCGACCATAGACGTCATTTACAGAGGACCTCTTTAATTTCTGCAACAGTCCTTGACGTCATTCATAAATCATCCCTTTAATTTTGGCAACAATCCATGACGTCATTTATAGACGACCCTTTTAATTTTTGCAACAATCCATGACGTCATTTATGGATACTCCTTTAATTTTATCAACAATCCATGACGTCATTTATGGATCACCCCTTTAATTTTGACAAGAAGCCTTGACGTCATTTATGGACAACCCTTTTAATTTTTGCAACAATCCATGACGTCATTTATGGACGACCCTTTTAATTTTGTCAACAATCCATGACGTCATTTATGGATCACTCCTTTAATTTTGTCAACAATCCATGACGTCATTTATGGATCACCCCTTTAATTTTGGCAAGAAGCCTTGACATCATTTGTGGACTACCGCTAATTTCTGCGACGTCATTTATGTATCATCCCAATAAAACTGTGCTTACGCGTATTCCCAGTGTGGCTATGCCTGTACAAATGCTGTCCGCAGCTAAAAATGTTAGGATACCATTTTGCCTTTAGGCAAAAATGAAAGGAATCCGTTTTGCTTTTAAGAAAACGTGGAAGGATACCAATTTGATACTTCACCCTCGGTATACTGATGTACAGCTGGACACATTATATAATTTGTGAAATTGCAGAAGATATATCGAAAATATTTTATTGTACTTTTTCACATATATGTTAGTATTAACACTTTCAATATCATGTCAAGTTTGTGGACTTCAGATGATTTGTTAATTGAAATAATATATATTTACTAAAATCCACTATCAAGATTAAATAAAGTTCTTGCACAATGCACATTGAAATAACAAGTGTTAAAAAAAAAGAATACCATCATTGTACTAATTATTTATCGTTATTTGAATGGCAATTAATAATTACACGAAAAAAAGTAATATGAAATAAATGTAACATATTATATATAATTAACAGTTTTCTATATAATTATATCCTAATCAGGTTTGACACAAGCCAAACTTAAAGAGCGCTAGCATCGCAAAACAAATTCATGAAACTAGCCAAGCATTAAAAGATCGACTAGGCTCACAAGTACAAATGAAAGCATTGTAAGCATCATACGTTGGTTAAAGTAATACATTCTTGCTATATAAAACTTAAAAGGGTGTATACTTCTAAGTTGGTAGTAGTACAACTTGTTTCTTCCAGATGCCGACAGAAAAGACTGTTCATTCCACTTAATGAGCAGTTTTTGTGATCGTTTAAAAAATTCACACAATGGAAAAAATACAATAATAAGCATAAGTGTGACAAACCTTCCCATGTAGCCTATAACAAGAGCTAGTATCCCAGTGAATTTAATTGCACCGTAGAAAGAATAAATAACTATAAACATAGCTATAACCTTGGCGTAGCAAATGCATATTTCAAAGGCATGGTCAGCTGTCTTGTACATAATTTGAAGCATACGGTATATCATTATACGCTTCCACTTAGTCTTCGTCATCAGGCTAAAATAACGTGGGTTGTCGCACCTGTAACATTGCACACACAACATTGTAGTAATTATATAAAACAAGGCAAAAGAGTACATAGAATACGGCTTAAAATATGTGCATACATAGCGCATTTACCCTAATTCAGATATTTTGGCGTGAATTGCAAATAAAGACGGGAAACTGACTGCTGCTACACAAGACAGTGTTGCCATAAAGTTGTACATAACTACAACTGTAACGAAAACTGACAATAACCGAACAACAAATTTACAAACGAAAACGAGTTTCCACCTAAAATCCAAAGATACGAAGCTGTCCTCAAATGACATGAGGGATAATAGAAACTCTGGCGAGTGTGGTAGGAAAATGGAAAGGATAGTTGTCAAAAACCATAAAATGTTGAGCCTAAAGAAGCAACTAACAACGGCGTGCAGACATAGCCGCATCAAAAGCGGTTGTTCCACTTGCACATTATTTGCAGGCCGACCTTAAACATTTAGAAATATTATTTTAGCGTGTGAATGTCCTAAATTTATATGTGAACACTATAGTTGTATTTCCATCATTGTGTTTATAATGTAAGAAATTTTTATTTAAGTTATGTAATTTACTAACTCTGAAACCTAGAACTCCAGTTCACAAATTGCATGTACAAGTTAAAAAACTCATTCATCTCTGGACG
The DNA here is from genome assembly GCA_949802685.1 of Dicyrtomina minuta. Classification (NCBI taxonomy): domain Eukaryota; kingdom Metazoa; phylum Arthropoda; class Collembola; order Symphypleona; family Dicyrtomidae; genus Dicyrtomina; species Dicyrtomina minuta. The sequence goes on along the minus strand of OX461808.1, from coordinate 86,383,097 downwards.
TAGTACAAATTAAAAATGAGTGCATACTGGAACCATGTAAAAACCAACTCAGAGCGTCATGGAGACCTTTTGAAAATCTGTCGAGTCTTTAAAGTATCTAAATTGAATGCAGCGGCTTAAAACAAAACAAAAGTTGGTAACGCAAATCCCAGAGTTGAGTTTCCACAGTGCTAATTGTCTTTTTGATTGAGATTTTTCGATTTTCTTCCGTTTGAAATTGTAACTAAATGGGTGGGCCCCACAAATTTCTCCGACTTTTAATGCTGCAGAAATGCAAGAGAATAAACTGATGGAGAATAAAACGCTTTTAAATTTATTTTGATTCATTTTTGATATATTTATTTCAATGCGAAAGTTTTAACTATAAAAGTTGAGATTAGTCACATACTTTATAGGTTGGAAGTTAAATTTTTATTTTATCTTTTGGACGCTATACGTGTTTTAGTTTAGTCATGACAAAAAAGTAAGAACTAAAGAGTTTAAAATTATTGTGAAACGTTTGAGACGCTTTAGGTCGTGTGGGAAGGAACTATGGAAAAAACTATATATTATTTTAATGAGAAAATAAAGCAAACAGGTAATTAAAACATTTAGTTAAAACTAGTTAATGTAATTGATTTAATTATATTTCGGCAATTTATTTTTTAGTAACTACTGGTACCTCAAGCTTTAAATTGAATTAGACAAGCAAACAATTCTAGCTAGTGACCTTCTTTTGCTTGATACTTGATAAGGTCACCCTGCAACCCTATAAGCATTTTTTGTTGGCATGTCGTCGGCAAATTATAACTACAAATATCCTTTTTGTGGTAGGTTCACCTTTTAGCTGATGTTAAATACAAGAATTCGACGTCGTTGCAATCAAATATTGTTCATACAATAAAAATCACGATCGCCTATGTGAATTAAATAAATGTTAAAAAGAAAGATTGTCTACAACATTCTAATACATTTTGCTGACTTGGCTCATTATTTTAATATCAAGAGTCAATTATTTTATTTGATGTAATAGTTGTGGGCATAGTAAGACAAAACACAAGTGACCTGGCTGTTTTCGTTCACGACCGGTCTCCCGGTCGACAAAACCAAAAAATGTTGGGCTCTACCCAGGCTCACTCAATTTTCCTCTGGACTCATTTGGACTCATGCCATGAGCCCATATTGAGGGCTCATGGGTTTTTCGTTTCCGTAGTGGGGTATTGAGTCCGACTCATTCAAAAGTGACCGTCTGGCTCATTTTGGACTCAGTACTGTCTTCCAAAAAAATATCGAGTACTGCAAACTGAAAACTGCAATTGGTACTGGCACTGGCACCTGGCACTGGCACTGGCACTGGCACTGGCACTGGCACTGGTGACGGTTACTGTACTGCTAGTAATATTTTAATTGAAACAGTGGCTTGTGATGTGACTTTTGGTGTGTAAGCAGCGTAAGGAGTGTCAGTGTCAAGTAGCAAATGGCAAATGGTGTTGAAACTTGAGCTGATGTGAACCGTGAGACCGTGACAATTAACTATTTTAAAATAAAAATAATTGTGTTATTTTAGGTAAATTTTAACTACTAATTAAATGTCTGATCAGGATTACATTTTTAACAATACTTTAGACAGTTAAGATATTTTTAACGTTTCTGCAATCACAGGGCTAGATTTAGATCTATCTAGCAGTTCAGATATTATACCTGGCGGGATTCGGGGGTTTGACAATATTGATAATGAAGCCGAATATATTAATAGCAAAAAAACTGATTTTATATTTGTATCTGCACTACTTGTAAATATTTTCGAGTTATGTATTTTGTGTAATATATTTTATAATATAATTATTTATATTTACATTTTACAATTATTTGTATTTCATTAAAAGTCAAGATTTTACTTATTTGCTTGACATTTTATTACATTTAAATGTTTTTTGTCATTCATATTATCTAATATAATTTAATTAATTGTACTAAATAAAAAAATAAAATAAATCAAAATGTTCAATTTGTAATTTATCATTCAGTTTTGGTGTTGATTCCGTTCACACAATGGAATATTATTACTATTTTATTTTATTATACATTTTTATAGGTAGGTAGTAGTAGGTACAAATTACTTTTAGTATCTGAGGGGTCGGCTCATTTCTGAGGGAAAGAGGTGGAAATTTTTCGTCGGACTCACTGTGAGGCCCATGGGCTCCTTATGGACTTAAAAAACGAACGAACTCGAACGGCACTTTTTTCATCGGGCTCACTCAAGGCTCAAAATTTTTAGTTTTTTTTTAAATGAGTGACTACCGTTCACAAGTATTTTCACAAGCAAAAGTGACCGACTGTCTTACTATGGTTGTGGGGTGCTACCTGAACCAATAATTTATGATTTTTGCTTATTTCAATTTAAAAAAAATTAAAACTGAAAAATATTTTAGTATAAACTAATTATTATATTTAGCAGGTATATAATTAAATAATTTTGTTGAAACTCCTAAAATTATTTTCTATATATTTATATAGAAAATAATGTTCTAGTTCATCAAGAATCTAGTTCCAAAACAAAGCCTGGAAAAATACTTCGTGATATTTTAAGGAACCAAGAGTTTGAAAGATGGTGTTCCTTTCCACTTCGAGGACAAGGAGTTGAAGTGTATAAGGACTGTCCTTATGCAAATAAACTAATTATTGATAAATGCGGATTAACATCATCAGAGTGGGTGAATGCATTAAAAATGAGTGCAAACGTTTTTCCTGTTAAAGCTATTCCAGGCCGTTCTCTAGAATCATCCCTTTGCAGACACTGTAAGGAGAAAGAAACCCTCGCTCATGTTCTAGGGAAATGCCATGTGGGTAACTTACTGAGAAACAGCAGACATCATGAGGTGCGATCAATAATTGCTAATCATCTTAAGACTCTTAACTGGAATGTTTTTGAGGAAGTAACAGATGGTGCTTCTAAACGTGTGGACATTATATGTTGGCGAACGGAGTCCAAGACTGGATATATTCTGGATCCTACTATACGTATGGAGCAAAATTTAGGTCAGGCGGAAGAGGTTAACATTGAAAAACAAGCTCACTATAATCCCTGTATTCCTTACTTTTTGGAAAAATATCAACTTAAGAAGTTAGAAGTTGTTGGTCTCCTAGTAGGTGCTCGTGGCTCAATTCCTGCATTTTTTGAATCATTTCGAAAAGATATGCGACTTCCTTCAACCATGATAAAGGAAATCGTGATTGCTACTATCCGCGGCTCTTGTCGAATTGCCCATAATCATTTATATAATATGAACTTATGTAATAGCTAGTTTTAAAAAAAGTACCAAATTCTAAAAAACAGTTTCTACAATTAATCCAAAGTTTTTTAATTTTCCTAAAAATGTATATTGTTCTTACTGTGTCTTAATGGCAAACGTTATTGTAACGTCAGTTGTAAATAAATATTTACGTTCTCTCTCCTATAAAATATCTTCTCCTATTAATTTTGCTTTCCTTGACTATTTGAGGCAGTAATCAAAAGGATCATTTATTTGAATTAAGAATTATTTTAAAGTTAAACAGAATTATTATCTCCATGAGTAAAGTACATTGAGTTGATTTAGCTAGATCATTCAATACTACATATTTTAAAAATTTGCCAGAATTTTTAAAATGTTTAAATACTTTACAAATTTTTTGTCGAGTTATTTATTATTTGAAAGGAAATTATTGATAGGATGATAATAACCGATAATACTCCTAGTGCAATCGCCAAACTTTTTTCAAAATAATGGTGTTTTTGTTTCTATATCCGCTTTAAAAGTGTTGTATGGCCTACAACAGAAAACAAAAAACCTTCTTTTTTTAAAACTTTTTGGTGGGCTTTAAAATAATATACTACTCGTTTAAATCAGCCAAAAACATGCAAAATAAAGTTTTGTGGTATATTTCTAAAACATGGTAATAAAAAATTTTGTACATTAAAAAAAATGGAAATAAAACCTTTAACACCTTTCTTAAAACATGGAAATAGAACATTGAGCACTTTTCTGATTTGAGTAAAAAGAAAATTTTAAACGATTCTAAAACATGTAAGTAAATACAAAATTTTGCATTACTAAAGACAACCATAAATAAAATTAAAATAGTGGTTTTTGTATGAAAACAAAAAATGTCTGCCTAAAATTAATTCCTTCGCCCAACCCTGATTCTACATGACAAGTTTACAATCGATGCTTAAGTTTGCGGCTAATAAGTTAGACATAAATTGCAAATATTACAAGTAAAATTTACTGCTAATGCGAATACCGTGTAATTTGCGACTGGTTGGATATAAACAACCTTTCTGACCAAAACACTTGAGAGGAAGATGAGGAGATACTTCACTATATGCATGGTCCTTGAGATTTAAGATACAGTAACTTGCTACGTTATTTAATCACAAGTAAACTTTTTTTAAATTGTATTTATTCTTCAACTGTATTGGTATTTTTCATGTGGATAAATAAACTGAGTTCATTATTTTACATTTTAATCTTTAAAAAAACTATTAAATGGAATATTTTAAAAAGCGAAAATGAAATTATCGATTTTACAAAACAAATTAAAATCGATCAATTCATACTTTTGAAAAACTCTTAATTGACAATTAACTCATGTATTGCAGTTTGCAGTATTCGCGTTCAGAATGTATTTAAAGTAGTTCATTCTTGTTCTCACTTAAACTGGATATGTTACTTTTTTTTCTTTACATGCGTCATGTGTGAGTAGGGATTACGGGCACATACTAATCGTAAGGTAATTTAAAAAATATTATAAAGCAAAAATTTATCAATTCTAACATTGGCATTTGTAATAGGGCTCACATTTTTGCCGCCTGCAAACTGGCTTTAAATAGTTTTAAGGGGAATTCCTTTCAATTTTAACTAATTACCTACCTACTTCCTTATTTTTATTCTTGTTCTTTTGTTAAATCTCATGTTTGTCTACATGCAATGTACTTACTTGCACACACTACAGGAAAACGTGACACTGCAAAAAATGGTATGCAGTTGTTTGTAAACAGTTTAAATATACTTGCGTGTGCGGCCCTGGACTTTAAGCAAGAGCCTTACAATGTGTTTATTTTTGAGTGATGTACCTAATTATATTTACATGTTTACATTAGGTATTTGTGAGCAATATTAATAACCTGTATTTCTTATGGCTATAAAATCAATGCAGTTATATATTTCAATGTCTTGCATAAATAATTGTAAAAACATATGCATACATAGTACTGTATAATTATAAAGTGTGATAGGAACAAGTAGATTATTTGTCGTTTCTTTGCAAGTATAATTATATTAGGTTTGTCTTATATTTGCATTCCTCTTAAAATAATTAAACATTGGATAATACATTCATTTTCAAAACACGTGCTCATTGTATTATTGAGTGAGGTGACCGTGGAACCGTAGTAGTTGTGGCTGTAGTTAGCCAAACGAAATTCACGATTCTAATTTGCCCAAATTATGAGGCTTGCCTTAAAAAATGCATGCTAAATAATGAGCTTATTATCACTTAATTTTTTAAGGATATATTAAATAATTTGCTTCGATCGTCATTCATCACCGTCACTAATAATCTCAAATTCAAGTTGTAAAAACCGTTTTATTAGGACATGCACTGCACTGGAGTCTCAAGATTCACAACAATAGCACTCTGGGTCTGGACTAACTATAAAGAGATGACACAGGGAACAAGGATAATTTAATTCTTTTTTTTTTACAAAATCACGACAAGCATGTGGACGACCAAACTATAATTATTTTTGCTTTTATTGTTACAAACTTTAATTATTGCTGTGTTCAAAATGTGTTTTTAACAGAACCACCATAAAAACTTTTGTCAAAGTATCGACAACTTGAAGTAAGTTCTAGAAAACAAGATGCTATTAGATTATCGTTGGAAGTCGGCAAAGGCAGAAATTAATAACTTGGTTTCTTAGAAAATATGACGCAGTTTATTTTATTTTGAATAAATTTTGCATAAATACATAGTCAAATTTACTTAAATTAATTTAAACATTTTAAGGAAATAAAAATGAAGCCTACATGTACGTATTTAATTGCCACGCTCCTGCTCTATACCTCTACGATTTTTGTCTCGTGTCAATTTCCATTTTCAGATAGCGTACGCAATGTCTTTTTTTTTAATTTTATTTATTAAATTATTTTCAAAACACACAAACTTTGGAAAATCAAATATTGTGCAATGGTTTTGAATTACAGCTGTTTGGTGGATTTTTAAAATTTGCATCTCAGCCACTGTCCCTGTCCTTGGCCAGTTCAGCCGGTAGGAATTACGACAACTTGATTCAAAACGGGAACAGAGACGAAAATATTGTAGAAGACGATGGTGAGCTATATTTTTTATTTTTTTAAATTTGATTTTAATGTAAATAATTATTGATTATTACTTTGGATATTTAATAAGTAACTAAAAAGCTTGCGACTAATAGCATGTAAGCATAGCATAATATAGCTGTTTAAAAATCAGGTTTTTTTTAATTCAAGCAGAAAATACTGATGCTGCTGCGGATGAAGCGGCCAGATACAAAGCACAAGTCAAATCTAAAACAAAAGCGGACTCTGTTCAATTTTTTCTGTACACTGATTTGGCGTACGTTTATTCTCATTTGTTTTCGCAATTTCTAGTCAGTAGTAGCTAACAACCGGACGGATGTATTATTGCATAAATTGTGTAAACTTTACAGGTCCAGGTTTTCCCCAGATGAACTAATCTACAATGATAAAGCGTCTATCACTACATCTCGATTTAATGCAAGCAATCCTGTCAAGATTTTTTTACATGGCTTTGGGGCCAACTACAACTGCAGCTTTCCGCAAGATATTAAAGATGGTAAGCCTACTACATTTTGCCGTAATTACAACAATATTTGTGTGCATGTTTTATTAATGATATTTCTACTAAATTGCATACTTAAGCTTTATTCAAATGCAGCTTTTTTACCACAGTTTACCTTTCATCTGAATCCGAATCTGGATCCGGTCTAAACGTGATAATTGTTGACTGGAAGGAACTCGCAGCATTTAGTGTGTACCTCCATGACGTACCTGGCATAATTCGCTCAGCACGAATTTTAAATGATTACTACGAGTCTTTCGACAACACTGCTATCGCTGGGAAACGTGTAGGAGATATGATTAGATTTCTCATAAGAAATGGATGGACATCTTTGCCACAAATTCACATTGTTGGGTTCAGCTTGGGGGCTCATGTGGCGGGACATGCCGGGAAGGAAGTTATGCGGTCGATGAACGATAGAGTGGGCCGTATTACAGGTAAATACTTCGAGCATAGTAGCACATTTCTAAAATAGTTTGAATGTTATTTTTGCTTGCTAAAATAAATCATAATTATGTTTTCAAAATTACCGCTACAATAATAATTCAAATCCTAATAGGCTTAGATCCTGCAATGCCACTGTTCCAATCAGGGATTTTTGGCACAAGCCTGGACAAGAATGACGCTAATTTTGTTGATTTCGTACACACTGACATGGGCCAGGCCGGAACACCCTATTCTCTGGGGCATGCTAATTTCTTCATGAATGGTGGGAGAGCCCCGCAGCCAAGCTGCAGTAGTGACCTGGTTCGCAGTACGTCAGTCGCTGATTTTATTGTCAAGGTTATATATGGTATTATAGGTGAGGCTTACACCAATTAGGGATTTATAGTAATTTTCCAAAATAATTTCAAGAAACGTTTTAAAACTTATTTCAACATGAACATTGTAAGAATTGAGAATAAAAAGTATATTTAACCTTGTAGGTGTCTGCAGTCACAACTCAGCCCTTCTTTATTTTGCCCAGTCCATCACTTCAGATATTCCAACTAAAGAATGCCCGGATTACAGTAGCATAATCCCAATGATTCCAGGACAAGGCATAGTTGTTAACCCTGAGTTTTGCACGAATTCAACTGAAATATTTGGAGACAGAGTTTCCCCACAGTAAGTACATATTTTATTGATATTTTATTTTGAAAATAAAAATAACTCTTAAACAGTAAATATTTTAAACAGTAGTTTGTGTGTCTACCTCTAGAAAATTTATTGTATTTAAATAATCAAGCTTCAAATATTTATTATTTAAAATTAATCTTATTGCTGAGAATGCGCATGGGTTAATTTAATATTATTTGCATTATTACATTTCAGGGCAAGAGGATTGTTCTATGTCAACCTGTATCCTACACCATCGTCAGATATTTACGAAAGTTGCTATCCTTATCCATATTAATGAATAAAAAATACATTTTATAATATTTTTAGGATTATTTTTTTTGCAATTAAAGATGCACCGCTTTGCCTTTGAGGTAAATTAAATTTGGTACGGTTCCTTAGCAGGCGTTATATAGTAAAATGCTCTTTTTTCCTTCTCTTGCCTAAGACCAATGAGATTTTAGAATAATTTACATTTATTATTTCAAATCCATGTTTGTAGGGTGCACGTAATAAATTCTACACAAAATGGTAAAAAAACCTAATTATCATTCCGTGATAAGAATTTTATTAATTATGACAATTAAGTAGGGTGAGAGTGCCTAATGGTGGCCATGCCCTAATTGTGGCCACCCGCTATATTTGACGCGCATGTAACAACATTGAAAATTCATCTCAATGCATAGAGAGATACTAGTGTGTACTAGCTACATTCAAATTAAAGGCGCCAAAATCAAATCAGTGTTGCTAAACAAAATTGACAATAGTGGTCCCCCCGACTTTCTGATTTTTCATATTTAAAGTAGCCCAGTTCAAATTTAATTCAAATCTAAGGCAGTAGCTTTTCACTTGCAACTTTTCATGAGTAACGAGCAACTAATTTAAGTAAGTAATCTACGCCATTAGATTGAAATTTTATTTTTGAGATCGCAGAAAAAGTTGCAAAATTGAAATCCCCTATTTTTCACTGAAGTGCTGTAATTGTGGCCACTGCAGATGCTTAAATGTGGCCTAAAAAGCCCAAACTTAATAATTTATTAATAATAAATTACACCGTTTCTTCCATGGAAGATCAAGATTAGGATTACAAAGAAACCAAAAATGGTTTCGGTTAAATTCGCATCGTTCGCGAGCCATTCCTTGTAAATTGAGATTTTTTCGACGGGCTCAATCATCCTAAGTTGTTTAGCATTGTAGCAAATAGAGAGATTCCTCGACCCACCCATAATGCAAATAATGACATTTACCGAATTTAGGATTGTGTAGGAAGGAAACTAGTAATTTTGAAGCATTAAACAATCAAACTTATAGTGCGCGCGCTAGCTAGAACGTTGGACGGATGTTAACATTTGCTAACTGAGAATTTTGCACGAATCTCCATATGATCGACAGCTTGAGCATGAGAAATGCAGATATGCTGGTTGCTACCCATAGATGCAAGTTGTGCAGTTTTCTTTGAGAATAATCAGGTACTACTTCATCAACATAATGGGTACTTGATTATATTGAAGCACATAAATTAAGGATGGCCACAATTAGGACTCACCTGGCCACAATTACGGCACTTCAGATAATATTCAAAAATCCTGACTTTTTTAACATACCTTATTGTATCTTTAAAGCACTATAATTTGCATTCTGATTATTTTTACAAAAACTAAGCGAGATTCAGCCAACAATTCTAATCATGAGGTTTTGCACTGCAAACTCTGGTTCAGAAGTTATGATTTTTGAAAGTTTAACTTTTATGAACCCGGCCACAATTAGGCACTCTCACCCCACATGATTTTCCAAGATAAAAACTTGAATAATAATGCAATTTGGATTGTAAATTATTTATCTTAAACGTATTGCAAACCTGTTTAAAATATTATAGACCATTGTGTATTGAATTAAAATGTTACAAGTAAGGGTCAAGTAAACATATGTAGCAGTTATGATTGCTAAAACACAAGTGCTGTTCAAAGTAGCTAACAACAAACCTCTATTAGGTACAGTGCCAAAAAACAGTTAATGGTCATAGTGACACAAAGTAACTAACAGCAACAGTGGCGTAAACGCCGACTCTGGCTCAAACTATGAGAAACAACTATTGAAAAATCACACGATATTAGATATTTTCTTAATAATTTAAATACCACATGGCATAACCCACCACAATTTAAGAGTGATAACAATAAATTATATAAACTATCCAAGCATAAGCAGATCTACAATACTCTCCAGGATAAACGCAAAAATAGTGAGCAGCATCGGTTTGTCACAGTAGTACATTCTTGCAATGTAAAACTTCAAAGGATGAACACTCTTTAACTGGTAGCGGTACAATTTGTCCCGTCCAGAGGGTGAAATCAACGACTGTATGTTCCACTGTATGAGTAGTTTCTTCGACTGGTTGAAAAATAAGCCCAATGGAATGAATATTATCATGATCATGACAGTGGCAAGAATGACCATGTAGCCCATAGCAAGGGCTAAAAATCCATTGAATTTGATTGCGCCGTAAAATGAGTAAATAATTATAAACATAAGAAGAGCCTTGGCGTAGCTTATGCAGATTTCAAACACGTAACCAGCTTGCTGAACCAGAATCTGCAGCATATTGTACACCTCAAGACGGTCCCATTTACTAGTCAGCAAGTTATAAACAGCTGGTTTGAGACTCCTGTTAGAAATAAGTGACGACACGTTTTGAAAAATGTTAAAATCAACACTATATGTAAGTGGCTATTTTAATTACAGTAACTATTTTATTATGTTTCTTCAACTAGAATTTCTTTCTGTGAAAATAACCTTAGCTCAGCAAGGATTACTTGACCACCAAATAGACATGGGAAAGATGCTGCCATTAGCACAGTCAAAGTTGTCATAAAATTGTACATGACCACGATGGTAACAGAAACCGACAGAAGTCGAACGACAACTTTGCCCACGAAGACCAGAGTCCATTGAATGTCCAACGAGACAAATAGGCTTTTATTTGCTACGAGTGATGAAAAAAACTCCGGCGAGTTTGGTAGCACTACGGAGAGTGCCACAGTCAGAAACCACAGAATGTGGAGTCCCAGTATGTTCCCAATCAGAGCGTACTCACTAAGCCTCATGATCAACGGCGCTTTTACCTTTTTTAGTTTAGAGCTACCTGCAAATTTTGAAAACAAATAACAAGCTTTAATATCACAACACATATTGTTTTAAATTTGAAGAAAGCAACGAAATTTGAATCAAAAGTCGTTGTATGTCGACTGTCCTGGTTAGATTACAATTATACAAATCCCTAAAATGTATAACTTACACTGCTGAAACCTATGCATAGCTTCTTGAAACTCCACGTACAAGTTGACAAATTCAGACATATCCGGACGCAGAAGAAATTGAAAATGGTTGCAAAGCGGAACAATGTACATCAAGACCCAGAGAGTGATGTATACCTTTTGAAAATCTGAGTACTCTGTCGAAGATCTGACATGGATGCAACGAGTGAGAACAAAGCAAAAATTTAGGAAACAAATTCCAAAGTTGAGTTTCCAAAGAGCTACTTGTCGCCTGCTTGCAATGCATTTAAATTGGTTTCGTTCCAGACTGTAACTAAATGGGTGAGCCCCGAAATATTCTCCAAGTTTTATTGCTCTTGAAATCCAAACGAAAAATCTCTTAGAGATTAAAACGTTTTTAGATATGTTTTTGGCCATTGTGTATCTCCGAGAATCAAAGATTACCTGTCGTAAAGTAATAACAAAACAAGCTTAATTGTTTTCAGAATTAAAGAAACTGATATTACTGCTGAGAGTCAACCTTTACCGAAAGTTCTGGGAGCTAAAGTAAGCTTTGGAAATTAAAGCTAAGCCAAAATAATTCATAATATTGTTTAAGGTCACATACATATTATACATTTGATTTAGTAGAAACTGCAGCACGTGTCATTACCAATTCAGTGATTTGTGTGCAAAATATGTAACTTGTGTTGAAAGTATTTTATAAAATCGATATTTAACACTAGTATATTTAAAACGGTGTGTTTGTATAGATTTCAAACGGAATCTAACATTTATATATTTTCTTATTTCGTAATCTAACCAAAGTAGCTTATAATTATTTTTGTTTTTATAATTATTACAAACATTTCAAAATTTTTAATATTTCTATGCATTTAAAAATTTGTGTTTCAAACAGTTAAGTGGGTTTGAAAACAAGCAAAATAATGCTCTGCGAGGTATATTACCTTTAGCTAGTTAGATGCTGAACTGAAGCTCATGGAGCATCTAATATTACGGTTTTATTGTCTGTATGTCTTACAAAGGGTATTTTTTGAAAATATTGGCCATATGATTGTGTACTGAGAAATATAAAAAAGATTTTAAATTTTTTCAATTATTTTGTTTATGAGCCAGAGTAAACAATCAGATATAGTCATAAATTGTTTTTCAACTTTGCCAGGGATGCCTGAATTAGAGACGCAGTTACAAACTGAGACGATGATTGCACCATGACAAACTTCAAGTTTAAAATCACATTCACCTTAATTAGATTGTTAAATTGTGTTCCACTGTTTGACTTTTATTCTGGAAGCAGCGAAAATTTGATTTTAGAAAATTTATTAATACCTTACACAATGTTTTTTGACTGTCGTTTAGTAACTTAAATGAAGAGGTGTAACCAATTATGCTGTGAATATACTATATTTGATTTCAATTATTAAGATACTAGAAGTAAGGCTTCCCTGCCTACGAAAGGCTCACGTTGAGGGCAAAATATGATGGGCGGAAGGAAAAACGATAAGCCGTGGGAATGGGTGGAGACATATTTGTTTGTAAATAGCTTTCAGCATTTAATTACAATACTGCATGAATGAGTCTGCGTGTGAGAAGTTGGCAGGCGCAAGCAGGAAACCGTGGGAATTGGTTTTGTGATAACTGCCCCACGGCAAAAGCCTTGTGATAAAAGCCTCTTGGGCAACTGTTCAGCGTGATACATCTTGAAGCAACGCTGTTGTGCCTAAAGGTATCCGTCGACTTCTTTTTTTCTGTAATTTTGATGGACAGATTTCGAATTCTAATGCTTTCAGGATCAATTTCTTTCAGTTTCATTCCGTGTTTTTCATCCTTGGTTGATTCTGATCATTTCGATTCATTGGTGCTTTATCTGCGTTATGGTGTCCAAAAGTTGTTTATGTTCCTGCGTCCTACGTTTTCCCATAGTTTTTCACTTTTTGGGTTTAAGGATTTTTTTTATGGGCACCTTTTTTAAAGTTTTCTAAATGTTGTCATTTACCTGCATTTAGTTTATCGTTCTGCGTCTTTTAATACCAATTGCATTCTTGCGCGTCACGTGATTCGGGAGTTATGCCTGTTTCTAAACGGCGTACGGCTATAATATACTATAGATAATGCGCGCAGTTGAAAAGTAAATACTATTTGCAATTTTTTTAATTAAAACACAAACAGCTTTTCAAAATTCCATAAAATTGTTTACAAAACAAATAAAACTAAAATATTTTAAGACACAGTCTAAACAAAGTAAAAAAGCTAGATAAAATATTTACACACATGTATACAATCTATATCGTTTAAGAACTGTATTCTACTTATATATGTAGCATGTATGTATATCAAAAAAGTTTAAATATTGTTTATTGCTGAGGCCCCAAGGTGTCAACAATATTTTTAAAAAAATCAAATTTTCAAACAAATCGAAATAACTTTGTATCTAGGTAAGCATACAAAGATGTTGTATTTCCAATATTAAAAAAATAAAACAAAAATTGTGGGAGCTAGAGCAATTTGAAATTGGAAAAAATCGCTATTTTTTAAAATTGCACGCGCAGTTGCAGGCGAACAAAGAATTTTGCAGTCGAGCGACTTTACTATAGTAATAGCAGAGTCACTTACATGGGAACCTACCTTACTTAAAACTACAGAATGATGGTTACATAGAGGTCAGGTAAATGTAAGCATGGCCATTTAATGTTTTTGATTACTTGATGTTATCGTTATTTTTTAGCTATTTGTTTAATACTAGTAAGCATTTCTAATTTTCCATGAATTAAGCCTTATGGTAATTTGAAAACAAATTAAAGCTCAACTTTAATTTAAAACAGATACCAAAAAATTTAATAAACTATCCCAGCATAAGCAGATCAACAATACTCTCAAGAATAAACGAAAAAATAGTCAGGAGCATCTTTTTGTATGCAACGAATGAGAACGAAGCAAAAATTCCAAAGCTAAGTTTCCAAAGTGCTACTTGCCTTCTGCTAGCAATGCAATCAAATTGATTTCTTTCAAGACTGTAACTAAATGGGTGAGCTCCAAAATATTCTCCAAGTTTTATTGCTCTTGAAATCCAAACAAAAAATCTCTGCGAGATTAAAACGTTTTTAGATACGGTTGTAGCCATTCTGTGTTTCCAACAATTAGAGGCAAAAAATAAATTAGAATTTCTGAAATATTAAAACATGCAATATAGTCGTGTTTATACTTACGAGACGCAAGTACAAACTGACAGTTGGACCCTAAGAAACTTTTATCTTAAAAACACATTCAAACGAAGCTTTTAATTCACTTGTGTTATGATAATGTTTACTCTGCAGGTAGCTCAAATCTAATTTGGAAATTTTTAGGGTACGTTTTTACACTTACGTAAGGTTTTTGTTTGCTTTGGTTTAGTACCTACAGTGAAGGGGTATCACCAATTACGCTGTTAATATATTATATATTTAACTTGAATTATTAAGAAATGTTTTGGGTAGTTGAGAAGTAAATATTTTTTTCAATTTATTTAATTAAACCACTAGCAGCTTTTTAAAATTCAATTAAATTGTTTGGCAAATAAAAAACACTAAAATATTTCGACCTTTGCCCTAGATAAATGACAAAAGCAACCCAAAATATTTACTGGTATATATTTGCAATGAATAATTACTGTAAGGAATTTTATGTTTTTATAACATAAGAATGTCCTTTTAGGTATTGTTTATGAGTGTATGAAGTTAAATATTACCTATTTAATACAATTTTTAACTTGTAGTATCTCTTAAATCAAAATTTATTTAATTATTAAAAAAAAATACAATTTATTCGTTTTCTTATCATCGCGGCCACGTCACAACACAGTAACATCATTTCATGCCCACGAACACATACATTGTAAGCACCGTAAAGCTTCAATAAATAAAACCCGGGTGTTATTTATTAGGATACAAAAGTTGAGCTAAATAAAACAGTTTTCCACGTTATGGCGGAAATACATGGTTTGGAAAATCTAGCCTGCCGGCTTGTATTAGATTCCTGGCTCCTATTGAAGACCTGGCTTCAATTTGGAGCTTTATGGTTGGTACATTACTAGGGCCGGATAATCCGGCCAGTGTAAGCGGTCTCCACTCTTGAAATTTAAAAAAAAACATGTAAATGGAACATTTTGCATTTTCAAAAATATGTAAACAAAATATATTTTGACTTTTCTAAAACACGCAAATTGAAAGTTTTGCACATTTCAAAAAAATGGAAATAAAACACTTTCCACTTTTCTCAAAACATGAAAATGGAACGTGTTGCACTTTTCTGAATCAAGTAAAAAGAACAGTTTCAACTTTACTAAAACATGTAAATACAAAAT
This sequence comes from Dicyrtomina minuta, assembly GCA_949802685.1. NCBI lineage: Eukaryota > Metazoa > Arthropoda > Collembola > Symphypleona > Dicyrtomidae > Dicyrtomina > Dicyrtomina minuta. The sequence continues at coordinate 86,367,521 of OX461808.1, read as the reverse complement.
TTTGCTTTAATAAAGAAGACCATGAAAAAAAACAATGTGAGGCTAACCATGTGAGGCTAACAATGTTAGGTAGCCACCATGGAAAATTGCGGCTCCTATCTTCACAGTGTTAAAAATTCCTTTTAAGGGAGGCCTTAACCCATCCTGCCTTTCCTTTAGAACCGCGCCTGGCTAAAAACCAACATGCGTTATATCTACAAATTAAAAGAATTAAATTTCAATACTTTAAATCAAAGATGGTTAGCAGCTCAAAAAGTATTTACGACTTTTCAAAAGCTTGTAAAATTCTAATTATCTTTGACACAGAATGTTTTCAGTAGAGTTGACACATTGACCCCACCGTTACCAATGACTTCATTTGTGGATGATCCCTCCTACAATTTATTGACCGCGAGTCTAACTTATTATAATTATACGTACAAAAATTTTGATGACACAGTGTACCGGCACCGGTCACAGTATGCAAATACAAAATGTACTGTAGAGGAAAAATTAGCTGAATAAACAAAACCAACACTGGCGTGTATGCGTTCGACTGGGTTAAAATAGTGAATAATATGAGATTATGTATGAAACTTAAAAAAACGTAAATTATTGATCAACCCCCTTCCCTCCTCCCAGTCCTTCATATTTCATATTGTTATGTACGACGCTTGCAGAACTGATATAAAATAAGGCATGCTCCATTCCAGTTAGTTTGTGCAGTAATATGAATTTATTAATTAGTGTTGCATAAATGAAATTCCTAAATTAAATAACACATTGCGAGGCAATTTAACATTTTATGTATTAGTACTTGGAGCATTAAAGTCCAGATTTATATTAGTCAGATTTATTTATTGTAACAGAGAGTTAAATTTTACACAAGTTCCACAATTTTGTATTTAAGACAAATACAGTATAATTATTTTAATTATAATTTTACAATTTTATAGAACATTTTAAAAATTTATTTCCAAATACGTAGTCCATAAAATGCGATTAAAAGCGAAACGTCCGCATATAACATCATCTGCAATAAAAATAATGCAAAGCCATCAATTTTAATGATATATTATAGCAAATTAAAAAAGTAAAATATTACGAAAAATCTTTACAAATATAATTACACCAACACTTCATAAATTAATTATTTCTAAGTTCTATTTTAAATATAAAAATTCTAACTACAGTGTTTTGTAATAAATTTATTCGCTTATAATTATTTTAACGTTGAAAAAACTGTTATGGAGTTTTAAAGATTTTTTTCTCGCCCTGTACAATATATATAATTACTTAAACTAATTTAAAAAAGTAATTGGGGTAATGACTCACGTAAAGTATAAGGCTTTGACATAAATCAACCTTAGTAATATGCAGGAGCGGCAGGTGGAGGAGGATCACCTCCGGCAGGAGGGGCAGAAGGAGGAGCACCCCCTTCAGGAGGGGGAGCAGCACTAACTGGTGGTGCAACAGGATCACCGCCTGGAGGAGGTATAGCTTGTGGCTTCCCGTTTACATGGCTAACACTGAGAAGGGCAAAAATGGTACAGATAAGGAAGATCTTCATATTGACGAATTGAAGTTTACGATTATTTTAATTAGTTATTAAAAGTAGGAAAATCAAAACTTTGTTTGAACAGAGAAAGAAAAAGTGTTTAAAAAATATTTTGTGTTTTTAGAAAAAGTTTTGAAAAAGAAAGTGTAAGAGCGTGTAATGTATGTAATTAGTGCTACTGGGCCGAACAATTTTAGCAGAATAAAATCTTTGTGTGAGCAGACGCCTTTTATATTGAACGTCGAATCGAACTTACTGAGCAAATGTCAACTTTAAAGAACGAGTGTCACTCAACCTAATAATGCACAAATATTGTCTACTTAGACCTAATGATAGTAATGAACTTTCTTTGTTCCGGCCAGCAGTTCAATAATTTCAGTATATGGTAGTGACCTGTAATTGCCAAAAAAATAGAATACAAGAACAAAAATTCCTGTGAATTGCATTACTTACCCCCTACATACTTACCTAGATCAAAAAAAAATACTACATTACAATAATCATCCTCAGGCGGTTGCACTTGATACAAAATCTGATCGTGCGTAAACTTGGCCTTCAACTTGCAGACAGGGAGTCTTATTTTGTTGTTGCATTTTTATCCTTTAACGTCTGACCGATTGATTGCGCGGTTGGACGAGAGGTTCATTGTTCACTATTTTATTTGATTTTATTGCAAATTGGTTTTTGAATAACAACTATTAGCTGTCATTGTCTTTATAATGTAAATGAAGAATTGCTTGACAAAACGGGACGAGTTTATTTGCTTAAAATAGTAGGTTTATTTTTATGTGTCGTATTTAACAATATGAAATACCAATTGTGCTGTATGGAAAAGGACAAAGTTCAACCAAAACAATTTTTTAAACAGGAAAAATATTCGATTTGATTGAAAAAATTAGATATTTTTTTTAGAAAATTTGAATAAGCCCTTTCAACTACCAAACGGTAATTTTTTGATTTAACCCACATTTTTTTAGGTAAATGTGTAAACGTACAAATTAATTGTTTTACGCATGAAAAAGTGTCAAAGTAAAACAATAAAAAATAAAATATTTGATGTAATCAACGCCTTATGCCGAAAAATTCTTCTTTGTAATTTGTTTATGGTTAAATCTGATTTATTGACCCGGTGCTTGATAGTTGCAGACTTTAAATGTATAAAAATGCGCAGTTTGCTAAAACGAAAATGCACTATCTACAAAAACAAATTAGAGAATCATCTTTACCTAAAAGCATGCGACATGATAAATTACCCTTGTAGACGCAGCCTTAATATCGTACTGATCTTTTGTAATGCTTTGAGGCTAATATTATAGCCTATTGTGCGAATATTTTGAAAAATTGTGCTAAAAACTAGTTTATCGTGCAAGAGCGTATATTTGTAATTACATTACCATGTCAGCAATTAAACATTTAACTTTTAACATTGCAAGTCATTATTACCTGACATGACCAAATGACCCTACCTGTTGTAACATAACTAAAAATGCAAAATTTTGAACTTATGTTTTGGCGGAAATTTCAAATTTGCAAGTTTTTAAAGTATGCTAAAAAAATTTAGAACATCAGAATCATTTTTAAGCAAAAAAAAAATTATAAAATTGATGCTTTTTTTACTTCTTGATTTTTAGTGCTGTTTATTCAGAATTAAAATTGTTTACGGTAAATTAACTTGACCTCGTTTTTAGGAAAACAAGCAAAACACAGAAGGAAAGCTGAAGAAATTCAAAGTTTCTTTCTTAAAAACTACAACAAGTAAGTCAAGAAAATTTTGTATCACTGTTTAAACTAATAAAAATGCTTAAAAACATAAATAAATATCACAAGAAGGGAAAACGGAAATACATATTACAGTTTTACCGCAAAAACACAAAGCATATTGTCAGCCAAGAATCAAATCTGACTATTTCCTTTTGGTGCTAAAAGCTTACTATTACTATTTTTTACCTAAAGCGAAACTGACCATCTCCATTTTTCACAAAGTAATTACCATTAAAAGGAGGCAAAAATAAACTATGTGTGCCAATGCAGCATGTTATGAAGTAGACGTAGTATTTGTTTAGGAGTCGTCCATGAATGACGTCACGAAAATTATTGCTATCTCAGAAAACACCATGACGGAGAAAATGAGCTTTTGACTTCATACTCAGAATAGATATATCATTACATGAAATAACATAGCACCTTATAAATTGTACCATTTCCTGCAGCCACATTTAAATCCGACAAAATGTCGACGTCAACTTCCTATTTAATTGCGGAGATTCCACTGTTATTTACGCTGCTTCGTAAGTAGGACAAAAATATTTAAATTTTGTTAATTAATTTGTAATAATTTTCCTCTAACCAAAAGCTGGTAATTGTGAGCCTTGTTTTAGATTGTATGTAGTTCAATGTCAATTCTCACTGCGTACAGTTTAGTACTATTCCAGCTGGTTTTTAATAAGGTTACAAATTAAACTTGAACGCTTATTGTTAATTAACGTTGGTTGTAGGTTTTAATTAGTAAAATCAGATAAAAACGTTTATTTCTGTATTGTCAACCATAATACGAGCCATAGTATACATATCGTGCGTTATTTAATTTGTTAAAAATGAAATATTTTATTTCCCGTGCACTAAATGTAAAGCAGTGCGTTTTAGTAATTAGCCTTGTTTCAATATTAGGCTTTACAGCTGCAAAAGTATCATTTGACAGCGACAGTACTGAAACAACTGAAGCTGTAGACATCCTTGGAATTCAAATACCAAAATGCTGCCCAAGACGACAAGTTGTATCCTTGGATCTAAATCTGATTGGCAAAGACTCTAATATTACATGTGTTAGCATCACAAATCCAAATACAGAGGTAGAAACATCGAATTTAGATGGCAGAAAAATTGAAGATTGGACACCATATTTTTACACAGTTGAACACATTGTACCTAACAAGACATTTAAATTTGACACAGTTAAAACAGTGGCAACCAATACCAACGGTGATTCAGATTTTGTCAGTTTTGAGTATTTTGTTCTTAACTCGTGTAATATTTCAAAAATACAAACACCACATGGAGATGCGTATGCGCCAAGAAGGACAGAGTAAGTCGTACGATTAATCTTTTCTAGTAAAAATAAAATACTGTTTTTATTTTGTATTGAATAATAATTACTTTAAAAATACACTGTGTATTTTATTGAGTTTTGAGTAATTATTTAATGAAAATGCGTAGGTATTTTGTGGTATAGTTTGGCGGTGGTAGGCATTTATTTAGTAAAATATTTAAACTGTTTATATTTATGGTCGCAGATTCCGTGTAGCCACATCCGGCCTCATTTACACTCGCTTGAGTGGGAATGATCGATGGCACATTTTAGGAAAGAATTCTCGAGATACTCAAAATTACTGCGTTGATGGCTTCCTTAACATGGATTCAAAAGCAACAAAAGGAACTGGTGAATTTGAACGGACGATGGAGAATCAGATTTTGATAAGTTGTGGGGACCTTGTTGTTGTATATGTACGTAGTACACGTTTAAATTACTGTGTTGTCTAGTGCGAGTGTCAGTTAAATTTTAACGATCCAAGATAATTTGAAATGCAGTTTTCACAAATTCAAAAAATTTTGACGTCATCAGTATGGTCAATGAAAGCTGTTGGAAGCTGATGCGATTCTATGTTAAAAATAACTATTTACGTAATGCTTAAGTTGGAAAGAAGGAGGTCGCATATTTTAGTGTCTCAAAAACGAGGATATTTTAGTGACATCATTTATAAATGATCCCCAACAGTGGAATTTTATTTTAAGCATTATGATTTTGAGTTTTGAGCATTATAGAAAGAAGATTCTGAAATTCGCTATTTAAGCGCGGTATTCAAAATAATCTTGCACACTACTGAAATTTATTTCACTGCTAAATTTTAAACCTCCGTCTACCGTTCAAATTGGACTGAAAGCACTGCATATCGTGTGCAAAGAACTAAAAAGACCCATATCTAATTTAGGCTTCAATCAAAATGAACTATGTCACAACAAATAAAATGAAAAAAATGCGTGAAATGTTAATAAGAAATTTATCACAAGTGTAAAATGTTCTATTTACATGTTTTTAAAAAGTGTAAAATGCTCTATTTACATGTTTTAGAAAAGCGTAAAATGTTGTATTTAAGTATTTTTGAAAAATGCAAAATATTCTACTTAAGTGCTTGCAAGACATGTTTTATATTTTTGTAGATGGGTGATTTTGTTTTTAGCTAGAAATATATATGGGTCATTTTAGTTCTTCACAGACGATATGCGAATGACTGTGATTTGATTATAAGGTTTGTTGTGTATTTAGCATGGAAACAAAACAGTGTCAATTATCCATCTCATACTGATGATCGTGGCGAGTGTATTTCTGAGCTTGGTCGTGATCACACATTTGTTGGTATGGAACACGCAAAACCTTCACGGCTGGACCGTTGCAATGTACTCATTGTCCATGCTCACTTTCCTTGTTTTGAAAGCCACTGCGGATACATTTCGTCTTTTTGCAAGGGAAAGTGGAGGGGCTGTAGCGGCTCGGACAGGATACACAACCTGTTTCCTCATTGGTATGTCTTTTTCCTGGTATTGGTAAGGAATCGTTCACAAATGACGTCATCAAGAAATCTAAATTTTTTGGTCCATGTCATCGGCCTAAACTTTACGTGCATGGCTATCTTTAGAGTGGAATGTCGTCAGTAGTTAAATAGACCCAATAACGCTACCGCTGACGTCATTTGTGGACAACCCTTTATGACTGTAAAGAAAATATTTTAGACTTTTGGCTTAGTCGTTAAAATACATAGTAACTAATGATATTTATTTGTGCGAATATAATTACTTTATTGAAAGGTATAACTCTGCACTTTTTCTACATTGCTACATTTTCATGGATGGCCGTGCTAAACTTTGATCTTTGGGCTACTATTGTGTGAGTTACTGAACTGTATTTATTACAAATTAGCTAAAACTAAAATTTAATATCTACAAACTAAAAGATTAAAATTCCAATATTGTAAATCAATGCGGCTCATAGAAAATATTCTAGACTTTCTAGAAGATTAATTAAATGGCGCAATTTTAACTTTTTGAGCGTGTGTAATTAGATACATTTGAATTTCTTAGAAACACGTAGTATATAGAATATTTTTCACATTTAAAGTAAAGTAAATACACCATTTTGCACATTTTTAAAATAGGTAAATAGCACATTCTGCTCCATTTTGAAACAAGTAAATAGAACATTTTGCACCATTTGAAAACAAGTAAATAGAACATTTTGCACCATTTTAAAACAAGTAAATAGAACATTTTGCACCATTTTAAGACAAGTAAATAGAACATTTTGCACCATTTTAAAACAAGTAAATAGAACATTTTGCATCATTTTAAAACAAGTAAATACAAAATCTTGCACCACTTTAAAACAAGTCATTACAACATTTTGCACTTTAACAAAACAATAGAACATTTTACAAATTTAAAGCACAAGTAAGTAAACCATTTGTATATTTCAAAAACCTGAAAATAGAACATTTTACACTTTTAAAAAACACAAATACTACTAACTTGTTGAAATTTTTAAAAGCTGTGAGTTAACCATTAATGCACCTACACTATTATATTTAGAAGTTTTTGACACGGCTTTTTTCAATTCTTACTTAAATTGTATATTAACTGGTAATCCGGTACCAGTGCTGTGTTTAGTTTCTTCACTGACAATACAATAACTATACGGAGGAATCTATGTGCATTTTACATACATATGCGATTGGAGCGTGCATAAATTACGTGGTACACATATCAAAAATTTGAAACCCCTATCCTCCCCCTTTTTGGTACGTACGCTAATGTATTAGAGTATATAGACAGGTTGATCCTCTATACCCCCCAAGACGTATTACGTAACTTATGCACGTTTTCAATAATTTCATGCACGTTTATAATCTATCTTTTGTTTATAAATTTCTAAACAAGCTCTATGAGCCGTTCTTTAGGACGAAGTGAGGAGAAGAGGCGGTTCCTTTATTATGCTGCCGTCGGATTTGGAATTCCATTTATCGTTGTCGGTGTTTCTATCATTATCGAATTTTCCTACGGGTAAGTTAACGCTATTAAAAATTAGTTGTTAAAATCTGCTTAAAAAGCTACACTAAATACTATGCACAGCTTGACAATACAAATTAACTTATAAGCCCCGCATATCCGTATTTACAATATTAGTAGGGGTAGTCCGTAAATGATGTCATCAAAAAAAATTCCCATGTTTGCGCCCCTTTGCTTAACCACTGCGTAAGTTTCTAATTATCTTTAACATAGACAGTCATCAGTAGCGGAGAGTAGACCTATTGAACCCCCCTCCGATACCAATGACCTCATTTGTGGACGATCCCCCATACAAAATGTTAACTGCATACTTAACGCCTACATTATATTTGTACAGGTACTTTGATGACACAGTGTACAGACCGCAGTATGCAAATACAAAATGTGACCTGGACAAATCAGCTGTTCTCTACTACGAGGTCGTCATAAGTCTCGTTCTCTTTGGATTTGGAATTCTCCTCAGCTGCTTTACCATACGGTTCTTAGTTGACTACATGTACAAGGCGCGTCGCGTTCACCAGGCCATGAAAGGGGACAGTCGCTATAATATGTACGTTGAAAAATTCGGCAGGATATTTAAATTTACTTTAACCCTCTACTACATGCAAAAAAACTTAATTATTTTTTATTTTCAAGGTTAAATTAATTTTGGAATTTGGCGCAGGGCAAAGATGTTTAGTAAAATCTTCGTTTTACTTGCCTTCTCTTGGATTTTTGAAATTGCCGGGATCTGTTGGTCTTTCACCACCAAGGCCAATCGTTGGTATGTGATTCTGTTCGATGTTCACAATTGGGTTCAGTCCATTGGATTCTTTTGGATTTTTGTGTGTAAGAAGGACATCCAGGAACAACTGCGAAAGAAATATAGGATTTTCCATAGTAATTAATTTACTAATTTAAATATTGCAATTTCATAATATTAATGTTCTGCATTCATATTGGTTCAGCATAGTATAAATATTTTTTCAAAAAATAATTAGGCGCTTTTTCCTGGCTCGACCGAAAGTACGATGTAAAGAAAGAAATGTTGACAACCCACTCAAGTATTGGAAACAGTGGAAATGCCTAATCCAAAAAATGGGTTCCCGGGACTTACAATTTTTTAAAATTTTGAAAGTTATGTTTGTGTTCAATTTTCATATAATTTTAATTTGCTGTAGTTTCTATAATTTAGTGTTTTTATAATAACTGTTTACTGTATTTTTGTCAAAATACGAAATGCTATATTATCTACTGCTTCTTTACTTATCTATAAGTAACGTCACGGGAATTGTAGATATGGTTCTACTTTGGCATTAATAGTATTTGTATGCAATGGCTGACAACTGGGATCTCATACAGACATACAGTAGTAGATGGAAATGGATTTATTTTCATGACATTATTTGTGGACCATCCCTAAGTAGGAAGTAGGCATATAATGTATTACCAAGTCATTATGCCGCATTTATTTTAACATTCCTAATAACTGTATTTACATGAGGTCAAAAATAAATTCTCTCACTCAACCACTCAACTCCAGGTCTTTGATTTTGATTTATGTACCGACCATACATGGTCGGTACTATAGTAATAATGTGTGTGCCTGCGTTATGTATTGTCTAGATGCATTAGTTATATTGGGGTACACAACAACATAAATACAACATATTGGGTCAACTAAAAGTGACAGTTGGTAAGGGCAAAAAAATACATGGAAACAAATTGAAATTCTATACTTGTCAGATAGTACTTTTGGCAACCCCAATTTTATGTAGGTACGTACTAACTTTAAGTACTACTACTGTCGTCAGGGCCGAACGAAGAAATTGGTTTATGGCAGAAATGTTTTCCATACTGTAACCATCATAATGCTTTTTTCCATGTTTTTCTTTAATAAAGCAAAATTTTGTATTTACATGTTTGAAAAAATGGAAAATGTTCTTTTTACTTGATTTAGAAAAGTGGAAAATGTTCTTTTTACCTGATTTAGAAAAGTGGAAAATGTTTTATTTCCATGTTTTTGAAATGTACCCAAAAATTTGTTTTGCATGTTTTAACAATGTAAAAAAAATTGGTTTTGCATGTTTTTGAAAATTCAGAAAAGTTTATTCTGCATGTTTTTGAAAAGTCAGAAAAATTTTTAATTGCCGAAAATTTAAGAAGCGGGGGCTTCTAGTGCAGGCCGCATTACCCGGCCCTGGCTGTAGTTACCGTATTTTGTATAGTAGTCGACACATGCTTGGAATAGTGCGGACGGGCGTTTAATAGTGGACGGGTCTGGAAGGTCAAAGCTTGGATAGTAGACAGGTATGTTCAGCATAATAGTATATGGCAGTGTAATTTTACTCTAGTGCTGATGCTAGTTTACAAGTTCAGAAATTACTAATATAGAAAATACTGTAGTTCCATATAAAAGCGAGCATTGGCCCTGTATTAATTTTTAATCTTGTTCTTTTAATACGTTTTCTTATCAACTTCTCACGGTCAATTCATCCCACTGCCGCTATATGCACATAGCTGTAGGGCTGTCGGCTGTAGATAAGAGGTTTATTTCGATTTATAAATTATCTGTTTTTAAATACACTTACTAAGTAAAGTCGCTTTATTTTCTTAATAATCATGCAATTAAATCTCCAACTCAATGAGCACTGTATCCACAGATCCAGACCAGAAGCAATGACAGATCATCAGCCCATTAGTGTGACGAATCAAATCCAAGTCAATAAGTCAAAATATATTTACTTATTTTTATTTAAAGTTACATACATGATATATGCTATCTGTACAATTTACATATTTAACTCAATTCTTTTATATCTATGAATAATCCAGCACCAAAATTCAAATGCCCCAATTTTATTACTCGATATTTTATTCCACTATGTAAATTAATTGTGTCTTGGTTTCGTTTAATTAATTCCATTTGCTGAAAACCCTATCGTATATCTATGCATGAGACGTGCAAGGTATTTACTGCTGAATTTAATTTCCTATTTAATAAGTCTTTAAAGAAAGGTAGTGGTGAGCTACATAAGAATTACAAATACTCGCAGTTACAAACCGACAATTGAATTTGCGGGCTACAAATTGTCGAAAATGGGGAGCATCGTCCCAAATTCCAGTCCTAGTAGTGTCAGCCCCTGTCAACCCCGTACAGTCTCTGCAAGTGGAAATAATGGAAGATCACCGGACGTACAAGAAACTTCATTTGACAGTTCAAATTTTGACAGTTACCCATTTGCGGATTTTGAAATATTGAGCAGAAATCTTGGGACAGATTCTAATCTAAATTCTACAGCGGATGACAGAAGGAGACGAGGAAGCAACTGGAACTGGACAGATGATTGCATTAGTTTTATTAAGCTTAAGAAATCTCTCATTGTGATAGGACTTTTGGTCGTGGCTATTATTATTTTTGCAGGGTTGATTGTGAGTCTTATTGTCATTCAGTTTCAAATTAGACCAGGTACGTACGTCATTTTCTTGTGTCATCTGTTTTTTAAATATTAAAAAAAAAATTCTAAGCACTATTATTTAATTTTAAAAAACTTTAAAAAAAAAAATATTGCTACTTTTTTTATCCGTTTCTCTGTTCAGATAACACAGTACAAACTGCAAGTCAAAAATTGAGCCAACTCACACCAATAAGGAATACTAACCTAGGTAACGGTGTAAAATTTATAAATTTTAGTGTAATAAAAAATTATTAAAAATTCTTTTGCTTATTTGTGTTAAAATTGTTAACATGATTTAATAGAAACTAACAAATAAAGTTTGATTTTTTTTAATAGGTCATTGCAGTACACCAGTGGCAGTTTCAAGTGAGCTACTGACAAAAAGGCAACTTAAACTATTAGACAACGTTATTAATTTAGAAGGTAAGCCAACTTAGAGAATACTCTGCAAAGCCCTTTGTTTCCTATGCCAATTACGAAATTCAGATAAGGCAGTTTGAATTTTCTGCCAAATCTAAAATTCAAAAGTTCTTTACATTTTTTAAAATTTATAAATATATGTTTGTAGAATGTGGAGGCCTAATCAAAATCCCTGGAGGTTTGGCGGAGCCAAATTCATTTATCGTAGAATACAAAGCCCAGCAGCAGGTAGTTAACTCTGAGCCTGCGCAGAAAAAGCAGTGCCTTTGGACGCTGGACAATATTGACGAAGAAGGGCGGTTTTACCAACTCAAAGCTAATGTAACGCTCCTCTGCACAGGCTCTGAGGGTGACCTTCTGTCCATCGTTGACTGGAAGCGGAACAGGGACTTTTTCTGGAATTTGGCTCATACTGAATTAAAGTAAAGCTCTAAAAAGACTTATCTGTGTATAATTGCTACTGATTTCTGGAAAAAAATGTATACATTTGTATTTTTATTTTGCAGCTCAACGGCCTCTAATTACAAATCCATTAATTGGGACTACAAACTTTTTTTGAGTTACACTACTTCAACATGGAATGACACAACAGTGAGTTCGACTTCGAGACCCGGATTTAGAGTACAAATAGATGTGTTAAGAATGTTAGAGGATGGGACAGGATCCAATTTCGTCAACACAGTGTCTCCTGGAAATGAAAATTTTGGTCCTTTCTCAATAAATGACTATTTTACGCTCGCTCTCAATCCTCCGCAAGCGAGCACAAAAGTGACTGTCAATTGTTTAGGCTTTAACAAGGAGAGGGAATGCGACGCCTACGACACACTTGACCTGTACGAAATCCCTTCAAAAGGACCCCCTAAGATACTCACCAGGTATGATCAACAAAACATTACATATTCAGTAGGGCTCACTCTGTATATTGTTTTACATGGGTGTATGTACATACAAAAGAAATAGGTGCGGGGTAGGGGTTCAAATTTTTAATTTTTGTACCACGTAATTTAGGCATGCTTCCTTTAAAGCTAAACCAAGATTATCGTATTTAAAAGCTAACTTTGTAACTCATAATTGATTTTTATTTTTATTTTTACAAAATTGTTCAGAATCTGCAGTAATACGAAGGCGCCGGTATCATTCAGCTCAGAATTTCCAATTCTTGCCACTTTCCACACACAAGACACTACTGCTGAAACTGGAGGAGGGTTCAGTCTTACGTGGGACTAAAATTATCAACAAAATCTCATTCACTTTTTTTGTTTAGCTCTATTTGACTATCATATTAAATTCTGACCTAAACCCTTTTAAAAACAGCTACAGTACACAGGGGATTTTCCTCGGATTCATGCCTACAAAAAACTGACAGTTTTTCTATTATGACACATTATTACAACTAATACAGCCACAATTTATTTTGTTTTGAATATATGAGCATTTTTGTGGATAATGGATATTGTGTTTAGGTAAAAATGAAACATGTGTAATTTTAGTTCTTTACAGACAATATAATAAATTAATTATAGAGTGCATAAATACATAGCTTCTATTGCACGAGAGGAATCCCGTGTCTTTCCCAACATCCCCTCTCCACTGATAATTCTCGGTACAAATCAAGGCTTCCTGTTGGAGTAGTCATTGGATAGAGTTTGACTCCGGTATAATTCTGTGAACCCTTGACACAAAGACCTGGCCCGTCGTAGTTAACTTTGTCGTAAAATGTCCAGTCTCCCACTCCTACGATAATGGAGGAGACAATGTATAGCCGCTGATGGTAGTGGTGGTGTTGATTGGTGATTTACTCGAAGTAATCAGTTCTTTTCGTAACCCTGCAAAATTCAGGTTCGTAAACAATGTGACAGAAGGAACGTGAGATCTATTCACGTAGCTCCCAATAAATCGGACAGACGAAGCTGTTAAGAGCGATGCATCTATCGCCCCTTGAGATGCATTTTCTACTATAAAAAACTTGGTTACATACGGGGAACCTGCAGCCCCGTCGTTATAATTCATGTAGTCATACAGAATGACGCTACAGAAAATGAAGACAAAAGATTAAAAATGTTACCAAAATTCTGCCCTGTTCAGTCTGCCAGTTAAAGGTAACCTATCGTCTGTGAAAAACTAAAATGACCCATATCCATTTTTAGCGAAAACAAATATCAGCTATCTACACAAATATTCGAGTGTGTCCTGACAGCATTTAAATAGAGCATTTTGCACTATTCAAAAATATGTAAATAAAACATTTAAAATTTTTCAAAAACATGGAGCTAGAACATTTTGTACCTTTTCAAAAACACATAAGTAGAGCATTTTAAACTTTTAAAACGCATAGAATTACAAAATTTGGCACCATTTCAAACACATGAAATGAAAACAATTTGCAGCGTTTAAAAAACACTAAATTGCAACATTTTGCATTTTTTCAAAAACATGAAATTAGAACATTTGGCACCGTTTTAAAAAGCATAAATTTTTAACATTTTACACTTTTTAAAAACCGTTAATTAACATTTTATGCATGTGTTCTAATTTGTTTTAATGAAGCAGGCGTGCTTGGGTGAGCGGTTAGGACTGCAGACTGTAACGAAATTTACAGTCTCAGACCCGGCTTCAATCCTCGGCCACTGCTAATCGTTTACGGCTCGGTGTTGTACGGTAAACGTCACTGGATGGTTGATTGAAACCCAATCTCCTTCGGTGCTCCTTAGTGACCACTACTTACTGTAGGGGCCTAGGGAATGAGACTCCTTTACTGTGGAGGAGGGGACGGGGATAGGTGAAAGGGTACAAAGACCGAGACGATCTAACGCGGTAGCCTCCTATTTCCTCACCCACAGTGACTGGTTGAGTCTGGTTGTATGAACTTTGGTTAAATCGACCAAATGAATAAATATTATATTATAATTTGTTTTAATGACATAGCTCATTTTAATTGTAACTTAAATTGGAAATGGGTCATTTTGGTTCTTCACACACGATATTGTTAAACCCATTTTTAGCATGTACGTTTGACATTGTGTTATATACTCTGTAATGCAAATTATTTTATTATGTACACTGACTTTGAATGACCGCTGTAAGAATCAACTTAATCATCAAGATCGAATGTATAATTACAGGTGCGGTATGCTTGAATTAGGACGGACTCTATAATTAGTCTGTTTGGTCCTGTCCACGGAAAAGATCAATGTATGGAACGACAGCAACCGCTTCATGGGCACTTAAACATAGCAAAATGCCCACTTCCGAGTCCCATCCACCCCTTCATTTTGCGGTCATCTTGTCAAATCTAAAATTGTATGTATAAATAGCCAACAAAAAATTACTGAATACATGTTATTAATGATTTAGTAAGAATAGTAAGTTAGATTTAAATGCAAATAAAAAAATGGTTATTAAAGAATGTGCTATTTTTTGGCTGCGTTTAATAGCTTATATAGTCCCCGAGTTGTATGACTGCAAAGTTGAACCACAGGGCTGTTCGTTATTTATACTTTTTTAAATTATAAAAAGCGTAAAAACAATTATCACAATTATATTTCACTCAAGTTCATGATAAAGCTAAAACAAATGTGACATAAATTTTATAACCCTAGATCAACGTTTATGTTGCTTTTAATTCTTTTTACAGCAATAGAAATCCATTGTTGAACACACACACTCATCAATCATCAAATCCAAACTCAAACACACCCAGTTAATTTATTCCTGTTATAATCTAGAATCAGGCCGGAAAATGCGGCCAGCGCAGGCAACTCCCGCTGCTTGAATTTTCAAAAAAAATTTAAATTGAACATTTTTCACTTTTCAAAAATATATAAAAACAAAAGTTTTTGACTTTTTAAAAACATGCAAATAATTTTTTTTCTACATTTCAAAATAACGGAAAGGAAACATGTTGCACTTTTTTAAAAACATGGAAATAAAACATTTTGCACTTTTCTCAAAACATGCAAATAGAACATTTTGCACTTTTCTCAAAATACGTAAATAGAAAATTTTGCGATTTTCTGAAAAAATGTAAATAGAACATTTTGCACTCTTCTAAAAACATGAGAACAAAACATTTTGCACTTTTCTCAAAACATGCAAATAGAAAATTTTGCACTTTTCTCCAAATATAGAAAATTTTGCATTTTTCTCAAAACATGCAAATAGAAAATTTTGCACTTTTCTCAAAACATGCAAATAGAAAATTTTGCACTTTTCTCCACATATGTAAATAGAATATTTTGCACTTTTCTAAAAACATGAAAATAAAACATTTTGCGCTTCTCTCAAAATATGTAAATAGAACATTTTGCACTCTTCTAAAAACATAAATATAAAACATTTTGCACTTTTCTAAAACATGTAAATCAAACATTACCACTTTTTAAAAATATTTAAACACAACATTTTGCTTGATCAAAGAAAACCATCAATAAACAAAAATTGATGGTTTTTGTATGGAAAAAAATTGCTGCCTCAAAGTTGCTTTGTCTTTCTCTGACGAGAATTGCCACATTGTCCCATTGTGAGAACAACATGTATTATAATGCATCACCAGGTAGGACATTTTGAAGTGTGGGATTACAACTTTTTATTTTGTTTGGCTACAAACAGATCACGTGATAATTAATGTTGACATGTGGATTAAAAAAATGTATTTTATTGCACAAGATATCGATAAAATAAGGACGTAACCTGAATCTGGGCATCCACTAATCAATTTTATTAACCTGGTGAAAAAAAATTCAAGAGCTAACTACTTCTATCTACGCCCATTGCAATCTGCAATAGCATGGGGAAGCAAACAAAACCATCATTACAGATAGAAGGCTTAAAAGTAGGTATTGGTGATCAAAATGGTTTGCATAAAACTTGAGTACTTGGCACGTGGTCTAAATTTGTAATGTGTACATACATTATGAGTGAAAAAAAGTTCTTCAAGTGTCATATTTCAATACTACAGATTTAGATTGTTAGAATTTTTAAAAGTGGGTTTCTAGTTCAGTAGTGTTTTGACATATCGTCATCGTCAGTGAAGAATCAAATTGACCCATGTACATTTTTAATAGTAAACAACTAAGAAAAATGGAGATAGTCAGTTTTGCTTTTAGCACCATAGGGAATAGTCAGATTTGCCTCTTTGTTGAAGATGTAAATGAAATATTTTGCATTTTTTTTTAAATTTTCTTTTTTAAAAACGTGTGAATAGAATATTTTGAGGTTTTAAAAAACGTTTAAATAGAGTATTTTGTACTTCTGATAAACATGTTAACATAAAATATAACATTTAGCACTTTTCAAAAAAACTTAATTAAATCATTTTGACCCTTTTTAAAACATGTAAATAGAAGACTTTCCCTTGAAAATCACATGGTTACAATTTTATTGATATAATTAATTATTATTGTTCAAATTAAATTTATTGGTAGTAGCATAATATATATATGTAGTGTATGTATAATTCTCTATTATTGTTCTAATGGAATTCCGTGACTGGCCCAACATCCAACCTCCACTGACAGTTTATTGTACAGAAGAACGCTCTCAAAGGGTGGATACGTACGATGGAAGAGTTGAACTCCTGTGTAGTTACTTGAACCTTTGATACAAAGACCCGGCCCATCGTAGTTGACGTAGTCATAGAATGTCCAGTCGTTGACTCCAACAATAATGACGGAAACAATGCGCCCCCCACCATTGCTAAGAACTGCTTTACTAGTTGTAATAAGTTCTTCCCCATCACCTGAAAAATTTGGATTTCTAAACAATGTAAGGGACGGGATGTGAGTCCCACCCACGTAGCTTCCAATAAATCGGACAGATGAAACATTCGAGAGTGGTTCATTTAATCCTCCGACAGTTACACTATCTTCCGTGTGAAACTTAGTCACGAAATTATAAGAAGACAAGGCAGGGCCGCCATTAAAATCTGGGTAGTCATACAGAATGAAACTTGAAAATACAAATTTTACAAAAAAAGTATTTCAAAAATAATTACTTTCCAATTAATTAATTTATAGATATGATTAAGAAAGTAAGCAGCAGTAAATTTAGCTAAGCTATATATTATCGTCTGTGAAGAACCAAAATGACCCTTTTTACAATTTAGGCTAAAATCAAAATGAAGTATGGCATAAAACTAAAATGAAAAGCATGCGAAAAATTTTAATTACGAGTTTTTAAAAAGTGTAAAATATTTTATCTACTTGGTTCTTAAAAGTGGAAAATGTTTTGTTTACATGTTTTTTAAAAGTGCAAAATATTTTATTTGCATGTTTTTTAAAAAGTGCAAAATATTTAATTTGCATGTTTTTGAAAAGTGAAACATGTTTTGTTCACATGATTTCAAAAAGTTCAAACTATTTTATTCATATGTTTTTGAAAAGAGTAAAATGTTCCATTAACATGTTTTCAAAAACTACAAACTGTTCCATTTTACGTGTTTTTGAAAATTGCAAAATATTCTATTTAAACACTTTCAAGACATGTTTCAATTTTCTTGTAGACTTAGGAAACTGTGTTTAGCTTAAATTGGATATGGGTCATTTTGTTTCTTCACACGCGATATGGTACAATCTCCCAATATTGTCTGCTCAATTTTAATGATAATACCTATGGAATCTTTAATGATTGCGCGCTGATCTGTGTATAATGCTTTATTGTATGCATTGCGCATATAGATAAATGTTGTAAAAAAGTTGCTCACTTACCATGGCAGCTTTAAGAATGTACTTGATTGTCCATGCCGACTGCCTCAAGAGATAGTATGCTCGAATTTAGACGGACCATTTTGTCCGACTGGTCCCGTCCACGGAAAAGGTCAATGAACGGAATGTCAGCAATAGCCTCATGGGCACCCAAACATAACAAAAGGCCAACTTGCAACGCAAGTCTGTGATCTGTGCCACCCCTTCATTGTGTGTGTGTGTGTCAGTGTGAATGTGGTAGTCTTGCAAAAAACTATATAAATATAAATTGAATTCAATTTTTTTGAGTGTAAAATAAAAAATTTAACAAGACAAAAATTATTACCAAAGTAATTACTATGGATAAAATGGTAATGTTATAAATAGTTTAGTTAAAAATAATGGTTACCTTTAATTCAAATTGCACAATGTTAAAAAATGTTATTTTTCATCTACGTTTAGTAGTATAGATAATAGTCCTGGATTTATATGACTGTGAAGTTAAACCACAATGCCACACGCTATTTATACTTTTTTATAAATTGGTAAAAACGAAAAACCAAAATACGTTTCACAATGATAATTAATTGCCACTCAATTCATAGATAAAATTTTAAAAAAAATGTAACATGATCGATTTGTTTTTTAACTCCAGATTCATAATTTTTATTTTGCAATTAAGTAATTATCTTTGTCTGCCAGTAATAAAAACACGTGATTACACAAACTACTCACCAATCATTTAATCCAAAATCAATCTGTCCCATATAGTTAATCTAATCCTGTTATTAGCAAGAATTGTCATATCTTTCGTTTCACTGCACAATGTGCATAATGCATCCCTAAGTATGACATTCTAAGCTGTAGAATTACCCATTTTTAAAATTTTTGTTTGTTTGGCTACAAACAGATTACATTGTGATAGATGTTGAAATGTGGATTAAAACAATATATTATTACACTGGAGGTAACGATGAAATAGGGACGTGACCTGAATCTGGAAGTTATAGATTTTTAAAAAGTGGATTTTAGAAGGTAGCTTAAACTAAAGTGTAATCTCTCCTATGATGTTTTTTTTCGCTTCACTTCCCACTAGTACCAGACCCAGTACCAATACTAGGAATTAGCAAAGTATAATTATTCATCTAATTGATGGACATTAAATTTTACGTTGATATTTTGATGACACCATTCACAGACGACCCATAATATATTTTACATTGCAAAAAAACAAAACTGGACCACAAAAGTTTTAAAACCACAATTTGTTTTTATTTAACATTGCATAAATAATTACTAATTCATCAGCATCCCATATTATCGTCTGTGAAAAACCAAAATGACCCATTTCAACTTTTAGTGGCAAAAAAAATGTAACATCTACAGAAAAAATTAAGATAGCATGTTCATAAAAGCATTTGTAAATAGAACCTTGCGCATTCCTCAAAAATCAAGTAGATAGAATATTTTGAATTTTTGAAAAATATGCAAATACAATATTTCACACAATTTAAAAAACATGTTAATAGGGTATTTTGCAATTTTAAAAACCACATAATACAAAATTTTGACCTTTTCAAAAAACATGTAAATAAGACCTTTTTTACGGTTTTAAAAACATTTAAATAGAAAAATTTGCTCATTTAAGAAACTCTGAATTTAGCACATTGTACTGTATTTTTCTTTATATATTAAGATAATTTTATTCAAAAGAACAAACTTAACACTGTCCTCCAATGAGGGTAGCCTAATGGACTCAGTATACGTTACAAAAATTTGTTATCCAAGAACAGATAGAAAATAGAGTAATGAATAAAATATATATGTACTGTAGCCAATTATGCATTAGGAACTGTAGAAAATAAATGATGCTGGCAAGTCTGTACTGATTTCTTCAGAACTGTCGTTACAATATTGTCAATTAAAATTAACATAGCTCCTTTTAATTCTAGAATAAATTGAAAATGGATTATTTTTGTTCTTCATAGACTAAATGCTACTGTATGTAAGTAAGCATATAGCAGTTTCAAACTAAATGGATACAAGTTTAATTTTATACATTTTAATTCGTTTAGAAAGTGGTGCTGAGTAAACGTAGGATTTGTGACTTAACATTAATTATAGAATAAAATTATTTAATTAAAGTGTACATATATAGCCTCTATTGCACAAGCCGAACCCCGTGACGTTCCCAACATCCAACCTCCACTGATTTCTTCTCATACAAACTAACGCTTCCTGGGGGAAGGGTCAATGGAAAGAGTTGGACTTCAGTGTAATTGTTCGATCCCCGGATACAAAGACCTGGTCCGTTGAAGTTGATTTCGTCGTAGAATGTCCAGTCTTTCACTCCTACAATAATAGCCGACAGAATGATATTTTTGAGCGTTGACTTACTCACAGTAAGAAGTTCTTCTTCCATGCCCGCAAAATATGGATTGCTGAACAATATGAGGGACGGGAGGTGAGACCCATTCACGTAGCTCCCAATAAATCGGACTGAGGAAGCAGTTAAGAGTAGTGATCGAAATGGTCTGGTCTGGTCCGGGTTTTATGGTCTGGTCTGGTCCGACATCACCGGACCAAACCATATGGTCTGGTCCGACGGCCGGACCAGACCAGACAAGACCAGACCACTTCGGACCAGTAAATCTCAAAACAAAATTTTTCTCAGAAATTTCGCCTAAAATTTTGTTCCGAAATTTTCAAAAAATAAATATCACCCATTTAAAAGAATTGATTTTAAGTGTAATACATAAATATATACGTACATAGTTGATTCAACAAAAAAGATCAGAAAAAAAAATTATACCGCCGAATTTCCTTAAAAATTCCGCACATGGTCGGACCAGTAAAATCTGGTCTGGTCTGGTCTGGTCCAAAAAAGTCTGGTCTGGTCCGGAATCTTTGGACCAGACCAGACCAGACCAGACCAGACCAGACCAGACCAGACCAGACCAGACCAGACCAGACCAGACCAGACCAGACCAGACCAGACCAGACCAGACCAGACCAGACCAGACCAGACCAGACCAGACCAGACCAGATTTTACTGGTCCGGACCAGACCATTTCGATCACTAGTTAAGAGCGCTGCGTCTGTCCACTCTACAAATGTACTATCTCTGGAGTAAAATTCGGTTACATACTTTGAACCGGCGGTTCCACGGTTATAACCTGAGTAGTCGTAAAAAATGAAACTGAAAAGTCAAAAAAAAAAAACAAATCAAACGTTACAAAACTAATTTCAGCAGAAATATAACACAATGCATTGTGAATAATTACATAGGTATTTCACTTACTTTCCATGATATCGTATAGAATAAACTTGATTGTCAATTTTATATGACTCCAGGTTCGCCCCACTTGAATTTAGACGGACCTTGTAGTCTGTTTGGTCCCGTCCACGGAGAAGTTCAATGTATGGAATGTCAGCAAGAGCCTCATGGACACCCATACATACCACCAGGCCTACTAGCAACAAGATTCCGTGCCATCCCTTCATTTTTTTCTAAAAATGGATAATTAACTAATACAAATTGTTACAAAAGTACTTTTGGGTAAAATGGTAAAGTTATTGATGATTTATTAGAAGAGTTAGTTACCTTCAATTCGAATTAATCAATGCAATAGTAGAGACTGTATTCTTCAGCAGCGTTCAGTAGCTAGTAATCCTAGAGTTGTATCACTGTTGATTTAATTTATAATGCAACACGGTATTTATACCTTTTTAAATTGTAAAACAAACTAAAAATAAAAATATGTATCACACTTAAAAATGCCACTCAATTCCTAGATAATTTTTTTTTAAATGTTACCTGATTTTTCATTTTCCTGCAGATTCATTTTTATTTTGCATAATAAAAAAAATCTTGGCCCAGTAATAAAAACCTATAGTTCAACATACACAAACACACACACACTACTCCTCAATCATTAAATCTAAAACCAAACTGTCCCAGTTAATCTAATTTTTTTATTCGTGGGAATTGCCGCATTGTCCTATATTTACTGAACAATATGTATAATGCATCAGCACGCTTAATACTTTGAGCTGTGTAATTACCAGTTTAAAAAAAAATCGGCTACAAACAGATTCTATGATGATGGATGTTGACATGTGGATTAAAAAATAATATTTCAATTACAAGTCTTACTCACTTATACCAAAAAGTGATATTTAGTTATATTTGATTTTTCAAAATTCCTGCAAAATCTTTAAGTTCATTTTAGTACAATATTAGGTACTTTCTTTTGAATGCATATAAATAATTCTTTAATTGAACAGTTAGGACAACTTCAATAGAATTAGCGTAAAGTAACTTAGGTAAAATGTTTTCAAAAGTACCACAAAAAATAAATATATTTTTTTAAAAATAAGTTTGATCAAAAGTATTGTATTGGCAGGAGTTCAAACAAAAATATTTTTAAAAAAACAGTAGTTTAAAATAGTTTATCATCCAATAAAGTTTTTTTACAAAATTGTGCAGTAGCAAGTTGAATTCTTGATTTATAAATTTAGTTTAGGGGGAGGGGGGACCACGTAAAATTACTCCTTTTAAAATCCAATAGTAGAAACCCACTAGTAAAATTCATTTTTTATCAATTTCCACACAAAATTGTTTTAAGCTAATGATTAGTATATCGTCTGTGAAGAACCAAAATGATACAGAGCATTTTGGTTCTTCACAGACGATATTTTATATATGGTTTTAAAAGTGTACAAAACATTTTAATGGCATTATTTATACACGACTCATAATTTGCATTACAAAGTAAAGAACAATAGGACCACAAATATTTTTGAAACTGTAATTTTGTTTTTATTTAACACATTCCATAAATTAATTTAAAACCATCACACTCATTAATATTTTTTGTCAAGAATTTATTTGATGTAATTTATTTCTGGTTTAAAACCAAATCAAAACAAGGGTTCATGAAATTTAGAATTGAGGATTTAATTGATAATACAATTTAATTAGTTAAATATGAAGGGGGGGGGCTATCTATTGTTTGAGTTGAAGCGGAACCCAGTGTCTTGCCCAACATCCCCTCTCCACTGACCTTTTTTGATACAAATTAATGCTCCCTGATGGAGTAGTCAGTGGAAAGAGTTGAACTCCAGTGTAATTGCTTGATCCCTTGATACAAAGACCCTGCCCGTTGAAGTTGACGTTGTCGTAGAATGTCCAGTCACTCACTCCTACAATAATGGCGGAGACAATGTAGGAATCACTGGTAGTGTTAAGGGTTGATTTACTCGCAGTAATAAGTTCCTATCGTAAACCCGCAAAATTCGGGTTGGTAAACAATGATAACAATGTAAAAGATGGGACGTGAGACCCATTCAAGTAGCTCCCAATAAATCGGACTGACGAAACAGTTGAGAGCGATGCATCTGTCCCCCCACTAGATTGATTTTCTACC
Source organism: Dicyrtomina minuta (assembly GCA_949802685.1). Lineage (NCBI taxonomy): Eukaryota > Metazoa > Arthropoda > Collembola > Symphypleona > Dicyrtomidae > Dicyrtomina > Dicyrtomina minuta. The sequence continues at coordinate 86,343,904 of OX461808.1, read as the reverse complement.
AGTGTAAGACACGGAGCCGGTTGTAGGACCGATTGCACTGACCGGAGGTCCGGTCAGTTCTATACTTTTGAGACAAGCTCAGGACAGCCTGTGTTAAATGATACGGAGGCTCAAATGAGGCCAAAAAGAAAGGTACGTTTCGGTCCTCGGTCACTTTTTTTTAAGGGCTCATTAGGGACCGATTGACTTGCACTGTTTTCTACTATGTGAAACTTGGTAACATACTTGGAACTTGCGGCCCCCTCGTTGTAATTCATGTAGTCATACAGAATTACGCTTGAAAATTTTAAAACAAAATTGATTAAATGGTACATAAATTATGTGTACAAAGGTTGTATATTCATATTGTAAAATAATATTATTTATTACTGACTTTGAATGACCCATGAGAGAATGAACTTGATCATCTAGGTCGAACGTCCCTAGGTAGGGTATACTCGAATTTAGACGGACCATATAGTCTGTGCGGTTCCGTCCACGGAAAAGATCCATGTATGGAATGTTAGCGAAAGCCTCATGGGCACCCAAATATAGCAAAAGGCCAACTTGCACCAAGAATCCATGCCACACCTTCATATTTGTTTTGGTAGTCTTGCTCAATCTAAAATTATAAATTTAATTTATTGTACTTAATTTAATTCAATTTATTCAAGTGTAAAGTATAAATTTAAGACCAAAATTGTTACCAAAAAATTAATTACTGAATAGCATAATAGCGGTATAAATAATTTAGTAAAAAATATTTTTGTTACCTTGAGTTTGAAATTAAGTCAAACAACTGCAGAGAGGAGGTTTTGTTCAGCTTCGTTTAATAGCTTGTATAGTTACTTTTGGATTTCAATATTATGGTTGTGACAATAAACAGCACTACACATTTTGCTATTTATACTTTTTCAATATGAAAAACTCCGGCGCTTCGCGCCGGATTTGTCGACCGGGGACGCGCCCGGAGTAGATGCTGAGCTACAACAAAGACACAAGATAATTTATATTACGCTACAAGATGATATAAGATTTATGGAAGCTCCCCTACAATCAACAAGACATATACCAATGTTCGTAGCACGTAGCTTAATATAGCTGAAATTTTTGCATAAATTGCACCATTCACAAATAACGTCATGAAGGACAATCCCTGAATATCCGTTACGCATATAGGTAAGTACGTGACATGTAGTTAACATAGGATGCAAAGAAATTTAACGTTGGGACTTGAGATACTAGAAACTATGGTATTTGAAGGACGTTATTAGGGACGATCTCTGAACATGTATAACACATATAGGTCAGTCCGTGACATGTAGAAGAAATTTTCACGTGACATCATTTGCGCGTCACCCTCAACCTGCTTACCTAATAAGAATGCGATTCCATCTGGGTGGGGGTGTCTAAAACAAATTTTTGCCTGACGTCAGTTGCGCGTCACCTCTAACCTGCTTACCTTATGTAAATGCGATTCCATCTGGGTGGGGGTGTCTAAAATATATTTTCACTTGACGTCCATTGCGCGTCACCCCTAGCCTGCTTACCTAATGTTAATGCGATAACAGCTGGGTTGGGCTGTCCAACATAAATTTTCACGTGACGTCATTTGCGCTTCACCCCTAACCTGTTTACCTAATGTGAATGCGATAACAGCTGGGTGGGGGTGTCTAGAAGAAATTTTCACTTGAAGTCATTTGTGCGTCACCCCTAGCATGCTTACTTAATGTGAATGCAATAGCAGCTAAATAGGGGTGTCTGAAAGAGATATTAATCTGACGTCATTTCCGCGTCACCCCTAACCTGCTTACCTAATGTTAATGCACAGGCAGCTGGGTGGGGCTGTCTAACGTAAATTTTTACGTGACGTCATTTGCGCGTCACCCCTAGCCTGCTTACCCATTTCAATTCAATTCAATTCAACTCTATTACGTGTTCTCCGGGTATTACCCATAACACAAAACCAGAAAATAATTTTAAGTTACATTTTTGAAGTACAATAATAATTTTAAAGTTAGTATACATAATTTATATGTGTTGAAAGTAGTAGTGAATGTATATGATAAACATAATTTTCAATGATTTAGGGGCAAATATAAAACACTTTTATGATCCTAATCGTCGTAGCAGAAATATTAACGAACTAGTTGCAGCAGAATCCCAGTACTAATTAATTTTTACGCGCTTAGGGAGCTTCTCCGCGAGCACCAAAAGACAGAAGACTTAATTACAGAATTTAAAACGTGTAATTGTAAAATCGACTTGTCAGTCTCGCATCGCAATAGATGCCCCGGTGTACGGCACGGCAGCCAAAGAAGCATTTGTTGTTGGTTGTAGTTGGACTCCACATTATAATATGTAAACAGACAAAAGTACCAAAATAATGTTTAGATTAGTTAAAAAATATTAAGTTTAAGTAATTAACAATGTGAATAATTTATGTAGGAGCAAGAGGCTTTTGGGTGTGAGTCTTCAGTTTTTGCTTCGGTTGAGTTAGGCTGCTGGTGCTGTTTTCAATCGTAGTTTTTGGCATATATCCAGGGATTTCATTCAATTTGTGTAGTTTAATTTCATTTGACTCGTCGAAGTGTGTTAAACTTTCATCAGTGACAATAAGGTATCTTGAAGACTAAAGCTTGCACTTTAAATTAGGTTTCTTTGATAGCTTTTCAGCACGCATTTTGAGAAGGTGGAATTTTACTTTCCTTTGCTGTGGTGACAAGTCTTCGTAAATAGTATATTTTGAGTTTGAGGTTTTGAGCAATGCAGATTTTGAGAGTATGAGTTGGCAGTCTTTGATTCTTGAAAATTCGCATTTAATACACTAATAGTCAATCCATGGGACTATTTCGTATGATTTAGGTTTCAGATCAGTTTGGGAAATAATACGAAGGACTTTTGAAACTTCAGTTTTCATTTGCTGTTTGTTTGAGTCAGGCTGTATATCAAGTAAAAGAAAAAGTACATTTGAGCGGCGATGGTGGTTACTAGCGAATAATATTTCGTTTTTTACATGTAGCAGTTGGGTTTTGATTGATTCTTGTTCACTTTTGATTGTTACGTTATTGTCCTCTAATTTACTAATTCTTCTGGCTTGTTCTTGTATTGTTAGTTTTAGTTACACAAAACTCTGTCTTGATTCAGCACGAAATGCTAGTAATATAGCTCTAATGTCAGAATAAATATCCGTCTCGCTGGTAGTAGTGAGTTCTAAAACGCTTCCAGATATCCCATTATTGCCTTTGTTACGATGTTTTGCCATTTTTGACATCAGTTTGACCTTCAATTTTGATATTTTCGTGCTCGTTTCAGTGTTAACAAAAGTTTTCAGTCATTCTTGTATGTATGTTATGTATGACCCTATGGAATATTGCTTGTAATGGTAAGCAAACGGGAAGAACGTGGCTTTCGTAAATTAATGTAATTACTGTTAATTATGAAATAACACTTTGGTATTTCACTTAATATATGTGTCAAACTACTGGTTTAACTGATTTCTGTAGTTATTGTATGTATGAAGTTCGTAAAACTTACTGAATTTTTAATTTTAATCAGTAATTTTGAGGAGTTAATTTTTGTAGCATGTTCTCCCGTCGCAGCCTTTAGCCTCTCAGGCTCTTTTCTTACCCAACCTAAGCAAAGTATTTATTTCAAATGTTGACATTAAAAAATTGAAATAAGGCTTACCTAATATTAATGCACAAGCACCTGGGTGGGGCTGTATAACGTAAATTTTTACGTGACGTCCTTTGCGCGTCACCCCTAGCCTGCTTACCTAATGATAATGCGATAACAGCTGGGTTGGGCTGTCTAACATAAATTTTTACGTGACGTCATTTGCACGTCACCCCTAACCTGCTTACCTAATGTGAATGCGATAACAGCTAAGTGGGGGTGCCTAGAAGAAATTTTTACGTGAAGTCATTTGTGCGTCACCCCTAGCCTGCTTACCTAATGTGAATGCAATAGCAGCTGTGTGGGGGCGTCTGAAAGAGATACAATTCTGACGTCGTTTGCGCGTCAACCCTAAATTGCTTACCTAATGTGAATGCAAAAGCAGCTGGGTGGGGCTGTCTAACATAAATCTTTACGTGACGTCATTTGCGCGTCACCTCTAGTCTGCTTACCTAATTTTCACGTGGCATCATTTGCGCGTCACCTTCAACCTGCTTACCTAATAAGAATGCGATTCCATCTGGGTAGAGCTGTCTAACATAAATTTTCAGGTGACGTCATTTGCGCGTCACCTCTACACTGCTTACCCAATGTTAATGCGATAACAGCTGCGTGGGTGTGTCTAGAAGAAATTTTTACGTGACGTCATTTGCGCGTTAACTCTAGCCTGCTTACTAAATGTGAATGCAATAGCAGCTGGGTAGAAGTGCTTAAAAGAAATTTTTGCCTGACGTCATTTGCGCGTCACCCCCAACCTGCTTACCCAATGTAAATGCGATAGCAGCTGGGGAGGGGGGTTGTTAAAAAGAAATTTTCACGTGACGTCATTTGCGCGTCACCCCTAGCCTGCCCATCTAATGTTAATAAGATAACAGCTGGGTAAGGGTGTCTAGAAGAAATTTTCACATGACGTCATTTGCGCGTCACCACTGACCTGCTTATCTAATGTGAATTCAAAAGCAGCTGGGTGGAGCTGTCTAACATAAATTTTCACGTGACGTCATTTGCGCGTCACTCCTAGCTTGCTTACCTAAAGTAATGCGATAACAGCTGGGTGGGGGTTTCTAGAAGAAATTTTCACGTGACGTCATTCACGCGTCACCCCTGGGCTGCTTACTAAATGTGAATGCAATAGCAGCTGGGTGGGGCTGTTTAAAAGAAATTTTTACGTGAACCCGGCTGGAAATGGTGCTATGTATTTAGTTTCATAGCTGGGCATATGTCTTGCGCTCAGCTATATTTATCGCTACCCCCGTTTTTATGGTGCTTACTTCTAAATTTCTCGACCTTGGTCAGTTCAACATTTAATTGCTAAGCAATGGTCAGTTCGATTACAGTGAAAAAACAATACAGACCTGCCGGCTCGCATTTGTGATTGTTTTACAAAAGTTGTAAGACAATAGTGTAAACGGTTTGACCTGCAGCGTGCGGCCAACAGACGGACGGACGGACGGACAGACGGACATGACCATTTCATTAGATGCTTGCTCAGCATCTAAAAAACAAACGGAAAGTAAAATTATGTATTACAATTAAATAACAACCACTATCGAGATAATACTAAAGTTTAAAAAAAAATTTTACATGATTTGTGTAACCTCTGAATTTATTTTTATTTTGCGGAATTATCTTTGTTGAATAATAGGCATCTATTTTGTTCTAAATTCTATACACACTACATACTCATCAATCATCATTTATCCAAGTAAAATCAAACTTTCCGAGTTATAATCTATTCCTATGGTATTACCAAGAATTCCCACATCGTCCCATGTACTCGACAATAATATGAATCATCACGTATGACGATCTGCTCTGAGTTCTGAGCAGTGGAATTACCCATTTTAAAAAAAAAATTTGCAACATATAGATTCCACGAATAATTGTTGATATAATTTGGATAAAAAAAATATTCAATTACACTAGTTATATGTATGTATCAATGAAATAAGAACGTGACCTGGTTCCGCTAATCGATTAAATTAACCAGGCAAAACAATTACTCAAGTGCTCCGCTTCTAACGTTCTGACTAAATCGCAATAACATAACGTGGCAATAACGTGTATGTCATCAGGTTGAATTGCACAGACTTTGAGTACGTGGCCCTTATTTGTTTTTTTATTTTTTATTATCATAAGTTATGTGTTTAAGTAAAACCTAAAATTTACTTTTTGTTTATAATACAGACTAAAGTTATAAGGACCCCTCGTTAGTAAGTACGAAGAATCGTAATAAACTATTTCCATTTTTAGCGTTAAAATTAAAATGAGCTATGTTAACAAAATTTAAAAAAACACTAAATGATTTAAATACGTAAAATGGTGAGTTACTTTACAAAATGGAAAAAAGTTCTCCTCACGTAATTTGTTAAAGTGTAAATTGTCAAGTGTCCTATTAACATTTTTTTTAAATATTTTTTTCAAAATACAAAATATTCTATTTTTACTTGTTATAAAAAAGTGTGAAATGTTCTATTTACCTTCCAGTAGGATCATCGTATTGAATTGTATTCGTAAAGCATTTTTGATGTTAGTTCAACAAATGGATCATTTTGATTCTTTACTGAAAATTATACAAACACTGATTAACGAATTTTGGAACAGCATACACTACATATATTTATAGAAAAACGTACATTGTTCATTTAAGAATCGTTAATTAGCATGTGATCTGTAACAATAAGAAGACAAAAGTTTTAAATTATAAACAGTAATTTTACGTATACCTATGTATGCATATGCACTAGCGAAAGACTCGCGTAAAGCATATTAAATTGATTAAATTCAAAATTCAAACAACTAGTTTTAATAAAAGTAAAAATGACACTTTCGTTACAAAAAATAGTATACAAAATGACGAATAATTGCAAATAAAATAAAGCATGTAAAATCGGATACATTCAATACACTTATATAAAAATAAAAGTGAAAAAAAGGTACAAAAATAATTGGCTCATGAGGGGATCGAACCCGCGACATCCGCGTTATTAGCACGGCGCTCTAACCAACTGAGCTAATGGGCCACCTTATAACGAAGCTCGTCCCAAACTTTACAAATTTTTCTTTCCATACATCACACACGTACGTTAAAGCTTACATAAGGAAATACATACGAATGTGCTTTGGATTGCTTCAAAACCACGTAAGTAGGTACGGGGCCATGTACAAATTACGTCAACACTTACGAGGGGGGGGGGGGAGGTCAGGCGATTTTAGTAAAAATGTTGACCAAATTGTTGACCAAGGAGCCTAGGGGGGGGGGGGGGTTGGTAGCTAGTTTGACGTCAACATTTGTGAACAGCTTTTTTTCTTCATATGCTTTTAGAATACGCGAATTTAAAAAAAAACGACCAAATTCAGTTTGTTTAAAAATACTTCAACTATGTATTCATAGATGGCGCAACGTCATTATGTTCAGTCAACAATTGGGGGGGGGGGTGTATCCAAGAAATGTTGACTAAATGTTGACCAGCAAGCCTAGGGGGGCGGGAGTCGGAAATCTAGATTTTTGTGTTGACGTAATTTGTACATGGCCCCTAAGTACATTATATTGCGCCATGCATTCAAGTACATGAAGTAAGATATTTAATGGCTTTTGCATGCGGGTGTAAATTGCCACTTGTATCTGCACAATATGCAGTTGGGTAGAAGGTCGAACCTGGGGAGAGTGCATAATTTACGTGGCACGACAATAAAAAATTTTGAACCCCCACCCTTCCCCCCCCCCTCCCCCTTTTTTTAGCATGTACGTCCATCTTAAAGGATAGACACATTGAACCCACTTCCTTCCCGCCAGGCGTACAACGTAATTCATGCACGCTCCCATGTGACAAATTTACTATGCTACTAAGCTTATAGTATGGAGACCGCAGCAACATAATGCTAATTTATATGCAGCTTGTTTGCGTATTTATTTGTAGTAGTAAATGGATTTAATAATGAAATAATTCAGTAGAAATTTTGCAGTTTTATTACAATTGTAGTAATTCATTTTTATTAACAATTAACTCATTTTTAGCGTTTGCTCACTTGTAACTCAAATGGACGCGGATAGGTCACAAATCCAAAAACAGGATCTAACGATGGAATAGTTTGAGCGTGTGAAACTGTAAATTTCCTAAAAAAATTAGTTGCAAGCAGGAAGATCTGATCCCGCGCAAATCTCTCCCCAGGACAAACTCTCTTTCCAATGCCAAATGGTGCTAATTCCTGCTGCTCTGGCTTCACAAATTCTCCCGTCTTAGCATTAAAAAATCGTGCAGGCCTAAATTGAGACGGTTCATCCCAAATCTCTGGGTCATGATGGAGTGCGTACAGATTTGAAATGACCATTGTATCTGCAGGATAAAGATATCCTTGAAAATGTACGTCTGTTAGGGTTCGATGCGCAACCGCCAGGGGGCCAATGGAGGAAATTCGCAAGATTTCCGTAATGACAGCTTCTGTGTATGGCATAGATTTCTGATCTGAGAGACTAAGTACTCGGGATTCATCTCCGCCAGTTAATCTGTCAATTTCAACTCGTAGTTTTTCTTGGACGTCCTCATGTCTTGCCATGTAAATCATGATCCAGTCCAGTGTTGTGACTGTCGTCTCGATTGCTGCCATTAACATGTCACCTGTTGTGATGGCTTGATTTTCCTCTGTTTAAATGAAATCATTGCTAAAGTAAATGGCGCCAAAAACTTTAATTTGAATTTTTTTAATATACGAAATTGTTTTTTTAATACGTGAGACATGAAAACTTGAACTGGGATCAGTTGTTTCGTCCACTTTATTGAAATAAGCCTCCGTAAAATAATTCGACTGTCCTTTAACAAAACGTAACTTGGCTTTATTGATTTCCTTTTCAACGTATTTATAGACCCCTTGAAAGCCATGAAGCGGTGGATTGTAGCCCACAAAGTCACCCAGTTTGGAAATCCATGGGAAGTACCACATTACTTGAGATATTTTCGAATCGTGTGTATCCGTTCCTCTTTAAAAATTTAAAATTTCCCCCAAAAAAATTAATAAATGTTAAAAACCTTGTAAACTAAATTTTCTACATAAATTGTTTGTTTTTAAATTGTATAGCTTACGCAGATGTCATAGTAATAAGGGTGGCAAGTTGTGGGTCATCCTCTTCAAATCTGCTGCCCATGACAGAGTCCCAAAATGAATTAATGACGGCATAGCGAAATAATTTATTCATTTGAATTGGCTTCCCCTCATTTTTCTGCATGATGTTTAAAACGTATTTAACAAATGCCGCGTTTTCTTCCCGTGTCCGCGATTCCACAGAGCCGGAGCCGACCCCGAATTCTTTGAGGGTTTTAATTGTGTACCGCCTTTGCTCGACAGCATGAGGTCCATCAGTGAAGAGAAAGCCTATGTAGCATGCGTATAAATCGTAATTTTAAAAAGCAAAATAATAAATTGAAAAAAAAATTAATTCTATAATTAATTAACCTTTTCGGTTGCAAGATTCTGCCATAACGGGAAGAAGGGGACGTCCAGCAAATTCTTCCTTATTAAACGCAGCTCGGATAGACTTGGCATCATTCAGAATTACCGTTCTATTTTTTGTAAATATCACAAAATATTTTTACATTAAAAAAATTACTTTACGCGATTTGTATCTTTAGTCACTTTTTTTGTATGTAAAACTATATTTCTTATATTGTATTACGGAACACTTCCAAATCGAACTGAGAACACAGGTCCGAATTCTTTAGCCCATTTCATAAATGTTACTCCTGGGTGGGTTCCTAAAAATGGAAGATGGCCTACAATTGGTAAACCCCATGGTCCTAATAAAAAACAATTACAATATAATTTAGAAAATTAAACAAATTAAATTTTTAGTTTCAGTTCCATAGCTATAAAAGGCTATGTTTCATATTGTATGATTAAACTGTAATAATTTATTTTAAATTGTAAATTAGTTAAATCAGAAAACTTACCAGGGGGTAATGTCGAGTATTTGTCCTTTTTCTTAGCTCTCAAAATAAAAACTCCAAACGCAAAAGCAACAATTGCTACAAGCACCTCAGCAATAGTCAGCGTAAACATAATTCCAATATTTGAAAATAAATATCTCAAAAGGTGGTCTAAAAAATTAAGAAGTTTAAAAAAAAGAAAGAAAAAAACAACAGGTTCACTATTGTAATAAAATAAATCAAGCTATTGACAATCAAATCACTAGATGACTGTAAGACTAAATTACACGTTTAAATATTTAATTTCGTGATTATTTTATGTTTATTTTAAAAATTAATTAAAATTAGTAATGGAATCAGTTTTAAAAAGTAAACAATTGATATTGACCCCCCTTATCTGTTTAATGTTTGGTTAGAGGCAGTGATTACTAAACACACTTCAATTAATTGAATTAGTCACAATTCATTCCTATCTAGAACTATTATGGGATCGTCCATAAATGATTTTATTGGTAGGGAGAGTGGGTCTAGTAGAAAGTATAAGAAATATGCCAATCCACAGTTAGCCGGTAATTATAACGTAATTTGGTAATGTGATGGCAAGACGGGTGGGTTAGACCCAAAATTGTAATAATTTATGTGACATAATTGATGGATCACCCCATAATTGTAACTGTAAGTACCTACTTGAATAATAATATCATTTTCTAGCTTTCCACAAGTCCACGACTGAGAGCACTTTGCACTTTGCACTTTTCATAACCTGAGTAGTGGAAAATTTTGCAATTTTAAAAATCTCGTAAATAAAACAGTTTTTAATTTCCAAAAAACTTGTAAATAAAACCTTTTGGACTTTTTGAAAACATGGGAAAATTAAATTAATTTTGCAATTTTTCAAAACTTCTAAATCGAACGTTGTACGCACTTTTCAAAAATGTAATTATAAATAAAATAATTTGTACATTTTTAAAACGTGCCGAAAAAGAACATGCTGTACGTTTCAAAAGCAAGTAATTACATGGAATATTTTGTAATTTTTTTCAAAAACTCGTAATTCACACTTGACGCATTAATACCTAATTCAATTCTCCTTTGTCTTTTTGTACACAACTCATATGATTTCAAGCAATAATTAGGTATTGGTCATTTAAATTTTTAAATCATGATTAATTATTAAAAAAGTGACACTTAAGAATATCTATGTACCACATAGATCATAGATTGATTTTGCTTTTCTTACCAGTAATTAAATCAATTCATTATAAACCTAATTAATTATTACTATACCAATAATACAAACGAAATCAAAAACAAAACTATGTACACACCAATAAAATTATTTACATACATGAATTCAATAATATGCAGGACATTAAATACCTATACTTTTTGATCCTATAATATAAATAAAATTAAACATTACAATAATTATTACAAATTAAAATTAATAGTAATGTAAATAACGTATGCATACCATTTTCTAATATTCTTAACTTTCCTTATTCCATTTTTAAAGTGCACATTTGTGTGTACCTACCGTAAATTTCAAAATAAAAATATAGAAGCTGAATTCAAGCCACTATATTTTAGGCAGCATGTAGCAACAACACAGCTACGATGAGTATGTAATTAATTAATTAGTGCCCAGTCCAAGCAGAGATAGAAGTGTAATGAGTGTGTAGTAAGTAATTTATACGAGCTTTTAATCTCTTGAATTCTAATATGGCACTAGCAAGGCCAGGGAGAGTGTTTTATTGTATTTATAAAATATTTTCGTGAAGTGACGTCACACATAATCCTGCATAAAAAAAAATTAACAAAGTTTAAAGTATTTGTTGTTGCTGATTGCTTTTGGAACAAGTTGTGTATTTGTCGGATTATTTCGAGAGACAAAGTCGGTCCATTATCCTTATCTCAAGCTGTACATATAACTATTGAATTATTTTTATCTGTATTTAATTTTATTTATTGTAAGCATCTATCTCTAACTGTTTGCCTTCCAATTCTGATATTAAAGTATTTTCTCTAATTGTTCGTCCATATATTATACAATTCGAGCTTTTGACGTGTCTCAATTAGAGACCCTTGCTTTGAAATTGTGCTAAAATGTGACGTCACGAACCAGCGCTCAATTTAAGCTGATACGTCTACCTCCGCTAAATATTACTACAGTGATCCGCATTATAATAGTAAAGATCCGCGTGTTATTAGAGAAAATACGGTACTTGTGTCAATCCAGTGCTGAATGGACAATTCTAAAGCCCTAGTAATGCATGTCTTTGCTTGAATCAATAAGGATCGTCAATAATTGATGTCACACAAAATTACCAGAAATTTTCAACCCTCCCACCCTTGAGTTTCATCACTTTCAAATGGCGTAAGCAGCAATCCACGTATAACATATTATGACATGTCATCAATTCTTGACTACATATATAACTAATGGTAACTGGAATGATGACATCATTTATGGACGATCCCTTATCTGCCTACAAATAAATTGCTTGGTCACTTTTAGTAAAATATTCTCACATGGAAACTCTCACTTTATTTTTTTATTAACCTTCACGACCAGTTCTACCTACAACAAGAATCACATAGTTAAAAATACATTTTAATTTTTAATTTTTACAGATTGATATTTATTTAGATGTCTACTGGCTGGACAAGCTTTGGTTGCTGGGCAGTGATTTAATGCACATTTTGTTTGACTTTACTGCATGACTTGGCACCTAATAATAATACACATATCTATTAGGCAAGGTACAAAAAAATGCTGATGAGAGGTATATTAGGCCTCTGTGACCATCGTATCTCATTAGTGCTGTTTACAAAAGTGTATAGCAATTATAAGGAAAGAAAATTGCTGCATAAGTATAAATCAGCCTTTTATTGTTTTGAGTGGACTGCACTTTAAAACTAAAACAACGTTGGAAATTTAATAAAAAAATATTCCTATTCACTATTGTCAAGTGTTTTTAACCTTGGGCGGAATGGACGATATGATACTTCAGATTTAAGAATAACCCCATTACTATCAATCATTTACATTTGAATTGATTATTACTGGTAGGTTTTTGCAATTTGGTATATTATTTTGAAGCTCTTCAAAAATAACAAGATTAATTATAGTGTTGTAGCATATTATAACCATCATACCCATTTGAAAATAAATTAGGTTTAAAGGAGTTTGCCCCCTTTCTTAAACTAACACGTAAATAAATGAAAAACTGAATTTTTAATGCATCGTAGCAAAATTCAATTAATTTAGAAAAACAACATCATATAACTTTCTTATTCTTAACTGATGTAATATAAAAACAAATCTACACATTCATTTAAAATGTTGACGTTATAAAATTACAATTTTCTTTATAATCACAACGAAATAACATACTATGATTGACGTATATAATTTCCTATAAGAACAGTTTTCCAGGTCTGCATATAGTTTCGTGTGTGTTTTCCTAAATATTTTGTATTTCCAATCAAATCATAAAAATGAAAAACAAAAACTTTTTAATCACACCTGGCAAATAGTAAAAGAAGCAATATTTGAACTGTAAAACCCTATTCATGTATTTTTTTAATTAATGATCGTATTTTTTATACCACAGAAAAAGCTATTTTCTACTTCCTAATTTCTTTTTGGTATTCTTATTGCTGACAAGTAATTAAATGCTGCTCAATACTGGTGCGTCATTTATTTCAGAGCTATACCTTTCTTGCATGTATTTAAGAGTAAGTTTCAAAATTCCACAAAAAGAAGTTTGATTTCTCGTGTCGTACTCTTTCACGTTAGTTTTAACATAGCCTTGTTTTAAAAAATTTGTAAACATTAAAAATCCTTACACAAAAACTAAAATAATTAAACCTTGTGACGATGACGTTAAAGCGTTCTACAGTGAAGCAAGAGCCAAACATTAAACCACATAAAAGCGAATTATTAACTCCTGTTATACGCGCCTACTTGCGAAAAGGCTTTAAAATCGGTCAGTTGTTTCACATGCATCCGTACATTTGGAATAGCAAGCCAAATAAGGACAAGGGCGTCCTTATGCACGTTGGGGATAAAAATATTTCAAAATGGCGCCTATATCTCTGGTACTTTAATTTTTTATTTACTTTGACCTACACCGCATTTGTGATATTTCGATGCTACCAAACCTCCCAGGATGAGAACAAGACAAACGCAGAAAAGATCTACATGTACTTCTTGACGGCGTATTTTACGTTTCCGTCTGGCCTTCTGATTTGCGCCTTTTATTGTGGCCAGGACTTACCAGCATTGGTTCAAAGATGCATCGATCTCACCGAAAATTTTGAAAGTAAGACATTAATTTTTTGCTGCTCAAAAAACACTCAAACGGTTCAATTTAAACTTTTTTTAAATTTGTAAATTAGGTAAGTATTTTGTTTTTTTCATTTTGCACCTTTCAAAAATACGTTAGTAAAAAATTCTGCACTTTTTACAATTACGAAAATTGAATATTTTGCACTTTTCAAAAACACGTTTACACAAAATTTTTGCATTGCTCACAAAGACATTATTACAAAAACTTGCAATTTTGAAAACTATGTAAGTATAAAACTTTGCACTATTCACAAATATGTAAATAGAACATTTTGCACTTTTGTGAATGAGATAACTCAAACATTTTAAACTTCCAAATCATGTAAATACAAAATTTTGCTTTACCAAAGAAAACCATTATTAAAATCAAAATAGTAGTATTTGTGTAATACCAAACTGTTGCCCTAAAGCAATTTCTTTGTTCAGCACTAATAGTAAATAATTTTTAAATAATTTTAAACTATTTCAAATTTGCAGGAAAATATTTCACAGGTAAAGACAAGCGTAGTAAACAGCTTTTGATTCGTATTTTTGAATTATTGATGGTCAACATGTACCGCTCATTCAACTGTATGTCAGTCCTCATGGTGGTTGGATACTATTTAAGACCAGACTCGCCAGAGCATCTCTCGTCCATGCTTGACAACTCAAAGTCACTCAGTTTGGCCCAAAAGCTACCTTTTATGGCCATGTTGGGCTACTTTGAAGTCATTTTTCATGGTCATTGCTTCGTCATGTTTTTTTCTGGACTTGTATTTCTTATACCATCTGCCATCTGCATTAAGGAGTTAGCGTAAGCAAAGAGAGACAAGATTTAAAGTTTGATTTAAATATTTTGTGAAACAAATGAAATGTTTAAAATTAAAGTATTTGCATTTTTGTTGTTGCAGTGAAACGAGCTTTAAACACACTGAAAACACTATGGAGGAACTTGAGCGAAAGTGTCGTATGTACAACGCGTGTACAGTCCTTGTGAAGTGCTTCAATGACGTCTATTCTTCAATAGCATTACCTGTATTAAAAATATGTCTCATTCTATTCACTGTAGTTGGGACGTACTGTGGGATTCGAATGGAAGGGTTCGTAGGCCTCACATTCGGGTTCATCGGACTCTATGGTTCCTTTGTTCTTGTGACTACATTTGGCTTACTCAGCGTAGTTCACACAAATTCCTCTCAAGTCCTTAAATCATGGAGGAAACTGAATTCTGTAATGGGAAGTGAAATTAGTCATTCTAAAACGCACCAGAGTCGTTATAGAAACTATTTTTATTTCAAAAAAGTTCTCAACTGTTTTCGTCCTTTGAGGATGTATGTCGGTGGGCGTTACTACGTGGATAAGGACATGGTCATTACATTGGTGAACAACTTAGTGGATCAGAGCGTTTCCTTTCTCTTGGCAAATCCGTAAATGTATCAGAGTAAAACGTTTGTAAAATATGATTTTTGACTAAACTATATATAATTAAAAGTCCAGGATTTTCTAATACATCTGCTAAAATAAAAATATCACTTGTAAACGCTCCCAAAGAAGCGCACTTACAATTAGAAGCACAGCCATATTTCTTCAGTGAAAAACCAAAATTGCCCATATCAAGTTTTGGCAAACAACAATATCAACTATCTACAAAAATATTTAAAAATTTACTGAGAGCATTTCAATAAAACATTTCACACTGATAAAAACATGGAATTAGGACATTTTACACCTTTTCAAAAACATGGAATTAGAACTTTTAACACATTTTCAAAACATGAAATGAAATAATTTTATACCTTTTCAAAAACATGGAATTAGAAATTTTTATACATTTTCAAAAACATGAAATTAGGACATTTGACATGTTAAAAAACATGAAAATAGTTAAATAGAACCTTTTACGGTTTTCAAAAACTCCTAACTAACATTTTACGCATATTTCTTATTTTGTTTTTATGACATTTTGGATTTAGTTTGATTCTCGCACAGATTAAATATGGGTAATTTTGGATCTTCACAGATGATTTGTTCCTACTAGTATTGTAGCATAACAATTATTGATTTAAAAATAAACTATAGCTTTGGCGAAATTTGCCTTTCTTTTCTTAAAATAGAAAACAAATACATAAAAAAACTTATTTGGTTTGGAAAATTGTAGTCATATGACTTTCTTACCCAACCTAAACAAGGTATTTATTTCAAATGTTGACATTAGAAAATTGAAATAAGGCAATTAAAAGTTTAAATTGATCTTTTACGACGGGATACTTAATTAACTTGAATGACGTACAATTTTTAGGACGAAAATATTTCAGGTTTCTGTGGTAGTTAGTTTGTTTTTTCTTAATATTAGGTACTTTAATTCATTTCGTAAAATTTGAAAAAAAAATTATTAATCACAGTTGGCAAATAGCAATAATTATTATTGCACTGAAAAACTCATTATTTTTTTAGTTTATGTAAATTTTAAAGTTTTAGATTGAATGGTATAATAGTTTAATACTTTGAAATCTGAAGGTGAAATATTTCTGAAGTCACCTTCACCGCGGGCTCACTTGGTTTAAGTATCACTTACGAGCCATTGCAGAAACTGAATTTTAAAAACTAATTCTTCGTAACTACTAAAACAGTAGTTTTCTTTTTTCCTGAATTAAAAATTTAGTTTTAATCACAGGAAACTTATAAAGAAATTTCAAAAATCGAAGCTAATAATAGCCACAATAAGAATCACACTAAAACTAAAATAAACCTTGTGACGATGCCTTTGAAACGCTTTACAAAGAAACATACGCAGCCAACCATAGGACCTGTAAGCCAAGTAGTTACTCCTATTATGCGTTCCTACTTGCGAAAAGGTTTTAAAATTGGTCAGTTTTTTCAAATGCATCCGTTCATTTGGAATGACAAGCCAGATAAGAACAATGACGTCCTTACTCACGTTTGGGATAAAAACGTTTCAAAATGGCGGCTGTATCTCTGGTACTTTAATTTCTTTTTCACTCTGGCGTACACGGCATTTGTAGCAGTTAGATGCTATCAAACGTCTCAAGACGAGACCAAGACAAGTGCAGAAAAGATTTACATGTATTTCTTGACGGTGTACTTCATGTTTCCGTCTGGCCTTCAGATCAGCTCATTATATTGTGGGCAAGACTTGCCAGCCTTGGTCCAAGAAAGCATTGATCTCACTGAACATTTTGAGCGTAGGACATTTTCAATTTTATCTAAAATCTACGAATTTTAAAATACATTATTTTTTAACCAAATATGCTAAAGCTTTGTAGCCAAAACGTATTTAAAAAATAATTAATTATTGTTGCAAATGGTATTTTTGTAGAGGAATATTTTACTGGTGAACAGACGTGTCGTAAACAGCTCATGATTCGCATTTGTGAAATACTAATGGTAAATGTGTACCGCACTCTGAACTCTGTGTCGGTCCTCATGCTAATTGGCTACTATTTGAGACCAGACTCGCCGGAGCATCTTTCCTCCATCCTGAACAAGGCAAAGCAACTAAGTTTTGTTCAAAAACTACCTTTCATCTTCATTTTGGGCTACTTTGAAGTTATTTTTCATGGGAATTGCTTTGTGCAACTTTTTCCAGCTCTCGTAGTTGTCATACCATCCGTTGTCTGCATCACAAAATTGGCGTAAGAAAAAAGAGTCAGGCTTCTGATTTCTATTCAATATTACTAACGAGCCTAATTCGCAAAAATATTAGCGATATTTTCCATATGACAAAAAATTGGAATTGTAATTAAATGCATTATATAAAGTATTTTTTTAACAGTGAAACTAGCTTCAAAATCACTGGAAACACTACTGAGGTACTGCAACGTAAGTGTACCATGTATAATGCTTTTGCAATCATTGTGAAGGGCTACAATGACTCCTATTCACAAATAGCTACGCCTGTCTTCAAAATCAGTCTTATTCTGTTCACTGTCGTTGGGGCCTACTGTGGGATTCGAATGAAAGGTCTTGTTGGCATCACATTTGGCTTCATAGGATTCTACGCTTTCTTTCTTCTTGTAGTTTCCTTTGGCTTGCTTAGTGTGTGTCACACGAGATCCTCTGCAGTCCTTGAATCGTGGAGAAAATTAAGCTGTGTGATGATGGGAAGTGGAATTCATCAAACGGAGACGCCGAGGCGCTATGGCTACAATGTGTATTTTCAAAAAGTTCTTAAATGTTTTCGTCCTATGAGGATGTATGTTGGCGGGCGTTACTATGTGGATAAGGACATGGTCATTACATTAGTGCAAAAAGTAGTAGATGCAACAGTTTCCTTTCTCTTGGCCAATCCATAAAGCTCAATCAGCAGTGTGTCATATTAGATGAGTGAATAGAATGTAGTTCATACAAATTTATATGTTTATTATGTTGACATAAAAAAATGCATGATTTTATAAGAAACGATCAAATAAATAGTTTTGCACTTTTCAAAAATATGTATAAAATTAAATAGTTTTGCACTTTTCAAAAATATGTATAAAATTAAATAATTTTACACTTTAGAATAGTATGTGAATAAAACATCTTAATTTTTCAAAAACATACGAATACCTTTTTTGGCACGATTCAAACACATGCAAAATAAATTTTGTGCACATTTCTAAAACATGCAAATAAATTTTTTGGCACTTTTAAAAATCATGCAAATAATAAATTCAATCATATTTTTTCAAAACATGTAATAACAACGTGTTGCACTTTTTAGAATCAAATAAATAGACCGTTTTAATGTTTTTTGAACTATGTAAATATATCGTCTTTGTTAACTTCAGAAACACCTGAAATAATAACCGAGAGAAATCATATAATAACTGTTTCAAAACAATGTATCAAATTACCATGTTTAATTTTATTTGTTGGTCTTGTATATTTTTAGATAGTTTTTAAAATATTTTTCTACTCTTCTACTTTTCCACTTCAAATTGTATGATTATTATTAGTATTAAAATTTTAAGGGAGTCTTTTTAAGGTTTTTTTATTTTGTGCGCAGGGAATCTTTGGTTGGTACATCCATGATTTGGTTTGCAAACGCAGAACCAACGTTTTTTGGTATCATCCTTTGTACAGTCGGCATTAAAAACGCAGGAGTAGTGATTTTCTGTGTAGTCATCATGCGTGGGTTGACAAAGGCTCCCAGGGAGAAGATGGCATTTTTCGTTCTCAAATGTTCGGTAGTAGCCATCCGCGTCGAGGCAGTCACAGATGCCGGAGGTGACATTACATCTCGTGTCCCAGTTACAATCTGTTTGGTCTTCTATATCATAAAAGGCAAAGCATTCCTGCCCCGCATCCCGATTATACACAGGTTTCTGATAATCATCCTGCGCCAGAACTATGGGTATTCCAGTGAAAGGTAACACAAGTAGAACGGTCACTGTTAAAGTCAAAATGCAAATCTTCACGTCATTTTGCCTTAGGCACTTTCCAGCTGTTTCTTTCATTTGTTCAATTGAAATGCACAAAATGGTTTAGTGTAAAACTGTAGTGTAATAACTCCACAATTAATTCAGTTGAGACTAACGATAAATTCAAATGTCAAAAACTTAAATTAAATAAAGCAAAAATATTCGTTTTGTAGTGTAGTTTCTCTTTAAATTGGCTTTGTAGCTTACCAAAAAATTTCTGTTAGCATAATAATGGTAATTCGTATCCACTTGTTAAATGCTGTAGTAAATATTGATACAATAGACAATACGCTCGTCATTACGGATTAATTGCCGGTTTTGAATGTGTATTGCAATCTCGTTTATGGTATGGCTTAGTTAGGTGCTAATAAATAAAATACGTGATGAAACAATTGAGATTGGTGACGCATTTAAAAAATATTAACAAATTATAAGAAATTATATTAAGGCTTTACGTCCAAGCTACAGCATGCGCGGTACTGACAGTAGTGCAGTAGTCGGCCCCGCTCAGTTTAGCCAAAACGTATTCCGTCCCGAAAGGTCCGTATATCTGATTGTCTGATTTTAGTTTTATAAAAAATGCACTTTCTACAGGAACAATTTAAACAACGTGTTTATAAGTGTACGTTATGTAGTAAATCATTGGGCACTAGTCAAAAATTGTGTAAGGGTAATTTTTTACAATTTTCAAAAACATGTAACTAGATTATTTTGCACTTTTAAAAAAACATGGAAATAGAATATTTTGCACTTTTAAAAAATATGCAAATAGAATACATGTAAACAAAATAATTTGCTCATTCTAGAAACTCATGATTATTTTCGTGAGCATGTATCTTATTTACCGAATTCCTTTTGTTGCATAGCTCGTTTTAATTGCGTAGCATAAATCGGCTCATTTAAGTTATTTATAGAATGCACAATTTTTAAACCTTATACGCTGTATAGGAATCACATATTATTATATGCTATAGGCACAACAACATAATTCATGCTTTTATACTTGCAAACTTAAGACGATCGTGCAAATTTTGAATTGTGTCAAATAAGATGCAAACACTTTTCAAACATTAACTCAATACTGTCTTGCTGTGTGGTACATACCAAGGCAGGTCATTATTCTAATAAAAGTCCAGCAGCATTTTTTTTTTAGTTTTTGATCAAACTTAAAAAGGAAAAAAATTCTATCTTTGGAAAGCGCCAAAACAAATATGTACCATCTCTCCAAAATAAAAAACCTACATAATAATAAAATTCAAATAACGCTGTCCGTTTCTGTCCGTTTCTGTCCGTTTCTGTCCGCCATTTCTGTCCGCTGTCGCTGTCCCTCTCTTTTACTTTATATATCTCCTTCCTATGTACCGTAAAATTAATTTAAATGAGATATGCTTTGTATTCTTAACAAGGAACGGATGTCAGACCAACCAATATCAATTTCAATACCTTGCCAAATGTAATTGTCAATTTTTTAAAAGCTAACATAGCGACACCAACCTGCAACAAACTGTTTGATGAGGAATTAAATTCTGTATTAGGTGCATTAAAATTTTGTGACATTGATATTTAGTACTGACTGTATGTTTAAAGAAACGACGAAAAATAAAGAGTTTTTTGGTTTTTTAGCTATAAATATGTCTTAAATAAATGACGTTACATTCCGTCCGTAGGACGGGCCGCGTTACTAGTTCATTCAAATTCAGAATATATATGTGTTCTATTTGATGTCATTGCCAATAGAGTGAGTTAATTATGTTTTTAGGCTAATTTTCTACACGCTTTATTGAATTGGTAAATAATTCCACCGTTTCGTCTTATTTATTGATACATAAGTATTTTTCGTTTATTTGTATGTACGTATCTATGAATTTATGTAACTATCAAATACCGTGTGTGAAGAACCAACATAACACATATCCATTTGTCGCCAAAAAAAATATTAACTATCTACAAAAATACTGAAGCATGTCTTAAAAAATTCAAATAGAACATTTTACACGTTTCAAAAACCATGTAATTAGAACATTTTAAACTTTTCAAAACCCATGTAATTAGAACATTTTACACTTTTCAAAAACCATGTAAGTAAAACATTCTACGCTTTTCAAAACATGTAAATAGAACATTTTACAGTTTTCAAAAACATGTAAATTTCAAATTTGACACTTTTTAAAAACTTCTAAATAACATTTTATGAATGTTTCTCAATTTGATTGTAGGAAATAGCTCATTTTGAATCTGAATTAAATTGGATATAGGTCATTTTAGTTCTTCACAGACGGTATGTAGTAAAAGCAATATAGCAGCATACTTTATCTTAGCGCTACATAATGTAACCGCACAGCTTGATAAACATGACCGCAAGTCTACCACGACTTTTGTAATCGGTTTTTCATGGTGTAATTAATTAGGTGCCAGATCTCAGATCTTGAATAAAATTAAATGGTCACATTCTGCTTAACGGAAAAATAATTTGCTTTCAGTCAATTTAATTTCGTAAACTTGTGTGATGATGTAATTAAATGCTCTAGTTACTTGAGTTCGAACTCACTTTGTAGTTTTGTAGGCTTTAAATGCTTACAAACATATACTGGAAATTGATTTCTTGTATGTTATGATTATATTAATTAATGATTTCTACATTTAAAGAATTGTAAATCTAAAATAGTCTAGAAAATTGGAATTTGTGACTTTTTAAAACGTTAAAAATTTTTGTATGTCCCGATACCTTATTTTCATGCAAACCTAAAGACACGTTAATAACTGTTTTTAAATTGTTTAAAAGGTGCATTTCGTATGTGAAGTACATCAATGAACCATATTCATAATATGTAGCTGAAAATGCCTGGCTCAGTGGCTTAGGGAAGCTTGCTCTGTCCTAAATAATCCTCGGCTGATTCATTTTTGGATCTGCGGAGGGAACCTGGCTGGGTAGCAATCTTTGCCTTCTTGCTCAGAGTTTGTTTCAGTGGTAATGGTTGGTGTGGGGAAGTAGGATTGAGGCTAGGAGGAGCGGCTAAGGGAGTTGGAGTGTGCGATCGCTGATGCGTGATGTAATATCTGAGACGTAGGCGCTTCGTGCTAATGGAGTGAATTGACTCCGCTCTCCTCCCGTGTTTCGGCATAGTCGCAACTCCGCATCAATACATTCTACTATACCTATCACTGCAACTAGCTACTGTTCATTCTCTGCGTCCCACTGAAGGAAAGATTGTGGGTTGGATAGCTGAACGTATTACATTTAGAGGGGGCCTGGCACGCTCCAGCTACTTGTTTTTATTCCTCTATCTTCGCCTAGACAATAGTAATAGGGTCTGAAAAATGATTTTCGGCATACTGCAGTAGTGCAGTCTAAAATTACTGCCGCTAGGTGGTCTGCAGTAACAGTCGCAACTCACCCTTCCTCTTAAATATAATTAATATTAGTGGTTGTAGATTCAATGAGCACTCCCATCATGGGGTGCTCAAGAATCATATATACATCCGTACAGTAATACACGGTGCTGATATATCCTGAAAAATGGATGAAAGGCTATACCGTACAATATGTAGCTGAAAACAATATCCACGATCTACAAAAATATTGAAACATGTCTTGAAAGCATTTAAATAGAACATTTTACTCTTTTAAAAAACATTAAAATAGAACAATTTACACTTTTAAAAAATATGAGAATAGAACATGTTACAGTTTTTAAAAACATGAAAATAGAACATTTTGAATTTTTCAAAAACATTTTTTGCAGTTTTGCATTTTGTTTTTATGACATAGCTTATTTTGATTGTAGCTTAAATTGAATATATGTCATTTTGGTTCTTCACAGATGATTGGTATGCTTTAATAAGAATACAAAGCTTTGTTTTAAATATACATTTGGATGCAAGAAAAATAAATTTTTGAATGATTTTATTCCATAGATAGAAGATGGTATAATGTTAGATATAATTACATGTTTTTATAATAATAAATGTAAATAGTTAATAGGAGGCTTACAGTGCAAAAACTGGTTACATTTTTCAATATTTAAAGCTTATAGTGTACTCTAGGATGAATTTTGCAATTAATTATAGTAAAGTCTAATCATCAACATTATTTTAGGTGTATAAGAATGTGTTGATTAATGCTAGTTAACATAGTTGCTCCGAAATACCGTTGTCATTGTCGTTGTTGTGAGTCAAAACTCACAAATAAGGCAAAAGTCAATTATAATTATGCGCGACTGGGAATCATTTCAATTACTTACATGGTCCATCATACGCTTTATCCAGTGCTTAAAATATTTAAAGTAGATTAACATAATTAGGACATTGAAAATTCTACACAAACTGAAAATGTACCCTAATCTCTGATTTTTAAACTGTTTGTCCCCCTTTATTATATTTGTTATTTTGTACCGAAATTCTCGTCGCAGCATTTCTTTTTTTGCAAGGCGCACCTATCCCTGTATGTTACTCCATCATTCCCGCACACCTGTGGCTCTGGTTATAAGTAAAAATATGCGATAAATAAATTATTCATAGTTTTTAAAGGTTTAATTTATCTATTGCGTATTTTTACAGTCAGTAGAAACGAGTCTGAATTAAAATAAAAATGAAACAAAAATTTCTCACCTGTATTAAAGCATGCAGCTGGTACGCATTTTTTGCCAGGTTCCACCTTAAGACACACGATATTTTCAGTCGTAGCAGACATAGCAAGAGCGAGGACGATGAAAATTGTAATTGTGGCTGTCTTCATGATGAGGTTGTTTTTTTTTTAAAACTATAAGCACTTTTAACTAAAATGACAAAAAATGAAATAAAAATATGATTTTATGATCTTCGTTAAGGTATCAATCAACACGGGCAAAAATATTTACTGAGCTGCTTGAAAGCAGAAAGGGTCTTTTTATAGGCAAATGTCATCCCACATAGGAATTCCAGAAAAACAGTTGTAGGCCTATCAGCAGTAAGGGGAAAGGGGGCAATCGGCTGTTAAATATAAAAAAGACCAATAAGCGGTAGGCATGATGGATCAATATTCCTGAAATAATTCTGTTCAGAATAAGTAAATTTCACCTAACCACCAAATAATTTAGAAACAATTAACTGCCAATCGTTGATCCAGTACTGCCAATTGAATTTATAAGACCGCTAATTGGCTTCATGCTGTTCTTCTTTATTTGTTTACGTACTTCTACTCCTAATTTCCGATACCCAATTACATATAATAAGCTTGTGGCTAAGATCATCCTCCATAGGTTCGTGAGATGAAATGTTCGGAGGTAAAAGCATATTACTACAGATCCAACCCGCGTATTGACACGATCCTTCAAGACCACATTATTTACGACATGTTAACGACAAATGTGTCTTTACAACCTTACAGTTTGTAATTTTTACTAATTAATATCGTTATATGCATTTATTTGCTTTGAAAAATTGAAATGTGTTCTAATTTTATGTTTTTTAAAATTCTAAAATATATTATTTGCTTGATTTAAAACAGTGCTAAGAAATCTATTCACTTGTTTTTAGAAAGTCTAAAATAATCTCTGAATTTTTTATTGCAAAGTGCAAAATGTCCAATGCACCTATTTTTTTGAAAACAATAAGGTACATTTTTATTTACTTGTTTTCAGAAAGTTGAATGCTTTTTGTTTATTGCTTTTTAAAAACTGTCAAAAAGTGAAGCATTTATTTGTTTTCAACAAGTAAAAGCTAATCAAAATAATTTTATTGGCACGCTATTTTTAAAATTTATGACAATTAAAACTGTTCTCAGGTAGTGCATTTTAGTTTCAGTTAAAGATGGAAAAACGTAATTTTTCATCAGATGAATTGCCAATTTTACTTTTTACTGCATGTGCGACGTTAACGTTTATGGTTAAGTACTGCTCACCACAAATCTATAGTCAAATAAAGAAGAACGTAAGGAAACAATTGAAATTAGTTGTACTTAAAAAATAACCTAAAATTTAAAAAAAATACATAAACTTTTATTTACAAGCTATAGCATGAGCATAATATTTTGTTATAAAGTATATTTATTACATATTCAAAATTTGTACGCCTCATAAAATACCCATATCGTCTGTAAAGAACTAAAATGACCCAAGTTTGTGTTTGGCAATAAACCTAATGCACTATCTTAAAAAAAAGGCATTTTATGATTTATGAAATTTTTTAAATGAAATATTTTAATAATCGCAAACTTTAAATAAACCATTTTGCACTTTCAAAAAAATAAATAAAGTACATTTTCCAATTTTTTAAAATTTGTAAATGGAACTTTTTCCACTTTAAAAAATGTGTAAAATAGAACATTTTGCAACTTTTAAAAATGTGTAAATGGAGCATTTTCCACTTTAAAAAATGTGTAAAATAGAACATTTTGCAACTTTTAAAAATGTGTAAATGGAGCATTTTCCACTTTAAAAAATGTGTAAAATAGAACATTTTGCAACTTCTAAAAATGTGTAAATGAAACATTTTCCACTTTAAAAAATGTGTAAAATAGAACATTTTGCAACTTCTAAAAATGTGTAAATCAAACATTTTTCATTTTAAAAAATGTGTAAAATAGAACATTTTGCAACTTTTAGAAACGTTATAGGTTCCATCTCAAACCATTCACTTGTAAGTGCCATATGGTATGTGCCTAATTTGATAGTATTGCTTATTAATGAAATTAATCATGTTGTTAGGTTAATTTTCTAAAAGCTTCTTTGAATAAGTAAAAGTAGTTCCCTAATTAGAATTACTCATATTTATTGATTCCCAGGTAGTTTCTGTTTAATTGTTTTTTGGTTATATAGTTAAACTTAATAATAATATATAAT
This sequence comes from Dicyrtomina minuta, assembly GCA_949802685.1. Taxonomy (NCBI): domain Eukaryota; kingdom Metazoa; phylum Arthropoda; class Collembola; order Symphypleona; family Dicyrtomidae; genus Dicyrtomina; species Dicyrtomina minuta. The sequence continues at coordinate 86,317,752 of OX461808.1, read as the reverse complement.
ATATAATATAATATAACCCCATGAGCCACAAGAATATGTAGTATAAGCATAAGCCGTAATTATACTTTATCAAATCTTGCGCCACATAATGTGACCGCACACTATATGATAAACATCACCACAAGTCCAACACGACATTTGGTAATGTGGTTTTATCAGGTGTTTAATTAAATGCCAGATCCTAGATAGATCTAGTGTAAAGTTAATTATTCACATTTCACTGAGCGGAGCAGTAATTTGCTTATTATTAACATAATTACGTATCCTTAATTAAGTAATAATGTATGCCCTGTATTTTGAGCTAAGAAGAACGTAAATATTTATTTACTACTGACACTACAATAGCATTTGCCATACAGACACAGTAAGAACATAATTCAATTTATAAAATTATTAAATAAAGCTTAGGAAAATTTATCAATTGTGTTTATATGAAATCAGATCAAAACAAACTAAACTAGCTATGTAATAAATTCATATTAAATAGGTGATTATGAGCTATTCGACATGAGCCCCGAATAGTGGCAATCACTATTTCCTCCAGCAATTTAGAAGGTAGACGCATCTTCTGACGAAATGACTCAAAAAAGGCTGGAATTGTCCCACGAGCACCCACTAGTAAACCAACAACTTCCAATTTCTTGAGTTGATATTTTTCCAAAAAATACGGAATACAAGGATCATAAGGTGCTTGCTTCTCAGCATTAACTTCCTCCGCCTGACCAGACTTTTGTTCCATTCGAATTGTAGGATCCAAAATGTACCCACACTTTGACTCTGTTCGCCAGCATATGATATCCACACGCTTAGAAGCCCCATCAGTTACTTCCTCAAATACATTCCAGTCCAACTTTTTAAGGTGCTTTAAAAATTTAAGCCACACACACACACAGACATATTAAATATTGTCATTTTTTTTTTGTATTTTATAAATAATATTGGGGTATGATGTCTAGAAAAATTAAAATTTTCCACTTTTTAAAATTTGTAAATAGAACATTTTGTAACTTTAAAAAACGTGTAAAATAGGAAATTGTTTAAGTTTTAAAAATGTTTAAAATACAAAATTTTGCAACTTTTAGAAATTTGTAAATAGAACATTTTGCAACTTTATAAAACGTGTAAAATAGGAAATTGTTTAAGTTTTAAAAATGTGTAAAATAGAACATTTTGCAACTTTTTAAAATGTATAAATAGAACATTTTGCAACTTAAAAAAATGTGTAAAATATGAAATTATTTAAATTTCAAAAATTTGTAAAATAGAAAATTTTGCTACTTTTAAAATTATGTAAATGGAACATTTTGCAACTTTTTAAAACGTTGAATATGTTTTTTTTTGTATTTATCGTTTACTAATAATTATGCTTAAATAAAACACTTATAAATTTTGAAAATTCTTTAAACGGTATGCAATTGTATGTTTTAATTTTAATAAGAGCTCTATTTTGGAAACCAATAGTCCTAACATTGATGCAAGAAAAGGAAGCTTTTAAATGTTTTTATTTTATATAGATAGATTTACACGTTTTAAACGTATACAGGCAATACTGTTTATTATTATGAAAGTGGTATTTAATTAAAAATTCCTTATTGTGTACAAGGATTTTTAATATAATGCCAGTACAAATAGTGTTTCCGCAATACCGTGGTCATTATTGTTGTGCGTCAATACAAAAATCAAAGATGTTAATAATTCAGACTGCAAATTATGGGCATGGCCCATCATGCGCTTTTTCTAGTGCTGAAAAAAAAATAAAGGAAAATAGATTATAGAAAATTAAAATTTAATATAAACTGAAAACAGTAAGTAAAGTGAAAACAGAATTACTCTTTTTTTCTGACTTTTAAATTTTGTATCCCCCCCCCCAATACCTAATTTCCCATCGCAGCATTTTGCATTACGTAAATCGCACTTATTGTCGCATGTTACTCCGTCTGTCCCGCACACCTTTGGATCTGTTTGAATTAATTAAATTATACAGTGTTCCATAGTTTACTTAATCTCAGACCTATAAAGACAGTAATGAAACGAACTGGATTTAAAATTTAAAAAAACTAAAAATAACTCACCCGTTATTTCGCATACATGTGTCGCGCATAATTCGTCAGGTTCCAGCTTTTCACACTCAATATTCGCAGTCGCAGCGGAGAGATAAGCGATATCAAGAACGATGAAAATTGTAATTGTGGCAGACTTCATGATGATGGTGGTTTTTTTTTTATTTTAAGAACTTTCAACAAAAATTTTAAAAATGACAAAAAAAAAGATTTACAAAAAATATTTTATAAATTTCGTTTAGGTATCAATCCACAGGGGCAAAAAAATGTACTGAGCTTCTCAACAGCAGGACAGATGTTTAAATACGCAAATTTATATACGATATTGGAATTGAAGAAAAAGGTTATATCTGAGCAATCTTCCAAAGTATTTAAACAGTTTGTAAAATTAAAGTAGTTTTAATTATGTAAAATAAGTATTACATGTGATGATGGCAGAGTGCAGCATGTTTTTCTATTTAAATTCTATCTAAATTTAATGAATGTAAAAAATGTAATTTTTGAAGTATTTCTTCTGTAATAGCCAAATTTGAAGCTATTAGCATTTGTACAGAAACCATATATTGTCTGTGAAGAACCAAAATGACCCATATCCATTTTTAGCAAAAAACAAAATCTTCTAATTTTCATTTTTATTTCATAATTTTGGTTAAAAATACGAGCTGTATAATGGTTTTGGAATAGCCATCAGTATTTTATGCAAAGTAGTAGTAGCGCTGTGAGTAGCATTGGTTTGCGTAGACAGTAACTGATTGTGTGTTCAACAGTACTAGTTAGAGAGTCACAGTATTAGTTAATTGGTAGAGTTTCATAAGAAAGCACTGACGAAAAATGGATTCCACTATCGAAATCAGTGATTTTGAGTTTGAAAAAGAAGATTTTGACAGCCGCAGTCACCTCCACTACCCCAGTCACCATCATCCCCACCACCACCACTACCACCACTGTCAAAGAGGAAGCCAGCACTTAAGCAAAGGCGTAAACGCTCAAACCAACTTCAGGAATGTTAATACCCACACTCTGGTGTAAGACGGCGATTTCACCAGAAAAGTTAACAATGGTTAGTCCTAAGGTTTTTGCTACAAACTTTAACAATGGTTCAATCTAAAAGCGGAATCCTTAAGGCTAACAATTGTTAACTTTTCTGGTGAAATCAAGGTCTAACTGTAAATCTATATATTTAAATTGTGACTTATTTACTTAAATGTTGACAAGGAACTACATATTCCGCTTTGGTGGACAAAAATTACTTCCATGTGGTGTCCCCTGGGTAACGCTAACTATTCCAACAATCAAGCCCCGGTGAATGCACTTCCCGGTGAGTTTTTTGCCGGTGAGTACACTCCCGCTGAGTTCACTCCCGGTGAGTACACTGGACACCGGTAGTTTCCTCACTGTATTGCCACTGTGTATACACTGAATTGTAGTAATTCGGTATGTTTGCTGAATAAAACCCCATTTTTTCATTTAATATCATTAACGCAAACTAATTCTTTACTCAAGTATTGTACTTGCATAGCAACTGCATTTACTATGACAATTGAATCAGTGCAACTGTCCGCAACACAACAAGTTAAAGTAGGTATTTGCTTTAGCCTGACATAGCAGCGTAGTGTTACCGTTAATTATCAACAATCAAAATGGCGAAAAAAAGTGATTTTGATGAAAAGCGGATTCTAAAGTTATTTGTATATATACCCATGTAGAAATTACTTTAGGGTTGGAAATAACTGCCTTTCAGACATAATTACTTACGTTCTGTTCTGTAACATGCGTGAACAGTGGTCTATTTTGTAATTATAATTATAGTGTGGTTTTGTAGGATGTAAAATATACAATAATTATAATTACATTTATGAAATTCAACAACTGTGTTGTATCTAAAATCATCTTTATGCTTATATCAGTAGATACCTAAAGTACAGTCCTTCTTGTATTTCTTGTAATTCAAATACATTACAATAAAGTATGTCTGTACAGTGAAATCCGTTTATAAGGGAACCTGCCGGACCGGAATAATCGGTCCCTTATAGCCGGATTCCCTTTTAACAGTAAAAGGGATTTCCCTTGTAAGTAAACATGGCACATAATTTACAAATTCGAAATATTTATTTGTACTCAAACCGTGGTCAAGGAATAATTTACATATGTATTTTCAAAGCTGTAGCAGCTTGTTTCAAAATCGAATCGTCATCTTCTTCATATTCCGGTTGTACCTCGTCTAAGTGGAAGTAAATTTTTGAATGTTGGAAACAGTTTCGGATTGTGTTAACTTTAACTAAATTCCAGGATTGATGCATCCACAGAATAGACTGTTCACTACCAACAACTTTGAAAGCCGTGTAATCTATAAATAAGATGACCTATTTAGATTTAAGATAATGTAAATGTTCAGATAAGATAAAAGCAGTGTAGTTGTCAAGTACAGTAGTGCTCCACTTGTTCGGATCTTTCTTATTTATTCATTACTTTTATCATTTTTTGTAAAAATTCCCTTACAAGTGGCTTTTAATACCAAAAACTCCTCTAAAATTCGTCCCTTACAACCGGATTATCCCTTATATCGGTTCCCTTATATCCGGATATTTTTAACATTGAATCATAGGCTGGCCAACCAAATGTTTGAAATCTGACCCCTTAAGCCGGATTTCCCTTTAAACCGGGTCCCTTATAACCTGATTTCACTGTATTATAAAGAACAGCACACATAACAATTACTATTACATATAATTACATGATGAAATAAATTCCCACGTAATTGTGACACTTGATCATACACACTACCACATATTATACAGCTGAAGTTCTTTTCTTGACAGAGTTTAAAATCTCACAAAAGGGTGCTAATATTTTTCAAGGTGATTAATTATTTGGCTACTACATAGACTAAAAGCGTAAGTAAGGAACGATTTTTTAGTCTGTGCGACACACCGTATTTTATCGTTAATGATAAGTGGAAGGTAAACAATTTACATGGTCGTCGGTATTATATTCCCTGCTGCTAAATTCATCTAAAATAAATCTTTTTGGTTCTTCAGTTTAAACTTAAACCTAGTCGAGACACCACCGGCCTCCCGTTTCTCTTTCATCCCGTTCTTCAAAAAATATTACACTAAGCATTTTTTTTGTTCTAATTATTTAACTATCAGGCTATCAAACGTTGAAGCGTTGGTAGACGGTTTTTATAAAGTGTAATATACGTTACTAATTTGTTAGAAAACTTTTCAGATTATTGTTCTAGTCAGTCTCGGTTTGAGCGCTGTTCATTTAAAAAAAAAACAAACTGTTATAATTATTAAATATCATTTTAAACTACGAATTACAAAATATGGAGACCTCCGTACTGTACACCCTTCTGGTTCTGGCCACCTTAGTCTCAATTGGTAAGTTTTTAGTTCCTACGTACACCTTTTCTAACTAGCTAAATTTCATGCACTAGTTAAAATATAAATTATCAAAGAACTGAAGTATAACATATTTTAAAATTTGTACCATTGTAATATTATACACTAAACTATTTGTTTAAAATTATTATGAGTTTTAGCAATAGCAGGTAAATAGCCACTACGTTTTTTGGACTAATTACAAAAGGGAACTAAAATTTAGTAATTTCCAATTATTTTTATAAAACTTTGGTGTTTTGAATTTACCGTCAAATAATACAAAATTAAATTTTAACTAGTTCAGATAATTCTTTGTCCTAAGTAGAGATGTAATTACAAGGTGTACACGGTAAGAACGACGGGAGTATGACTTGTAGAAACAGAAACCTACGGTTTTTAGCTGAATAAATTTAAAACGTTTTCGGTTTTCGTAAATTTCCAAAAACAAACTAATTTTCCTTTCAAAACCCCCAAATAAGAATATTTTGTTTAATTGCATTTAGATTTGGATTTCAAAAAGTTGGTAAATTATATATAGGGTAATATTTATGGGTAGAAAAATAAAATTAAAAAATTGTATGCTATGCAGTAGCCAAAAATTAACCTTTAGCAATTCTCTATCTGCGGGGAACAATTTTGAGCAGGGGTTTTGCACAAAGGTGCTAAATTATTAAAATCAAAGAAGATTCTTCCTTGTGTATAATATGTATATAGCTATGTTGCTAACATATATACGCACTGATTTATAATGTGTTAAACTGTACAGAAGTAAAAGTTCTTGGAGATAGCACGTTTAGAATTTTAGTGACAGCAGGCAAACTAATAAAGTTTCAAGGCAACTTCCAATAATTATTAAATTTTAAGTAATCGATATAAATTAGCGCAGTTAAATATTTTCCATTTCCCAACTAATTAGCACATTCTTGATCTGTAATATCTTTGTGCATGTTATAATTTTTAATGGGCAGCCACCTCCTTCCAATGTTACGTCTGCGACAGCATAACAAGTAGCAAATGTGGAGCTGGCTCAGATGTAGACCATAAATACCTCATTGACTGTGACAAGGCGAACAAAACTTTGGGGGGCGGTGTCAAAGGGACGAACTGGTCAGTTTGCAGAAAAATTGTGACCTGGGTCGATTTTGATGTGAATACAAGTAAGATCGATATCCTTGGCTCCAAACTCTGATCCAAAAATATTTCCTAATTAGAATTAAAAATTAATTCTTTTATTTTTTAGACAAGGGTGGAGAGCGGGTTCTTCGTCGTTGCGGGTACGACAAGGAGAAGCATTCCAACACTTGTAATTATCGTGGCGGTCTTGGCGGGCGTCAGCAAGTTTGCAGTTGTGAGACGGAAGGGTGTAATACTGCTCCTGGATTTAAAACTACAACAGCAACAGCTGTCACCAGCCTTTTAGTCGTTATTTTAACTAAAACTATCTATTAAAAATTGTATCCCACAATTATTATTAGTAGCTGTATTAAAATTTAAAATTCAAATGTATAAATGAATAGTTAAAAAATTTAAACTCGAATTCAAAATTGATTTTTTTTTGTTAACGCGGTTACACCATTTTATTCCTTATTTATATAGTACATCATTCATGTAAATATACGTAATACTCCACGATTTACGATTTATCCACACAAGATACATTCGCTCGTTAAAAAAAATGGGAAATATATTTCTATATAAAACTAATACACCTACAATTTGGGTCCATGCTTAAGCGCTCCTTAAAAAAAATTGCAAAAGAGTCACATCTGCATTTAGAACGCATCTCAAATACAGCAGAGCTACACATTAAAAATAATATTACACACATTTTATAATTTATGCTCCTTCAAAAAAAAATCATGTGTACATAAAAAAAAGTAATTTCGCACTCATACTCATCATCCCTTCCTTAAGTATATAATTAGATTCCAGTTAAAAAATAATGCATTACATTAATTAATGGAGTCACTTTAATTAATTAACAGCTGGATTTTCTTAAGTTACAAAAATAGTTATAGGCATCAATGTTATTGAAATCTACTTGGAAATTTTTACACACTAATTTTTCTTTTGCAAAATTAGTTTCATTCACCATACAGTTAAACAGTGCTTTAATAAATAACATATTAAACTGCACATGGGCATTATACAGAGGCACACAGAAAAAAATGTAGGTACCTAACTTTAATTATAAAAAATTTCGAAATGATGACCCATAAGGAAATATATAGAAAAAAAGGAACAAGTATAGTATTTAACACTGTACACCTTAAAAATCCAGACCTTTTACATTGGGAATGTACTAATATGTTTTTTTTACAGTAATATTTTTTAAAAATATTTGATTTTTACGAAAAATAAAAAATTGAAGCATAAATTCAAGACAATTGATTTGCAATTTCGATATCAATATCGATGCACCCATTCATACACATACACGCTTAATCAAATAACAACTTTTTTTTTCAATGGATAAAAAAAGTTTATCCACAAACACACACGATAATTCGAAAAACTTTCCAAATTAATTTTTAAAAATGTCTTTTTTTTAAGACTGATTCATTACGCATGTAAATATTTATAGTGGGAAAACTCATTTAAAAGGGTAGAAGAAATTACAAAACAAATTGAGTTTTGTTTACAGACACGTTTATAGTTTATAATAAAAAAAAAGTTTGCAACAATAATAAATTTAAAATTTTTTAACTATCCCTTGGTAAATAATTACTCGGCATTATTTGCGGGAGCTTTTCTATATATAGAACCAGGTTTTCTTTGTGACTTGACTCGATTTAAAATGGAAGCGTGAGTTGTGGAGGAATGTTCAGACTCGTGTTGATCAGATGGCTCTCCGATTTCTTCAGACTCTGTTACTGTACTTGACACCTGTAAACAAGAAATTGGGGCATTGTAATACATGTGACATAGTCATATTAAGGAGGCTCAAAATGACTCGTTTTTATTTTTAGCTAAAAATATTTATATACTGTCTACAAAAAATATATAATAAAATCATATGCTCCTCTAAAACTCCTAAAAATATAAACAAATATTTTGCACACTTATAAAACACGTGAATTGAGCAATTTTTTAATTTTAAAAAACATGTGGAAAGAATAGTTTGGATTTTTGAAAGCATGTAAATTAAATATTTCGAACTTTTCAAAAATACCGAAATTAAACATTTTACAATTTTAAAAATTAAGTAAACAAAAATTCATACCTAAAAAATACTTAAATCGAACATTTTGCACTTTTAAAAAGCATAAAAAACATTATTTTGTACATTTACAAAAGAATGTTGACTGAATATTTTAAAATTACAAAAAACTGCAAAAAAAATATTTGTAGCTTGCAAAAGCATGTAAATAAAAAAATTTGCTTTTTTGAAACACCTGTAATTAACATTTGACATATTAAATTATGTCTAACTTTGTGTGCGTTTAAAAACAGCTATGTATTTTCACGGAAACTGGTAATTTTGAAACTTGCCACACGATAGCTAAATATACTTTTAAGAACCTCAAAAAACATAATCACTAGAAAAGAAATACCCAAAAAATTCAAAAATTCCAACAAAATACTGTGCATTTTCCAAGGCCTTCTTACTACTGCCCTGACTTTTACATACCTCCATAAGGTGGGTGTAATACTGCTTAAGTAACTACTTTATTAGAGTATATCATAAATACATAATTTTGAAAACATTTTTAATAAATTACTTGGACTACAACGCCCTTCCGTTGGATTTCTTCATTGTCAGGATTTTCAATGATGATTTCCTCGTGGAACTCCTCTTTGGCAGGATTGGACGTCGTCACAGAGGTGACTTGCTTCCTTCGGTTAAGGATTCCATTCAAACGGCTTGGCTTCCTTTCTTGAATTGTGACTTCTGGGGCAATGGTGGTGGTGGTGATGATGGGCTTTGTTCGGCTACGAAGACGTCCTATAAAATTAAATCGTTCGTTTATTATTAGTATTATTTATTAGAAAACCCGCAATTTAAATACGCATGCTGGGAAAATTGCCAAGGATTTAGAAGAAAAGCATCAAAACGTGTACGATATTCTGCCACCTACCCAAAACGCCAGCACTACCTTTCTTAGGTAGACCATCTGATGACACACTGGAAGATGTGGTGGAGGAGACAGACACACTCACAACTTGGGATTTGGCATCTTCCGCAGGTTTTTCAGCGAAGGACTCAGACTCGGAAACGGAAACTTGCTCGGAGACAATTTCTTGTGGATGTTCTTGGTTGGCAGAAGATGGTTCTGGAGCCTCAGGGGTGGGCTGTTGTTGTTGCGGTTGTTGGCCTAGACGACCGCGAATAAGTGGACGAGCGGGTCCTCCTGCAGCTGGTGGACCACCTGGCCTATTTCTAGCTCCGCTCCCGAAATTAAATCGTCTTCGTTCATTTTCTAAATTTCAAAAAGCAAGTCAAAGGTACTCAATTACTTAAAGCATACAATTATAAGGGATTGTCCATAAACAATGTCACTGAAATTGGAGCCTCTACAAAGACTGAAACAATTAGATGCAGCACACGAATAATTTGTCCCCACACATCTCGTCAAAAAATGTCCTTTATGGTCTCATTTTGGCGGATTTTCTTTTCGCCCCCGGGGTACGAGTTATTCGTGTGGTTGATATAGCTTTGCAAGTTTATTACTACACATACCTGAACCGCGACCAGCTGGTGCTTGAGCCACAACTTGGGGTGCAACACTGGATGCAACGGCTGAGGGAGCAGCTGGAGATGGTGGGGGTGCTTGGGAGGGTGCTTCCTCATTATCTTGTTGAACCGCGGGTTGAATTCGTCTTCTTCCTTGGAAATTATTAGGGCGACGACGCTGGGGCTGAACACGCTCTGCTGGAGTCTCCACATGTTCGTCACCAGCATTGGCAGCTTCAGTTGCCTGTGAATTAAAAGTAAGTTTAGAATTTTATTATGTTGCAGTTAAAAGTGATGTAGTCTGTGGGAAGAATCAAAATGAGCCAAATCCAATATTTTCGCTAAAACAAGTGCACACAGTGAACAAAAAATTTAAATATGACGATTTTGAAAGCGTAAGTAAGTCGAATATTTTACAATTTTAGAAAATATGTAAATAGCTAGAAGGACTTTTCAAAATATCGTAATCGTAAGTAGAAAATTTTGTGCTTTTCAAAAACTTGTTCATAGAACATCTTGCACCTCTCTAGATTTTGCAAATGGAACTATTTTCACTTTTCGAAATGTCATAAATAGTACATTTTCTACTTTTCAAAAACTGCTAAGAAGAACATTTTTACATTTTCCAAAATATCATAAATAGAACATTTGGCACGTTTTAAAATATAATTAATAGAACGTTTTGCGCTGTTCAAAAACTTGCAAATACAACATTTTACATTTTTTCTAAGCATCGTAAGTAAAACATTCAGTCTTTTTGAAAAACAAGTAAGTATATAACATCTTGCAACTTTCAGAAATTCGTTAATTACCATTTCCCGCATCTATCTCATTTAGTATTTTTATTTAACACTGCTCATCTTAAACTCAACCCAAATTTGAATTAGGCTGTTCTGATTCTTCACTCACAATCCATGTCTAACAACAGCAACCAAAATTAAAGCCTTACCTCAGTCGTTGTGGTTGTTGGGCGAGTTCTTCCAGAGAATCTGTTTTGCCTTGGAGGTTGTGGTCTGGCTGCTTGTTGTACGGGTCGTGGAGCTACGGAGGATTGAACTGCCTCATCTACGATGGGACTCGCTTCAGCATCTGAAGTTGCAGCGGTAGTTGGTGTAAAGCGTCTTCGTCCACCAAATCGGTTGGGATTCTACACGTAAAAGATTTAATAAATAAATTTAACCGACAAGTTCCAACTTTCAATAGTAAAAAAAATTAAATCAATAACAATTCAGTTATCAGTTTGCATACTGCAATTCGGCTTGGTGTGGCAGTCTCAGTAGTTGTAGATGAAGCTCCCTCAGAAGCAGAACTGAATCTTCCACGTTGACGGAATCGATTATTCTTTTGCTTTCCACCAGCAGAGAATCTGTCATTAGAAGTGGCTGGAGCTTCAGTGGTGGTTGTTGGTGCGGCAGTTGTTGTTGTTGTGGTCGTTGTTGTGGTTGTGGTTTGAGGAATTGGCTCTGTTGTGGGTGCAACAGCTTCAGCAGATATGGCGACGGGGAAAGCAGATGCGAGTGTAGTAGCTTCGTTGCTTCCAGATCCGTCAGTTGTTTGCTCAGCAGAGTTCACGAAACCTCCCACTACTTTGGGATGGACCCCTAAAATTTTTTTTTTAATGCACACAATCAGTAACCCTAATTCATTCAACTCAATTAAAAAACTTGTACATAGAACATTTTTCATGTTTCGAAAAAACACAAATATAAGATTATGCACTTTTCAAAAATATACAAAAAGAAAATTCTGAACTATTCCAAAACCACATAAATAAAACATTATATGAACTTTTAAAAATAAACAAATAAAAATGTTTGGACTTTTCAAAAATCAAGAAAGTAAAAAATTTTGTACTTTTTAAAAGCGTACAAACGAAAATAATATTGGACTTTTAAAAAAAGAAGAAAATCGAAAATGCTGCACTTTTCAAAAAAGTACACATCGCTAAAGATGAGGCAACATAACATGGTACAAGTACCACGAAGTCTCACTAGACTTGTGCCACGTTGCCCCTTCACCAGCGATATACATATAACATTTATAGGAGGATATTACACTTTCAAAGCTTAAAGCACACAATTTAACGTAC